>JAHZTW010000001.1:358149664-358160048 GCA_020283515.1 Alliaria petiolata
TTCGTCTCGACGTCTAGAAGATGATGGTGGCCTCAGACTGGCGGAACTAGATGTGCACACGGCTACAGAAGGAAGAAGACGATTTGAAGAGGCTTTCTAAGAAGGGAAGAAATGGTTTTGGTGTGAGGAATTAAGAATGACAAATCCTCCTTTTATAGGGAAGAGAGAGAGGAGAAAAACGTGGGTTTAACTGATGGTCTTTTTAGGTGAGTAGGAGATTAGGTGAGTGAGGGAAAAGGTGGGAGAGAGAGATGGGGTTGTTACAGAAAGCTTCAGACTGGTGAAATGCGTGTGCATATCTATCAAATTTCATTTCTTATGTCGCTATGTTTCACCATGTTTGAAAGATGTATTTAGACAGTTTGGTTTCATGTCCTCTTCCC
This sequence comes from Alliaria petiolata, assembly GCA_020283515.1. Lineage (NCBI taxonomy): Eukaryota > Viridiplantae > Streptophyta > Magnoliopsida > Brassicales > Brassicaceae > Alliaria > Alliaria petiolata. Next base: position 358,150,048 of record JAHZTW010000001.1, read on the forward strand.
GATCGAGGTGTTCTTTCTCCGACTTCAAAATCGACAGAGTTACTCTGTATAATTTTTGGTTGGATTGCTTTTCCTTTCGAGGGTGATTGTGTCACAACTCGTCGTATTTGGAAATCGGGGATATCAATTGTGATTAAGTGCATACATGAAATTGTATCTTGAGGGTCCATAGAGTTTCAGTTTTACACACCGAATTTCGAAACCAACACCATGGTCAGATGATTATTTGGAAAAATTGCAAATTCTTACTTTCAGTTTAGAGATTGTTCATTCCGGTGAAGTCGAAAGGCACCGTTTTGTGGCGTCTTCTCGAATCGAACCGATTCGTGTTTCCTCCTAGAGTCAATGTCTACTTTCCCTCGCGCTTCCACACGCTCTCCGAGAAATGATACTTCAATCGTTTGGATATCGACATTCACAGATCACATGTGCCAGATTTCTTCCGCTAAGTGATGGTGGCATTGAGAGGTCTTGGTTTAAGAAAGTCAGGCCTTGGTTTAAGAAAGTCACTAAGGGCCATTTAATTTACGATGTGGATCAAATCATTATGCAAATGAAGGTGAAAGTATCATTCCAACATATGTTGCAACATAGCTAGCTACTTGTGTAATAGTTTGTATATTGTAGATCTATTATAGCTTATGCTGCATCTTTCATCTGATTTTAATGAAAGTTTAGTTGGAAAAAAAAAGTTTTAACGTATTTTTTTCAACGGAGGAAGTAATAGAGGCTGATCGGATGGTGGAAATTTAAAATAATATATTATTTTGAAGTTACAAACCAATATATTATTTTGTTTACAAGCAAAAGAATTGCTCTTAAATAATCTAAAATCCAATATCCTTCAACGTATAAAGAATTATCTAAAATCCAAATAATACGGGCTATGAAAGAAGAAAGTAATCAATCACTAAGTTAGCTGATTGGGCACTTTAGTCGCCGGTAACCAATCGCCTCCTCGGATAAACGCGGCAACGGTAAACCTCGCTGCCTCGGAATCAGTCATAACGGGCTTGTACGCGGCCCATTTAACTCTCTGGGCCACGCCCGATCCAGGACCCGTATTCTTGTACTCCCCGTACATTATTTTCGACGGCTCAACCTTGGCGTCCCAGCGCATCCATCCGGCGGGATTCACGAGCGGCCCAATCTCTGATTGCATAATCACAGTCGTCGAATACTCCTTCCACGGACGGCCGAGATACGTCTCAGCGGTTACTTTCCCGTTGGCGGAGATTGTGCATCGCTGGATCGAGATCCCGGTCTTATGGTTAGGGTCTTCTCCGCCATGGGCGGTGATTGCGTTAAACTGGTTCGGAAGTGGCTGACGCGGCCGGATATTGCAGTTCTGAAGTACGACGGCGGCGTTCCCGAATATAAAATCGACTGTTCCGGTAACGTCGCAGTCGCGGTAGAATTGGTGCTGGGCATGAGTGTAGAGCGTGTCTTGGAAGCCGTCGAATGAGCATTGGTAGTAGGCTGAGAGATGGGAAGATGATTGGAACGCAACCGCCTGGTGCTTCTCTGGCCCGGCGGTGTTTATGATTCCCATGTCCTTCATTATGAATCCTTTGCCTTCAACACCTGCGTGAAGGGAGGGGCAAAATTGTAAATAACAATGAATTAATGGTGACATCTGGGTCAATTTTCGGTTTAATTCGAGTTAAGTAAACAATGGTTTGGTTTGGATCGATTTGGGTTTAGTTGGTTAGGTTTGGTTCAAATTAAATGATTTCAGTTTCATCATTTACTACTGGTTACCAAATAAAAAAAGTTTCTAAATTGGGTAAAAAACTAAATTCTCCATAGCAAGAAATATTAGTAAGAGAGTAGTAGCATTTTAAGTAAGAGGGGGTTACCCAACGTCGCCGTTTCGTAGGTTTTAGTGCCGTCAACGTAGTTCTTGCTGCCGGAGATGATGGTCTTGTCCTTGCCATCGCCGTACATCATAACATTCCATTTGCTATTATTCAAACGTACAATCTCTACATACGTACCGGCTTTCACGTATATAACGAACCTTGTGTTACTCCTACTAGGGACCCTTGCCACCGCCTCGTTAACCGTTTTCACGTCGCCGGAGCCATCGGCCGCCACCGTCACGTTGGGAGTTACATTCTCCCCAAGAAGTAGCCGACGCACACGAGGAGTCACCCAATCTGGGAACGAGTTCGAACCGAGCAGCCGTCTCCTGTGAACCGGGATCCCAGAATCGCTCAAGGTAGAGAGTACCCTCGCGACGATTGCAAGACTGTTGCTGGTGAATTCGGTGGAGTTTCTCATGGCGGCTTTCAGCTTCTGCGGGATCGTGGAACTCGCGTACTCCGTGCTGTCGTCCTCGTCGAGCGTGTCGAAACACGTCTCGTGGTAGGTCAAGGCGGCGCTGAGCCACGACTGGAGATCGTCGATCTTCGCCGGGTTTAGGATGTTCTTACCGTCTCCGACATCCATGACGGAAACAGTCTCGTTGAGACTATCAATCGCGTTGTCTAACATGTCTCCACAGACCCGGAGCGCCGATTTGATGCTCTCATTATCCGTCTCTTCGGCGAGCTTCTTCGGCAAATCGGAAATTGAAGCGAGCTCGTCGACCGCCACCTTCAGGGAAAGCCTGAACAGAACCTCCGGATCCGTAGTGTTGGACGATGGAAGCTTCGATATGCTTGAGAAACAAGAATCAGGGAACCGAGTCACGCTGCACACTGTTTTGATCGAAGAGGCTGGAGTCAACTTGGGAGTTGAACTCGCTGACGAATCATGGGAATCGTTTTGCCGGTTACGAGCAACGGCAACGGCAGAACCGGTGACAATCGCCACCAGAACCATGATGGAAACGCCCACTATAAGCAACCGCTTCCACGCCTTTCTCCTCAACACTACATCTTGCGCTTCATCTACTTTGAAGTAGCCCTTGATGGACTTCACAGTATCCATAAAACCCAAAATCAAAGGTTTCTTAGGTTTTCTTTTTTTTGTTTGTGTGTGTGTGTGTGTGTTCGTCGAATAAGGATAAAGATAATTGGCTTTTTATGAGGACTTTATATAAGTAGTACTGGAATGTGAAAATTTACTTTAACGCGATGTGCAAGTTCTTATTTAAGGAAGTGGTGATTCATGATGTTCTGTCACTAATTAATTTAAACCTATCTTCATTAGGAAGTTTCCTTCCTCGGTCTTTCACCATATTTTATTGAATATTGTATATCCAGTGCAAAAATATTCGACCTGATTTAGTGAAAAACATGAATGTCCAAACATTCTCGCTTGCATAGAAAATGTAAATTTCTATTCTGAGATTATAAGACCATCTCCGATGGCAAGAACCCTTATGGGTTATTAACATTATTTTAATAATAAATTTTGAAAATGTTTAAGTTAAGAATCTCTTTAAGAGTAATTAAAATTTTATGCTTCCAATGGTAGAATTCGAGAGGTTCTTAAAAATAAAAAAATATTATTTTAAAATTATAATATTTTATATAGAATTGATTTTGTTTAAATTATTAAATATTTTATATTTTATAAAACTTAAAAATTATTGCATTTCATAAATTTTGTAAAGTTTTAATTTTGCGAAGTTTTAATTTTTCTGAAGTTTTGTGAAAATTTAATTTTTGTGAAGTTTTGTGAAATTTTAAAATTTTGTGAAGTTTTAATTTTTTTTTTTTTTGTTAAAATGAATCGACCAATCACAAACGGACACATATGGGGTTCTTAACAATTCTAAAAACTTTTTTTTAAGAACCAGTTCTTAACATTTTATTTAGCTTTGAATTATTTTTTTAATTTTTTCTGTAAGAACCCTATGTTAAAATCCTCCATTGGAGGTGCTTTAAACCATTTAAGTCTTGCTTGATAACACATGCAAATCAGTGCAGCGAAGCTAACAGCATAGTAACAAAAAAAAATCAACGTAGTACATATTGGTCGTATTGTCAACTTAGTCGATTTTATCAAATACATAAGAAATTACAGGGTTAAATATTCATTGTTCAATTAAAATAATTAAGAAGTTCGTTAATGTCTAGTAGCAATTTTTTGTCTCTTCTTAAATGTCAAATAATCATTTGTAGTTATATATATATAGTGTGCTAAATTATTAATTAGTTTTTGGATTTTAATGCATGCTTGTGTTTTTAACAAGATTTTATTTGAAGATATATTATAATGTGATCGGTATACCAATTCTAATGGTTTTCGTGTCTTTGCGATGGAAACTTTGAATGTTTGGGATTATGATTGATGAGTGATATAGTTGATTAGATATTGTAGTGATTTTGCATTAATTTCGGATCAGTTTGTTGCAGAATACTAAAGAAGGTTAATTTGCTGTCTAAGTTCTACAAAATATCGTTTATAGAAATATCATATTCAATAATATTTGGTTTTAAAGAGGTTAATTAGGTTCATTTTCCCTTATCGGATGATGTATTTTATTTACAGTATATATAAGGGAGTGATTCCGAGATCTAAGAAAGGCCACTACGATATTGTTAATTAGGTTCATTTTCCCTTATCGGATGATGTTTTTTATTTACAGTGATTCCGAGATCTAAGAAAGGCCAATACGATATTGTTTTTTTGTAAGTACGAATATCTCCCAGCTGGTATAAAAACAGAGAGTTGGAAACAAACAGCTGTTTTTTTTGGAGGGGTTAAATGATATTCTATTTAATGCATAAGAAATGTAAAATTTCTTTCTTTGCATCGGCCTATTTTTGGAGTGCAAACAAAGATTTTTGCTGTGGAAGCCCCCTTGGCCCAATGGTTTATCAAGGGTTCATTAATGCTTCTATATCAGGAGGTTTGGGTTTCAAATCTAAGAAAGCGCGATTTATTATTAATTATGCAAGATTAGTGAAAAATTATGCAAATTAATGGAGGCAAGCTTACAAGAGATCTTCAGCGTGGTGCAAGCAGAACCGTCAGACGTAGATCTTCATATGATAGTAAGTGTGGTACAGGTAGAGCCGTTAGTCGTGGATCTTCATAAGACGGTAGAATTGACCGTTGTAAAATCGTTGATGTAACAGTTCTCATAATTTGTAATAGATTAATAAATCAGTGTTTAAAAAAAAACAAAGATTTTGCAAAGTCGAATAAGAAAGAAAGATTATAGAGGGAATTGTCTTCTATATTTATTCTTATAATAGTATGGTGTATTGGATGTTAAAAAAAAAATAGTATGGTGTATTGTTGCAAATTATGTGCTTAATTTGCTAGATTAACAAAAAAAAAAATTTGTGTAGACCGAAGATTAGTGGTGAGTGTAAAATCGGTTGAGGTGTATTTATCCATTTTGTGTTTTAACTGCTTCCGCACTTACATTCAAATTAAATGAGCCTTTACCAAAATTTTCAATATGTTTTACGAGATGGATGTTTCTTTTTTCTAACGTTAATAAAAGTAAGCAAGTAAGAAAAACCACGATGACTCCGGTAATATAATTTCATGAACCGGACCGGACCAGTTTAGTTGGACTTGTTTTGCTGGAATCTCGGCTTACTGGTAGAGTACGTGTACGCCATCCCCGAACCGGTAGATGCCCTTTCTTGCAAGGGAACACAAATTGATTTATTTATAAAACCAATAATAATCATTCGGGCAACAATATAATACGTAGGAACTAGGAATACACACAACAATCATATCTTCTCAAAGACCGAGCGAGAAAGGGAAACCGGTCGAAGCTAACCATCCGCCACCACCAATAAACTGACCAGCCGTATATATCTGAGCTTCAGCAGCAGCAGTAATTACCTTAAAGCCCTTCCACTTCACTCTATTTGCAGTTCCAGCCCCTGCTCCTCTGTTCGCATACTCTCTGTAAGTCAGAGTGTTCAACGCGAAAGTCCCGGTCCACTCGGACCACCCTTCGGGTCGGATCACGTCGGAGATATCCGACTGCATTATCACCGTCTGCGAATACTCCTTCCACGGCCGACCAAGATACGTCGGGAAACTGCTTTTCACCGGCTGTAAATCCGACGTGGCGCCGATCCGACATTTCTGGATAACGATCCCGGTGTTCTGGTTCGGATCGGTTCGTCCTTGGGCCGTGACCATGTTTTTCTGCCCGGAATTTGGCCGGCGAGCGTGGATGTCGCAGTCTTGGAGAACGACGGCGGCGTTTCCGAAGATGAAGTCGACGGTTCCGGCGATGAGGCACTTGACGAAGAATTGACGGTTAGAGTGGACGTAGAGAGTGTCTTGGTAAGCTAGCATGTCGCATTGGTAGAAAGCGGAGAAGTCGGAACCGACACGGAGAGCCACCGCTTGGTGCTTCGACGGGCCCGCCGTGTTCTGGAAAGTGATGTCACGCGCCAGGAATCTCTCGCCGACAGCAGCTGGGCTCCACAAAAGAAAGCAACGGTCAATTAACGGCATCATTAGCTAAAAAGACAAAGAAAACGGACTTGTTTTGCTGGAATCTCGGCTTTATAATTAAACAAAAAATTATTAAATTTACCCCTTTTAAAAAAAAAATGAAATGCAGACTTATACTTATAATTGTGATGAGATCAAAGGTGTACTGTGATGAAATGATGTTGGATTAAATTGAAAAGTCAACAGCAATGAAACAAAAGAAAACAAAAGGTAAGAAAGAAAAAAGGTAATGAAACTTAAAGGCTCTCTTCACGAGTGGATGAGCCATAAACCCAATCCACATAACATGACCTGGAAAGCATATGAATAAAGCCAAGACAAATGATGGATACAGAGACTCGCGCACATGACTCAGAATTAATTAACGAAGTTTCTTGTTCGATTTTGGTAGTTCAAATTCAAATTTAATTTTATCTCGTTACTAGGCTTCGTGTGCGAATCATCGGTTGTAGTGGGTACTAAGAATCTACTTGTGTATAATCTATGTGCATGAAAAGAGTAAAGATTTTCCCACCAAATAAAGGACCACATCGTGCAAAAATACTTTAATATTTTTTTTCCGTAAAATAATAATTAAAATTTGCTTACCAACGGTGGCGGAGTTAAAAGTGGTGCTACCGTCGACGACATTTCTACTTGCGGTGATAATAGTTCTCGTTCGTCCATCGCCCATAAACATTATGTTCTTTTTCTTCTTCGCCACATCCACATTCTCTCTATAAACTCCGGCTTTTATATGTATCACATACCTCTTATTGCTATTCTCCGGTGCCGCCGCAACCGCAGCGGCCACCGTTTTGAATGTCCCACTACCATCAGCCGCCACTGTGGCGTCGGCTTTCACGGTAGACCCTTGAAGAAGCCTCCTATCTCCGGCGGATAACCAAGTCGGCCACCCCTCGGCGTCTAGTTCTCCGGCGCCGGCGATATCTACGGCCACCGTAGTCTCCTCCTCCTTGAGCTTACGGTTGTTTGAGGTGCTTTTAGCTTTTAGCTCGAAATTGGCTATGTCGGTATCAGTCATGTTCTTGATCATTGCTAGTGCGTTGCTGCACATGTGCTCTACGTGTACCTACACATAATCATTTCGTTACAAAGCTGTATTTTTAAAAAATCGTGTAACAATAAGTTTATATAATTAAATGCATATACTCTAATAACAACATTTGATAGCAACTATTCATACATATAGACCAACACTAGCTAACAACATCTCATTACAAGAATATGTATATACAAAAAAAAAAAGTGATGTGATGTGATGTATGAATAACTTGTTACCCTCTCTATAATCTTTTGGCACTATATACGTTTTTAAAAAACTTATTTCGTACACACGATGAAATAATTGCTTGTTACCCTATCTATAATCTTTCCATAAATTTAGTGAATCAAAACAACTGCATTTTGTCGACAATTGCAAATTTTAAAATTACTAAATCTTTTTTAGTTTTACCAATTCGATCTTACACATTTCACATATTTATCTTAAATTTTCAATGGTTCTGCAAATCTACATGTGAGTCGTAATGGCTAACGATGTTTGTTTACGTACCTGACCCTTCAACAAGACCTTACGGACTTTCTTGTCGGCGGCGTCATGAGAGAAGCCGTCGAGACAAGTCTCCTGGTTGGTAATGGCGGAGCTAATTAGCGTTTTGAGATCACCGGCGTGCTCCCGGAGAGATTTCTTGTTAGGATACAAATGGAGATCTTCCACCGCCTCGTGGAGCTCATCGAGTGTCTCATCAATAGTCTCCAAACAGTCATGAAGCGCCGTCTTCTCACGAGGAGTCAGTCCTTTCCTATTCTTGATCAGCTTCTTTACCGCGAAGTAATTGTGTTCCACGGCGGTTGTCGTTAGGTTAAGCGACGCCTCGATGACATCTTTTTGCGACGTTAGCTTGACGCCGCCGGAGGTGGCCACGGCGGAGACGCAGAGCTCAGGGTAAAGCGTGGAGCTGCAGGCGGATCTTAGCACCGCGTGAGACGACGGGGATAGAGTTCGTTTTCCAATTTCGTTTGCTTTCGAAGCTCCGGCGGCGATTCCGGCGACGGCGGCTACGAGGAGCAAGGCTACGGCGGCCGATAGTAAAATAAGTTTCTTGTTATTCTTGAAATTATCTTTGGAGAAGATTTCTTTAATTGAAGATGCCATTGTTTGACACTGATGAGTGAGTGGTGAATGTGCTCAATGCTCCTGAAGAGTGGGTGTATATATTGATGAAATTAAAATCAGACACGAGCTTTTTTAAAAAAAATGGCCTCTCACTCTCTCTCTCTCTCTCTGCTTTTCTTGACTTTTCTTGACTATTATTTGAGTGGAATTTCAGTAAACAAAAAAAAACCACATGTTATAAGCCGCCTCGTTATAGAAGATAAGGTTTTTTTTTAGAAAACAGAATAATATTTCGATTATTCGAGTTCCACAGAGGTACTATTGTCGTGTTCCTAAATTTGTAGTTTTGTATTTGAATTTGATATTCTTCGACGACAAGTGTAACTGTGATGACCTCACCACTCTCGGCCACGTCTATCCTTTATGGTGAAGGTCTTTAAACCAATCAGTTGTCGAAATAACTACATTTTATTGAAAATAATGTTTAGAGATTTTCAAGATTTTTTTAAAAAATGTCTTTCTCTTGTTGATTAAAGCTCGATCTTGTCATGCAGTACGAATGGTTCACATTATAGGTATTATTTAAGCAGTAAGCCCCGATACAAAAATTTGAAACTATGAAAGGCATCGAATTATGTTTTGAGAATTCAACTTATGTTTGGTTAATTACTAAGGGCAACTCCAACCTTAGCATTATATTTAGTGTTGAATTCACACCAAATTTAGTATTTTAGTGTTAAATTTTATTTTCCATCTCCAACCACAACACCAAATTTCACACTAAAAATACTATTCTTCATTATTATATTATTAAATTTAAAATTATTTTTCACATTTGTTAACTATTGTAGAAAACATAAATTATGCATAATTAATTAATAATAACTTAAACATACAATTAAAACTAACATTAAAAATAATAAAAATTAAAATTAAAATAACAAATTACATTGAAAATATTAATTATGCATATTTAATTAATTACTACTTAAACATAAAATTACAACTAACAACTTAAAAAAAATAACAAATTACATCATACTAATTCTCAGAATTAGTATATTCGGACCACAAGTGTTCGATTAATGCATTTCGAAGTTCAATATGAGCTTCTCGATCCTTAATTTTCTTGTGTCGAGCTAAAAATTCTTGAAATCGAGCTTCATTATTACCCGCCATTTCAACTTCCACAGGTGGGACTTCCTCTCGTTCTTCAATCGGTGCATCAACATCACGCTCATCCTCTATGATCATATTATGCATTATGATGCAAGAAGTCATTATATCATGTAACACATTCTTACTCCAAAAACGAGCTGGTCCAGCCACAATTGCAAATCTTGACTGTAATACTCCAAAAGCTCGTTCCACATCTTTTCTACATGCTTCTTGCTTCTTTGCAAATAATTTTTTTTTCGGACCACGTGGATCATGAATTGTTTGAACAAGAGTGGACCACTTTGGATATATACCGTCAGCTAGATAATAACCCATA
>JAHZTW010000001.1:358199947-358224095 GCA_020283515.1 Alliaria petiolata
AACGAATTCAAGGTGGCCTATCCAGTTTCACCTGCTTTACTGAGTAAAAATTATGAGGACTCGGAAGATTCTGTAAGCTGGTTAGGTATGCCATTCCTCAATTTCTACCGTTCCATCAACAAGAATTTCCTGCTTAACTCTCAGAAGCTTGATACATTTGGCGAGCATAGCCCTATCTATATTTCATCCTTTAGAGAGACAGAGCTTCAAGGTGGACCAAGGCTACTTCTGCCCGTAGGCATGAATGATATTGTTGTTCCGGTGTATGATGATGAGCCCACGAGTATGATCGCGTATGCCTTGATGTCACCCGAATATCAACGCCAAACTTCTGTTGAAGGGGAATCTCTAGTTTCTTATCCTTCTGAACTGAATATCCCTCGCCCAGTTGATGACACCATTTTTGACCCTAGCAGAAGCACTGGTTCAGTCGATGAGAGTATACTTTCAATGTCCTCATCTCGTAGCAGCTCACTTCTGGACCCACTTTCATATACGAAAGCTTTACATGCTCGAGTCTCATATGGAGAAGATGGCACTCTTGGAAAAGTGAAGTACACAGTTACTTGTTACTATGCAAAACGGTTTGAGGCGTTGCGAGGTATATGTATCCCTTCGGAACTTGAGTTTATAAGGTCTCTTAGCCGGTGTAGAAAATGGGGAGCTCAAGGTGGAAAGAGCAATGTCTTCTTTGCCAAAACCCTGGACGATCGTTTTATCATCAAGCAAGTCACCAAGACAGAATTGGAATCATTCATCAAATTTGCACCTGCTTACTTCAAATACTTATCCGAGTCTATCAGCACGAAAAGCCCAACTTGCCTGGCAAAAATCATGGGAATCTATCAGGTACTTAACTGCTAAGTTGAGAGATTTCCTGGTCAGGTTTGATTCACTCTTGATGAGACTGCTAAGTTAAGAGATTAACTGCTAATTTGTGTTAACAGGTCGCAACAAAGCAACTTAAGAGCGGGAAAGAAACAAAGATGGATGTTCTGATTATGGAGAATCTTCTGTTTGGAAGAACTGTGAAACGGCTTTATGACCTCAAAGGATCTACCCGGGCGCGATACAATCCTGACTCTAGTGGGAGCAACAAAGTCTTGTTGGATCAAAACTTGATCGAAGCAATGCCAACTTCTCCCATCTTCGTGGGTAACAAGGCAAAACGATTGTTGGAAAGAGCCGTCTGGAACGATACCGCTTTTCTCGCAGTGAGTTTTACTCTTCTACTACAAATCATTTACACTCATCACTACTCTTCGTAAAGTTTAAAAACGCATGCGTCTTGTTTGCGTTTGCAGTTGGGTGATGTGATGGATTACTCGTTGCTAGTAGGCGTGGATGAAGAAAAGAACGAGCTAGTTCTTGGGATTATCGACTTCCTGAGGCAGTACACATGGGACAAACATCTAGAGTCTTGGGTGAAATTTACAGGAATCTTAGGAGGAGCGAAGAATGCAGCACCAACAGTAATCTCTCCAAAGCAATACAAGAGAAGATTCAGAAAGGCCATGACGACTTACTTCCTCATGGTTCCTGATCAGTGGTCTCCGCCTAATGTCATTACTAGTAACTCCAGGTCGGATCAACCAGAAGAAACCTCTCAAGCCGGTACACAAGCAGAGTGATATATATATATATATATGAATCCTCATTATGTAAGTTATTTTTTTGTCTCGTATAGAAATTGGTTTTTTTTTTCTTTTTTTTTGCATTTTGGGAACACTATTCTTCGGTTATGATTCATTTTTTTGGAAGATTGGGTTTCTCATAGATATGATTTTTGTTTGCGTCTTTTAGATACTGGGTCGTTCAAAAATGTGAAATTTCTTCAGAAAGATGTGAGATTATTTCAATTTTATCCCGTCTGTACAAAAAAAACAAAATGACATTATTCTTGTGTATATGAGATTCTGTTCTTATATGTTAGATTGTCGCTCATTGTTACTTGTTGCTTCCGTCTTAATACTCTAAGTAAAAATTGAAATCAGAATCTGGACATATATTCATGTTTTGTGTTCTTACAAAAGAGAAACAAGAAAGAAGCAAATCGCTGCTTCTTTCACGGCCTTTTTTTTTGTCTGTACATTCTTATTCAAGAGGCCCTTTTTGAAGAGAGAACAGATTTTGATTTTTGAAAAGAAAAAAAAAAGAAGATAGAGAGAGATCTAGAGGAAGTCAAAGCTGCTCCATTTGATCATCATTAACTCTTGTTGTGAAGCAATTTCTTGTCTTTGACCATCGTCCTTCTCTGCATCTCTCAACTCCTGATAACTTCTTTGCAGAAGATCAAGAATCTCTACCTCTCTGTTTTTTTTTTTAAAACCAAATTCAATAATTAAAAACATTGAAACAAGATCGATCTGATGATATTTAATTTAGGATTAAGAAGTTAGCATACCTTGAGTAAGAAGCTACCATTGGACTCTCTGGGAGACAACGAGGACCTTCATCGTACCCTTCACATATAACCTCTCCATTATCATCGGTGTAACATATGATCCCTTGTATCGGATCTTCAAATACCTGTTTCAGAAAACAAAAACCAAATCATATTTTGCCAAACGAGTTGTATCCAGATTCTCAAGATAAATCAAAGACCCAGTTCTAGGAAAGAAAAAAAAAGGATCGTACCGTGTTCTTGGTGGAGTATCTTATCGGTTGAGGCTGTGAAACTGTGACTTGCTTGACTTTAACTTGAATTTGACTCTGTTGAAGCATCAAAGTCTTTGATCTTACTGTCTTTGGAACAAAACATGGTGTTTGAAGAGGAAGACAGAGTTTAGTTGTTGAATATGCCATAGCCTCTGTGTGTTCTCTCTTTTTTTTTTCAGAAGAAACTTTGATCTCTTCTTTTTGGGACAAAATGTTCGGTTTATAGGTCCCAGTACTTAAAAAAAAAAATAATGGCAAAACAAAATTTCTAAATTCCGATGATTGATTGAATCTTAGTTTAATTATTTTAGAAGACTTTTATAGTTTAAATAGACACAAGATGCAGATGATATAATAGCCGATGAGACTGGTCATCTTATTAACAAGCTTATAATGTCTTTGTCGTGGGGTCATTACTCTCATATTATTAGCAAGATTATTCTCTTTCTTTCTTTCTTTATTTCTTAATGGGTTCATTTTTTCTCCTTACTTTTAATCTAATGAAACGGTTGGCCAGTCAAATTTTTTCCTGTAATCGTTGAATTTATGCTCATATGTCTTCATAAATAATATTATTCACTCGTCGGTTACGAAATTCAAACATAAAATGCCTTTCACATGAAAATTACGTTAGTGGTGGTTAATTATATCTACCGCCCAGTGACGAATTATTTCCTACTTAATTAAATTGTGGCACGTGTCCCTCTATCCAGTGACGTAATTTTTTATTTTGTTTTATATCAAAATGTCAATAATTGGTGTATTAGTTTAATGATATTAGACGAGAGGTTAATTGTTGGCTAAACATGGAGACATCGTCGTACAGTTTTGCTCGGAAAAGGTCGTCTCTTTACAACGTCAGTATGGTTTGTTCTAGAGTAGTATTATCTCGCTAGTTTTCAATTAACAAATTAATACCAATTTATACATGACAACGAATATTCCTCTATCAAATTAAATAAACTTATACAAATCTTTATTCTGTTTTCAGTATTCTTTAGAAAAAATCAAAAATGTTCACTAGTTTCTGAGTCATCAACAACTTTGGACATTTTTAACCAAACAAAAATATAGAATATATAAAAAAAACTCTAAAAATGGTGGTGGAACCATAGATCAAGGTAGGTCACAAAACGTTGGAGCAAACTTCCAGAATTGCTTTATCGTTTTGTATTTTTAATATAAAATTTTAAAACAAAAATTAAGTTTTAATTTTATACTAGTGTATTAATTATAAATAAAAAATTGTTTAGTATATTAATAAGGGATAAAATAGATTTTTTAATAGATTTATTTAATATATAAAAATAGTGAAATGACGTGAAGGAATAATAATGCTAATTGATTATTCGGTACTTATTAGTATATAAATTTTATATAAAAACTATAATTATAAGTATTTGTGGTCTCTGTTTTAGGAGGTTGGGAGGTTACATACGTCACTAAGTTTTTTTTTAATCATATATCTAGATCGTTGTCCACTTATATCATCGCGTAGTGGTGGCCTAACTTATCAATATCGTACAATCTCCAAATTTTATATAAGCAAGTATATGATTATAAAATTTGATACAATAATTATTAATATTATCTTCTTAATGACTTAATATATTATGATGATGAAGTACTGTACTAGAAACCTACGACTACGAGTTCAAATATAGGGAATGGGCTCTTGGAGCAACAATTTTTTTTCCTGTAATCGTTGAATTTATGCGCATATTAATTTAAAAACTCAAAAACTGGGAAACAGGTAATGGGTTTGGAGCAACAACAAATTTTATATTTAGCCTAATTTATGGCCCGTTTTATAAGGTACATAAGCCCATTAAAGGCCCAAGTGTTCTTCTAAGTCTTACTTGTTATTCAAGAGTGCGTTTTCGGAAGCTAAAAAGAAGCAAACTAGAAAGAGATTGTTTCTTCGTTTCGATCAATCGATCAGCGGGTAAAGTATTTTCTGCATTCATACAAGTTCATTAGTGATTATAGTTTCTTTAATAGTTTCTATTTTCCTTCCATCTGTAAATTTTCAAGGTTTTATACGTTTGTGCAGGTTTCTTTTTCTTTCAAATCGAAATCGGGAAGAAGATGTTTCTCACTAGGTATAATTGAGCCTTTCTTTCTCCGTTTCGACGAAGTCTTGTATCTTAGTTTCTGGGGTCAATACGAATGCAACAAGTATGGTGCTTGTATTGATCAAAATTTTGGTATTTTTGTTCTCAAGGACTGAGTATGACAGAGGAGTCAATACCTTTTCTCCCGAAGGCCGTCTATTTCAGGTTGAGTATGCCATTGAAGCTATCAAGGTAATATCTTGATTACTCTAGCTGTGTAATTTCTAAGTCACTTCTCGTGTTAGTGTGCTATGTTAGGACTGGCGTAGATTGGGTGTGTGCACTTGTGTATCCGTTGTTGATTCTCGAGGCTTTTGAACTGTTGCAGCTTGGTTCTACTGCAATTGGCGTAAAGAAAAAAGAAGGAGTTGTTCTTGCAGTCGAGAAGCGTATCACATCGCCTTTGCTGGTAACTTTTCCCTTTGCGACTTGCCTTTCTACTAACACACTCAGCAAAATCCAACTGGTTGATTGCGATATCAGTTTAGTCCCCATTGTATGCGCCTAAGAAGTAGTCTTGTGTGTTTTCTCAGGAGCCGAGCAGTGTGGAGAAGATAATGGAAATTGATGACCATATTGGTTTTGCCATGAGTGGTCTGATAGCTGATGCCCGTACACTTGTTGAGCACGCACGAGTGGAGACTCAACTCGAACACAAAGACGAGGATCCATGTTTTTTGGCCATTGGCATTTGAAACCGAAGCCCTTGTCCATGTTGATTACAAAGTTAAAAAACTTAACAAACCAGTTGCTAAAGGATTACTTATTTCGAAAGTAGAAACCAGTTGCGATGGTCCAATATAACTCCAATTACTGTCTATGAACCAAGTTTTTTTTCTTTTTTTACTTAAGGATTTTACTTATGTCGAAAGTAGTACAAATAGAGAGAATTTATAATTACTCAGATTTTCGTTTTTAGGCTTTAACAATTACATGGGAACAGGGGCGGCCCTGAGATTATGGAGGGCTTGAAACAAAATTGAAAATAGGAGCTCAAATTTTTTGTCATGAAAACTGAATAAAAAAATCTCATAAAAATAGTTTTAAATATAAAAAATGCTAAACTCTTAGTAAAATACAAGTTTTTTGAAAACAGATACCTGTCATGGGTAAGAAAAAATTCCGATGAATTCACAGTAAAGCAATGCGTAGATAGGATTTGTTACAGAGCACATGAAAATAAGAAACTTTAAAGTATTTTGTGAGTAGTGTGAAAAAAAAAAATTATGGAAGAGAATATCTACATCAGATACCATTGGTTTTGTTTCTTTTTTTCACATTTCCTTAACTTAAATAAGAATTTGTAAAGTTTTCATATATTTAATTATATATATATACATGCCTTAAAAATGAAGGCCTTAAATAAAAACTAAAAAAACGGAAGTTTAAGGCTAAGGTTTCAATAGGCTGCTCCCAAGACCGGCCCTGCATGGGAATCAACACGGTCAGGGAGAACCGTCGTATGGAATACATGATTAAGTAGAAACCAACCATTTTGATTGGGTAGACTAACTTTGGTCTACTTTTAACATTCATACTCACTTTTGGCTGCAACTGTAGAGTCTCTCATCTTTGATCTCATTTTACTTGTCAAATTGTTTTGTTGGCATTATTAATTAACAACACTACCAAACTTGCTTTTGCCACACCTAGGCTAGTAGCTGATGGTTAGCGCGTTTTTGAGTTTTATTCATTGGATTTATTCGTTAGAGTGCATTAGAGATTTTTTTCACTTGCTCGACTCCTCTGATTTAAAAAAAAAAGAGATTGGAAAAAAAGAGATTGAGAAAGTAAATGAGTATTATAGGTAAACTATCTATCTTGAGATTTATGTGGACCAATGCATTATTGAAATGCCTATATAGAGATTCTCTATTAAGAAATGAATCAACGAATTATAACAAAAGCTGGGCCCGACACTTGTTTTTTGGGCAAATTCTTCATTCATTCGTTCATTTCTTAATCAATCACGGGCCTCCTTACAACAAATTCTCTTAAGGCCACCAAACTTCAACTTACAAGTGGGATATAATTAATTCCAAGAAATTAGAGAGGAAGAATATTGTATTGCTATGGTCCGTCCAATAGTAACTCTAATTAGTGTCTATGAACAAAACTTAACAAACCAGAATTCGTATTTCGAAAGTAGAAATAAAAATATTTATTACTCAGATTTCGTTTTTAGGCTTTACCACAGTCATTACATGGGAATCAATTAACACGGTCAGAGAGAACCGTCGTATGGAATACAAGTTTGGTTTAACCAACCCTCTTGGTTTATCCAAGGTTCGACTGAATATTTCTGAGCCTCTTGGTCGGTCATTTTGGGTTTATATCCGATCCAGTCTACCCGGTTAGTAAGACCCGAACCCGGTCCGTAGTTGTTATACTCGCCATACGTCAATGTCGTCGGAGGTGGTTGGGCCGTCCCACGAAATTGATTCTCCGAGTAAGGTTTTCATAACGACGACTGTCGAGAAACGCTTCCATGGCCGTCCCAAATATGTCGTGAAATCTTCCCCATGGAATGACAAAATTGTACTGCCAATAATTGAGAAGCCGGATTTAGATTGAAATATGTTTGTAAGATTTTTTGATATTTTTATCAACATTGAATTTGTATTTGTGAAATATATTATTTACTAATCATATATTATATCAGTGAATTTTTATCAATACTGATACGTCAGCAAAATTAGCTTTTCAATTTTCTTTTTTAATATATAGTAGATCTGTCGTACACTTTTTGTTTTAAGTAATTTGATGTGTAGTCGAAAAATGAAGGCAACCTCATGTGGCTCGTATATGTTAAGAACTATTATAAGCTTTGATGGAAAGCAAAATATAAAAAAAAACATAAGCAAAATATAAAGAAAATATAAGCAAAATATAAATAAAAGCAACCATACCTTTTAAGTATTAGAAGATGGCCGTTTGAAATGTCGCGAACTGAGGTTTGTCGAGCCTATTCAGGCTTCCAAACACAACCATTTTTTTATTTCCGTCGCCAAAAATCAAAAGGTTGTTACTGTAAACAATAACATTTTCCTTATAGAGGCCTTTCTTAACATGTATGACGTATCTTGAACTTCTCTTTTCATGTACTTTCGCAACCGTCTCGATGATCGATACAAAATTTTCAGTCTCATTTTTAGCCACGGTTACGTCCGGTGTCCAATCACATGCCAGAAGAGCTTTCTAAACCTCATGACCAAACCAATACGGAAAGCCAGCTACGCTCTTATCATCTAATTGTTTTCTCAAGCCACATAAGGTTTTCGAGACCGTAGCTAGGCTATTGCTCAAAACATCTCTGCTTTTCTTCAAAGAATCCGTCAGAATCTTAATTACCTCCAAGTTCCTGTGATAAACTCGAGGAATCTAGCTCCTTCATCTTCTCAAACCCATCCAAGCAAGTTTCATGATTGATGATGACATAAGTTAACTTCCTCCTTAGCTCATCGATTTCAACTTCCGTCAAAACCTCCCCAAAATCATCAAAACGTCCCAAAGCTTCCTTCAAATGCTCTAAGGAATCTACGAGAAACTCGTCACACACCTTCAGTCGGGATTTAACTGCTGCATCAGCTGAAATTAAAGTATTCGGAAATCCAAGGACCTTCACATGCTCTTCGAGAGCATTGTGAACAGAATCTCTTAATGTACTAGGCTCGGACAAGCCTAGTCCAATATAGAGTATCAAGTTAAGAAAACAAAGATAATTCATTTTTTATTTCTGATGTTTAGTGAACTTGATGTATATTTAATAAGGCTTTCGTAAACTCTTATTTATAAGCCAAAACAAGTATACAAATCACATAGTTAGATATGAGATGGGTTTTCACAAATTGTGCTATGTGGTGGCCGTTTTCTTAATGAACAGTATCTGATTAGTCTACATCTGCTATTATTCAGTATATATGGTTAAGAATAATATATTGGGCGAAAGCACGAGGAATTATCTTTTC
This sequence comes from Alliaria petiolata, assembly GCA_020283515.1. Taxonomy (NCBI): domain Eukaryota; kingdom Viridiplantae; phylum Streptophyta; class Magnoliopsida; order Brassicales; family Brassicaceae; genus Alliaria; species Alliaria petiolata. Next base: position 358,208,688 of record JAHZTW010000001.1, read on the forward strand.
CCATGTAAGTGACATTTGGTTAAGAGAGACGGATCTATCGATCCTGAATCTATTAATCCAAATTGATTTAATATATGGACGCTTGTTGACAAAAGAAAAATAATAATAATACATTGGCCACTATTCATTTGTTTCTCTTAACCAGAATAGCAAAAATATTATCTCGTAACCATATGCTGAGTAAGGTAATCTGTAGGTTAAATAATTTCACAGATACAATAATTTGAGAGAGAGAAAGAGATAATTAGTAGGAGAGACATCATGTCTCAGTTAGTCGTTGAGTAATAATCATTTGCCGCTATTTTTTGTGTTTAACCAAAATAGCCACTACTTTTTTAACCATTTTCCCAAATTTGAGAAATCCTTTTAACCTATATTTTTATATTATATTATTATAACCATATGTTTTTTTTACTAAAATAATTTTAAGATTCTTAAAAATCGAATTTTATGTTATGTGATGATTTATGATATAATGAAATATAATTTATACACATTGATTTTAATATTATATACATTCTAAACTTTTTCCTACTATATTTTAAACATAACAATTTATTATAAAAAAGCTGGACTAAAATATTTTACTATAGTTTAATTTTTCAATTATACAAAACTAAATAATAAATAAATTCAATTTCACTTAAATTGAATTCTAGATTATTAATAAGAATAATTACATTTTATCCATTTATTACTTTTAACATAACAATCCTCTATATATTAATTGAGAAACATTTTTAAAGAGTAGGCTTATCTTTTAAAATATTTACAGTGGTGTCATTTTACTTTTAACATAACAATCCCATATATATTACTATAGTTTAATTTTTCAATTATACAAAATTAAATAATAAATAAATTCAATTTCACTTAAATTGAATTCTAGATTACTAATAAGAATAATTACATTATATGCATTTATCCATTTATTACTTTTAACATAATAATCCCCTATATATTAATTGAGAAATATTTTTAGAGAGTATGCTTATCTTTTGAAATATTTACAGTGGTGCCATTTTGCTGATATGTCATCACCACACTTATTTTTTCATTATTTTAATACAAATTTCCTTTTTTAATTAGACTAATTACATTATATGCATTTATTCATTTATTACTTTCAATTACTTTTAATATAACCAGAAAATTATGTTTTAATTTTCAGATTCATAAAAATTAAATTTTATGTTATGTGATGATTTATGATATAATGAAATATAATTTATACACATTGATTTTAATATTATACACATTCTAACCTTTTTTCCTACTATATTTTCAACATAACAATTTATTATACAAAAAAATTGACTAAAATATTTTACTATAGTTTAATTTTTCAATTATACAAAACTACATCATAAATAAATTCAATTTCACTTAAATTGAATTCTAGATTATTAATAAGAATAATATTTTTTAAAAATATAGTATGGTTATTAATTTTAAATTCAAATTCACTTACGAGAAAAATTATAAATTTTTATACTCTGCGCAGGGCGCAATTTATCACCTAGTCTGCTATTATTCAGTATATATGGTTAAGAATAATACATTGGCACTATTCGTTTGTTTCTCTTTACCAGAATAGCAAATATATTATCTCGTAACCATATACTAAGTAAGGTAATCTGAATAATGGCATATGTAGGTTAAACAACTTAACACATACAATAATTTGAGAGAGAGGAAGAGAGAATTAGTAGGAGAGACATCATGTCTCAGTTAGTCGTTCAGTATTCAGTAATAATCATTTGCCGCTATTTTTTGTGTTTAACCAAAATAGTCACTACTTTTTTCGAACCATTTTCCCAAATTTGAGAAATCCTTTTAACCTATATTTTTATATTATATTGTTATAACCATATGTTTTTTTTTACTAAAGGGTATTAGGGCATCTGCATTCCAAAGCTGGGAAGGAGTTCTTTCCATTAAAAAAAAAGAAAAAAATAAATAAATAATTAGGTCCATTAAAAAAAAAGAAAAAAAAAAATAAATAATTAGGTGACAGAGAGAGGGAGGAAAAACGCCTCTTGAAGAAGAGGTTAAAGAAACGATTCTTCCCACGTTTCTCACGTGTGTCATAGATTGATTGGTTAGCATTTTATTATTATTATTATTTTTTTTTTCGAAAATTGCTTTAAAAAAAAAATTAAAACAATAAAAAATAAAGAAATAGCGTCTCTCCATTGCAGATGCTCTTAGAACATATGCATCAAGGGTCTTTAGATGAGTCTCTCATATTAAAAAGGTAATAAAGATAGAAAAAAGGAGGAGAGTGAAGGTTGAGAGACACATGACAAACTTTCATAACACTTGTCATCATATAATTGATCTAATTTTTTTCTTAAATCAAATAACTAAATTATAATAAAATTATTATTATTATATTGTTTAGAAACCATTGCAGATGCTCTTATTATAACCATATGTTATAGACTATCAAATGAATCTCAAATTAGCTGGTTAAGAGAGAATTTACAGTTAGATGAACTTTGAGATTAATAAATGAACATATGTTAACGTATTTTTAAGAATGCTTAATCGTCCAAGTCCACGCAAAAAAAGGCTTTGCTTTGGAGAACGCACTCTTGCTCTCGAGACGACAAATAAGGCGATTCAGAAAAACCACTTTTTTCATCGTTTAATTTCTTCGGCCGACGTCGGCTGTACTCTTGTTTTCCTTTGGTATTAGGTTTAGTTTCTATTTTTATCGAGATCGAATGGTTTTTGGGAAGGAATCGAGAGATTACTATGGCGTTAAATACAGTGCCTTCAAAAGAAAATTGGGAGTTAATGGTGATTCTAGGCATGATCAATTCTCGGTATATCGCCGCTATTCATTGTTCTTTGAAAGATTCAGACTGGTGAAATGCGTGTGCATATCTATCAAATTTCATTTCCTATGCCGTTATGTTTGAAAGATGGATTTAGAAAGTTTGGTTTGAAAGATGGATTTAGAAAGTTTGGTTTCGTCGTATTTGGAAGCCCGGGATATCAATTGTGATTAAGTGCATACATGAAATTGTATCTCGAGGGTCCATATAGAGTTTCAGTCTTACACACCGAATTTCGAAAACGGCGCCAAGGTCACATGATTATTTGGAAAAATTGCAAATTCTTGCCTTCAGTTTAGAGATTGTTCATTCCGGTGAAGTCGAAAGGCACCGTTCTGTGGCATCTTCTCAAATCGAACCGATTCGTGTCTCCTCTTTGAGTCAATGTCTACTTTCCATCATGTTTCCACAAGCTCTCCGAGAAATGATACTTCAATCGTTTCGATATCGACATTCAAGGATCACATGTGCCAGATTTCTTCCGCTAAGTGATGGTGGCATTGAGAGATCATAATTTTGTTACGATGTGGATCAAACCATTATGGAGATGAAGGTGAAAGTATGTAATTACAATGATGCTATCAACAATATTTGGAGTCATCTTGGGGGTACATCAAAGTTTACCCTATTATCAAAAACATTGATACAGATGAATTGGTATCAAGATGTTGAATTCACAGAACTAATATCGAATGCAATGAGTTTTTGCTATGCAATTTGGAGTTTACAAAATGTAATGCTAGAAAAGCAAATCAATCGTATGGTAGTCGGATGGTGTACCAAGGAAGAACATAACATATATGATTCGTTTGCGAGTAAGACGTTTTTGACGAGGATGCATCGTGTATATTTTATTTTTTATTTTATCACTCCGGTATATGGGCACATATCTGATTGTGTAATAATTTGTATCTTGTAGATCTGTTATGATTTTAATGAAAGTTTAGTTGAAAACAAAAAAAAAGTTTTAACGTATTTTTTTCAACGGAGTAAGTAATAGAGCCTGATCGGATGGTGGAAATTTAAAATAATATATTATTTTGAAGTTACAAAACCAATATAATATATATTTTTTAAAGCAAAAGAATTGCTCTTAAATAATCTAAAATCCAAAACATATAAAAGAATTATCTAAAATCCAAATAATACGGGCTACGAAAGAAGAAAGTAATCAATCACTAAGTTAGCTGAATGGGCACTTTAGTCGCCGGTAACCAATCGCCTCCTCGGATAAACGCGGCAACGGTAAACCTCGCTGCCTCGGAATCAGTCATAACGGGCTTGTACGCGGCCCATTTAACTCTCTGGGCCACGCCCGATCCAGGACCCGTATTCTTGTACTCCCCGTACATTATTTTCGACGGCTCAACCTTGGCGTCCCAGCGCATCCATCCGGCGGGATTCACGAGCGGCCCAATCTCTGATTGCATAATCACAGTCGTCGAATACTCCTTCCACGGACGGCCGAGATACGTCTCAGCGGTTACTTTCCCGTTGGCGGAGATTGTGCATCGCTGGATCGAGATCCCGGTCTTATGGTTAGGGTCTTCTCCGCCATGGGCGGTGATTGCGTTAAACTGGTTCGGAAGTGGCTGACGCGGCCGGATATTGCAGTTCTGAAGTACGACGGCGGCGTTCCCGAATATAAAATCGACTGTTCCGGTAACGTCGCAGTCGCGGTAGAATTGGTGCTGGGCATGAGTGTAGAGCGTGTCTTGGAAGCCGTCGAATGAGCATTGGTAGTAGGCTGAGAGATGGGAAGATGATTGGAACGCAACCGCCTGGTGCTTCTCTGGCCCGGCGGTGTTTATGATTCCCATGTCCTTCATTATGAATCCTTTGCCTTCAACACCTGCGTGAAGGGAGGGGCAAAATTGTAAATAACAATGAATTAATGGTGACATCTGGGTCAATTTTCGGTTTAATTCGAGTTAAGTAAACAATGGTTTGGTTTGGATCGATTTGGGTTTAGTTGGTTAGGTTTGGTTCAAATTAAATGATTTCAGTTTCATCATTTACTACTGGTTACCAAATAAAAAAAGTTTCTAAATTGGGTAAAAAACTAAATTCTCCATAGCAAGAAATATTAGTAAGAGAGTAGTAGCATTTTAAGTAAGAGGGGGTTACCCAACGTCGCCGTTTCGTAGGTTTTAGTGCCGTCAACGTAGTTCTTGCTGCCGGAGATGATGGTCTTGTCCTTGCCATCGCCGTACATCATAACATTCCATTTGCTATTATTCAAACGTACAATCTCTACATACGTACCGGCTTTCACGTATATAACGAACCTTGTGTTACTCCTACTAGGGACCCTTGCCACCGCCTCGTTAACCGTTTTCACGTCGCCGGAGCCATCGGCCGCCACCGTCACGTTGGGAGTTACATTCTCCCCAAGAAGTAGCCGACGCACACGAGGAGTCACCCAATCTGGGAACGAGTTCGAACCGAGCAGCCGTCTCCTGTGAACCGGGATCCCAGAATCGCTCAAGGTAGAGAGTACCCTCGCGACGATTGCAAGACTGTTGCTGGTGAATTCGGTGGAGTTTCTCATGGCGGCTTTCAGCTTCTGCGGGATCGTGGAACTCGCGTACTCCGTGCTGTCGTCCTCGTCGAGCGTGTCGAAACACGTCTCGTGGTAGGTCAAGGCGGCGCTGAGCCACGACTGGAGATCGTCGATCTTCGCCGGGTTTAGGATGTTCTTACCGTCTCCGACATCCATGACGGAAACAGTCTCGTTGAGACTATCAATCGCGTTGTCTAACATGTCTCCACAGACCCGGAGCGCCGATTTGATGCTCTCATTATCCGTCTCTTCGGCGAGCTTCTTCGGCAAATCGGAAATTGAAGCGAGCTCGTCGACCGCCACCTTCAGGGAAAGCCTGAACAGAACCTCCGGATCCGTAGTGTTGGACGATGGAAGCTTCGATATGCTTGAGAAACAAGAATCAGGGAACCGAGTCACGCTGCACACTGTTTTGATCGAAGAGGCTGGAGTCAACTTGGGAGTTGAACTCGCTGACGAATCATGGGAATCGTTTTGCCGGTTACGAGCAACGGCAACGGCAGAACCGGTGACAATCGCCACCAGAACCATGATGGAAACGCCCACTATAAGCAACCGCTTCCACGCCTTTCTCCTCAACACTACATCTTGCGCTTCATCTACTTTGAAGTAGCCCTTGATGGACTTCACAGTATCCATAAAACCCAAAATCAAAGGTTTCTTAGGTTTTCTTTTTTTTGTTTGTGTGTGTGTGTGTGTGTTCGTCGAATAAGGATAAAGATAATTGGCTTTTTATGAGGACTTTATATAAGTAGTACTGGAATGTGAAAATTTACTTTAACGCGATGTGCAAGTTCTTATTTAAGGAAGTGGTGATTCATGATGTTCTGTCACTAATTAATTTAAACCTATCTTCATTAGGAAGTTTCCTTCCTCGGTCTTTCACCATATTTTATTGAATATTGTATATCCAGTGCAAAAATATTCGACCTGATTTAGTGAAAAACATGAATGTCCAAACATTCTCGCTTGCATAGAAAATGTAAATTTCTATTCTGAGATTATAAGACCATCTCCGATGGCAAGAACCCTTATGGGTTATTAACATTATTTTAATAATAAATTTTGAAAATGTTTAAGTTAAGAATCTCTTTAAGAGTAATTAAAATTTTATGCTTCCAATGGTAGAATTCGAGAGGTTCTTAAAAATAAAAAAATATTATTTTAAAATTATAATATTTTATATAGAATTGATTTTGTTTAAATTATTAAATATTTTATATTTTATAAAACTTAAAAATTATTGCATTTCATAAATTTTGTAAAGTTTTAATTTTGCGAAGTTTTAATTTTTCTGAAGTTTTGTGAAAATTTAATTTTTGTGAAGTTTTGTGAAATTTTAAAATTTTGTGAAGTTTTAATTTTTTTTTTTTTTGTTAAAATGAATCGACCAATCACAAACGGACACATATGGGGTTCTTAACAATTCTAAAAACTTTTTTTTAAGAACCAGTTCTTAACATTTTATTTAGCTTTGAATTATTTTTTTAATTTTTTCTGTAAGAACCCTATGTTAAAATCCTCCATTGGAGGTGCTTTAAACCATTTAAGTCTTGCTTGATAACACATGCAAATCAGTGCAGCGAAGCTAACAGCATAGTAACAAAAAAAAATCAACGTAGTACATATTGGTCGTATTGTCAACTTAGTCGATTTTATCAAATACATAAGAAATTACAGGGTTAAATATTCATTGTTCAATTAAAATAATTAAGAAGTTCGTTAATGTCTAGTAGCAATTTTTTGTCTCTTCTTAAATGTCAAATAATCATTTGTAGTTATATATATATAGTGTGCTAAATTATTAATTAGTTTTTGGATTTTAATGCATGCTTGTGTTTTTAACAAGATTTTATTTGAAGATATATTATAATGTGATCGGTATACCAATTCTAATGGTTTTCGTGTCTTTGCGATGGAAACTTTGAATGTTTGGGATTATGATTGATGAGTGATATAGTTGATTAGATATTGTAGTGATTTTGCATTAATTTCGGATCAGTTTGTTGCAGAATACTAAAGAAGGTTAATTTGCTGTCTAAGTTCTACAAAATATCGTTTATAGAAATATCATATTCAATAATATTTGGTTTTAAAGAGGTTAATTAGGTTCATTTTCCCTTATCGGATGATGTATTTTATTTACAGTATATATAAGGGAGTGATTCCGAGATCTAAGAAAGGCCACTACGATATTGTTAATTAGGTTCATTTTCCCTTATCGGATGATGTTTTTTATTTACAGTGATTCCGAGATCTAAGAAAGGCCAATACGATATTGTTTTTTTGTAAGTACGAATATCTCCCAGCTGGTATAAAAACAGAGAGTTGGAAACAAACAGCTGTTTTTTTTGGAGGGGTTAAATGATATTCTATTTAATGCATAAGAAATGTAAAATTTCTTTCTTTGCATCGGCCTATTTTTGGAGTGCAAACAAAGATTTTTGCTGTGGAAGCCCCCTTGGCCCAATGGTTTATCAAGGGTTCATTAATGCTTCTATATCAGGAGGTTTGGGTTTCAAATCTAAGAAAGCGCGATTTATTATTAATTATGCAAGATTAGTGAAAAATTATGCAAATTAATGGAGGCAAGCTTACAAGAGATCTTCAGCGTGGTGCAAGCAGAACCGTCAGACGTAGATCTTCATATGATAGTAAGTGTGGTACAGGTAGAGCCGTTAGTCGTGGATCTTCATAAGACGGTAGAATTGACCGTTGTAAAATCGTTGATGTAACAGTTCTCATAATTTGTAATAGATTAATAAATCAGTGTTTAAAAAAAAACAAAGATTTTGCAAAGTCGAATAAGAAAGAAAGATTATAGAGGGAATTGTCTTCTATATTTATTCTTATAATAGTATGGTGTATTGGATGTTAAAAAAAAAATAGTATGGTGTATTGTTGCAAATTATGTGCTTAATTTGCTAGATTAACAAAAAAAAAAATTTGTGTAGACCGAAGATTAGTGGTGAGTGTAAAATCGGTTGAGGTGTATTTATCCATTTTGTGTTTTAACTGCTTCCGCACTTACATTCAAATTAAATGAGCCTTTACCAAAATTTTCAATATGTTTTACGAGATGGATGTTTCTTTTTTCTAACGTTAATAAAAGTAAGCAAGTAAGAAAAACCACGATGACTCCGGTAATATAATTTCATGAACCGGACCGGACCAGTTTAGTTGGACTTGTTTTGCTGGAATCTCGGCTTACTGGTAGAGTACGTGTACGCCATCCCCGAACCGGTAGATGCCCTTTCTTGCAAGGGAACACAAATTGATTTATTTATAAAACCAATAATAATCATTCGGGCAACAATATAATACGTAGGAACTAGGAATACACACAACAATCATATCTTCTCAAAGACCGAGCGAGAAAGGGAAACCGGTCGAAGCTAACCATCCGCCACCACCAATAAACTGACCAGCCGTATATATCTGAGCTTCAGCAGCAGCAGTAATTACCTTAAAGCCCTTCCACTTCACTCTATTTGCAGTTCCAGCCCCTGCTCCTCTGTTCGCATACTCTCTGTAAGTCAGAGTGTTCAACGCGAAAGTCCCGGTCCACTCGGACCACCCTTCGGGTCGGATCACGTCGGAGATATCCGACTGCATTATCACCGTCTGCGAATACTCCTTCCACGGCCGACCAAGATACGTCGGGAAACTGCTTTTCACCGGCTGTAAATCCGACGTGGCGCCGATCCGACATTTCTGGATAACGATCCCGGTGTTCTGGTTCGGATCGGTTCGTCCTTGGGCCGTGACCATGTTTTTCTGCCCGGAATTTGGCCGGCGAGCGTGGATGTCGCAGTCCTGGAGAACGACAGCGGCGTTTCCGAAGATGAAGTCGACGGTTCCGGCGATGAGGCACTTGACGAAGAATTGACGGTTAGAGTGGACGTAGAGAGTGTCCTGGTAAGCTAACATGTCGCATTGGTAGAAAGCGGAGAAATCGGAACCGACACGGAGAGCCACCGCTTGGTGCTTCGACGGGCCCGCCGTGTTCTGGAAAGTGATGTCACGCGCTAGGAATCTCTCGCCGACAGCAGCTGGGCTCCACAAAAGAAAGCAACGGTCAATTAACGGCATCGTTAGCTAAAACGACAAATAAAACGGACTTGTTTTGCTGGAATCTCGGCTTTAGTTAAAACAAAAAGTTACTACTTTTACCCCATTTAAAAAAAAAAATGAAATGCAGACTTAAAATGTGATGATATCAAAAGTGTACTGTGATGAAATGATGTTACAAATGCAAAGAAGGGACGAAGATTAAATTGAAAAGTCAACAACAATGAAACAAAAGAAAACAAAAGGTAAGAAAGAAAAAAGGTAATGAAACTAAAGGCTCTCTTCACGAGTGGATGAGCCAATAAACCCAATCCACATAACATGACCTGGAAAAGCATATGAATAAAGCCAAAATATGAAATGCTGACTTAAAATGTGATGAAATGAAATGATGTTTACAAAAGTAAATAAGGGACGAAGATTAAATTGAAAAGTCAACAACAATGAAACAAAAGAAAACAAAAGGTAACGAAACTAAAGGCTCTCTTCACGAGTGGATGAGCCATAAACCCAATCCACATAACGTGACCTGGTAAAGCATATGAATAAAGCCTAGGAAAATGATGGATAGAGACTCGCGCACATGACTCAGAATTAAGTAACTAAGTTTCTTGTTAGAATTTGGTAGTTCAAATTCAAATTTAATTTTATCTCGTTACTAGGCTTCGTGTGCGAATCATCTGTTGTAGTGGGTATCTAAAAGACTAAGAATCTACTTGTGTATAATTAATGTGCATGAAAAGAGTAAAGATTTTCCCACCAAATAAAGGACCACATCGTGCAAAATCACTTTAATATTTTTTAGGTAAAATAATAATTAAAATTGCTTACCAACGGTGGCGGAGTTAAAAGTGGTGCTACCGTCGACGACATTTCTACTTGCGGTGATAATAGTTCTCGTTCGTCCATCGCCCATAAACATTATGTTCTTTTTCTTCTTCGCCACATCCACATTCTCTCTATAAACTCCGGCTTTTATATGTATCACATACCTCCTATTGCTATTCTCCGGTGCCGCCGCAACCGCAGCGGCCACCGTTTTGAATGTCCCACTACCATCAGCCGCCACTGTGGCGTCGGCTTTCACGGTAGACCCTTGAAGAAGCCTCCTATCTCCGGCGGATAACCAAGTCGGCCACCCCTCGGCGTCTAGTTCTCCGGCGCCGGCGATATCTACGGCCACCGTAGTCTCCTCCTCCTTGAGCTTACGGTTGTTTGAGGTGCTTTTAGCTTTTAGCTCGAAATTGGCTATGTCGGTATCAGTCATGTTCTTGATCATTGCTAGTGCGTTGCTGCACATGTGCTCTACGTGTACCTACACATAATCATTTCGTTACAAAGCTGTATTTTTAAAAAATCGTGTAACAATAAGTTTATATAATTAAATGCATATACTCTAATAACAACATTTGATAGCAACTATTCATACATATAGACCAACACTAGCTAACAACATCTCATTACAAGAATATGTATATACAAAAAAAAAAAAAAAAGTGATGTGATGTGATGTATGAATAGCTTGTTACCCTATCTATAATCTTTTTGCACTATATACATTTTTAAAAAAACTTAATTCGTACACACGATGAAATAATAGAACTGAAACCATTGCGGATTCCATAAATTTAGTGAATCAAAACAACTGCATTTTGTCGACAATTGCAAATTTTAAAATTACTAAATCTATTTTTTACTTTTACCAATTCGATCTTACACATTTCACATATTTATCTTAAATTTTCAATGGTTCTGCAAATCTACATGCGAGTCGTAATGGCTAATGATTTTTTTTTACGTACCTGACCCTTCAACAAGACCTTACGGACTTTCTTGTCGGCGGCGTCATGAGAGAAGCCGTCGAGACAAGTCTCCTGGTTGGTAATGGCGGAGCTAATTAGCGTTTTGAGATCACCGGCGTGATCCCGGAGAGATTTATTGTTAGGATACAAATGGAGATCTTCCACCGCCTCGTGGAGCTCATCGAGTGTCTCATCAATAGTCTCCAAACAGTCATGAAGCGCCGTCTTCTCACGAGGAGTCAGTCCTTTCCTATTCTTGATCAGCTTCTTTACCGCGAAGTAATTGTGTTCCACGGCGGTTGTCGTTAGGTTAAGCGACGCCTCGATGACATCTTTTTGCGACGTTAGCTTGACGCCGCCGGAGGTGGCCACGGCGGAGACGCAAAGCTCAGGGTAAAGCGTGGAGCTGCAGGCGGATCTTAGCACCGCGTGAGACGACGGGGATAGAGTTCGTTTTCCATTTTCGTTTGCTTTCGAAGCTCCGGCGGCGATTCCGGCGACGGCGGCTACGAGGAACAAGGCTACGGCGGCCGATAGTAAAACAAGTTTCTTGTTTTTCTTGAAATTATCTTTGGAGAAGATTTCTTTAATTGAAGATGCCATTGTTTGACACTGATGAGTGAGTGGTGAATGTGCCCAATGCTCCTAGAGTGTGTGTTTATATTGATGAAATTAAAATCAGACACGAGCTTTTTTTTACAAATGGCCTCTCTCTCCCTCTCTCTCTCTCTCTACTTTTCTTGGCTCTATTATTTGAGTGGAATTTCAGTAAACAAATAAAACCACATGTTATAAGCCGCCACGTTATAGAAGATAAAAGTTTTTTTTATTTCGATTATTCGAGTTCCACAGAGGTACAATTGTCGTGTTCCTAAATTTGTAGTTTTGTAGGAGTATTTGATATTCTTCGACGACAAGTGTAACTGTAACATTCATTGTTTTGCATAACAGCGATGACCTCACCACTCTCGTCCACGTCTATCCTTTATGGGGAAGGTCTTTAAACCAATCAGTTGTCGAAATAACTACAATTTTTTTTTTAATTTTTGTTGAAAATAATGTTTAGAGATTTTCAAGATTTTTTTAGAAAATGTCTTTCTCTTGTTGATTAAAGCTCGATTTAGTTTATATAAAACGCCTTCGTATTTCTTACACTTTACGGTGAAATAGTAGCACTTTTGTAAAGTAATTGTTATTTTCTATCTTGTCATGCAGTACGAATGGTTCAAATTATAGGTATTATTTAAGCAGTAAGCCCCGATACAAAAATTTAAAACTATATATGAAAGGCATCGAATTATGTTTTGAGAATTCAACTTATGTTTGGTTGACGACTACTAAGATACCAGTTGCACCGAATATATCGATGAAATAATAAATAGAAAGTATTTAGGCCGATGGCTGTGGAACTGTAATAAGCATCTGCAAGGCTGTCATGGCCTCTTGGGTCCATTTAACATCTTCAAAAAAACAGTATATTCAATTAATTCGATTAAAATATTAAAATACGTTTTTGTCGGTATAATACTCTTTATGTTTAAAATATTTTAAAATAAGAGGGTTATACGTAATAGCATATATATTAAAAGGTTTTCACCAGTATCTCAACATTAAAATATTTTTATTTTAAAAGTAAAAGAAAGAAGTGAGGATAGCTTTTGAGATACTAATGATAATCTTTTGTGACACTTGTCTTATTTAATTATTTTATATTTACTTAAAATTAAAATTTAATTTAATTAAAATATTAATATTATATTGTTATACCAATGAAGATGAATTACTAAATTGTACTAATCATCAGAGTCTTTCTTTCACTTTCTTTATTGAAAATAAAAAAGTTATGTCATAATTATTTAAATCCTGTTTTCCTCTCTATCATTAATCTTTCATATCTAAAAGTTGATAATTTAAGGCAGGGAACGTATTTTATTTAGAAATATAGAAAAGAAAACAGAACAATCAATAGAGTGGGTTAGGGCACGTTAAAAGAAGAAAAAACAACTTGTTGTATTATCCTTTCCGACAACAATTTGCAAATACAGGGCATCCGATGTAGCGCCTCATTCTTTATAGTTTAAATAAACGAGGGCCTAGTTAATATTTTCGGATGTGGATCAAGTATCATAAATTTACTAATAACAAACGTAATTAGTTCATATGTTGTAGTATAACAGTACAACAATTCTATCTAGTATCTTCCTACAATTACAAGTCTGTCAATTATTTTTTGTAAGGTGAGTGAGAGTGGTCACATTGGTTTGGTAGATTTGTTGGTGCTCACACTTTTCACGTGTTGCTGCATTGCATACACAGTTAATCTAAAGTAAATCGTTGTCAGTAGAGAGCGTTGGGAAATGAATAAAAATTACTAAAAGTATTTGTCAAAAACATTCATCGCGACATTCTCAGTATCTCCGGTTCGCATCTTTCTTGCAAGTTGAAAAAAGCATACTTGGGACTTGGATATTATTAAGTTAAATTTTGTGTTTTGCAACAACTTGCAGAAAACGATATACAGGTTAAGATTCGTAATTTTGTGTAAAAAATATACACTAGCTATACTTCTCTCTCTTTTTGGTAATATTACGGTAGCTTTGTATATGGGGCCGCATCTTCACATAACAATGGGTCTATATTGGCTAAAATGGGCCTAATTTTACGATATTGTTGGAATCTAGAGTTGTTGTTATCATAGATAAACTCTCAATTCGTTTTCGCCGGGACATCTACCACCACCGCCGTAAAATCTGGTCGAATTTCGCCCGCTTCGCTGCAAATAGCCTCTTCAACAACCGTCGTGTTCGTACTAAGAGGAGGAACGGTCGGGAACCCAGGATGTTCGGAACTCGGGTCGCGGTTTTGAGCCAAACTCTCGTCGCCACCAAGTTCCGGTCTCGTTCCTCGCTGCACGGAACCAACTCTCTTTCTGCAGTTAGGACAAGTGGAGTGAGAACGAAACCAGGAGTCGATGCAATCGGCGTGAAACCAGTGGTTACAGCTCGGCAAAACCCTAGATTTGTCTCCGTGGACGAGATCCGAGAGGCAAACGACGCATTCGACGCCGTCTTTAAAGTCGTTCGAGCTGAAGTCTACGACGGGGATTGATCGGAGAACGGAGGGTCTGATACCAGCACATTCCATGATGGTGATCATGACATGGTCATCGCTGTTGTCATGATCATGATGATTGTCATCATCGCTATCGTAACACTTAATAATACAACTCACCGTTCCATACACAATCCCAAAGAAAAACACGACGAAGCCGATATTTACTCCGAGATGTATTAGAATGTCATAGACAGAATCTTTCATTCTCCAAAAATTAAACCCTTGGAAGAAGATTCAGTAAGAGAAAGCTAAAAAAAAACAAAACACAGACCCTAGAGAGAAAGCTGATCTTAATTAGCATCCGAACCTTATTAAGTTATATTTAGTTATTTATTACAACGTAACAAAAACCCAATTCCATTCTAATTAGGATTAGATTCTTAATTGAAAGAATTACTCACATATTACACAAAAGTTGGAATATTATTAGAATATTATACATTTTTTAAAAATTACTCAAATATTTTGTGTCATTATATAATTACAATTAACACCCTTCATTAATTTGATATTTTTTAATTTAAAAATGATTAAATTAATTCACCTCATTAACAATTAATCCACCTCATTAACATTAAAAAAAACTAAATTTAAGTTATGAATAATAGTTACGAAAAAAAAACCTCTCTCTCGCCGGCGAAACTTCTCTCTCTCGGCGATTCCGAAGTCGAACCCTAATTCCGCCGTCATATCGTCTCTTCCGGCCGCTTCTCTTATCTCCGTCGCATTTCGTCTCCTTTTTCACTAAATCGAGTGGGGAGTCTTCGTTTTCTCGAGTGGACTCTTCGTTTTCTCGAGTGTATTCTTCGTTTCCAATCCATAAGTCAGCCGTAAACAATCCTTAAGTCATCCGTAAACAATGCATAAGTCAGTCGTAAACAATCCATAAGTCAGCCGTAAACAATCCATAAGTCAGCCATAAACAATCCACAATTACCCAAGTGGAGACTCTTCGTTTTCTCGAGGGGACTCTTCGTTTTCTCGAGTGGACTCTTCGCTTCCAATCCATAAGTCA
>JAHZTW010000001.1:358225592-358372059 GCA_020283515.1 Alliaria petiolata
AGATTTATTAGTAAAAAAAAAAAAAAAAAAAAAAAAAAAAACACAGACCCTAGAGAAAGCTCTTAATTAATTAGCATCCGAACCTTATTAAGTTATATTTAGTTATTTATAACAACGTTACAAAAACCCAATTTCATTCTAATTAGGATTCCTAATTTATTTTTATATAGATATACTCTTTGTGATGCAATTTAGCTATAGATATATACAACGATACACTCCTAATAAGTCACGACAATTTGTGAAGCCAGAATTTTTTTTTATCATAACTGGTAAAGCTGATCAGAACCTTGCCCGATACGAAACTTGTTTTGTTATATTCTTCTGACACTCATTTTCTCTTGATTATTTTGTTACTCATCAATTTTTTTCTTTCTTCGATTTAAACCTTTATTGATATATATACACAAAATTTATGGATATACTCGACGGAATTAGATTTCTGATGCAATTAAAATTAGATCAAACAAAGAATTAGATAGAAAAAAAGTAACCAAAAAAGTAAAACTAAGAAATTTCGTAATTGGAAATTGTTAACTAAACCAAAACGATAGACCGTAAAAAACGTGACTAACCCAACGCATGACCTGGCTTCCACCTGACGTTACCTTCTTCCTCTTTATCTTTCTTGATGAACACTCCACCGCTTTTCTTCAGTCTTTGATTGCCTTAATATCACTGGTTTCTCTTCATAATGTGTTTTCTTTTTCTTTGACAGAATGAAAGCCTATGTGAGACTTCATCAAATCGACTTCTTCTTCTTTCTTTTTTTGTATTTATAACAATAATATAACAATGTAACAGAACCAGTGGCCATCCTAAATAGGAATGTATTTTATATAGATACTTTTGACATACAAATCGAGTTACAATGAACCGATTACAAAATGGAAACTGCTCCTAAGGCATGGCATTGTGAAGCCAGAACTTTCAGTTCGTACAAGTTTAAGTCCTACAGACATAATTAAGAAGTTAGACTTTGGTACCATTTCGAATATGATTCTCCGCGAGTTTGATAACAGTTTCATTTGTCGGTATCATGACATCTCAACCCAAGTTTGAATTTGACACCTCTGTCTGCCTCGATTTCTAGTTTGCTTACCAGAAGCATACTTAATGTGTTTCCATTAATGTGTACCGATTCAATCAGTTGCATTGCTTGGACTATGAGCTTTCTACTCTCCAACATTGATGCTTCAGCAAATTGGTCTCCTGTGGCAGCAAGCTCAAGCCCTTTTCGCTTCTACTCACTTGTTGCAAAGGTTTTTTTTTTTTCGCTTGAATACTTCACCCGTCACCAGTAATCTTTACATGAGCAGACGCCGTCAACGAAATGGTGGAATCGTTTTGTATCTCTGAGAACAATGACTCTCCCAGTTACTTGCGATACAATCTTCATCCATGAATGGCAGTCTGCACATACTCTCAGATTCTTGGTAACCCTAATTGGAACTCCTCCACCGGTGTGAATTAGAGAATAAGTAGTCGCGAGTCTCTCGCTGTGTCCACAAACCCAATTCGCCTTGGTTTCTTCATCAACATCATGAAGCACCACACTTGTATCAGGAGAATAACCGGATTCTTCAATTGCTTCTTCTAGTTCTGACCATACTTTCTTGTACTCGTCTGAGTTACGAAACTCGTACCCACCACCCGCAACAAAGATCTGAATCTTATCTTTGACCTGAACCCAACTGCAACCAGCTTCTTTTCTGATCCCTCTTTGTTTCATCATCTCTCGGATCTTATCCACATTATCCCACATCTTTGCATCAGCGTATATGTTAGAAACCATAACATAGTTCCCTGGATTATGAGGCTCAAGAACAAACAACTCTTTGGCTGCAATCTCTCCCACTGAAACATTACCATGGAGCCTACAAGAGTTGAGCAGTGATCCCCAAATGGATGCACTCGGCTTAAAGGGCATTGTTTCCACTACCTTTACCGCTTCTTCGATTTTACCAGCTCGGCCCAAGATGTCAACCAAACAAGCATAATGCTCCAAAGCCGGTGAAACTCTGAATTCTGTTTTCATGCGTTCAAACAAGCTTAGACCATATTCAGTGAGCCCTGTATCGCTACACCCAGACAACAAAGCAACAAAGGTAATCCCATCTGGTGCGACGCCTGACTCTATCATACATTCAAACAGATTCGTTTCTTCTTCGATGTCCCCGTTGATTGCGTAACAGTTCAGCATCGTGTTCCATGAAGTCAGATCCTTACTCGACATACCATCGAAGATTCTCCTAGAATACTCAACCTCACCACATTTACCATACATATCCACCAATGAGTTGAGCAACGGAACATCAGGCTTCTCTTTCGATTTCAGAATCTGTGCATGAATCTCTTTCCCGGTGAGAAGAGCAGCGACACGCGAACAAGCGGGCAATATCGTCGTTAGTGTCGCCCAACTAAACCCGATTCTCTCTTCCTGCATCTTCCTGAACAGATTAAACATCTCATGCACCCGAACTTTCTTGCTGAGCACCGAGATCAAAGAGTTCCAAGTAACGATGTTTCTCTGAGGCATTCCATCGAACAGCTTGCGTGCGTCTTCGAATGAGCCCCTTTCCATGTAAAGCTTCAAGAGCACATTACTCACCACCTGATCAACTTTCTCCCTCCGTTTCACAATCTGGGCATGGATTCCTCTCCCAACCCGGAGATCTTTGAGATCAATGCACGCTTTTAACGCGACGGAAATCGAAAAATCCCCTGCCTCGATGAAACTAGACAGCATATCCACATACGCAAGCAGAGCGTCTCTCGGTGACCCGTTTCTAGAGTACCCAATCGCCATCGCCGCCCACACTTCCTCAGTGAGAAAGGTAGAATCGGTGGCATCGTCGAAGATTTTCCGAGCGAGATCCAATCGGCGGCAAACCGAGAAAAGGGTGATGAGCTTGCTCAGCAATTTGGGGTCGCGACGGAGGCCTGGGTCGTTGAGAACCAAAGAGCAGATCTTTTGGCCGTGGTGGAGCGATCTAGCGGAGATGCAGGCATGAAGAACGTCCGTGTAAGCCTCGGGGCTGGAGAGATTGGAGGGCGAAGATGACTTCTCTATCAGAGTGACGACGGCTTCGTCGAGCTTGCCGGATTTAGAGAGGCCTGTGTAGTATAAATTTAAACGCTTCGAGAAGCCTGATTGTTGTCTCCATGGAATTTGTAAGAATCTGGAATGGATTATACTTTGAGACCCTCCCAATGGAGAAAGATGAGCTTGTGGAGTGACAACATCTGCAAGTTTATTGAATCATGGAAACACTTTATAACCACTGGCAATGAACAAAGGCACAACAAGCTTTGAAGGAACATTTTTGCAGAGGCTTTATACATCATCAAGGGTTATAATTCGAACCAATTATCAAATATTTATAAAAAAAAAAAGTGAAATCTATTGGCGCATTATTAATTTTCGGAATCTAAATGCAAACGTACCTAAAGAAGGCATTGGAAATTCAAAAGAAAAAGAGTGAGAGAAGAAGGAAAAACTCGAACCCTCTTCTCTGTGAATATACGGAAGATTATACGCCAACAATGACAGTAACAAAGTAGCGGAGAAGGAGATGGATAAGCTCTGGTTCTTCTCGTATTTTCTTTTGTTAGTTTGTGTGATTAATGGGCCTCTACTATTTGGGCCTTACTGTCCTGATGCTTCCCTCAAATTATATTTATATTTTTTTTCTTTGCAACGATATATTTATATTCTGGTCCATGAAATTCATTTCTGTTCGTAGAAGACAAAGGACCAAGAAGCACGTTATAATGCATATTGGAAAATTTCGAGATCGAAGAAGAGTAGACAGTTAAAAAGAAAAGTAAACCATGACGAATCACCGGGAAGAGGATTCATCGTCGCCGTTGGATCCTCTTTGTTATCGTTTAGATGAATTGGTTTATTATTATTGAAGAATATGAGAATGTTAAATACAAGGAGAGACTCTGCACATAAGGTAAGCAGATATACAATCATAATGAGGACGTAATTACAGTGATGCTTAACGGCTAGAATATATACGATAATACACCCCTTCAAGATGGACCACTGGAGGAGAGGCCAATCTTGACTTGTAAAGACTCAAAACGTGATCGTGCAAGAGGTTTGGTGAGTGCATCGGCGAGCTGATCATGTGTTGAAACATGGGAAACACGAACCTGGCCAGTTTGAACTTGAGCACGAACAAAGTTAGAGCAATGTGCTTCATCCTTGAGTGAAAAAACCGGATTTGCAGCTAAGTATGTAGCGCCAATGTTATCACAATAGATCACCGGTTGCTGTGTGACGGAGATGCCCAATTCAGTCATTAATGAGCGCAACCAACAGAGTTCGGCAGCCGTGGAAGCGACAGAGCGATATTCAACTTCCGTGGAGGATCTAGCAACGCCGGTTTGCTTTTTCGAAGACCACGCAATTGGATGATGACCGAGGTAGACTATGTAAGCGCTGGTGGAAGTATAGTCATCTTTATTATCCGCCCAATCGGCATCGGTGAAGACGTGAAGAAGTGGCGGATTTGTTGCGGAGAAGTAAATGCCTTGATTCATTGTACCCGCAAGGTAGCGTAGTATCCGTTTTGCTGCGGTCCAATGGTCCGTAGTGGGATGATGCATGAACTGTGATAGCTTGTTGACAGCGAAGGAGATATCTGGACGTGTGAGGGATAAGTATTGTAAGCTCCTAACAATCGCACGGTACTCGGTGACGTTGTCGATCGTTGTCCCGGAGAACAAAGAGAGACTTGTATTCGGACACATCGGTGTTGAAATGGGCTTGGCCTTTGTCATTTTCGCCCGTGTTAGTAAATCTGCAATGTAACGGTGTTGTGTGAGATGTAATCCATGAGATGTACGTGTAACTTCTATGCCAAGAAAATAAGAGAGATGGCCTAAATCTTTAATAGAAAAGTGTTGAGAGAGGGATTCGATAAACCGTGTGATATGATTGGTGTTGTTCCCGGTGATGATTATGTCATCAACATATACCAACATATAGAGAAGAATGTTGTCTCTGTTGTAGATGAATAAAAACGCATCAGCAAGCGAGTTTTTAAAACCGGAGTTGAGCAGAAACGTGCGCAGCTCATTGTACCAGGCCCGAGGTGCCTGTTTGAGGCCATAAATGGCCTTGCGAAGCTTACAAACAGCTGTTGGATTGTCAGCGTCAATAAAACCCGGTGGTTGAGACATAAACACTTCTTCATCAAGGTGACCTTGAAGAAAGGCAGTGGTTACATCTAATTGTCGGAGGGGCCATTGCCGTGAAGTTGCTGTGCTGAGTACGATACGAATTGTGGCTGGCTTGACAACAGGACTAAATGTTTCGTGATAGTCAATCCCTGGTCTTTGTGTGTAGCCCTTGGCGACTAAGCGAGCTTTGTATCTGTCGATGGAGCCATCTAGTTTCCGTTTGATTGTAAAAATCTATCGACAACCTACAACATTAGAAGCATGAGTGACATTAATAAGATCCCATGTATGTTCTTTAATCTGTGAATCTATCTCTTCAATCATGGCTTTGCGCCAATATGGAGACTTCAGTGCTTCGGCAAGTGATGTTGGTATGGTGGTCGGAGGCTCATGAACCGATGTGTGGAGGTTCAATTTTTGGACCGGTTTCCTCGTGCGGGTGCTTGCTCTCGTCGGAAGCGGTGGAGGTGGTGCTGGAGCTACGGTCGGAGATGGGGAAGGAGTTTCAGATGTTGACGTGGAGGCAGGTTCATCCGGCAGCAACGGCGAGGAGGAGACGGCCGGCGTAGAGGGAGTTGATTCCACCACTGGTGGCGTAACTACTGCGGGAAGAATCTTCCCGCAAAGACGGAAGCTTGATAACAGAGACAGAGGGGTGAGATGACGAGTTAGTATCAATATCATCTACTTCTTCTATTCGGCTTGATGGCGTGGAGAACGGGAAAACCGACTCATGAAAAACTACATGTCGAGATGTATAGATCCTGGAAGTAGATCGATCAAGACAGAAGTAGACGCTTTGAGTAATAGAGTATCCGAGAAAGACACAAGGCGTTGAGTGAGCATCTAACTTATTAGATGCATATGGTTTTATCCATGGAAAACATAAGCACCCGAAAATTCGGAGTTTTTGAAAATTTGGCGCATTTCCAGTTAGACATTGATGCGGTGTTTGAAAATGCAAGATTTGTGTGGGCATTCGGTTAATTAGGTATACTGCGGTAGCAAATGCAAACGTCCAATACGACTTGGGCATAGAGGCATGCGACATGAGCGTAAGACCAGTCTCAACGATATGTCGATGACGTCGCTCGACAATACCGTTATGCTCAAGTGTATGCGGTGGATTTGTCATATGCGATATGCCATGCGTAGAAAGAAAAGTCGAAAACCCAATATATTCACCCCCATTGTCGGTGTATAGAGTTCGCAGCTTTTGTTGAAATCGATTTTCAACCAAAGCCTTGAATTTTGTAAAAACATCAGAAACGTGGGATTTTCTTTTCAAGGGATACAACCAAGTGTATCTAGTAAAATGATCGACAAAAAGTACGTAATATTTAAAGCCATCGATAGAATGAATTGGAGATGTCCAAACATCGGAGAAAATAATATCTAAAGGATGAGAGGACTTGAGAGTAGAATTTGAAAAAGGCAGCTTGTGCATTTTATTAATAGAACACGAATGACATGGGTTCGCTAATAAAACTTTTGAAGCAAGGGGTAAATCAAAAACAGAAACAACTTTTTGAAGAATAGGTAAAGCTGGATGGCCCAAACGAGAATGCCAATCCGAAAGAGTAGTTTTAATAACTGAAGCAAAAGCAAGTGAAGGAGGTTCGTCTTTGGTAATTTTCGGCCACTCATAAGTGCCATGGTTAGGCTTGCCTTCCAGACGAAGAGCCCCCGTCTGCAAATCGCAAACCTGGAAATATGTGGGAGTAAAGATAACAGCCGCATCATTAGATTTGCAAAGTTGAAAAACAGAGATTAAATGTTTATCAAGAGAGGGAACACAAAGAACATTATTGAGAAAGAATGGTTTAGTATAAGAGGGTAGAGAAGAAGAACCGGTGTGAGAAATCTGCAAGGCTGAGCTATCACCGAGGAGAACGTCATCTCCACTAGTGTATGGATTATGAAGCGAGAGATTAGCGAGGTCTGACGTCATGTGATGAGACACACCAGAGTCGACTAGCCAAGTGGAAGAATCAGACATCATCGCCGCATTTGCTCTAGGCTGCCACGATTGTTGAGGATGTGGGGATGACCAAGATTGTTGGTGGGAAGGTGGCCACGGTGATGCAGCTGTAGTGCCTTTGACAATGCGGTATTCAGGACAATACTTCACACTGTGTCCTTTAACCCCACAAGCTTGGCAACGTCCGAGATAAGGCCTGGAGAAGCGTTGTTGCGGATTGTTATTTGAGGCATCACGGGACTGATAATTGTTGTTATAGCGAGTGTGCTGTCTCGGGCGAGTGTCAGTGGTATGAGCCACAATTGGAGCAGCAGAAATAGCCTCAGTGCACATAATCATTGCCTTACGGTTAAGAAGCCGTTCATGTAGTTCGGAGAAGGAGATCGGATTGTCTATGCCATTAACTGCATCAATCTCTGGTTTGTAGGCGTCGGTGAGACCAGCAAGGATTTGCTCGGTAAGATCCTCTGGATCCATTGGCTTGCCCAGAAGTGCCAACTCATCGGCCTTGCCTTTGATGATGCGTAAGTATTCACTTATTGTTTGTGTTCCTTTGCTGCAGGTTTTGATCTGGTACTTGAGCTGGCGTATATGACCTCTGGTGGGATTCCCGAATGTCTGGGCGAGGATATCCCATACTTCTCTAGTCGTGTTGGCACTGGAGACGACAGATTGGACCGGAAGCGAGATAGCGCCGATGATAGCACTATAGAGGAGACGGTCTTGACGTCTCCAAGGGGCAAACGCTGGATTTGGAGAAGAAACACCATTAACAGTGAGTGTAGGAGATGGGATCTTTGCAGATCCATCAATGAATTGCTGTAATTCATGGCCTTCAAGCAACGCTTGACGTCCCCACATGAGATAATTTTGAGTTGTGAGCTTTATCATGCTAGACATGTTCACGGACAGAAGTGTACTTTGCGGATCTTGTATATTGAACACAGATGTTCTCTGAGCAGATGATTCATCCACCATGGTGATAGAAAAGAGATTTGAGAGGTGAGAAAAATAAGAATGGAGATTGTGGGAAGTAGGGAATTAGAAAACCAAACAGAGAAAGGAACAGAGAAGAGGAGAAGAAGAGGAGAAGGTAGAAGAAGAAGAAGAAGTTGCCGGCGGCTGGAATAGGTTTTAGAACCTATTAGGCTCTGATACCATGTTATCGTTTAGATGAATTGGTTTATTATTATTGATGAATATGAGAATGTTAAATACAAGGAGAGACTCTGCACATAAGGTAAGCAGATATACAATCATAATGAGGATGTAATTACAGTGATGCTTAACGGCTAGAATATATACACGATAATACTCTTTGCGTGCCTTCAACTTTTTCCTCAACTTCTTTTCTTTTCTGTTCTTTGTCTTCTCTCCTTTTATTAATCCTCTCCCTAATCTCTTTCTCCTATGCATTAGAAGAATTTAATTTCATAATTACAATGACTATTAGGGAGATTACGATATACTAGGATATTAGAGATAAGTATATAAAGATATGATAGATATATCATATATCCTAGAGAGTTTAAAAACAAACAAGAATTTGAGATCTTGTATAATCTCTCAGTTAATTAGTTGCTATTTTAGCTATACATATATAATTACATTGTCAAGTGCTTTAGCGTCCGGAGTCCTGGAACCATGGACACCAGCTCGGTTCGAGGCTTTTCCAACCATCGTCCTCACGCCGTAGTAACGACCATCACTCTTTCCGGCGGTTCCGAGAGCTTTCCAACACTTTACGATCATCATTCTCTCTCTGTTTAGATGAATTTTACAAGGGGACGTGTGTATGTATAATATATGATTCACACGTGAGGTTTGCATGACTATATGATTCCACTGCTAGCCACGTGCCGTTCAAGTGTCCACATGGCGTCCTCTGTTTTTTTCTGGCTCTATTCAGAAAAACGGTGTCGTAGCGTGGAGACCAAATTATGTTCCGGGTCGGGTGTCCAATACATGAGTTCGGGTTCCGTATCAATCATGAATCATCGTCGTCACTCGTCCTCACCGTCAATACTGAAGACGGCGATCTCTGGAATGAATTTGAATAATTTCATAACACGACCGTTTTGTTTAAGCGTCAATCAATTCAGTAGCACCATATTCCAATTATTAACAGGAGAATTATTCAAAAATACAATGAAAGAAATAACCGTTTTCGCTCGGAACTCACAAAAGGGATCATTTTTGTTCATGTTGTCGGAATCTAAAAAAGCTACTACAAAATGGGAGCATATTACAAGGAAACATGGGATTGTACAATGCGTAAAGGTTGTTGTTATTCTCTCGGTTTTATGGGGAAAAACAAAAACAAAAAAAGAGAAGAAGAAAACTTTTGTTTTGTTGATTGACTGTCTCTGTCACTTGTTCTCGCCCGACCCAGAATCAGAGCAGACAAGAAGAAAAAAAGGAGGGCAAAGTGTTTTTTTTTTTTTTTTTGGGATCTCTCAGGTAAAGAATTTACATGTAATCATTGGCGCCGGAGCTACCGGAACCGACTCCGACAGTTCTCTTGCTCATGTTGGCTCTCTGCACCAAAACAACCAACGCCTGCACCACTTCAGACATCGGTGGTCTAAACTCTGGCTCCGGCTGTCACAAATTAAAACGTTCAGATTCCATTCTTTCTATCCGCATACACACATTTATATATGTATATACATTAAAAAACATTACCTGAACGCAAAGGGCGATAACATCTGCAAATCGGGAGAGAGATTTAACTGGGTAAAGCCCTTTGAGAGCTGGATCAACCATTTTTCCCAAAGCATCAATGTCGTGAAGCTGAGGTGTTGCCCATCTCACCAATGACTGCTCAGATCTTGACCTTGCGCTGTCACAACAAATATCACCAAGATTTTGCTTCGATTCAGAACACATTTCCTCGTCTTTTCACTCTCCAGTTGAGAGAGAGAGGTTTTCAAATGAAGCCAAGAGATATGGATCATAATAGTACCTGTCGAATGGTTTTCTTCCGGTTAAAAGCTCAAGCATCACTACTCCGAAACTATAAACATCGCTCTTCAAAGAGTATTGTCCTGACATTGAAACTTCTGGTGCGCTGTATCCTTCATCGTTTTGGTTCAGTAGCTGCACATCATATCAGAATCATAAGTGATGGAGACACGAGAGAGAGAGGTACTAGAGATTGGAGAAGATATGAATCTGTTGGAAGTTTCTGTATATACCTCATTCGCAGTGGGGAGGAAGCTAGCGAGACCTGAGTCTGAGAGGTGCGGATTTAGCTCTGAGTCAAGTAAAATATTTGCTGATTTGATGTTCTTGTGGACTATGGATGGTGAACAAACTTCATGCAAGTACCTGAAACAACAACAGTACTTTCCAATGAGACTCTTGCCATGATACAGGAAAAACAGTGATTCAGATGTTTAAAGACTTACTCCAATGCGCGTGCAGTGCCAAGAGCGATCTTGACACGAGGATTCCATATCAACGGTTTGCTTTCCTCTTCAGAAAGATGTAAAAAGTCGTGCAATGAGACATTTCTATGGAACTCATAGATCACCAAGTGTTGTCCATGCTCAGAACAGTAACCGTCAAGCTTTGTGACATTTTCGTGATCCAAATGCGCAATCTTCGATACTATTTCGGTAAAATCATCAGCCGTGTCAGTTGGAAGCGCAGAGGAGTCTATTTTCTTCACAGCAAGTACCTATTAGATAAGAGCAATTATATCTCAGCAGCAAAAACATTATGAAATTGTGCTGTTACAAGTAAAGGATCATATGAAACTAAAATACCTTTCCATCATCAAACTGGGCTCTGTATACTCTTCCAAACGTCCCTTCACCAAGAAGATTATCTTCGCTGAAACTGTTGGTAGCCATTTGAAGATCTGCAACCGAATACGTGTTCACATTTGAAGGAACCACAACAGCAGCTTTCTTTGCAACAATGGGTTTTCTCACTGTTGAATCATCTTCATCAAACGACTTGTGACGCTCAGCTGGTGGAGGGCGCAGATTCATAGACAACGAGGTATCCAGTTTCTTTGTCTCAACTAATGGTGGATTCTGTATAGATTTATTCTCTGCAAACCACATGATCAAAAAGTTAGAAAACCATAAGAACACGTCATGTAAAATCTCTACAAATTCTTCTAATATGTTACCGTGGTGAAAGTCGTTTGACGCGAGGGTGAAGGGTTGGTTAACGTTATCAGTCTTTTCAATGTCTGTGGACGATGTCCGCTTTGATCTTTTTCTCTTGATCAAGAAGAAAGCTATGACTACTGCTACAACTAACAATGAAATGACTATTCCTGCTATTCCACCAGCTCCAATCCCTGATTTCTCAGAGCCTTTGCTGCTGCTGGAATCACCATTGGACCGGGGTCGTCCACCGTTACCGGATTTAGGAGTGCGTGATTTACTGATCGGAGGTGTACCAGGAGGTGGTGGAGGTGCAGGCCCGGAATTGAATGAATTGCCATCTTTTCTGTTTCCAAAGGAAAAAAAAATTAGTGAGATAAGAAAAAAGGTTCCAAGAAAATCGAAGAAACCAATGAGAAACTTACTGCAAGTTAATGCCCTTCAAAGAATCTGGGATCCAGCCCGTGAAACGATTGTTTGCAATATTCCTGAGGAAGCATTCAGCAAGAACAACATTCAAATTGATGTTTAAATGTGATAGATTTCTAAAAACAGATAAGCTTAAGTTACCCACAGATTTTCGAGAGAAAGGCTTGCTAGTATATCGATGGTCCCTGAGAACTGATTGTTCTGAAGATAACTGTGAAGTTCAAAAAACACAATGTTAGTATTAACCGGTTCCCTCAACAGTGGTTTCTTTCAACACATGGAGAATACTTAAAGAAGCCTTGCATTGATTTTGCACTCGTAAGAGAGCTGAAGGTGCTCGGAAGAGAACCCGTGATAGAATTGGAAGAGAGGTCCCTGAAAACACACATGATTTTTTGTCAAAACTTTTGTTTATTAACTAATCAAGTTTCGTAACTGATTTAACTCAGGGAGAAAAAAGGATCTTACAAGACAGTGAGAGAGGTGAGTTTCGTGAAGTCGATAGCTAGTTGCTTCAACTGGTTGTGAGCAAGATTGCTGGACAAAACCAATGGAGCATTAAACAACCAATCTTCTCCGAGAGATTGTCTGAAGATAATATAATTGAACTAAACTATGAACTTACAGGTACTTGAGAGGTGTCATTTGAGAAATTGAATACTGAGCAGAACCAGTGAACTGGTTATTAGCAAGATTCCTAAACAAATTCAGAAACTTTATTAACTTGGAAACCGACGTAGAAACTTGTAGAGCATATAGAGAAATCATCAAACATACAATCGCTCCACGTTTGGAGGAAGCTGATACGGCAAATCGCCTCCAATGTTGTTGTTGCTTAGATCACTGCAGGTTTCACCAAAACAATCCATGAGGTTATAAATCTTATGCCATTAAATACAAAAGATAGAAACTTTGGACTTTGGAGTATCATGGAAGATGAATCTTACAACTCGGTTACAGAAGTCAATTGATCAAGCTTGTATCCTAGCGATCCAGAAAGTCCAAGACCTGGTAACTTTCTGCAAGTAAATAAAAAAAAACAAATGTATTACGCATAGATACAAGAGAGAACAAGATAGAACAGAGTGATTTGAAATAA
This sequence comes from Alliaria petiolata, assembly GCA_020283515.1. NCBI lineage: Eukaryota > Viridiplantae > Streptophyta > Magnoliopsida > Brassicales > Brassicaceae > Alliaria > Alliaria petiolata. Next base: position 358,238,419 of record JAHZTW010000001.1, read on the forward strand.
TTATTATGATACAAAAAATCATTACATTTGAGTAACTCGTGAGCCAGAACACGTTATGCCTCTCCAGTTTTGTCCACAGGGATCACCTCCTGACCCTGTCCACTGTGATAGCTGTCCTGGAGAACTCATGGAGCTAAACATGGTGTTTAACGCCGAAGCTGCACATATTGAGACTCACTGAATCAGAGACCATGAGGGAATATTTCAAACCATGGATTGAATGAATCATAATCACTTGATTTTTTTTTTTTTGGGGTCGATTCCGTGAAGCAGATCCAAGATTAGAGATCATTGGTGGGTTTTATGAACTAAGAGAGGACTTAAAGTGTCCGGTCTAATTGAAGAAATGCCTGAGACTGAACAAATAAAAAAACCCAGAAAAGGGATACACGCAACAAAGGAAAAGAAGAAACAAAATAGAAAGTGGGAGGAAAAGAGAAAAGATTCGAGATTTTGGGGAAACCCATTTTGGTCGAAACAAACCCGTTTTGAAGAAAAGAACATTGTGACGGAAAGTTTTGAGTTTTGGGGATGAAGAAATCAAAACTTCGTAGGAGGAAGATAAACCCAGAATCGCCGATAAAACTTACACAAATGATGGATTAAAAACCTGAAAAGATCGAGACTTTTTGGAAGAAAAGAGAGAAAACACACAGTGGACGATTTTTTTAAGGAGAAGGGAAAAAGTAAACTCACTATCTGATGCATCTGTGGCTCCATGAATGAAACTTGGCTTCAACCCTACAATGCAGAGTATAAACAGAGCCAAAACCACCCGGTTCTCAGTCATCTTCTTCTCCTTCCTCTTCCTCTTCCTCTTCCTCGCTCTCTCCTTTCCCTCTCTCTCTCTCTAAAACCAGATGAGACAGAAGAAAACCCAAATGGCAAAAACCCAAAAAGCTCAATTTGTAAATTTTCAGGCTTTTGTGTTCTGAGATTTATTTTATTAATATTTTTTGAGGATAAATTTTTGTTAGCTAGATTTTTATACTGTTTCAGCCATAAGACGAATTTATCGAGTAAAGCTGGCAAGCACGATTTGCTATAAGTAAGAGAATCCAAGAGCCATAGAAATAGGCTTCGGCGCTTAGCTTAGCATTTTTTTGTTACTTCGATATACTTTTTACATTTTTTACTCCTAATTTTCATTTAATACTATTAATTAGTGTTCTACTTAGTTAATAGTATGATTTTAAGTTTGTCCATGAGGTTTATTAAAACAATTAATCTTGTGGTTGGTAAAACATGGTTATGGTCTGACGCATTGTCTTTTTTTGTTTTTGTGCATTCTCTCATTCCCACAAATCAAATAAAAATACAAATAAATATAAATATAAATAAAAATAATAACTACCTGTAGTTTTCATTAGGCCTACGCGCTTTTAAAGGTTGTATATTCTTCTTTATTTTCATTTTTATAGCTTATAACATTTTTCCTGTGAATAAAAATTTCATATAGTACTCAGTTTATATTTATAATTTTTTAAAAAAAATAGAACGAAGCTTTCATACATTACTTTGAAGATCGGCTATGATTGGGTCTTTCCATCATTGCTTTGAAGAATTAATTACTTTCCCTTCACATCTAAGTGGGTTTTATAAAGAAATAGAGTAAAAAGTGAATTTTCTTACTAAAGTAATGAGTTTGTTATGCAGAAAAGGTAATTTTTTTTTTTGTGAAGAAACATGTGGGTGAATATGAGTTAAAAAAACGCATTAATGTCGCAATTATGGGTATACAATGTATTAACAGATTCATCTTAAATAAACTCACGAGATTCTTGCAGCAAATATGACCTTTTCTAGTATTAGAGAGACGGAAATTAGTTCAGATCATTTGATCATGTGTATGAGAAAAGAGAACTTGGCAAAAGAAGCTATTTACTGATTAAGATTATCATTAGCAGTATATGATATAATCCTAATTAAAATGTCATTCGGCATTTTTAATACTCCCTCCGTTTCATAATAAATGTCATTTGGAAAAAATGTATCTGCAATATAACTGAATGTATATAGATATGTTTTTAGTTTAATACATTCATATACATTTTCTCCAAATAATACTTATTATGAAACAAAGGGAGTATATGTTAATTATTTCGTTAACTTTGAAACTATTGTCAAACAAGAAGTTACATCATCGATAATCAATCATTTAATTTAGATTATCCCAATCAAAATGGAATAAATAGTTTGTAAAAACGTGTTAATCGGTCATTGTACGTGGTTTGCCTCTCATTCACTTGGTTAACGTCTTCGTTGAAAATTTCTTCGTTTCGCTTTCATGATTTTTCTCAATTTAATTAATAAATTGCTCTTAATATTTTGACCGGCCAAAAAAATACGTGTCTGGGATATTAGTTTTAAAATGCACCGACGAGACAAATATATATTTGACACGGGGTTTGGAATTTAGCATTTTTGAATAATAGTTGTGCAAATATATTTTCGTACAATTTTGAGAGAACTATTGGCGACATCTATCTATTTTTTCTACAATTCATATATCACAGGTAGATTAAATTTTAGATAGCTGAAACTCGTATACTACGAATCCCGCAAATACAGAGTTTTCATATTCCCACGTAAGTTGGATCATTTTAATTATTGTTAAACTGCCTAGTGTTATACTCATTTAGGTCGATGAACAGATCAAGGGTCCTTTCTCAAAAACAAAAAACAAAACAAAACAAACAGATCAAGGTTCTTGACTCTTGAAGCCAAGCGTGTGCCAGCAAGAAGGAGTGACACGGACATTATTAATTAGTATAATGTGTTTGCCCAAAAAAACAAAATAGTACAATGAAAGATTTGACGTATCTCTCCAGCAAATTTATTGAATCAAAACGAGCAACTAAAAATAAAAAAACAAAAAAAAAAAAGCAGAAAAACAAACGAAACACAAACAAGTTAGCTTCGATGAAAACTGACCTTTGTCTACAAATATTAATCGGGTGACAAAAAACAATCTCACCAAGCTAATATTTATTATTATCTTTTTCGTTTTCGTTTGTCTCATTGTTACTACTAATTTGAGTTCATTATAAGCTATAAATTTTGTAGGATTGTATCGTGGAGTAGGTATTAGGTATATTCTAATTTCTATTGACACTTGACACGGACTATTAAGTTCGATAAATAAAAAGGTTCTTATAAATTAAAGAAACGAAAAAAGGAGAAGTTCGAATCAATACACAAATGACCACCAAACAACTTATATTTACGAGCTCGTAACCAAAAATCTTCCAGAAAAGCCAATCAAGCCGTTAACTACCAGACTATATACTACGCGTAATGTGTGTGCCGTTTATTTGTCTGCCGACAAACTACGCGTCGTTTTGATTTCATTTGTGTACAAAAAAGCTAGGCGACCTAATTACGTTATATTTTTGGTAGGTCCATTCGCAAAGATGGAGGAGAACTATTTGTTTGCATAATAAAATGGTCGGTGACGTGTTAGTGTGTTTTGTGTATGCTTTTATTTATTTATTTATTTTCCAACTTTTCATAATCGATGGTGTATATATGCTTGAATGGTTTACTTTAAAAGATTTGTTTTTTCTACCCATAAATTTTAAAGTAACATGTCAATTAATTTATCGATTAGCCCACTACAAACCCTTTATATAGACATCATCCTATAAATTATTCGTAAGTTCGTAACGTTCACAAATTTGGTCGTTATTACTAATCATGCGTATTTTTTAGTGCCTTTATCGTTTTATTCCTTCGGAGTCTAGGACTATATATGTATTGTATATGTTTATTGTGTTATATACGGACCGAATAATATATTTATCTTCGAATTTAAATAAATAAGAGTACTGAAAGTTATTCCAACACTAATTTATAGGAATATCAAATAAGCCACTTGTTAACAAGTAGTCCACCAAAAATTCTCACAGAAACTAGAAAGAAACATAAAAAATAATATTTACGTCAATAAATAAATAAAATAAAGCATAAGTTTTGGTAAGCTAAAAATACATATATGTAAGTCTTTCGTCAAAAAAACTAGTTCTCTATATAGTTTACAAATTCAAAGTACCATATTCAACTAATTAAAGATATTACAACGAAGATTATGATCAGATAGTCCGCCTTGAACAGTTGCACGTAAATTCTATATCCATATATATTCTGTCTACTATGTGAATTTTTCTCTCTTTAGTTTTTGAAAATTCCGCTGTTTGAATACTTAAAAATCGAAAAGCTAAATGAAATGGTACATATTATCTTATTTATCTAATCTACTCATCTGAGAAAAGAGAAACACATAAGAAAAAAATGCTTTGCTTGTTGAAGAGTTTACTTTCTTTCGGAAGACTTGTAGGATTAAAAACTGAGAAGAGACAGAAGTTCTGTCACAGAACCGACGTGTTGCGTGCATGAATAAAATTTTGTTTGTTCCAAAAAAGCTACAAGCTTTGCATTAAACGATATAATTAAACCGTGCTTTTTAAATCTATCTAAAGCGAGAGTCGAGAGAGACGCTTTAAACCGACCCCTTAACTACACCTTAAACGATGAGGTGCTTACAGCTTAATTTATTACAATGATCATATCTGCTTGCCAAAACCAGTATAATCCTATAATAGCTACAATTTAAAGACTGATCCTTAATCATCCCAAATTCCCAATCATAAGGATTTGCCGTGATAATGGGATTCGATATTTACTCAGGATGTACAGTGACATATATATGTAAAAAAAATCCAAGCTTATAGATTCCCAAATTGCTTATGTGGATTATTGGAAACCGGTTTAACCATGATGTACAAGTGACATATTTTTGTAAAAAATCTAAGATTATACAAATAAGGTACTATGAGAAAGCAATAAAACATTTGTCAAAAATATGGGTAAAGAAGAGCGGGAACGAAAGGGCGCGTGGACTCCGTGAGGACCGTGCTTGTGTTGGATTGTTTGGGCCGTTGTGGACAGAGGCCCACTTTCTGAACACCTACACACGTAGGCATGCGCATTTGTTAAATAAAAAAATCAATAATTACATTAATTTTTTTAAAATATCTAATTTTTAAGACAATTTATTCTTTCAAAATATCTATTATTTGTCGTCGTAAAAATGAAGAGTTCGAGCTACCATGCCGTTGTCAATGCCAGAATCCTAGATTTTAAAACCGATCTAGTGATCCTTCGTGATCTACTTGCTGAGAAGAGACTCCTCCTCAAACCCGAGCCCGTGGAGGCACCGGATGTGGTTTCCCCACCGGCTGCTCACGCCCTGCTTCCCCAGAAGATCGTCACAAATATTAACCATGAACAGAGGAAATGAATGTTAGATTCGACGAAGCTATTGGTGAAGGATTTAACTCCAAATTATTTAGTTATTTTTTTTTTTTCTGGATTCTTGTATTTTAAAATTCGATGCTTCGCTGATATATAGTAGAGTATGTTTCGGTTTAATTTATGTTCAATTGGATTGTTTATCATAGTTTTTCACACTCCCGTTTTTATCTTTGCTCTTCAAACTGTTTTCGAGCATGTGGAATTAGTTTATAAAAATAAATAATATTACATATGATGGTATTAGTAAGTTTTGTGGACTGTCGAAAAAAAGGGGAAGAAAATGGAATACAGAGTAATTTGGGTTTGGACTATTGGGTGAAATCTGACAGTCATTTTTGGATCTAAATTAGATAGCACAAACTGATAATTTTAGTTGTGAAATGTTGAACGTTTAGGTGGATGGTGGGGTGGCGTAAATAGATTAACACCATTGTTTGTTTTGGTTACCCATTTGACAAAAATATATTTAGGAAAAACAAAAAGAAAAAGAAAAAGTAACAAGTTACAGGTTCACTAAATAAAATCAGAATACGCAGTGTACCTGTTAGGAAAATGACGAAATTTATCTATTAAAAAAAACTTTAAACCTAGACAAGCAAACTTCTCCTCTGCAACAAATTGAAGACTAAACACAAACAGAGAGATCTATGCATGCATATACATTCCTCTATATAGAGTATAAGCTAGCCTCCATTTGATACAAAGATAGAGAGGAAAGCAGAGACATGCACAAAGAAGACGAATCGGGTTCGGGTTCGGGTTCGAATCCGGGTCACGGGTCGAATTACTTGATTGTTCGGCCTCACCGAGGTGGGTACAGGGACTTGCTTCGGTACGGTGTGAGAGGAGACGAAACGAGCAAAGAAAAGTTCCTGGAATGGCCTGATGAGTACTCCAGTAGGAGCACGGTGGTGGTCGATGAGGAAGCGGAGGATCACCGTTGGGTAATCGTGGTTTCGATTCTGGTCCGCAAGATCATCGGACTTCTCCGGACGCCTATGGAATACACAGGTTTCTTCGTTGACTTTTTCCTCAATCTCTGGTCTGCGAATGGTGGCTTCTTCGGTTTGCTTCTCGGGTTAATTCAAGGTAATCAAAGTTACTAACTTTGACAGAAACGAAAACAAAAAAAGTCGCATTTTTTTATTATGAGTTTGGGTGATTTTAACGCGAATTGATTGTGTTGCAGCGAAGGTTGTTATACCAGAAAGAGGCTCTGTGACGTTTATAAGTACAATTGGGCAACTTGACGGGCGAATTGATCTGCACAAGGGTTGGAATTTCGTCGAACAGTTGGTGAGCATAGACTCGGGTTCTTCTGGAAGGTTTGAAATCGAACCGGGAAGTCGTGGGCTTATGGATTTGTGTGTGATGGCGTCGAAGCTTGCGTACGAGAACGCCAAGGTTGTTGAAAACGTCGTTAATCTCCATTGGAAGGCAAGTTAAGCTTCAACACACATTTTCACGAGGGGAAAAGTTTCCAACTTTATAAAGTTTCCGTCTTTTAATGTCTGCAGATGAATCTGGTGGAGTTCTTGGATTGTTGGAATGGTGAGAATCAGATAGCAAGATTTAAGCCTTTTAGGATTTGCTTAATTAGACAAGTCTTAATGAACGCTTTGTGTGGATGTGTTTTTATTTATTATTTTGTCTATCTTCGCAGATTATCAGAAGCAGTTGTCTACACAAGTATTTATACTTACGGATAAGCAGAAAGATGCGAACTTGATACTAATAAGCTTCAGAGGCACTGAACCGTTTGATGCAGATGATTGGGGAACCGATTTCGACTATTCTTGGTACGAAATCCCTGATGTGGGAAAGCTTCACATGGGTTTCATCGAAGCCATTGGTTTAGGTTCCAGAGACGACACTCCCACTTTCCATCACCATCTTTTAGAACAAAACTCCTCCGAGGAAGAGAACCATAAAAAGAGTCCCCTGGAGATGGGAAAGAGAAGCGCCTATTACGCTGTTCATAAAACTCTGAAACGTTTGCTTTCGGAACACGAAAACGCCCGATTTGTAGTCACGGGTCACAGCTTAGGAGGTGCCTTAGCGATACTGTTTCCCACATTGCTGGTGTTGAAAGAGGAGACAGAGATGATGAAGAGGCTCCTCGGAGTTTACACGTTTGGACAACCGAGGATCGGAAACAGAGAGATCGGGAATTTCATGAAAGCTCAGCTGAATCATCCCGTGGACCGATACTTTCGAGTTGTTTACTGCAACGATCTTGTCCCGAGATTGCCTTACGACGACAAAACTTTCCTCTACAAGCATTTCGGACTCTGTCTTTACTACGACAGCTTCTACAACGAGACAGTAACGTTATATCATCACTTAAAACAAACTTACTGATTTCAGATTTGGAATGTGAAATTTATTTAACTAATGATGGTTTTTCTTGATTGTTTGACAGAAATCAGAGGATGAGCCGGACCCGAACCCTTACGGCCTGCGTTATGAGATTCTTGGTCATGCAAACGCTGTTTGGGAGTTGGTTAGAGGCTTGACAATGGGATACATTCATGGACCAGATTATAAAGAAGGATGGTTTAGGATCTTGTTTAGGCTCATGGGGCTGTTGATTCCAGGTCTGTCGGATCATTGCACGACTGATTACGTTAACTCGGTTAGGCTTGGACCGGATTATGACCTTCAGATGTCCCCTCTTTGAAGAGTGGTGCTCTGTTTTTGAACCGGAACTGTTCTTGGGATAAATCCAGAACTCGGTTAAGATGTTGGTTTGTAAAATAAAATAAGATGAGTTTCTGGTTTTGTTTAGTTCTTGAGCTTGAGCCAATAAAAGAGTTAAATTACCAAAACTAAAGTTTTATTCTCATTATATTATTAGCATCCTTGCATTGGTTACAACCAGAGGCAAAAATCAAACAAGAAGATCTTAGATGATAGATGAAACCAAAGAGTCTACTTTGGTCAAAATGAAACTAAACCCCAAAGATTTCAAACTGTGAAACTCTTTTTCTTACATAAAATTGTCCATGGCATCTCTCTGTCTGTTCAGAAACAGTAAAAAAAAAACTCCGCCAGCTCGATCAGCGGATAAAGTTTCTCTTTCGGTTGATGCAAATTAACCCATGAAAACAAAAACCCCAAAAGACTGATTCTTTAGGTTTAAAAAAGGAGACAAGATTTTGCAGGGGTTTGCACCAACCGAAGCGAGATCATCAAAATGGAGAAGGATCAAGCCATGCAGCCACCAACACCCAACGGAGAGCTTCAAGAAGAAGAAAACATGGGGAGGAGAGGGATATATATACATATATATAGTTATATGTAGAGGTTAATCTGAAGGAGGGGCTCTCTATTCATCGCCATGGATGTACCAGCAACAAAGCATGGTGGCGCAACGGCGGAGAATGTAGAGACGAGCTCGTTGTTCCTTCACCAAGGAAACACATTTGCTCGTGAAGGCATGGCCTTTGTTGAACTTTCTCTTGAATTCTGTCATGGGATTGACAATTAGCGTTTATATATTAGTGATCAAAGATTGAGACTTTGTTTTTGGTTTAAGGTTGAGACTTTGGGTGTCCAAAGAAAAAGAAAAAAACCCTTTTGTGGGTGATGGAAGAGTGTGCAAATTGAAGAATTACAATGAATGAGAAAGGGATTTGAAAGGTATTTATAGAGAAGAAAAAGAAGAAAGAGGTGTAGTATATAAAAAGGAAGTGGATTTTAAGAGGAGATGAACATGGTCTTGATTTTTTTTGGTTCATTGACATTGGGATTTGCATGGCTCGCTTTGAAATCTCCAAGGAACTATACTTCAACGAAATCATATCTTTGTACATAAATATTTTTTATTCTGTCATTGTCTAGCCTATTATTTTATGGAATTGCAAAATAACAAATCTTTGAAATATCACATTTTACGTGGTATATATTGTGTATGGAAAAGAGCAAGATGCACAAGAGTATATAATTCGAAATTCTGCTCCTCTAGAAAATGAACTTCATCACAGAAATAAATAATCTAATTGTGTGTTGAGAAGTGTTTTAAAAAGAAAAACTTATTTGGTGTACCTTTATTTATTTATATGTAAGAAACGCGGTAAACACAGCTGTGTTGGTTGATTAATATTATTTGTTTTTAACCCTTAAAGGGAAATGATTTAACTTAACAACATTGTTTAATATATATAGGGCTTCATCAACACAATCTAAAGAAAGAAGTAGAGAAAGAGTAGAAAAGGGAGAAAGGTGGGCATGAAAAGAGGAGAGATGTTGAAAGAAGACAAAACATTGAGATTTGGTTTAGGGGAACATGCAACCGGCAAAATCTTATCTTCGCTTGAGAAGGTTTGTTTGGTTCGCTTCTCTTTTTATAATCTCAGCTTAAGATTTTTTTTCCAACTAATGTCTCTAGAACTGAATTATCTCTAAGAGCATCAAATCATCGAATCAAACCAGATCGAAAGTATAGTGCTAAACCATTTGATTTAAACAAAAAGAATTAAAAAAACTTTGATTTCAATCTCAATGACTGATTCACTGGTATCCGCTTTGCTGTGGATTTCCTTGGCCTGATCTCGATAATTAATAACCCTAAGGAGTGGGTCTATTCCCTGCATCGAAACTTGATGACTTTAGGATTCATTTTATTGCACATTCATGCGCATTTTCTTGTGAAAGGAGTAACTAGCACGTCATAATCTTTTCCTATGTAAGTTCTTCGGTACCGATTGACTTTCTCATGCCGACTAACATCTTTTTTTGTCAACTTAAGAGCAAGCCCGATAGAGAAATCTTGTTGAGGGTCTTAAACATATTTTAATATTAAATATATTATTAATTTAAATTAAAAACTTTATTAGCTTAGATCATCCCAATGGAGACACTTAAGTGTTTTAAAATTTTATAATAATAAAAAATTGATTTTTAAAAACAAAGAAAGAAAATACGATTTTAAAAAATAAAATAAAAAAACAAAATATGTGACGAATCGCGTCGTGACACGTGTCATAAGACACCCTTAAAAAAGATCTTAAATAAGACACTTTTCTTCCCCTTAAGACACCCAAATGTTGTCATGTCATTATTCTTTTTTTTTTTTTTTTTACACTTAAGACACCCAAGTGTCTCCATTGGAGATAGTCTAATGAAATATAGTGATTTATGTAAAAAAAAAGTTTACTAATGTATAATTGAATTTTGGAAAAAAAATATTACACTTACAATTGAATTTTTTATTTGGTTTGTTAAAATGGAAAGTATTTTATCAACTAGAATAGGATCCGCATATATGCGGGTTTTTAGTAAAATATTTTCAATCCGTAAAGTTAAATTGAAAACAAAATCAGATAATATATAAATTGAAAGAAAAAAAATTATTTTATTAATATTTTTAAATATATATGTTTTAATACTCTTATATGATTATATCTAATACATTGTTTTTTTATATAATAAGATTCTAAAATTTTGACGAATTAGTTATCCTTCTTTTATCATAATTAGATTTATCATAATTAAATTTATCATAATTAAAATCTAGATTATGATTCGCGTATACGCATGTTTATAATAATAAAATTTAAAACCTGTTAAATTATTTTTTTAAATAGAAAACAAAATAAGACCACTTGAAAAAAAATATATATGAAAAATACAAAATCAAAACCTAAGAGATATTTATTTATTTTAATTCTCATTTATTTTTAATTAAAATATTTAAAACACATAATTTATTGCGGGTCTTAAGCAATATTAACCCTATTTCTCATATAGTTCACACACTTTATCAACTCTTTTTCTGTTCTGCTGCATTAAAAACTTGGGTATGTAATTCGAGTCCTTCGAGTATGTTAACGATCTTCCCATTAACTCTCTTCAAGCAAATTAAGCCTCTATGTCTCTTCACATTCATTTCCCGTACATGATTCTTATTATCCTCCTCCTCATTGAGCTCATCATCGTCTAATATCATATCATTAGGTTCTAGAATTTTTTTTTTTTTTTAAACTGAAATTAATATATCTTAGTTAATCTAATTTACATTTTGTTTTTATTTTTCTTTTCTTAATGCAGTATGTAAAATATTAGTATTTTCCCTTTTCTTTTAGGATTATTATACTTTTTATTTATAGTAAACATTATATTAAAATCTAATTGGTTGGATTTTTGTAACATATGTCAAAATCTAATCGATTAACTTAACATGTGTCACGATCATGGTAATTAACAACTTTAACACATGTCAAAATCTAATCGATTAATTTGACATGTGTCACGATCATGTTAATTAGCAACTTTAACACATCCAATTTTATATAATAAAATTTTATTTTATATTATGGAGTCGTAAACCGGTAACAAAAACTAATATCAACTATAATATATATTTTCTAGAATGTGGTCGTCGGACCAACCATATAAACATTGGGTTTAAAAACATTATCTTTAACCATTGTCATAGTTTAATTAGGCAAAACAAAAATCTGTAAGCGAGATTGCGAGTGTTCCCGTTTCTCTATCACTCGTTGCGGTTTTATAGCTGGTAGAACAAAATCATCCCTCATGATCTCTTCCTCATTTTTCTAATCAGTTCTCCGTCACGGCGTGTATCACTATCCGGATCACAACAGATTTGGATCACATTCAAATCGTCATCAGTCATGCTAGACATATTAATATATGAAGACTTTAATATTTGTTATCGAGGATCGATCTAAGCCCAACCAGAATCATAATTTTTTATTATGTTGTTTCTTATAAGGGTACTTAAATAATACGCCCACATTCCGATAAATTGAAGGATGCGATGTGGAGCATCCTTTCTAGTCATTTGCATTGAGATCTAATCATCCTAACCGTAAGGCCCAATATTTAACTCCAGTTCATTTTTCTGAATTATGAATAGAGTCTTAGAACATCTCCAACGCGGTATATTAAAAAGGATTCTTAACTTAAAAAGGGACTAAAATAAATAAAAATTAGGTAATAACTCCAGAATCGTTTCTTAACCGTTTTTAGAGCAAGAGGTAGATTTTACAAAAGTTTTTAGTATATATTAAACAAATAAAAATTATTATAATAATAAATAAGGTTCTTAACAACTTCATAAATCTACACAAAAGATTTTATATAAGAAACTTTCTTAAGTTTTTAAGAACCTATTTATTATTATAACAATTTTTATTTGTTTAATATATATTAAAAACCTTTTTAAGATCTACTATTGTTCATGATGTTAGAGCCGTCTTTGAAGTGGCACGTGTTTCGTCTTCTACGCATTCATCTCTTCCTCTTCCTCTCTGCTTGGTTGTATCGATGAACTATAATTTCTCGACCTCTCTCGGCCTCTATCTCATCTCCCTCGCTCACTCGTTCCGTTCCGATCGTCTAAATTAGGGCCTTCTAGGGTTTCGGCGTCGATCTCTACGCCCAACAGTGAAACTTCTTCCTCCGGCCATGCGATTGATACCGGCAGGGCCGGCCCTGGGCTAAAGCCCATAAAGCAAGGGCTTTAGGCGCCAAATGATATAAATATTTTGAGGGCATCAAGTACAATTAGTTCCCTTAGATTAGTGGTTTCAGTTTTTGTGTAAGTGTCCATCGGGTGTTGGGTTCGAAGGACACATACTTATTTTTTTCTTTTCTTTTGATAATCATTAATTTTACTTACCGTTTTTAACAATCTTAACTTTCTTTTACTTCTATAATTATATTATGAGATATACATTAGATAAGTTAATGATTCAATTAAAAATAAAAAAAGATCAATTTCCTTTTTTTGTGTCACGCCATCGACAACGTTTCCTCTTCCTCAAGTTTTCATCCATTCTTCATCGCCATTGTTTTTTTCTGAGACTCCAAGTCAGAAACTCGATTTCGCCAGATTCTCTTCCATTCTCCATCTCTACTGTTTTCTCTTCTACAGTCTACTACTATTATTCAGGTATGTTTTCTTTCTCCTCTTTTCTCTTAGTATTTTTATATGTTTTTTAGAACTTTTTGAACAAACATGAAATTTATCTTTGGGTTGTAATGCTCTTTGATACTCTCCTGCTTAGAAAATTGAAGGATTGAAAAAAATTTATAAGCTAAAATTAGTCAAAGTGACCCTGATTCTAAATTACTAATTGTCTAATTGTTTCCGACCGTTTGTTAATAATTGCTCTGTTTTTTTTCAAAAACATTCCTTGATTTATAGAAAATGTTGCCGGGAAATAGAATCAGAAATCAGCCAAGTGGATGTGCAAATAGGAAGAGAAAGAACAGACAAGACGAATTTGTGAAATCTCAAACCAATGATATGCTTAAGTACGTGACGAGAACTAAAACTTCTCAAACTGATGAAACTGGTAGAACTGAGATGAACAAGGATGATGAAGGGCTTCCTACTGAAGAAGATGAAGGGCATCCTATTATAGAGGATGAAGAGCTTGTTCCTGAAGAAAATGCAGATTCCAAAAGTGTAGAAGAATTTGTTGGAGATGATGCAGATGGAATCAACGAGAACAGAGAACAAGTTGAGAACGAAAACAGGGAAAGCCATGAGAAAGCAGATGATGTTAAGGGTCTTCAAGAGAATGTGGATATGGATGATCCTGAAAATTAGGGAAAAATTGAACAAAGAATGAGAGATTTTTTGGTTGAGAAAGGTCCACCCACAAGACCATCAACTGATTATCCTTTTCCAAGAGATGGCGTTGGTAGATGTTTCCATTACTCTTGTTATATAAGAAAAATGAGTAATGGAGAAAAACAAGACAGAAGATGGTTAGTTTACTCAAAAGCTAAAGACAAGATCTTTTGTTTTTGCTGTAAATTATTCACACAAGAAACAAGTCCTCCTGTTTTGGTAACTAGTGGGTACGATGACTGGAGAAATGCTTCGCAGAGGCTGAAAACACATGAAACTACTCATCATCATATTGTTTGCATGTCTCGCTGGATTGAGCTAGAAATAAGGCTGAGAAAGAGGGAAACTATTGATAAGCATTTGCAGGAGGCAATTAACAAGGAGAGAAAACATTGGAGAGATGTGATGCTGAGGATAATCGCAGTGGTAAAAACTCTAGCAGAAAGAAATTTAGCGTTTCGGGGAGGAAACAAAAAGATAACTGATCGGGATAGTGAAAATTTTATAGCTTTTATTAGGATGATTGGAGGCTTTGATGAAGTAATGAAGGAACACATTCAACGGATTGAAAAAGGTGAAACTCATTACCATTATCTCAGTCATAAGATTCAGAATGAGTTAATAGAATTGCTTGGTAATGAGATAAAGATGGCGATCTTAGAGAAGATTCAAGATGCAAAATATTTTTCAATCATTTTGGATTCCACTCCTGATATTAGTCGTAAAGAGAAAATGACTTTTCTAGTTCGATGTGTGGATATTTCTACGGATTCACCTACGGTTGAGGAGTTTTTTTTGTCCTTTTTGGAAATCAAGGACAAGAGAGGAGAAGGAATTTTCAACACTCTTCAAGATGAATTGACTAATCTTAAGTTGGATATTAGAGACATAAGAGGACAAGGTTATGACAATGGGCAAAATATGAAAGGAAAACATAAGGGAGTTCAGAAAAGATTGCTTGATATAAACCCAAAGGCATTTTACACTCCATGTGGATGTCATAGTCTCAATCTTGCTCTTTGTAATATGGATTCCTCATCCGAGAAAGCTGTTGCATTTTTTGGCATTGTGCAGCATATATACTGCCTATTTGCAGCTTCAACAAACAACTGGGAAGTCTACAAAGAGATGGTGAAAGGTATTACACTTAAACCTTTATCACAAACTCGTTGGGAAAGTCGCATTGATAGTGTTAAACCAATCAGATTTCAAACTTCAAAGATACGAGATGCTTTGTTTTACATAGCAGAAAATAGTGACAATCCAGGACATCACTAAGTGATGCTGAGTCTCTTGCAATAAGTGAAATACATGGAATTGGAGGGTTTGAATTCTTGTTTGGAATGGTAATCTGGTATGATTTGCTTTATGTTGTCAATACAGTGAGCAAAACCTTACAGTCAGAAGATATGGATCTTGAGGTTGCTATTTTTCAGTTAGGAGGGCTTGTTGATTATTTGAAAGACTATAGAGAAACTGGTTTTGAGAAAGCAAAAGCTGAAGCGATGAAAATTGCCATTGATATGGAGATTGAACCAGCATTTTCTACAAAACCAAAACGCTTGATGAAAAAAAAAACAATATGGTGAAGATGCTGAGAAAGTTGATGAAAGTAACCAGTTAAGTGCGGAGGAGCGTTTTAGGATTGATTATTTCATCAACATAGTAGATCAAGCTATAATGTCTCTTGGAGTTAGATTCGAGCAATTCCAGCATTATGAGGAAATCTTTGGATTTTTGTTCGGTTTGAAAAAACTAAAGTCAGCAAAAGATGATGAGTTCATGACATCTTGTATGAAACTTGAGGCTTCTCTAGAGCATGATGGGGTTTCAGATGTAGATGGAAAACATCTATTCATGGAATTGCAATATCTAAGACGAATGTTGCCAAAAGAAATTACAAAGGCGGTCCAGATGTTGGAATTTTTAAAAAGAATGGATGGTTGTTATCCAAGCACATGGATCGCTTATCGCATATTACTGACAATTCCGATTTCAGTTGCTTCTGCAGAAAGAACTTTTTCAAAGTTGAAGCTCATAAAGAATTATCTACGTTCGACTATGTCTCAGGAGCGATTGAATGGATTGTTTATGATATCAATAGAACAAGATTTGGCTGAAAAGCTCGATTACCCGAAGTTGACGAATGATTTTGCAGGAAAGAAAGCAAGGAGAACTATCTTTCTTAAGTAATGAATTTGTGTTTTTGTATTTTATTTTCTTTAAAAAAAATAAATTTCAGATTTTTTGGTATTATTTTGATTATATATTTAAGAAAAATGTAGTAATTTTTTTTTTTTTTTACGGTTAAAGGGCATCATTTTCCGAATACGCTTTAGGCGTCATATGACAACGGGCCGGCACTGGATACCGGCAAGGATGCGGCTGTCTCTGTGAAACCTGTTTATGTACCGACGCCACCCAATCGCGATCTCCGGACTCCCCACAGTGGGTAAATTGATCCATTCCATCTCTTATCTAGTTTGTTTCAACTTCCAGTTTTTGTTTCTGCTTTCGTTTTCCCGGTTTAATTGGAGTTTTTTTTGGAGATTGACACCATTGGAGGTGGCTCTATATGGACCCAGATTTACTGGTGTCGGAGCCCAGATTCTCGGAGCTAATGATAAATATATATGCCAATACACAAGTCTCAGAACTTCTGGGGAGGTAACTTCATCATTCTTAATGTTGTTTCATGAGATTAAGGTCAAACCCGAGTCTTGTTCCTACTTCTACTTCTTATGTTCGTTATTGATGTGAAATTAGCATCCCATTTGTCGTTTCGCCCACCTGGAATCAATTTTTTTTGTTTCTCAAATTTGCGCTAGTATCATAACCATGATACTGTAAACTAGCTGTGTAGCAAATCAAACCAGAGTAATCAGGTTCTTTCTTAGTTTTTTCACCTTCGGTGATCTCGAGAAAACTCTATATTATGGTTCCGTGGCTCTCTTTTGAATGGTGGTGGCAGGTAAAGAGATTTAAACCTGCGTTGGTGGCTGTTAGAAATGAGTCGTTGGTCAGTGAGCTTAAAGTGGCTTTAGCAGGTTTGGACTATAAACCTGAGATTATTCCAGGGGAGCAAGGAAAGGAGTGATTGAGGTTAGTGCATTTTTTTCAGTTTTGATTGTGGTGTGGACTTTTACAAATTTTTGGATCCTCTTCGAGTTTTTGCTTATATACATCAACAGGTTGCTCGTCACCCGGATGCTGTAAATGTTGTTACTGGAATAGTAGGTTGTGCGGGACTAAATGTATATACACTAGTTTTTTCTTTTTTGTCACTAAACCTTATTGAGAGAATATGAGTAAGAAAGTTAAAGATTATAAAGCTTGTTGTTTATTTTGTTTTCCCCTGCAGCCTACGGTTGCTGCAATTGAAGCCGGAAAGGACATCGCTCTTGCAAACAAAGAGACATTAATCGCATAATGTTAAGATTCTCCCAGCAGATTCTGAACATTCAGCCATACTTCAGGTATTGGAATGAACATAGAATTTAAGTAGCCCCACCTCACTTTCAAATTGAATGTTTTGGTGTTAATGCAATTTCTAGCTCTGGCAATTTGAGTGAACTTGTTGATTCCTATGTATTTCCACTTTCATATTAAATGAAGTTTTGGTCTTAATGGATCTTCATGGAACTTTTATGTATTTCCGATTAATTGAGCAATTGTTTTAAATTATTTTCATTCCAACCTATAAATGCTTTAAGTTTGTTTTTACAGCATACTGAGAGTTTCCAGAGCTGGACAAGTACTCGTTGATGAGTCTGAAAGTCAAGCTTTAAATGGTGGAATCAAGTGCGATTGAGCAAAGGTGGTTGCAAATACTACTAATAATGTTGCTTTCACATCTGTATGAGATATCACATTGGCATCATCATTGATGGTTTATGTTAGTTGTAGATCATTGATGGTGTGTGTTAGTTGTAGAATGCAATGTATTTTAGGTTTTACTAAATGTATTTTTACAATAAATTAAATTTTAAAATATAGTAATTTTTTTATTCTTAAGAACCCCATTAAAGTTCTACCAATGGAAGAGGAAAAATATAAAATCTATAACAAAGGTTCTTAAAATGTTATGATACAAAATTTATATTAAAAAAATGGTTTAGAACCCCATCAATGGTTCTACCAATGGAGATGCTCCTAGATCCATTTGTATCTACACGTAGTAACTAGGTTTTATGGATGTTTACAAGGTGCAGTGCAAATGGGAAAAAAACGAAGTTACATGTTTCCTTTCCGTAAACCTTACATTTTTTCCTTTTCATATTATAACCCGTAGATAGTAGCTTGACATATGAAAATTTATAAAATTTAAAAATAATTATGTACGAGAGAGTCTCTATATAAAACTAAAAAGTAGTTGACCAAAAACTGTAGCCTAATAATTTATGTTAGTGCCGTCATCAATCATCATCCGGATTTACCCTAACGTATAAATAAAAAGTAGTTTAGCTATTAATCTTCTGTTGTAAAACTTGTAATCTATGCTTTATTTTGTCTTGTTAAGATTTATTTGGACTCGAAAATTGCTGAAACGTTACTAATGCGGTCATGTATACATAACGAAGATATGACAAAAAGACTATTTATTCTGGTATAGTTTCCACATATACAAAATCGTTCAACAATCAACATGTATACAGTATACATACACTAATAAACATATACACACTCTATGTTTGTATTGTTTTTACCTCTAAAGTCGTATAAGAAAAATTGAAGAAGGAAAAAAAAAAACGTGACACAGCCTTAAACGCGTTTGCGACTCGCGTAGCTTTTGCCTACATAATGATAATAATTACTGTTGCTTTGATTTTTACTTCCACCATTAGAACTTCTACCGCGCAGTAAATAAGACAATGCCCTCCACAGAAACGACTTCCTGCGTCGCGGTGAAACGGCGATCACGTGACCAGCATGTGCTCTCGTCGACTTCTTAATCACAAGACCTCTAACTTCCTCCGGTGGCTTATAATGCCTAATCAACGGCCACTTAATCCCATCGAAAAACGCATGACGTTTGATATCCTGCGCACCCCTGGCGCATCCTAGCCTTTTCCTCGGATCCTTAACCAAAAGCTTATCAATCAAGTCCCTCGCTTCCACCAAATCACCGTCCACGTGGAAAATCACGGTGTTAGTGGTCGAAGCTATATTGCGCAGGGTCTGCTCTTTACTACCTCCCTTAAACGGCGTCGCTCCGTACAACAACTCGTAAAGGAATATTCCGAAGGCCCACCAGTCAACTCCGCTTCCGTGTCCGTTTCCGGAGACTAGCTCCGGCGCAAGGTACTCATGTGTTCCGACGCAAGACCGCGAAAACGCCGTCACCGGCTCCGCGGAAAACTCCGCAACGATCTCCTCCCTCTCGTACTTTTCCTCAGCCGCGGCCCCGGAGAAGCAACCGCTCCTCCGACGACGTAGCGACGGAGAAGAAGAAGATCTCCTGTACCGGCGAGAATTAAAAGTAGGGACGACGTCGGATTTAAAACAGAGATCGAAATCCGTCAGCATGACGTGTCCGTCTTCGCGGAGCAAAACATTTTCCGGTTTGAGATCCCGGTACACGATTCCCATTGCATGAAGGTACTCTAAAGCGACGAGAACTTCGGCGGCGAAGAATCTAACCGACTGTAACGGTAAACGGTTACCAGGTTGCTTGCGGAGCAAGGAATGTAAGTCTCCGTTGGGAGCATAATCGATGAGGAGACACGTGTAGTGAGATTCGTCGATACGAGAGTAGAGCGTAGGGAGGAAAGGGTGGTCTAACAAGGAGAGGATCTCTGCCTCCGTCTCGACCTGAGAGAGATTCTTCGCCGTAGTGAGATTATTCCGATCAATGACCTTTAGGGCGAATCTTGCGGAGGAGTCACGGAGGTTACAGAGGAAGACTCGGCCTAGGTTTCCGGTGCCGAGGTGGCGTATTAGTTTCAGATGACGGAGGTGGATGTTTCCGTCGGAGGAGAGAAGTTTCGCCGATTTGATTGCCGACCATTGAGGATCGTGACGACGGTGGTGGACGGTGGAGGAGGAGACGGAGGAGGCTGTTACGGCGGAGGAAGTGGATAGTCTGTCGTTGAAGCTTAACGTGAGGCTGGATCGACCGCTTGTGGAGGAGAATGTACGGTCGGTGACGGTGGATGTGAAGCTGAGATCGAGATCGGTGTCGGGGAAATATATATCTTCTTCTTCCATTTTTTTATCTTCTTCTTGATTCACCTCTTTTTGTGTGTGTGTTGAAAGGGCGGGGAATTCTGAGTTATTTATAAAGAGGATAGTGGAGGGACTGGGAGAGGAGAAAAGTGATTAATTAGTTATTAATTATTATGATTAAAAGAAAAGGTTATGTTCTTGACTTGAGGACGCTGGGGAAAGGACAAGGCAAAGTGTGATTCGTTTAACCTTAACGGGACAATTTTTCTAATGTTTAAATAATTATAAATCATTAATCATTAATAATCATAGATTGGATTTATATGATTAATCTTTGGTGTGCAATCACATGCTTGTTTTAACTCAACACATGGATGATAACATTTTAAGAGAGAGATGCAGTTCCGAATCAAACAGAAGATTCGAGAGAAATTATCGAGTTGGAGAAAAAACAAAATTAGTCTTCTACGAAATTTTGATGTGGTTTTACCCTAATTTTTAATAGGTGCGTGAATGTGAAGAAACTTAAGGTCAGTGAGAGTAAATGCGCGCGACTGTGTGCATTAATGAGGCAGTAACAGTTTGTCGGCTGTAACGTTCCTCAAAATTCGCTTAAGGACTGGACTGAGCCTACGCCAACGATCTTATCTTTCGTTTAAGGACTCAATTATATGCGTTTACTGCTAAAATATTGTAGCATTTGTTTGCTACGCTTTTCATTTTCGATTCGTAGCAAGACTAGACTATTATTAGTTGATAGGCAATAATGTTTGAGATATATAACTACTTTTTGTTTTTTTT
Organism: Alliaria petiolata; assembly: GCA_020283515.1. Classification (NCBI taxonomy): domain Eukaryota; kingdom Viridiplantae; phylum Streptophyta; class Magnoliopsida; order Brassicales; family Brassicaceae; genus Alliaria; species Alliaria petiolata. The sequence goes on from JAHZTW010000001.1 coordinate 358,259,306, forward strand.
CTCTCTCTCTCTCTATATATATATATATATAGAAAAAAAACAACTAGAATATTAGCAATTTTATTTATCACCATATTCCAACAACTACAAATTTTGATCACCCATTATATTATCAAATTTACAACTACAAATTTTACTTATCACCATATTCCAAACAACAACAAATTTTACTTGATTATCACCTATCAAATTTTTTTTTTATGCTAAAAGAGCGTGAGAGATACACTTAATGTGTTAAATATAGTTATTTACAAGTTTTCATTTAGGAAAAGAAGTGGTTCACATTTTAGAAGCAGTGACAGCTTAAAAATATTACAGAATTTACAGTACTACAACAACTGTGAATATAAGGTATTTTAGTAATTGTGTTAAGCAAAAATAATTTGATTGTGATAACAATTCGATATTTTCTCAAAACGATGCAAATTTTAATAATTAGTATTTAGTCGTATTATTAGAACATAAAGTTTCATAGTTAATTTTTGGGTGGGTCAGAAATTTAAGAGGGATTCGCATGTTGAAGAGAATATGGGAACTGGATCCATGTGATGGGCCATTACGAAGGCTTCTTACCGTTGCGGGACCCACGTCGGGCTCAAAAGTCTTACTTTGTCTGCCACGTGGCCAACATAGGACCCATCCCATGTCGCTTCCATCAATTTTGTAATCTGTTCTATGTGGGCCTCTCTTTTAAAAACTAATAGTAGTACAATATAATTAGATTAATAAATTCTTCCAATAATTATTTCCCATTTACTTCCTACCTAAATTATTATTTAAATAATATAGGGAACCATCTTTGTTTTTTAATCAATAATTGAAGTTATCAAAGCTCGTGGATTGCTCGTTGATCAGGCTGATGATACATAGAGTCACTGATATAATATTAAATCTATAAAAATATCTTCTTGAGAAAGCTCAGTGGAAAGATTTGACGATTAGTAGATGGGTTAACCGGCCGTCTAGAGAAGAGTATATATATGCACAGATTAATGATTGGTTTTAGGTGTAGTTTCTTCAAAATATTTGCTTTTTGAGAGCAATTTTATACTATAGTCTTTTATTTAATCACTAATAAACTACAGAGATATCGGCCAGATCAGACCGGTACATAATTGCAAAACAAAACCGCGAAACAAAAACTGGTAACCCCAAGAATGTCAGGAAAAAGAAAACACGAGGATCTTACCCTAATTAAGTATATGGGTTCACTGGTAATTGAACACAATAATGTCAAATTGTCGATACATCACCAAGCGATTTGCATTAGAAGCAATATGATTTTGTTAATCAACCACGTGGTTTGGCATAATGAATCGATACATTTATACTCTGGTCGACGAACGTGATATTAACATAATTAATACCTTCCTGTATTCAATCAGAATTATAATCAAGTATCTTTACCTTTATAACCAAGTATATTGGGAGTAAAAAGTGTATATGTAAGTATGCATATATCATATTGGGAGTAGTATTTTATTTGAATAATTAGTTACTTTACTAGTATTTTATTTCAATATATATAACGATTCTCGAATGAACTAACTCTCATTAAAGATTCTTATTTTTATTTGTTTCAATTTCAAATGCTATATATGAATTATACACTGCAAAACGAAAAAGAAAATTCTTTTAGAGAAAATAATTGATGGGGGCAAAGAATCCAACCTGTATTAATTATTAGGAGAAATCATTATTTGAAGACGAAATAATGCTTAACATTTCATGTGATGAGTCGTTGCATTTTGCCACAACTACTTTTAACAGAAATAGAAAAAATCTCCTCATTTATATAATGCTATGTAATATGTTTGTAACGATACGTTGGTCACTTTGATCATGAGACTCAGCTAACACTACAACAGAAACGGTTTGTAACGATGTTTAATATTAGAGTTAATGTTGGTTACTAATTGACTCAAAAGTAATAACGTCGGTTTCCGACATTACATATATGGCCTCACTAAACCAAACGACGTTAAAATTTACGTTTATCTTAATTCTCTAACAAGGGAGTATTGATAGTTAAGAGGTTTAGAATGAGTTTCTTAACCGACGCCAACTCGTTTTCAATTAGAAATTTTAAAATTGGTTTAACACTATTTTCAATGTATTTTTTTAATTATTTTTCTGTGAAATAGAGGTAAATTGTTATATATAAAAAAATAACAATCTCTATTTTATTCTTTAAAATAAAAGTGGGTTGAAGAGCATTTGAGTCTAAATTCTATTTTAGATTAAAAAAATAGAAGTGTATTGGAGATACGTACTCTAATAAATGACTTTAATCAACCGTTGCATTTTTTTGCATTTTTTGTATTGTAATCCATGCCTTACATGAGAATGTAAATAGATAGATATAAAAAAACTTTGGTTCAAATTTTTTTCTTTTTTTGTCATTTATTAAATATGGTTGACACAGAGGCGGAGGTAGCTAAAAAGGAGGGGGTGCAGCTGCCCACCATGAACTAAAAAATATATTAATAAGTACACCTAAAATTCATATGGATTAGCTGGTTTAATAGTCTTTGCCCCCCCTAATCAAATGGTCATGCCCCCATCGTTTCAAGTTCTCGCTTCCTCTTCCTCAATTTGTGTTACTTCCTATTACCATATTTTTTGTGTTATTTCCTATTAACACAAATTCGATATATTTTGCGTTACTTCCTATTACCAAATTTTTTAAATATCTTATTTATTTATACTATTTAACCATTTTACTTGTTTTTTTTTCTTTGATTAATTATCTCCGAAAGTACATGTTTAGTTTTTCATCATGTTTCCATCGTATATTGTGTCTTTAGTCTGTTGTTGGTTTTAAATAGAAATGCATCAAATATACTATTGTAAATATCATGATTGAATTTTTCTATTATATAACAAATATAAAAATGAATTTGTTATTATTGTGATTGTTTTAAATAACTTTAACAACATATCATTGTTATATTTTTAAAATTAAAATTAAATTAATTTATTTTATTAAAATTTACTTCCACCTCCGATTAAAAAAATTTCTAGATCCGCCACTGGTTGACACTAAAGTTTTATTAAATCCATGCCTTACGTCGATGAAATGTTGGTTGGTTAAATAAACCCCCGTATACATTGCAAGTTTGGTAAATACAAATTTTGTACTCCTCTTCTCTAAGCTCTATCGTCTCTATTCGACAATTTTCTACTGGAACTCACGTTCTAACATCACTATATGATTATATGGACCTTTTTTTACAGTAAAGTTGTATTTCAGTATTATATATGTTAATCCATTCTAAAAATCACACATTTAATTTAACAACTTTGACTGTGATAGTGTATGATATATTACTTACTTTGTGAGGAATTTAAAGGACTTGCACGAACTCTAATTGACCTAATTTATCACTATATTAACAATTTTTTGTTAGTTAGCAATTCTTCTTTTCAAGACACTATATCTATGCATCGGAGTCACGTTAAACAAATACGCATTGGAGTGTAAACCATAGTTAGTTTTTTTTTGGAGGTGCAATGCATCTTATCTTGAATTTGTTACAATACGATGATTGGTTTTGTTAATTTATTATAATTATTGTGTCCTTATTAAGCTCCATGGTTAGTACAAAGCACTTTAATTTAACAACTTTGACATGGTCATATCACATGTACCAACGTTCATTGAGATCAAAACATAACAGAAGCTCCTAATCATCATCTTGGAGCCCACAAGGCCACAACCAATTTATATAATAAAACAACATACCATATGGGTTTTCAAATACATTGAACTATGCCAATTTTAAGTTAAAACGACTTAAATAACTAAACAGAAATCTAGTGGAGACTGAAATAAATATATATAGTGTTACTTAGAAATTAATTTTTGACATAACCAACACAAAGGGACATGCCCACAATACGTCTACAAAATTCATTTTATAGAATATAATTTATCTGAGGTTAGTACTATCAATAATCTACAATTGCACTCTAGAAGTCAAATAGTCAACGTTTGTGTCTGACTAATTCGATCTCGGCCCTTACCTAGTAAATGGGCTTTACGTGATGGTTTGATTTCGAATTCGCTTTAAATCTTCTTTCGCATGGGGTTAGTTTGTTCTGTTTGTAGAATTATGTATGCAGTTTGTTGTCTTTTAATCACATTTGATTCCTAACACTTCTATCTAATAGCCACATGAATCTAAGTTTTTAAGTTTGTCTACATTAAAAAATAGCCCTTGTTTGGTTAAGATAGTGCTAATTTTTTGCTACTTATAGGAATTCTAACATATAAATACGTGTTATATACCACCTAACCGGTCATTCATTTTATGCATTTGGCCTAATACGAAGTTCGTTGAGGACCATTTGTATTACATTTGCTGGAATTAAGTATATGATTTGGTTTGATCACCATGACTGTGTGATTGTATCAACTTTGTTAATGAAAAAATTATGGAATATCTAGTTAACATTAGCGAAAAAAGGAACTGATCACATTTCGGTTACTGTTTAATTCAATTTTCTCTTTCACTTAAACCTACAGAACATATTTATCTTTCATCGCCTCTTGTACTTTTGCCCTCCTGTTTCTGTGTTTTTTTTATATGTTTTTGCTGCTTATGTGCTTCAAATCTACTGAAGAGTCTATATAGGAAGAGATGAGTGAAAGCGACATGTAGAGAATAGACACAAGAAATGTGAACATAACTGAGACCAGTGCCTTGTGACAGAAGACTCCGTAGTAATCACAAGCAGAGCTCCAAGTGATGGCTAAGTTTCCCTTATATATACTAAGTAAACCGTCTCTGCGGATACAGTCCCAGCCGCTAGAACAGCATACGTGACAACCTGGTCAAGCAAGAACAATGTCCAGACTCGGAGCTTGCTTATTGGACACGGAATGGCTATTACAAAGATAGCAGAAAGAAGAGAATAGGCAGCATTGACCAAATACCTACAAGAAGAGAATAACAAAACAAATTAATGTTCATTGATTGATTACTCTCAAAGTGAAGCAAGAAGAGAAAGAGAGAGAGAGAGAAGAAGGTGTACTTGAAAGCTTCAAGAGTTGAGTAAGAAAGAGAGCCAAAGTCGTTGGAGACAGAGTTCTTGATCATGATCACGAGACCCGCCGGTTGCCGTTTCGGGGTACCGTACGGATGAAATATTGGTTATGGCTGTATGGCATATCAAAGACTATACACTATTCTTATTGGTGGAGCGATATGCATCCTTGTGTTGATCTTCGTTTGTCCTGTATGGGCAGGTGAAGATCTTCACAAGATGATTGCTACCAACATTAACAAACTTGCTAATTACCTAGAAGGTGACTTACAAAATCCTTTGAAATTTTTTCTGCTTAGTAAATAATGAAATTCAAAAAAAAAAAAAAAAAAAAATATATATATATATATATGCATAAATGTGACAAGTAACCCACGAAGAAAATGATTATTGAGATATTATTGTCTTATATTATGAAGAAATCAGAAACCTTTTTGGTTTTAAAATGTGATGCAGTGTTTTGAAAATCGGACATTGAACCTAATTAACCCTATTAGTCATGCTGACACTGAACCTAAACCCTTTAGTCCACTACTTAAGTGGGTTCGTCGCATGAGCACGACGCACGATGATAAAAAAACAGTTACATTAAACATACTCACCTAGTCATTATAAATTTTATATCAAAAAATTAAGAATAGTCTAGATCTTAAAACATACAAAGTACCGTTAGCAAAATTTTAAATTTATGAAAATAAAATATTTCCAATCTTGTTCTACTAAATAGTAAATGTACGAGAGTATCCAATAATCAATGAAATTTTTCCGGCAAATTTTTTTATTTATTTATTTTTAAAAAGGCCGGGTAAATTTTTGTTAATGCGAACCGAAATTTTGTTAGAACAGAATCGAAAAGGAAAAAACTTCGGTTACGATTTGGTAAAATACTGTACAAAACCTAAACCTAAAAAAATATGCAAAATTTACGAATCAAACCAAATCCAGTTTCCGGAAGAGAGAAATCTGACGAAAACAGAAGTTAGAAAAAAGGTTAGGTATTTCGCATAGAACCTACGAATTTTTGTGATCGTGAACCATGATTTGATTAGGGCTCTTTCTTTCTTTCTTCTTCGGTGGCTGCTGCTATTAAAAGTCTTTGTCTTTTTTTTTTTTAGATTTTGAGGGGTTTGTCTGAATTTCAGTGAATTTATTGTGGTAATTAACAATTGAATCGAAAGTAAAAGTTTCTCATACAAGTTAGGAATTTTTGTGAGATTTTCAGTGAATTGATCTGGTTACCTACTGAATCGAGAGCAAATTCTGTGTATATATCAGTGAGGCTAAATCAGAGCGAGCAGAGGAGATTTTCGATATGAGCAGTATATGTGAGTTGAGTGACGATTTGCTCGTGAAGATACTGTCATTGGTTAAGACAAAAGATGCTGTTGCCACGAGTGTTTTGTCAAAACGATGGGTTTCTGTGTGGAAACTGGTTCCAAGGCTCGAGTATGGTACTGAAGTGTATGAGACTGGTTCAGATTTTATTGACAATTTTCTGCTGCTAAGCAATGCTCCAGTTCTAGAAGCTTTGCATCTCAGATTTGGGCCAGATTGTGCACCTGAGGAACATGAAAGATGGGTTAATACTGCAGTGGCTCGGCATGTGCGTGATCTCGAGCTTCTTCATAACCGTTGCCGTTTCACTCCCATGCCGTTTCCTAAGAGCTTGTTTACATGTAAAGGCCTTGTGGTTTTAAGCCTCCAACAAGTGGTGATTTATGATATCCCTTGGACAATATTTCTCCAGTCCCTCAAGACTTTGTCCCTTCTATGTGTCAGATTCTATTCCGGTGATAAACTTGTTCATAGGCTTTTATCAGCTTGTCCTATCCTTGAAACACTGGTTGTACGTGGATGGATCCATGACATTGTGAAAACCTTCACCATCGCGGTGCCGTCACTGCAGAGCTTGTACATCATGCACAGACCAAAGGGTCATGGAGGCATAGATGGCCGCGAGTATGTGATCAATGCTCCTTCTCTAAAGACCTTAAATGTCTCTGATAAATTTAGTCGGTTTCGTTCATTAGTGAAAATGCCGAAGCTGGTGAAGGCAGAAATCAAGATTAGACAGGAGGACTCTAAGAAGATTATGGGATGTCTTACCTCAGCCAAACACCTCTCCGTATGTCTTACTTCAGACTTACCACTACTAATGGCAAAACCTGGTGAGTTTTTCTGTCAGCTCGAGTATCTAGAGATATGNTTTTAAATTTTTAAATTTTATTTGCTCCCGACTAATTTTCTGAATCCCCCCCCCCCTTATATCTCATTTTGTTGAATTATCATCTCAGATTAGCTGTGGCATGTTTAGTAATTTCAAATTTCAGTGGGAGGAACCGTGCTGTGTTCCTGAATGTTTTGTGTCGAGCCTCGAAACTGTAGAGTGGGTTGGGTACAGAGGAACACAAGCAGAGAAAGAAGTGGCGATTTACATCTTAGACAAGGCAAACCACCTAAAAAAGATGACATTGTCCCGAAAACTCACCAATTTGAGGGAGAAATACCGTACGCTGATAGATTTGTCGTCCAGGCTGTGCTGTTTTAGCAAATGTCGGCTTGAGGTTGTGCCCTTGGAGTAGCATTGAATATTTAACGGCCCTTACCTGTAAATGGGCTTTATGTGAGATAGTTTGATTTCGAATTCGCTTCAAATCTTCTTTCGCATGGGGTCACTAATTTTTTTTGTTCTGTTTGTAGATTTATGTATGCAGTTTGTTGTCTTTTATTCACATTTGATTCCTAACACTTCTTATCTGATAGCCACATGAATCTAAGTTTTTAAGTTTATCTACATTAAAAATTAGCCCTTTTTTGTTTAAGACAGTGCTAATTTTTTGCTACTTATAGGAATTCTAACATATAAATACAGTACGTGTTATATACCACCTTACCGGTCATATTCATTTTATGCATTTGGCCTAATACGAAGTTCGCTGAGGAGCATTTGTATTACATTTACTGGAATTAAGTATATGATTTGGTTTGATCACCATGACTGTGTGATTGTATCAACTTTGTTAAAGAACAAAATATGGAATATATATCTAGTTAACATTAGCGAAAACCGATCACATTTCGGTTACTGTTTTATTCAACTTTTTCTCACTTAAACCAACAGAACATATTTTCTCTTTCAACGTCTCTTGTACTTTTGCCTTCCTGTTTCTGTGTTTTTTTTTTGTTTTTACTGCTTAGGTGCTTCAAATCTACTGAAGAGTCTATAGGAAGAGATGAGTGAAAGAGACATGTAGAGAATAGACACAAGAACTGTGAACATAACTGAGACCAGTGCCTTGTGACAGAAGACTCCGTAGTAATCACAAGCAGAGCTCCAAGTGATGGCTAAGTTTCCTTTATATACTAAGTAAAGCGTCTCTGCAGATACAGTCCCAGCCGCTAGAACCGCATACGTGACAACCTGGTCAAGCAAGAACAATGTCCAGACTCGGAGCTTGCTTATTGGACACGGAATGGATATTACAAAGATAGCAGAAAGAAGAGAATAGGCAGCACAGACTCCATTAGCATTGACCAAATACCTACAAGAAGAGAACAGCAAAAGCAAATTAATGTTCATTGATTGATTACTCACAAAGTGAAGCAAGAAGAGAAAGAGAGAGAGAAGAAGGTGCACTTGAAAGCTCCAAGAGTTGAGTAAGAAAGAGAGCCAAAGTCGTTGGAGATTGAGTTCTTGATCATGAACACGAGACCCGCAATACTTATAGCTATTGATGCTACTCGCAGGACCGTCTCTACCGTTCTCTCCGTGCGGTTTAGTTCTAAGGCTGAGCCGTCAATAGCGTCTTGATCAGTCTTGTCCATTTTTTGTTTTTGTGTTAGGGAAAGAGAGATCTTTGCCTCTTATAATGTTAAGCGTTTCAAGTCGTCATAATTAATAGACAAAACAGCCGCTCAAGCATTCAATATAGTCATGTGATGATTATGATGTCACTAATCTCAATTTTAGGTAACTGTCTTGTTTTGTTTGCCCTAATTTATCATTTTATCTAAATTTGGTATTACGTACCAGAAATGTCTAAGAGTTTATATTAGACTAGTCTTTATTAATTATTGAATTAAAATTACATGTCTAGCAAACAGGAGTGTTGAATTTGGCAAAACTGAATCGAACCAAACTAAATTAAAATAGAGCAATATGATTTGATTTTGGTTAACTTATGCCATATATATTAACGGTATGATAATTGTTTTTATAGAAATCGTATGATATGAATATAGTTTGGTTATAAACCGATTAAACTAAAAAAATCTGAATAAATAATATAGTAAGATATAGTGTATGTAAATTTATAGTATAAGCGATAATCTGTATATGCATGTAATCTCACTTCTATTACATTTATTTTAGTTTAATAAACAAAAAACAAACTAATAAACTATAAAGTTTTCGTTTAAACCTATAAAACATCCAAACGAAACTTTGTTTAGAATAATCTCATTAATCCAATATTGACAATTAAGAATCCCTAATTTTACGTAGGTTCTCTTCTTTTTGTTATCCTAATTAAACGCAGTAGGCAAGCAATCTCAAATTCAAGGAAAAGTATCTCTAATATTTTCTTTAACTCCACCGTTTTATTATCTGTCTTTTCTAGTCACCAATAATCCCACATGCATCCAATTTTCATTCAATTTATGTTACAATTTTGGGACACTTTCTTTTCGAAAATATATAATTATGGGACACTTAATGAATTTACTAGTTATAGTTGGGCTAGTTTTATTTTGAAATCAAAGCAAACAAAGTTACTGTTTATTTAAAAATCGAAAATATTCAAACCAAACCGAAGTAGATATAGATTTCACATGGTAACTATTTCTTGTGAACCAAAAAAAAAAAACTAAAATAAAACTGAATTGTTACCAGATTGAACATACTGGCAAATGTCAAAAGATACCATATATAAGGTTACTTAAAATAATAATGTGGCCACAAGAGAAGAGCATAGAAACTTACAAGTAAAAAAGAGGATTCAAACATTACAAAATTCACAGATACTTGAATACGAATCCGTATAGCTTCCGAATTTGCTTATGCAAATTATGAGCAATTACATCATAAATGTATATCTCAATAACAAGTAATAGCCTCACCACCATTTTCCTCAATTAATCTGACAACCATTTGGTTAGAAAACCCCATTTCAATAAACATAGCAACAATCTATAATCACATCTTTATATGTAGTTAGTTCAAAGAATAAATGTATGCCTAAGTCGAGTTTAGAATATTAAATGGATTCGATCAATTGCTTGGCGCGACCAAAGGAATTTTGACCACCCTCACAGACAGATCGAATAGAATCTGAAATAGTGTAAATGTGATGAACAGTATCGAATTCGTACCACTAGCTAGTTATCGCATCAAAATTAGATTTACAGTATAGACCATTGATTGCATCAACCATCATACGAGTATATGAAATCTATTTATTCCACCTCTTGATTTCAATTTAGGGGGGTTTGAGGGATAAAAAGTAAAAACAAAAAAAAACAAAGTGACGAACTGATTTCAGGCAAGAGATAGATTATTTCTTGTTTCTCATGATTAATTGAAGTGAAAGAAAGAAAGAAAGAAAGAAAGGGACACTATAGAATATTTTTATAAAGCAATGTTAGATTCTATGTTCTAGCCAAAAGTTCAAAAAAGAAAAGAAAAACGAGTAAACTGTTTTTGTTTGCTTTGTTTTAAGTTTTAACTAACGAATAAAGTTGTTTGACTCTCTAAGAATGTAGAATTAGTTAACTGCAATCAAACGAACATCTGAAGCGTGGAAAAATAACGAGATGAATAACCGTGAAACAAATATCGAAATCTAAGTAAATCATTTGGAGGATTTGCTGGAACATTACATAACGTCGTGACAGTTTCACACGATCGCAATCCCATCCACGACCAAATTTCGGTATAATATATCTATGAGTATGTGTGTGTGTGTATATCTATATATCTAGAATCTAACATGGAGGAATAGAGAACGAAACAGAGCCAAGGTCAACTTGCCAGACACAAATCAACAGATTAATTGTGTGTAATATTGACCAAATGAATGGTCAACAAACCGGTTGTGTTTAAACCGGCAAGTCATCCTTGGCTCAACCCCACTCTTTACTCCTTCATGCAAGACCCACTGATACAACAAGAGACTCCCATCGTCGTCTCTCGATCCAAAGCTACTTATTTCAGATGTGTTATATACCTCTCTTTGAGTACTCTTGTGTTGTGTGGTTAAACCTACTTGAGGTAGGTTGGTATTTATAGGCATAGAAATGCGATAAAATTGTGTAGAATATTTTATATATTGTCGATCCCATTTCCATATATGCATGGTTGGGGAATTTTGACAAAAACCCTAATTCAAGAATAGAATATAATCTAGAAGATGGGCTGACCAAATTTTCCGAATTCGAATTTCCGATTTAAATCGAACAGTATATGTTCGTTCCACTACTTTTATCGCACATAAATATATGTATTTAATATTACGAAGTTTTTTTAGATGGTCGCAGAAACCAGTCGAGGAATTTCATTTTTGTGGATAAGTGGAATATGAGAGAAATGGTCTTTACAGTGGAGGGAAATGGGAATAGTATTATTATGATATCAGATTCCATATATGCGTATGTATCATCACGTGTATGAGCATTCTTCAACAAGGTTTACAAGTTCTGTAGTGTATTAACGGCGGAAAGTGTGTGAATCTTAATTATGTCAAACAAACTCTCTAAGTCCATTAATAGAGGCTTCAATTTATAGGAAGGTTCCAAAAAAAAACCTTTCTCTGTGTATATGAGATGGTGGCGGGAAGCTCGAAGAAGTAAAATGGTCCCATGCGACGCCGTATTGGAGCAGCTACCGTTCTCCGCCATAGAATAAAGGTGGTCCTTTAAAATTTATACTATTGTTTATGTATGTGGTTTCTATAATAGCACATATCAAGTTTTTGAATGCTTTATATGGTACGACGTCTAACAACTATGTTACCTGAATTGTCTCATCATGCCATTAAATATGTGCTGGTAGATTTGTTTCTTCTTCTAATAAAAATAAGATTGTAGGCCTCGTGTTTATTTATAGTTTCTTCTAATCCTATAGTTTGATATTTGATTCCTCATCGAAATAGCTACAAAATATGAGTTGTTGTTCTTTGTGTGGATATGTTTTTCTGCAAGGTTTTGATGACAACTGAATCACTTCTATATATATATATGTGGATTTGGAAACATTGCTTTACAATTTCTCTGTACTCTAGATTGAAACTAAAATAAAAAACACTAAAGTAACATCATATAAGAAATATACACTAATCAATTGATTCCTAATTGGTTTTGAGTTGAAAATTTATAAATTTTGAAGGAATAATCGGGGGAAAAAAAAGAATCACACTTTCTCTATTCAACTAGAACCTATATGCACAGGCACAGCCATACATAAATTCTGGCTTTTGAGTTAAGTTAAGAGACGGTAAATGTATGTATATGTCATCTTCACGAAATCAATGCTAAAAGTTTGGCAACTCGTTTTGCTGCGATGTTACCCTTATGCTGCTGTCAATTTTTTTCTATAAGAAACTATGGGATATAATTATTTTAACGGGTACGTATCAATATATCATGTCACACAGCCATATATTAAAACGATTTAGCAACTCTTTTTTTATTATATATTAAGCCACCTTATCTGAATTTGAAAAGCAATACTGTAATCTGTGGTCTTGGGAAATATAATATGAAAATAAATATGGGCTTAAAAGAAAAACAAGTGAAAGAAATGTGGAAATTTATATAGAGAGAGGCTATATAACTTGATAAGAGAAACTCGATGCTAAAAAGGCGATGGTTGTCGCTAATTTATTATGGATTTTGATTATAAATGAAGAGCCCCCCACACCGTCGTCCCTTTGAAAGCAACTTCGTACCTATCACTTGATTTTGCATCCGTACCAGTGTGGTGTTTGTAATTATAATAAAATCTTGATTTGGGTTTGTTTTAATTTTGGGTGGTGTTTCTACTTTCGATTTTAGAACTTTCCTCGTTAAACCATCTAGGTTCAAAGTACAAAGTGGTTCTTAGTTATTTGTTTGGTACACTGATACTCGCAGATTACATGTTTAAGTTTCATGAACTAAAAATCAATTGAAAATGAGTTAAATTTGGATTGTTATATTATTTATCTCATTTCCGTTGGGGATTCTTAACAATACCAAGATAATTTAAGTTTGGCGATAAGAAAATAATAGTATCGTTTTTTTAAAAATGGTGGTTGATTAAATAAAGACCATCAATACAATCATATCACAATTTCAGATTTGATTTTGTCTAATCACGAGGAGTACTCTTCCACATACATTATTGTCCTTTTGTAGGTGCAAGTACTTCATACTCTCTATAAATTCACTTCAGTTCTCACCAAAATCTTTCACAAACATCTATCTTCTTCTGCATTTCTCTATCCTTTTTTTCTCATTCCCATGCCCAACGAAGAACTTGTCTTCTCCCAATACTCTCATTTCGATCCAGAAGATCTCAATCACCAATGGAAACAGTTAAGACCTCCAGGTTCATCACCGAGGTGGCTCCGGCAAAGTTGATATCGGCGACGAGAGAACCATTCAAGAACATGTTGACCACAATCTCCGAGGAAGACTTTGACTTTGAAGAATTAGTCAGAGCCACTGCAGAGAGACTCTCTTCTTCTTGTCCATGCTCCTCCTCCTCCTGGTCTCTTGGTCACTACGCCGAGACCAACAGACTCTCTTCTTCTTAGACCATATTAAATTTGCGATTCCAAGAAAATGCATTTTTCTCTCTATTTTCAATAAGACGAAGACACCCAAGAAATCATACGTTTCTTGGTCCAATCATCATCCCATCAACTTTTTTAAAGAGAATCTGTTTGTAATCACTCAGCATCAGAGTTGTTTGTTATTTTTTAAAAAAATCTACTCATTGAATCTTTCGGCTTCATTTTCCCTGTCATTATCAAAAATTCTTGTTACCAACCAACAATCCGTTAATTTTTTGTTGTAACGAAGCCACGGGGAATTAATGCGAATGTTTAAAGAAAATATATAACACAATATCTGTAACGAAAATAAAGCCAAAACGCTCTTATATTAATTTCCACAGGACTAATATGTATATGTGTTAAGCTTCTCCATCAATAGGGAATAAACAGAAAAAAAATTCCGAGCAGGCTCAATATTATACAGAATGAGATGTGTTTTTTTTTTTTTTTCTATTTCTTTTCCGTTAATTACTTTTACTCTTCCAAAAATGTAACAATTAATAAGAAAAGAGAAAAAAACTCACTTCACCACCCTCACAGGAACAAAAATTCTCGATCCGCTTCTCTCTGTGTATCACACAACCAAACGGGATGGGTTAAGCAATACGTGTGAATGAATGAGTACTGAGGAGAGTGTAGAGGGAACCAAAGTGGGATACTCTAAGGTTTAAGCAAACAATGACCGGTTCCAGAGTATTTCTTCTTGCTAGCTAACCAGAGACGGTTTTTCAATTCCTCGGGTATCTGGGATAAACTTGATTTTACATCTGCTATCAACCTCCTCCTGCACAATGTCCCACCGTTAATTCACGAAATGATTTTAAAAATAATAACACGATTTCTAATAATCTAATGAAGCATGAAGATGAAAGAGGTCAAAAACCAGTTTGAGCAAAATTCTAGCTATTATCCGAGAGAAAATACGACAACAGAGAATAAAAGTAGTCGGGGTTTCACTTACTTTAAGTCGTTACCATCTTCACCATCTCCTCCTGATTGCTCTGTACGCAATCTCTTCTTGGCACGCATGGAGATTTCTACTTGATCATACCATCCGCATGACCGTAAATATGACGACGCTTCTTTCTCTAGGCTGAGGAAATATGCAAATACAACCATTCCAGGTTAGATATGTCATCAGATATAGGAGTATTAAACAAATACACAAACCGAAGTTACCTCTCTTTCATTGCTTCAAGTTCATCACGCGACGATGATTCGTCTTTTCTAAGCGAAATGCAGGGGCCTTCATTTGTTGAAGAACCCAAGGCTTTGGATTGTGTTGTACTAACACCGTCCTTCTCAGTTTCCTGGTGATCAGTTCCATTTTGTGAACCATTACTCTTGCATGGATGTAAGCTATCTTTGTGGTGATCAACCCCATTGCTGGAGCCATTACGCTCGTGGGGATGCAATGTCACTTCATTATTATTACTACTACTACTACCTTGTGCACTGCCGTTTTCTTTGACTCCATTGCCACCATTTTCAGTACCAAACTTTTTCTCCGAACAGGTGTAAACCCTAGTTGGCGAAACGGAAGCGATATTCTCTTTGTCCGCCTTTGGAGCTATGTTCTCATCTTGGTGGAAAGAAAGCCTGCTACTGACAGCAGGAGAGACCCTTTTGGCACCAAGGTTGACAGATATACTGATTTTTGCATGTGGCTTCAAAGGAGCCTTTTCAACTTTGGCGGAAGAAACAAGGGGGAGGGGCTGCTCTGCTCGTGGTTTCATATTAGCATCTTTAAGGGGACGAACAAATTTATGGCGGTTCGAAGAAGCCAGGTTATCCTTCTGGAACGACGACTGCTCGGCCCGTTGTTTCATGTTGACATTATTAAGGGGACCAATAAACTTCTGGGGCTTCGATGTCTCACAGCCATTAGCTTCATGGGATGTAGTCCCATTGGACGTTCCCAGAGTTTTAGCAGCAGATGCTGGCCTCTGGCTGGAACGGCTGAAAAACAGAATATAAGCTTTCTCCGACAAAACCTCTTGCAAGGTGGAGAGTGAGACGAACGAATCATTGCAGCAATACCATTGACCCAAGNGATGCTGGCCTCTGGCTGGAACGGCTGAAAAACAGAATATAAGCTTTCTCCGACAAAACCTCTTGCAAGGTGGAGAGTGAGACGAACGAATCATTGCAGCAATACCATTGACCCAAATAATCCTGTACACGGCAGTTAAAAAGTCAGCAAGCAGTTGGAGAGTTCGCGGTTGCGTGAAAACTGAAAAGGGACAGAAACGAACCTTAACGTATGCATAATAGTGCCCGGATTCAGGAGAAAATCCTGCATGCACAATTATCCCAAAAAGCTTGTATTCTGGTTGAGGGTCCTGCAGTTTCGTTAGAGTAAATCGATTAGGAAAAGCAGGAATTGGGAAGTACAACCAGAAAATTTTCACAAGCTAAGGCACTATGATGATTTCAAAAGTAGGTGCAGTCACTTGGAATCATATTGAGTTCATGTAAAAAAACTCGGAAGCATTAGTTCGAAATAACAGAACTAAACAGAAAACTTAAAGTTAAGTTGAAATTGAAAGTGTCAGAATCTTGTACCTTGCTTGCTTTACTCATGAAGCTCGAGAGAACCAGAATCTCACCAAATGTAATGGCCTTATCAATCTTCCCACCAAAAATGCCCTCAAACCTCTGTTGAACAAATTTATCAAGACAAAACATTTAGAATATTTTCTACTTAACACTGAACTTTTGTAAACCGAAACATGATATACTTACTTTCAACTGGATAACAAGGATATTAGGCGCTTCGAGTACTGACATCTGCTTCCTCGCCGTCACCAGATTCTTACAGCTAAACAAATCAAGCAGTTATGTTAAAAAACAAAAAAAAAAGGAACCGGGAACTAAAACACTCGGAAAGAAAGACGACTAAATCACTTACCTTTCGCATCTATACTTATTGTTGCCATCTAAAATCTCTGGCTGAAAGAACTTTTGCATGGATTCTTTCACTGAGTTGCTGTGCAAAATTTCAAGACTGATATCCATAATCTCATCCGCCTTATTCGACTCCGCACCACATGACAAACACTTGACCTGGCTCTGCAAAGCACCACCAAAAATCTCCTTCACCACAGTATTGCCGTTGAAGGGCTCAGCACCACCTTTTGCTCCCAACTTCTTCAGACGGAGAGACGTATTGTGGCATGCATCAATCACATACCGCAAGAACTCATGGGCGTCCTCTTGACGCCCAAACTTAAAATGCTCGGCAAAAATCTTGAGGCATCTTGAAATCTTGTGTGGAGCATCGATTGCGTTATCCACACTAAGAGACCTTGCTATTCTCTTCTCAACTATGCAAAAAGGACATTCCCCTTTCCGCTCCCCATCCACAACATATGAGTCGCCTATCAAATATTTGAAAAACGGTCCCGAGCAGAGAGAACAAACCATCAAAAGCGTCAGAGATGCAAAAAAAGAAGAAGAAACAATAACACAAAACAAGAGCTTGTTAATTACCAGTAAAAACATCTCTTTAACATATCAAAAAAAAAAACTAGAAAGCAACTACAATACCAAAACCTGTATGAAATTATTGAAACTTATGAGCGACTTCCTCGATTACCGATCAGCCGGTATACCTAGAACGTGAAATCAAAACAAGGACACAAGGACTAAAACCTAATGTAAGCGACGTAAGAAGGAAATGCTTTGAGAGGGGGGAGAGACTTACAGTGAGAGGAGTGTTTGTGACCAAGGCAGAAATTGGCGAGGGGAGGAGTGTAGGTGAGACACTGAAGGACACTATTGAGGTAGCAGGTGTTGCCGAGATTCCGCAACCCTAAAGGCGGACCGTTCCTCCGCTTCTGACTCAGTAGACTCGGCATCCAGCTCATCTGCAGTTTATATCCCATCAAAACCGGTTCTTCTCCGCCGGAGAAAAACACCGAAGCAACCGCTCATCGCTGACTCGCCGCCGCGGCGAAGCCAACAGCTGCGATCGCATCTCTAGCCGCCGCCACCACCACAACCACGTGTCTATTTCTCTCTAATTCACGGGCTTCGGGTTCCTCTTAACCAATAATCTCTACTCGAAATTCCTGGAAGATTTATTGATTTCCAAGGGAAAGAGTTTCGAAGAAAGGGGAGAGATCGATTCGATATGGTGGTAACCGCCGAGGGAAGAGACCCGCCCAGCAACAAACCCCACAATCCCTCGCGAGTTCGTATTTTACCCTTTTTTTTTTGTCCTCCTCTCCGGTTTTTTTTTTCATTTTATTTTTAAAATATAAATTCCAGGTAGATTAACAAAAAAGGAAAGACGATAAGAAAAAGGACATCCTGTTAACTGTGGGCTTTTAGGGCCCATTGTTACATCACGATTTAACGACATGTAGCGATGTTTCGTATTATTTTTGAAAAAAAGTTATTTATTGGAAAGGAAAAAAATCAAACAAAATATACTTTTTCGGGAAAATTTGGTGTATAACCATAAAAAAAACTATAATTTATCCCATAACCAATTTCTTCTCTCTCAACCTCTTCCTATCTCTCTCTAAAAAATTGGCTATTTTCTTAATTTTTTTTTGTTTTGGTTATTCACCAAATCAACCCTACTTTTTTTTCTGACTTGTGTGAAAAATTATATTCGCTCAACAACGTTCATATATCAAACTACATAACAAATGCATAATTGTATCATGAAAATGAGAGAAAGTGATTTAAATATTTTTTTCTTTTTCAGGTACAGAATAGTTTGTATTGAGTTATATATAATTAGGAACGGTACAAATCACAAAGCAAAAACAATCAAAGATTACCTCACGACTGATGAGAAACTACATCATCATTTCTTTGTATTAGCCTGTGATACCAATGGTATAGATTCACCATCTCCTGGAGTTTCGGAGGTAACTCGAGATGCTTCTTTCTTCAGCTTATGGTTGTTATAAGCCGCTACACCGGCAATGGCTGCGTGTAAAACACAAAGCACAATTATAAGAGAAGCAAAACTCTTTTGATTCTAAGCCAATTTGGTATGTGAGGAGGAGTTCTTGACTTACCAATGGCGTAACCAAAAAGATTGATGATTGTGAGTTTTGTGTCGGCAAAGAGAAGAGCTGAGACCAAGACAACCACCCAATCCTTGACAACGCCAGCAACTCGGATAGTGAGAGCACTCGTGTGAGAAATCACCAGGAAAACCGACAAGTTGAGAGCGAATGTGCAGAGGGAATTAAGGCTCAACACTAAGAAATGGAAGTTCCATGTGCCATTGCCTTCCATCTTCGATTTCTCTAGAAAGATCCACGGTACAAACAAGCAAATGGCACTGCAAAAGGAGGCACATAAAGATAAGTTACACCTTAGGCTTTAGATAATGAGAGAATTGAAGATGAGGTTCTTCTTCGATTTCACGTACCTGCAGGGGCTCACATAGTACATAAGAGAGATTGGGTTTAATTTGATGCCCTTCCTCTTGACAAGAATTTCCATGAAGATTAGCCTCAGGGCTTCTCCAACGACACCACCCATCTGATAAACCACTCCGATCCAGTTGATGTTTAATTCCCCATAAGAGGCCACTAAAACACCAAAACTTATGATAGACATTATCAAAAGCATCCTGCAGCTCATCATTTCAAGCCCAGCAGCTACCCCAAGGATAAACACAGCAACAGGCACTGCAAGTATGATTTCAAGATTTTATTGGTATCCACAGTTAAGCTAATTAAAATGTAAGTAGATATATGACTTATGAGGAAATGAGATCAGGAAGGAACAGTTAGGTCTTCTTACTTATAGCCTTCAACATCTGCGCAAATGCAACTGATATGTACAGATATGCAGTGTTTCCCAACCAGAGGGTCATCGCAAACATCGCACCTATTGGAATAACTGATGCAACATATCTGAGTACATAAAAGTGAGTTATTAAACCAAATATCAGTACTACATTGATAAAAAATGATAAAAACATAGATGGGTATTTTCAATTACTCCAAATCAAATTGCTTACGAAGTCTCTTTCTTCCTTACATTTCTAATGTCATTCCATCCTCAACCTTGACGATCTTCATGGAGAGGTAAATAAACGGAGAAAAGAGAGACCAAAAGTTAGAATCTATGCATTCTTACTCAACAATAAAGGAAGATCATTGCAAGATTGGATACCTTAAGAACTTTGGTAAGAAGGAAGCACAAGACAGAGGAAAATATCATATGGAGTAAAGTCAATCCAAGCGGATAAGGGAAGTTTATTTCCTTAGATGACAAAACCCACTGCAGAAGAGCGAGCCAGAGACAAGAACGTTAGTGGACGAAGCCAACTTTTCCATGGCGTACAAAAGTATCATTAATGGCTTCAATATGGACAGCGGTAGACTCTGATGCGTAAGCAATAATCACACAGGGCCGCCATTAAAACAGACTCAACTGATCTCAGAAACTACCATCAAGACTTAAAGCGAGCTTAAGTGATTACAGTTTATTCTCAGGGACTTTTAGAAATTTCTTACAGGACGGGCTAGAATGTGAAAGTACGAGCACAAGCCACCTAATCTGAAAAACTACGCACTTAAGACGAGAGCAAACGCAACGCGATCAAACCTTAAACCGGGAACATTTCGCATATATTATGCCTGAATGAACATCGGATGTTGATTTCTAAGCTACCCGGAATCTTCTAGTCAGCTTCCCGGAAAACTATCACAGTCAGAAAAAAAACATACATTGCACCGAACCTCTCACACA
This sequence comes from Alliaria petiolata, assembly GCA_020283515.1. Classification (NCBI taxonomy): domain Eukaryota; kingdom Viridiplantae; phylum Streptophyta; class Magnoliopsida; order Brassicales; family Brassicaceae; genus Alliaria; species Alliaria petiolata. The sequence continues at coordinate 358,279,894 of JAHZTW010000001.1, forward strand.
CGCAGCTCAAATCCGAAAACTAGCGATCGGTTTCACAAACAGAAAGAGCACAATACAATACGATGCGAGAACACAGATCCAGTGAAAGACAGGTTGTGAGATTTAAGTTAAACCTTATTGAAGAAGATTTGACCGCTGGAAAGGGCGATATAGATAAGAATGTAAGCATAGGTCACGAATTCATCTCTCATAAAGCCCCTGCTCCGATCCGCCATTGAAACCGATACTTGTGATGATCTCCGATAACGGAATATTTTTTCTGTTCACCGCTGTTTTTTTAATTTCCCCCTTTTTCCGCTTGCTGCTTTCTTCTTTTTCTTTCGTCCTCTCTCCTTCACTGAAGCATTTCACTTTTCCATTTTCTCAAACAACACCCTATATAGGAAAGACGGTGAGGAGAACGACTATAAATGGGTCCCACTTCGATTATCCTCTTCGACGAGTCGCGTATTATGGGCTTTTTCTCACATGTAAAGCCCAATAATTTTGGGCTTTTAAGCGTCTAGTTGAACCTATTGTTTTGTTTCATCAGGCCCATGAATGTTCTTCCTCGCACGCTTTTCATTTTGTTTTTGTTTTTTCTTCTGTTTCAGTTTTCATCAACTCTTCTTGGATTCATGTCCTTTCAAAAAGAAAGAAAAACAATTGGTCTTCTTGGATTTATGTCCTTTCAAAAAGAAAGAAAAACAATTGGGTTTATGAAATTATTATTTTTTCCTCGAGATGGTGAACGATAATATGAAACAAAAGCTAAGGAACACACAAGTTGCTTGTGGATTAGGCACAACCCATCTGATCTTTGTCAGTATCTCCTCCTCGATTCTTCACCTCCAGCTTCTCATCCATATTATTTAACACTGTTACAAATAAATCAATCACAAAATTTTAAAATCTAACTATATATAAACATTGAGATATATATGATATAAGCTTTACTTACCAGTCACACCCTTTCATCTCTCCCGAGAGCTCCATTTTCATCATTCATCTCTCCATTCTCATCAAGGTAAGATTATGTGTTTTAAGTCCAAACAGAGACACTTGTGTCTGAATTCTGGAAATTGGAATCGTAGCTACGACTATGTCCGAGTTTCACAACAGATACACTACTAAACTCATGCCTCTTTAGTCTTTACTCTTTTGGCAGACTAACATCAGAAAATGGAGATCACAAACGTTACCGAGTACGAAGCTATCGCAAAGCAGAAGTTGCCTAAGATGGTCTACGACTACTATGCGTCTGGTGCAGAGGACCAATGGACACTTCAAGAGAACAGAAACGCTTTCGCAAGGATCCTGTGAGTTTTTTTCTTTTTCTTTATTGCTATTACAAGAGATGTGATTTGATGATATACATACCTTTGCGTTGTTTTAACAGCTTTCGTCCTCGGATTCTGATTGATGTGAACAAAATCGATATGACAACAACCGTCTTGGGATTCAAAATCTCGATGCCGATTATGGTTGCTCCTACAGCCATGCAAAAGATGGCTCACCCAGAAGGTAAAAGACGTTCTTTTTTTTTTCCTGAAACATTATGTAGAAACCGAGTTATGTTGTAGAGAGAGAAAACTTGCTTTAGTAGTATTGCTAGAGACAAAAGAGTAAGGTTTGTTCTAATGGAAACTAATACAGGGGAATATGCTACTGCTAGAGCTTCGTCTGCTGCTGGAACCATTATGGTATGTTGTTATATTGTCACGATTTTTTTCATCTAAAGCAAAGATTCTTAACCTTTTTTGGTCTTCGGAGCTTCTTAATACTCTGTTTTGAGTTTTTTTCTTCCATGATGCTTTCAGACACTCTCTTCATGGGCTACTTCCAGTGTTGAAGAAGTTGCTTCCACAGGACCAGGGATCCGATTCTTCCAGCTCTATGTAAGTAATTTCAGTCGCTTGTCATACATCCTGATAAACCCGGTCACATTTGATGGTTCACACGTTATGATCACTGTGAGTAGGTATACAAGAACAGGAAGGTGGTTGAGCAGCTCGTGAGAAGAGCCGAGAAGGCTGGGTTCAAAGCTATTGCTCTCACTGTAGACACCCCAAGGCTAGGTCGCAGAGAGTCTGATATCAAGAACAGGTAAAGCCACGCTCCATTCGAACATGCAAACAGATAGATAGAAATTACAGAGTAACGATGTTCGTTCTTCTACTACAGATTCACTTTGCCTCCAAACCTGACATTGAAGAACTTCGAAGGTCTTGACCTCGGAAAGATGGACGAGGTAAGCTTCTATCAGATACTATCCAGTACTGTAGTCTGAATAGTGGCAATGATCCACTCTTAAAACAACTCTTAAAGCAGACTTGTTATGTTTACGTTTCCTGAGCTTGTTATGTTTCCCACCTGCAGGCCAACGACTCTGGTCTGGCTTCATATGTTGCTGGTCAAATTGACCGTACCTTGAGCTGGAAGGTAAACGAATACAGCAAAATAGCATAGTAAAACTTGATTCAGATTTCTCTAACTTTCATCTACACATACAGGACGTCCAGTGGCTACAGACAATCACCAACATGCCAATTCTTGTGAAGGGCGTTCTTACAGGAGAGGATGGTGAGTTACAATTTGACAAACCAATGTTTCCATCACTTTACTTTCATAAGAGTTATCTGACCAGGTCAGCTGTTATCGTCCTCGTGCAGCAAGGATAGCGATCCAAGCTGGAGCAGCAGGGATCATTGTGTCAAACCATGGAGCTCGTCAGCTTGACTATGTCCCCGCCACAATCTCAGCCCTTGAAGAGGTAGGTCATACTCGACTCCAAACATCAAATTTGTGTTGTTCTGTCCAACAGTCTCGTTTCTTTCCTCGTGTGTTCAGGTTGTCAAAGCGACACAAGGACGAGTTCCTGTCTTCTTGGATGGTGGTGTTCGACGTGGCACTGACGTCTTCAAGGCACTTGCACTTGGAGCCTCAGGGATATTTGTGAGCATCGTATTGTTTCCATTAACCAGAATAAAGCAGCTTGAAACCACTTACAGTAATAATAACACAGTATTCTTAACTGTCCTCAAATCTCAGATTGGAAGACCAGTGGTGTTCTCACTGGCTGCTGAAGGAGAGGCTGGAGTCAGAAAGGTGCTTCAAATGCTACGCGACGAGTTCGAGTTAACCATGGCACTAAGTGGATGCCGGTCTCTCAGCGAAATCACCCGCAACCACATTGTCACCGAATGGGACACTCCGCGCCATTTGCCGAGGTTATAGAGCCAAAAACAAAGTACAACAACACAGAGCATGTAATGGCTTAAAACTTAATTCATATTCTGATTCACTTGGCTTCTACTCTGTTATTTTATCTCAAAAGACTTGTTTCTCCTTGTATCGAATCACAAACCTCATGCCTAGAGATTCTCTGTAATGTTATATGGATACTTCTACCTTCAGTCAATGCCTCTTGCTTATAACAATAAGAGATTACTAGCCCATCGGTTCACAAATCGAAAGACCACAAAACAATTCAATGAGATTTCAGTCAAAACCTCATTAAACAAGGATTTTGACCGCTTGAACGGGCGATATAGAGAAGAATGCATTGGTCTCGAATTCATCTCTCAGACTCTCAGAGAGTCTCTGCTCCAAATCCGCCATTGAAATCGATAGTTTCGATCTCCGATGACGACACTTTTTCCATCCTCTCAAATTCTCAATCCCAACAACAGCTACGACTGTGGGCTTTACCACAAATTGTAAAGCCCAATAGATTTTGTCCTTTAAGGTTTATTATTAGGCCTATTGTTCTGTTTCATCAGGCCCATGAATTCGGTTCTTCCTCGCACGCTTTCCTGTCTCGGTTCTTCCTTCCAAAAAGAAAGAAAGCAAAACAACTGGTGGTGGTTTACAAATTATTTATTTATCCTCTTAGATTAAGAACGATAAATATGAAAGAAAATCTAAGGAACACACAAGCTGCTTGTGAATTAGACACACACAACCCCATCTCATCTTTTGTCCCTATCTCCTCATCCATTCTTCACCTCCAACTTCTCATCCATATTAATCATTTTCCACTTTGCCAACGATTTTTCAACTGTTACACAACATATATTTCACAAACCAATCAAATCCATCACAAATATTTTAACTTTTAAACCAGATATCAAAAGACATTGAGATATAATATAAGCCTTACGAGTCACTCCCGAGAGCTCCCTCCATTCCCATCAAGGAAGGTGTGTGAGATTTTCTGTGTTTTTAAGACCAAAAGAGAAACCAGATTGTTTTGCGTTCGTGGACTATGTCTGAGTTTCACAACAGATAACTAACTCAGGCCTTTTTTTTTGCTCTTTTTGACAGGCCAATATCGGAAAATGGAAATCACAAACGTTACCGAGTATGACGCGATTGCAAAGGAGAAGTTGCCTAAGATGGTATACGACTACTATGCCTCTGGCGCAGAAGACCAATGGACTCTTCAAGAGAACAGAAACGCTTTCGCTAGGATCCTGTGAGTTCTTTTGTTTTTTTTTTCTCTCTTAAGACACGATAACACTTTGTTATAGGTTTTGTAGGAGATGTGATTTGATATACATATATATATATATACCTTGGGATGTTTAACAGCTTTCGTCCTCGGATTCTGATTGATGTGAGCAAGATTGATATGACAACTACCGTCTTGGGGTTCAAGATCTCGATGCCCATCATGGTTGCTCCTACTGCCATGCAAAAGATGGCTCACCCGGAAGGTAAAGATGTCTGCTTTTGTTCCTGCAACACTCTGGCTTGAATTCTGTTGAAACTTAGTTATGTAGAGAGTGAAAACTTGCTTGAGCATCGCTAGAGATAAAGACTAATGCTTCTTCTAATGACTCTGATGGAAACTAATGCAGGGGAATATGCTACGGCTAGAGCTGCGTCTGCTGCTGGAACCATCATGGTAAGTTATTATTTCAGTATTTGGAGCTCATTAATCCAAAATACATGCATACCCATGTATCTGGCTTGAGTTCTTCCATGTTGCTTTCAGACACTCTCTTCATGGGCTACTTCCAGTGTTGAAGAAGTTGCTTCCACAGGGCCAGGGATTCGGTTTTTCCAGCTCTATGTAAGTAATCTCAAGTCGCTTGTCTTACATACTGATAAACTTGATCACACTTGATGGTTCACGCGTACGTTATGAATATTCTGAGTAGGTATACAAGAACAGGAATGTTGTTGAGCAGCTCGTGAGAAGAGCTGAGAAGGCTGGGTTCAAAGCCATTGCTCTCACTGTGGACACCCCAAGGCTAGGCCGCCGAGAGTCTGATATCAAGAACAGGTAAAGCCACGTCAACTGAAATGTGATACGAGTTTGATTGGATTTTAATATGCATTTAAAATAGCAAGAAAATATGAAGCGCTGTGCCTTTTTCTCCTACAGATTCACTTTGCCTCCAAACTTGACATTAAAGAACTTTGAAGGTCTTGACCTCGGAAAGATGGACGAGGTAAGTATCCATCAGATACTATTTAGCACTATAGTCTGAATATGATTCTCACAAGACAAGCCATAAAGCAGACTTGTTGTTGTGTTTACGTTTCCTGACTGTTCCTGAGCTTTTTATGTTTCGACCTGCAGGCCAATGACTCTGGCTTGGCTTCATATGTTGCCGGTCAAATTGACCGTACCTTAAGCTGGAAGGTAAGAGAGTACAACAGATTAAAAGATAACCACCAAACCTAGTAGCTAGAACAGAAACTTGATTTTTGACTGCTCTAACTTTCATTTACGCGAACAGGATGTCCAGTGGCTCCAGACAATCACCAAAATGCCGATTCTTGTCAAGGGTGTTCTTACAGGAGAGGATGGTGAGTTGCCATCTGACAAACAAATATATCTCCTTCACTTAGATTTAGTAAAAAATACCTAACCAGGTCAACTATAATTATCCTCTTGCAGCAAGGATAGCGGTTCAAGCTGGTGCATCCGGGATCATTGTGTCAAACCACGGAGCTCGCCAGCTTGACTACGTCCCAGCAACAATCTCAGCGCTAGAAGAGGTAGATCATTCGCGACTATAAAGGTCAAATTGTGTTCTCATGAAAATGTTTTTGGACAGCGATTTCAGCTTTTGTTCTCCTGTGTTCAGGTTGTCAAGGCGACACAAGGACGAATTCCTGTCTTCTTGGATGGTGGTGTTCGACGTGGCACTGAAGTCTTCAAGGCACTTGCACTTGGAGCCTCAGGGATATTCGTAAGCATCATATTTGTATTCACCAGAAAGCTGCTTGAAACCATTGACAGTAATAATAACACGTTATTTTTACGCCCTCTCAATCTCAGATTGGAAGACCAGTGGTATTCTCACTGGCCGCTGAAGGAGAGGCTGGAGTCAGAAAGGTGCTTCAAATGCTACGCGATGAGTTCGAGCTGACCATGGCACTAAGTGGCTGCCGCTCTCTCAAGGAAATCACCCGTAACCACATTACCACCGAGTGGGACACTCCACGACCTTTGGCCAGGTTATAGAGAGACCAAAACAACCAGAGAGCAGCAAACAACACAGAACATGTAATGGCTTAAACTTATACATATTCTGATTCGTCCCTTGGCTCTACTCTGCTATTTATCTCAAGACTTGTTTCTCCCTATGTCGAATCACAAACCATGCCTAGAGATTCTGTAATGCTATTTGGCTTCTTCTTCGTTCAGTCCATTATTCTTGCTTAAACAACAGAGATACGTATCTGAGATATAAAACAAAACTAAACCATGGAATTATCTTTCATCATCTCATATGCGTAGATTGAACTCAACTCAAACACTGATGCTAAATTCTCACGGTTCAGTTTCTTGTGATTCCCAAAGATTATAAAATGAAACATGGACATGCCAATAAGCCGATCGAGAGTAGTGATTGCAAGTTTGCAACTTATCGCTTCATCACTCAAAACACAAACGAATTTAACGAAAACGATGCATTAAAACTATGGAAGTAGAATTACACTGACCAATTGAACAAAGTGACATGTGAGAACTGAGAAGAAAGATAAAGCTGTTCATCGCCGTGTACAAACACACAAGTCCTACAGAAACATGATTTGTACTAACCATTACAAAACAGATTCTTTCTTTTTTTCATTTAGAACGGCCAGACATCATATCCACCGGGTTTATCCACAAGCATCCGATTGTAATCCGGCCTCGCCGTCTGCAAAAAAAAACACAAAAACTTTCAGAGGAGTAATCAATCACACGAGGAAAAATGCGATCCGCTGATGAAATCTTCATGATAATAAGAAATAATTTTTCAACGAATTTGGGGTGAAATTACCAGATCTTTGAAGATGACGTAGGCTATTACGATGAAGAGAATAAACAGGATCTCAAACTCAGCCAATCGGAAGAAATGGAATACTGAGTCAACAAACCGAGTCAGAAGGGAGTCGTCCCTCCTCATACCGACTCGATTCGTTCCAGCACGACGGCCGATCATCCTCGACGAACCTTCCCGCCCACTTTGATCACGGTCCACCGTCGCCCCTCGGTTGTTCTCTCTTCCGAGTCTTACCGGCGGAGTTTGTTATCCGTCGACGAATAAGAATAAAATGTTTGCTTATAAGTTATAACTAAACTCTAACGACTTGCGAGAGTCTGGGCCGTTATTATTTTTAAAAGGCGATGCATGGATCAGAGGCTCAGAGCCCAATAACAGATTATCAAAGAAACAAATCCAGGCAATGTAAAAACGACAAAGTGTTCAGAGGTCTATAAAAGAGACTGCACGTTTTCGATACAGCGGAACATAGAAACGACAAGGCGTTCACCTCCGAATATCACAGACAGTAAGTTTTTATATAACGTTTAACCACGTCGTGGAATGAATCTGGGCCGTTGGTATAAAGACGACGGCGAATCCGGACAGTCGAAATTTGCCGGCTTCGTCTTGACTCCATTCGCACAGGTTAGGATCTAGATTTGCCGGGCGCGATTCTTCCCAGAGATCAGATCACCGAGTATCGATCGCACTTGGATCCTTTTTTCAGGTACGAATTAAACTGAGACTCGATTTAGAAATGAGGACTGTGCTCGAAATTAGTGTTCTTTGTAAGACGTAATTAAGGTCCTTTAGGCTCGAGATTAGCCTGTTCTTGATGGGTTTCACGTTTGATCTGCTCTGTAAAAGTCAATCAAGGGTTTTGAATTATGAAAAATTTGTGGTGGCTTTTCAAATTACAGAGATGGATTGGCAAGGGCAAAAACTGGCGGAAGAGGTGATGCAGATTCTGCTCTTAGTCTTTGGAGGCGTTGCTTTCGTTGCTGGATATGCAACGTCTTCGTTCCGGACAATGATGCTGGTCTATGCCGGAGTTGTGCTTCTTACAACTTTGGTCACTGTCCCTAGCTGGCCTTTCTTCAATCGTCATCCCCTCAAGTGGTTAGATGCAGTCGAAGCCGAGAAGTATCCCAAACCCGAAACGACGACTGTTGCTTCGAAGAAGAAAAAGAATAAGCATCATTAGGTTTGTCGAACTTCTCTGTTGTGAAGTTTCAAGATTGTCTGATATGAGCTATGGTCTTTTAAAACATTGATCGGTTGTCTTTAAATTCTCAATCTTTAATGTAATGAGATATTCTAAATTGCAAACCTTGGTGAAAGTTTTAAAAGTTTCTCGGATTTAGTTGGTTTATCTTATCATCTATGTTCATTATAGTGGATTTGTGCTAAGAGGTTGTCTTCTTATCCGCCGATTGTGGAATATTGGAATCTCTTTCTAGGATCGGTTGCAGGTCTGAGTCGAGATTCACGAAATTCTTAAGTCGTATCTGAAGCTAAAACGTTTTCATGTCTTTGATTTTGGGTTTTATCTTCTAAAGTTTGCAACTTGGTAGGTCAAAAAAGCTGAATTGTTCACTAAAAGGATGATGCATCGTGTTCTCTGTGTCGCATCAGTTGATCACATGATTCTTCACTTGGCGGCGGATTGATTTTGGTAGTCTTATTGTTTGATTAGCAGAAACTTTATTTGTGTCGCATTAGTTGATCACATGATTCTTTACTTGGCGGCGGATTGATTTTGGTAGTCTTATTGTTTGATTAGCAGAAACTTATATTAGTGCACTGATTCCTGATCAGAAGTTGCTTGCAGTTCCATTATGGCGGCAGATTTGATTTGTCAGCCTTTTGCTTCTTCTCTTTGTTCTCTTGGCCTTATCAGATTTTCCAATGTCGGTATCAAATTCGAAGTGGGGTCATAAGAAGAAGCATCGTTTTCATGTCATTAAAGAGATGAGGAGAGGAAATCTTAAAAGAAAGAAGATATGTTCTTCTTCTTCTTCTTCTTCTTACTTTTTAATCAGTGAGTGCCCTATGAGACTGGGTTTTGTGGTTACGTTGACGGTCACGTGGTCATGTCCTTCTCGGCCTTCAAAACCTCTAATACGTCCAGAGGTTTCTGCGCGTGGCTGATTGCGACTTATTAGTGCTGTTCGTTTGGCAGACGCGGGTGTCTGCGGCTGCGGCTGCGGCATGGAATCATGTTCGTTTACGAGACGCAGGTCATGCGGCCAACCGCAGCGATCAGACGCAGCGTCTCGCGTTCGATTTTTTTTGACGCCGATAAAATTCGGCGTTGCGTTTTAAAATGCTGCGATTAAACATGTAAAAGACCAAAATATCCTTGTTAAATTTTGTTAATTACAAAACAATGCCATTAACCATACAAAAATCAAATGCTCGACATTTTTCTTCTCTTCTCTTCTCTTCGCCGATCTTCTTATTCTTCTTCTTCTCTTCGCCGATCTTCGCCGATCTTCGCCGATCTTCGCCTCTGCTCTTCTTTTCTCTTCTCTTCGCCGATCTTCGCCTCTTCTCTTCTCTTCTCTTCTCTTCTCTTCGCCGATCTTCTTCTTCTTCTTCTTCTTCTTCTTCTTCTTCTTCTTCTTCTTCTTCTCTTCGCCGATCTTCGCCTCTGCTCTTCACCGATAGGATTTTCTCAGGTTTGGGCCTGTTCATTTTCTCTATGTTTCAATTACTCTCTTTGCGTCAGTTCCATCTTCCTTTGAAGCTCGATTTCTCTGTGTTTCAATTGTCTCGTGATGTGGGTTTTGTGATTCATCAATCTGATTTCGTTTCAGTGATGTGGGTTTTGTATTTTGCTTTTGATTCATCAATCTGATTTCGTTTCAGTAATGATGATTGCTCATACCTTGAAAATTTTGGTTTTTGTATGACCCAAATACTCGTTTCATCTCTTTTAGTGTTTGATGTTTGCATAAATTTTTAAATACACGTTTAGTGACTGTTTAGTTGCAGAGGCATATATGTTGAATCTTTGACCAGAGCCGAGCTTGCACTTTGTTATTTCATTCAGGTTTTAGTCTCTTTAGTTGAGTTTTATTAGGTTCTGAAAAATGTCATTGGATTATTTGGTTTGATTATTTGGAGGTTCTAACTGCTCTCTCATTGAATTGTGTAGTGGAAGCAAAATACGGAACCATCTCTGTGGCTACTGCATTTGTCGGTGACCAACAAGGTATGGACCTTGATGCATTGATGTGATGTAATGGTTGATGCATCAAGTATACGTTTCTGTATTTGGCTATTAATAATGTGGTTTGTGTTTGTGTGTCTCTGAGCCTATACTCAAATGGGTTTTTTTGGATACTCAAAAGGATTTGTCACTTGTCACCATAGACGTTTACATCTGCTGAACGTATCGTTGATAGTTACATCTGCCTTAACTCTTGAATTTGCTCTGCAAAGTCTGGCTTCTCTTACTTCTATTGCTTGTGTTTGCTTGTGTTTACAAGCAAGTTGTCCTGCATATTTACAAACTGTTGCTTGTGTTTGCTTGTGTTTTCTTTCCTGTTGTCCTGCATATTTACAAACCAACAGTTTGCTTGTGTTTCTTCAGGGTCTTGTCATCACGGAGAGGACAAAACTTGACCAGCGTTTAGAGAAAGAAGATGGCTAAAGATGTAAGTGTATCATGAAATTTTATGCATCGTTTAGAATTGTTTTATGCATCGTTTTTAGAATAGTTTTGGCTTTAATCTTGGTGTTTTTTATGCATCGTTTTTAGAATTGGACCGATGTGGAAACTAGATATTTTTTTCAACTTTATGCGGATGAGAGAAGCAAAGGAAATAGGACTAGTACAGGAATGAATCAAACCGGGAAAGATTGTATCATGAAGAAGTTTGAAGAAAGATTTAAGAGAGGATATCAGAAATGGAACCATTTCAAGAACAAGTATGACTCGTGTAAGAAAAAATACACCAGCTATAGGATGTTAACTCACAATAGGACTGGGATTGGGTATGATGATATGGGAAAGCTGGACATGTCAGATGATTGGTGGGAGGAACGCATAAAGGTGATACCTCTTTTTCTAATAGGATTCTGTGTTATATAGCAGTAGGATTAATCTACTTTGTTTTGTTTTATCAACTTAAGTCTTGATGTTCTATTGCTTACTGTTTGTGTAAGTCTTGATGTCTAATGCATCTAATTTTATTGGAAACTGTTTGCTAGCTTTTGTTGGTAACTGTACGTGTCTGATTTTGTGTTTATGTACCTTTGAATAAGCACTAATATATCATTGTTTTTTTTCTATATAGGAATGGCCTGAAGCTAGAAAATTGAAAGGCAAATTGGTTGCTAATATGGATGTCTTTGAAGCTGAATTCCGTGCTGTAGTAGTAACTGGAGCTGAAGGATGGAGCGCTCAAACTGGTGAAGCTAGTTTAAGTTCTAGAGTGGATGGAGATGAAGGCGATGAAGCTGATTCTCTCGAGACACAAACCGAGCCACAAACTCAGCCACAAACTCAGCCACAAACTCAGACACAAACCGGTTCAAGAGCCAAAAGAAGGCGCAAGGAGAAAGATGTGGTTGTAGAAGCTGTTGTAAAACGGACCGACGTTCTTGATAAGAAGAATAGGATAGCAGAACAAATGTTGGATCGTGAGCATGCCTGGAGTGTGGAGAATGTTCTAGAAATACTTAATGGATTACCTGGCGTGACAATGTGGTCTCCATTTCATGAAGCAGCAATTGCCCATCTTCTAGATAGTGAAGGGAACCGGAGAGGGTTTATAGCATTTCCTAAGGCTGAAGATAAGATTAAGTTTTTGGAACTTAGGACTAGAACAAAACTTGATGATTGAAATAGACCTTAAGGGAACCAGATCTTGTTTTTTTGGAGCTTAGTAATCGATGTTTCTCAGGTTTTGATTTGATTCCAGAAATGTAGTGTGTTATCTTAAATATTTTATGTGAGAACGCCTTGATAAATATTTTATGTGATATTTTATGTGAGAACGCCTTGATAAATATTTTATGTGATATTTTATGTGATATTTTGAACCCGAAAATAATGATGATGAATATTGTGTTTGTAGATGGTTAGAAGATGGATTTTGGGTGATGATGATGATGATGATGATGATGAACTTGGTTTGCTAGATTCACTTGCTACTGAGAGATTGAGTCATAGAACAGATCGAGGAGCAGGTTGGCGTCATGTTCAGCAACTTATGCATGGATCAGATCAGCAGTGTTATGACATTCTTCGAATGAACCAAAGAACATTTGGAGCTTTATGTAAGATGCTAACTAGGCGATATGGATTAGAAGAGTCAGAAAATGTCTATGTTGAGGAATCTGTTGCAATGTTTCTTGAGGTGGTTGGTCAGGACAAGACTATGCGGGATATAGCTGACAGGTATCAGCGGTCATTGGATACAGTGAAAAGGAAGCTTGATGACGTTTTGAGTGTTCTCCTCAAGTTTGCAGCGGATACACTAAAACCACAAGAAGGTGAGTTTACAAGAGTAAACCCTACTTTAAGGAATGATGATAGATATATGCCTTTTTTTGAAGACTGCATTGGAGCACTTGATGGAACTCATGTCCCAGTTCGCCCTCCAAGTCAAACCGCAGAAGCATATAAAGGTAGAAAGCATGAACCCACAATGAATGTCCTTGCTATATGTAACTTCGATATGAAGTTCATATATGCATATGTCGGTGTTCCTGGTAGAGCACATGATACAAAAGTCTTGACTCATTGTGCGAGGAATGAGCCCTCTTTCCCACATCCGCCTAGTGGAAAGTACTACCTAGTTGATTCCGGATATCCCACTAGGACAGGATATCTTGGTCCGCATCGTAGGATGCGATATCATCTTGGTCAATTTGCTAGAGGAGGACCACCAGTAAATGCACGAGAGTTGTTCAACCGAAAGCATTCAGGTTTGCGATCAGTGATTGAGAGGACATTTGGAGTATGGAAAGCAAAATGGAGGATTTTAGATCGCAAGCATCCAAAGTATGGTCTGACCAAGTGGATTAAGCTTGTAACAGCGACAATGGCACTACACAATTTCATACGTGATTCACATCGAGAAGACCATGATTTTGTATTTTGGCAAAGAGAAGGAGAAGGAGAAGGAGGAGGAGGAGGAGGAGAAGAAGAAGGAGAAGGAGAAGGAGAAGGAGAAGGAGGAGGAGGAGGAGGAGGAGAAGAAGAAGGAGAAGGAGAAGGAGAAGGAGAAGGAGAAGGAGGAGGAGGAGGAGGAGAAGAAGAAGGAGAAGGAGAAGGAGAAGGAGAAGGAGAAGGAGAAGGAGAAGGAGAAGGAGAAGGAGAAGGAGAAGGAGAAGGAGAAGGAGAAGGAGAAGGAGAAGGAGAAGGAGAAGGAGAAGGAGAAGGAGAAGGAGAAGGAGAAGGAGAAGGAGAAGGAGAAGGAGAAGGAGAAGGAGAAGCTGATAGTGATGAAGATCATGGTGGACATATTGCATATGAGCCGACCGGTGATAGAGCGATGGAAATTTTGCGTGATAAAATTACAAATGATTATGGTGGAGGTCGTTTACCTTATTAAGTTTTTACTTATGACTTTACTTATGACTTTTTTATGACTTTGTTTATGAATTTGTTTATGACTTTGTTTATGACTTTTTTTTTCATTTAAATGTTTTAGTTTATAACTTTTATTTTAGTTTACCATATGATTTATCACAAAATATGTTGTTATAATTATACTTAAAAATTATTACTAACTAAATATAATATTTCTTATAGGTGTAAATATATTTAAATCACATTTCATTGATTAAAATTTAGTTATACAAATTTACAAAAATAAAAAATGAATTATATGAAAAATTGTCGCAGAGTGTGCAAAACGAACAACATTTTCGACCTGCGTCAGCGACCTGCGGCTGCATCATGCGGCTGCGGCAGCGGCGAAGAAACGAACACAAAGAAATTTATTGCGGCAGCGGCGGCGGCAGCGGCAGTGTCTGCGAAACGAACATCAAACCTGCGGTAATGTTACCGCAGCCGCCGCCGCTGCTCTGCCGCTGCCGCTACCGCCGCCGCCTGCGTCTGCCAAACGAACACGCCTATTATCTCTTTTGGGAATATGACGATGATGATTGAAAGCAAATGGATTTTTATGTTAAATCCCCAAAATAAGGAAAAAAAAATAAAAAAAATGGTCTTCTTTATCCGTTTTGTGGCTTTCAATCATGTGCAAAAAGTTTTCATATCATCTTAAGCGGTCCATGGTGGCTTTTGCTCCAGACAGATTATTTTTGTCGCGATAATGCAAGAAATGGAAACTAATTATCTAACTGGGATAACATGCGAACGTTATATAAATTGTCATGGATCAAGATTTTTTTTTTTTTGGTTGTTAAAGGATAAAGTTTTGAAACATATCATATCTTCTGTATATCCAAGTTTAAAGCACATTTATTAAGTTTTAGTAATCGGGATAGATCGATCTTACACCGAAACCCTAACTAAATTCTAGTAGTATTTTATAACATTAGCAACAACAACAACAAACAAAAAACTCTATTCTATAAAAAGTCAAATATTCTTTGTCATTTAAGATGTATGTAATGGTTAAATAGATTCCAACAATTTTGTAAATGGTGGAACTCGTTTCTTTTCTAGATCCAACATGATGAATCTTCTTCCACACCACACCAATAAATCACTAGGCCACTAGTTAATCCAATCACGTTCATATATTTTGGCAGTGCAATAAGTGTTTTTCAACCATTTTTTATTTAATTGATATAAGCCTAATTTAAAAATGGCTAAGTGGAGCAGATCTCATAATTGAATTGCATGTTAGTCTGCAAAATCGGTTTTTGGTCTTTTGTATTTTGTATTGAAAGGAAATTGCGCGCGTACAAAATTGTATTCTATTATATGCAGAATAACTAAATCATACCAAATAACTATTTTAGCTTTTTTTTTTCTTTGTTATTATGAATTCGATAAAATTATAGCAAAAAAATAAAGAAAGATAAAATTAGAGCAGCAACTAATAAAAAGGATAATGGGTAACATCTTAATCAGTGTATGTGTGATATCACGTGAACATTCAAAAAGATAGTCATAACGGATGTTAAGACTTGAGAGTGAGATAATATCATAATAATATAAGTATAATGCAAAAAAAAACATATTAAAATTGTACTATACTCCGTAGAACAAAAAAGATTGTACTATAGAAAAAAAAAAATACTACTAGTATACTAATATTATTAGATAACAACACAAATATATAACAAAAAACATGATTGGCCTATTTTAACGCTGAAAGGTCGACCTCCACACAACACAAAATCCCCCAGCTGTTTAATGCTGTTGGTTTCTTTCTGGGGAGCTTTACACTGTTATATATCTATAAATAAAGGTATATATTCGGCATCAAATATTCAAACGAATCGATTAGTTTATAAAGAAGGGTTGATATCCAAGTAAAATTCGAATCTATATTATTAGATCGATGACGCTAATATATGGTAGTTACTAGTTAGTTAGGACTTAGGATAGTGTGTGTGTATATACATAATTATATATATGCTAAAGTTTTGGAAGTATAGGTAATGTGGAGTGCATTATTGGCGTTTAACTTTTATAGAATATATGAGGCACGATTATAGTGGTATACATCATCTTGTTCGTCACTCGTCCCAGTCTTTCACATTTTTTTTTTAAAAAAAGAACCAATCCTTCGTCAAAAAGAAAAAGAAAAAAAAAAGAACCAATTAATTTCAAATGTTATTTTCTATTTGTCGCAATAATCATTTCTCGCTTTTTATCTACAACAACGATCTTATGCTTACGATGAATGAACACGTGCCCCAACGATAAACATCATCCATTGGAGGCAAGATCAAAGTAATTCCCTCCCTTTTATCTAATTTATTACTTCTTTCTTTTATCGACGACAATATTGCAGCATGCAGCAGTAGTAGTAAGCAAATAATTCAGTTTTTGCATCCCCGGAAAAAAATCGACAAATTTTGTTAGGGTGGCCACTTTATATCACTCTCGCAAATTACATATATACCATAGTTCGAGTCAATTTATAAACTTACACATACATATAAACACGTAAATACATGTGTGTGTATATATATCCAGTCAATGAATCATCGTTTTGTCTTGACTTCCTGATATATTAACACATGTAAAAGTTCAATAAACAATTAATACTAGCTTACTAGAATGCTGTAATAAACTCTAATTATTAAAATTCAAATGTAGTTGAAAGCATAGGGGTCTACTCAATATATATTCCTCGACACTCTTTATTATATTATTATTTGTTTGTATCTTTGGACATTTCAATATACTTTAGCTATAGCATTTGGTAAACAAATGGCTGATCATAATTAACATATGCAGCCATTTGCCACGTGGTTCTACTCACATATAAAGATATAATATTTTATTATTTTATGCCGACATATACACATGCGACACATATTGTCAATGAGAATATCCTTCCGACATTTCGTCGAGCTAATCATTTGATGCTTTATTGATTATTTGACCAGAACAAGAAATTTCATGTTTAAAATTTAAAATCAATCTCAAAACAAAGAGAGAGAGAGAGAGATAACTTATAGAAATCTGAACTTAACGAAACAACATTACACTATGTTTAATATTCGAAGAGCATTATTCATGATCGTTTATTTCTGTAAGATTGCATAGGTAATCTTTTTAATGTGTTTTGATTTTCTGCAAAAAAATCACATAAATTTTTGTGTTTCGTAATTCTCGCGCGCTAACACTTGTTTGTATGACTTCCATTTTCGACCGGTTCATAATGTTTTCATTATTATTTTATAATTAAAATGAGCATACATTTTAAAATATCGAGAACAACAATAAACTCCTAACATTATTTGTTGTGGTCTCTCCAATTCGAGGAAGAGCCAAATAAAGCTCTTTTTTTGCGATTTTTTGCATTTTTTTTTCCAATACTGCGTACAAAAGCATATATGTAACTTGTGTTCGATAATTCTGCTATTCCATCAATTGTACAAATATATATATAAATAATTTTATTTTCGTTAATTATCGAGCTAAATTATTTGTTATCCACAATTGGACCATCATTATGGAATGGTCCGCCTTCGCCATACTAGGATAGATACAAGTATACCGTTGGGAGTAATATTAAAGCACACATTTGCTATAAGGAACTTTACAATACCAACCACATGTTGTCTATGTATATTGTCTATATGTATTAGCTAAGAACTTGTAAATATAAATGCTGTAAAAAAAAAGAACCTTTCAATTTAAATTCTTTTTAAAAAAGTATATATAAGAAAACAAAGATATCTGTTACTATAGTTCTGCGAATCAGGATGCCGGATTTCGCGCTCTAAATAAGGTAAGAGTAAGTAGTAACTGCCAATATATATAAGTAGATAGCATTAGTGCCAACCTTCCACTAAAGGAAAGTAGTTAGGCTTGAATTAGTTTGGAGAAAAGTCACCTTCTACTTTGGGTAAATAGTGAACAATAATTGTTGGCTTCAAAAGATTCTCTATATACATACTGTATTACTATATTATAACATTACAAATATCGTGACGTGGACGGCCGAAATTAACTGTCTAAGTAGACTGTATCATTTCGGCGTATCCAATGAAGGTTTTTTCGATTAAAATTTTACATCCAATGAACTTTCACAAATCACAACTGTTATTTATTCTTAAGATATTATTACTTTTAACTTTCAAATATCAGCTTAAGGGATGATACTCTCCACACTGTAAGAGTATTTAAATAACTTTCAACACTTGTGTTTGAATAATAAACACGAATGTATAAAACCAAACAAAAAAAAAACACACAAACGATCTTTCCATAATATTTATAAAAATACAGATCATATGATTGTAAGCATAAGAACATTTTAAAACTGTTCAAGTTTTTTAGTTACCTTTTATAAGCATGAACCTCACACCAAAATTCATACTACTTACTGAAATATGTTAGAAAGTTGGATATTCTTGTTATTTTTAACATCCACATCAGCTATTCGATCATAGTTAAAATTGCAACTGAACAATCCGATTTGGTCCATACTCACATTCTTAACCATTAGATCTTGAAAATCTTTTAGTCGGGAAAAGTTTATGTTTATACTATCTATTGTGTATGTGTTCATCTTACCTCATCATATTTTGTAACTATAAAAAATCTTAAAAGCAAAACTTAACTTTTATTTCATATATATATATTAGAATAGGATCCGCATATATGCGGGTTTTTAATAAAATATTTTTAATCCGTAAAAATAAATTAAAAACAAAATCGAATAATTTGTAAAGAAAAACGAATAATCGAATATTTTTCTTTTTGTATTAATAATCAAAAGAAACTTAAATGAATAACAAAATTTAAGAAAATAAAAAAATTTAAAACCCGTTAAAATATTTTTTAAGAAAATAGAAAGCATAATCTGATCACTACTAATAAAAATATATGAAAAACACAAAATGGAAACCTAAAAATTATTTATTTATTTTAATTTTCATTTATTTTCAATTAAAAGATTCAAAACACAAAATCTGTTTCGGATCCTAAGCAATATTAACCCTACTTCTCATATAGTTCACATACTTTATCAACTATTTTTTTTTCTTTTCCGCTGCGTTAAAACCTTTTGTATTTAATTTGAGTCATTCGAGTATGTTAAAGATCTTTCCGTTAACTCTCTTCAAGTAAATAAAGTCTCTCTTTCTCTTCACATTCATCTCTCTTATATGATCTCTCTGCTCTCTAGAGAAGTTATGCTTCTTAAGACTCGCATCAAAAGCCTATCTACGTGATTTTTGATATCCTCCTCCTCATTGATCTCATAATCGCCTAATGTCATATCATTAGCATCTAATTTTTTTTTTTAGCTGAAATATATCCTAATTAAACTAATTTACTTTTTCTTTTTAATTTTTTTTTTGTTTCTCCCGTATATGTTATCTATGCTTTCTATAGAAGTTATGTTTCTCAAGACTCGCATCAAAAGTTTATCTACATGATTCTTGCTATCATTGAGTTCATCATCGTCTAATATCATATCCTTAGCATCTCAAATTTCTATTTTGTAAATTGAAATATATCCTAGTTAATCTATTTTATTTTTTGTTTTTGTTTTCTTTTTCTTAAATTGAAATATATCCTTTTTTATTTTCTTTTTCTTAAATTGAAATATATCCTAATTATTTTTATTTTACTTTTATAATCTAAATGGATAATTTGACGTTTTTATTTTTTTTAAACCGTACCTAACCAAACGGATAACCAAAATGGTTAAATCTTTTTTAACAATGAAAAACATATAAAAAACTTAAATGAATAACATAAAAGAAACACATTATTTACTTTTTTGATTTTATTTTTATTTTCCTTTTAGTATTAGTAATTGATCATACAATTTCCTTTATTTAAATGAAAAACATAAACGAAACTTATTTTTCTTTCTCTTAATTTTCTTATTTACCTTTTCGATTTTTTATTTTTCTTTTATTATTAGTAATCGAAAAAGGAACTTATTTTTCTTTTCTATTTTTAATACTAATTTTTTGATTTTTCTTTTATTATTAGTAATTGATCATACAATTTCCTTAATTTAAATAAAAAATGTAAAAAACTTATTTTCCTTTTCTTAATTTTCTTATTTACTTTTTTAATTTATTTTTCTTTTCTATTTTTAATACTAATTTTTTGATTTTCCTTTTATTATTAGTAATTGATCATACAATTTCCTTAATTTAAATAAAAAACATAAAAAAAACTTATTTTCCTTTTCTTAATTTTCTTATTTAATTTTCTGATTTTTTTTCTTTTTTGTTTTATTAATCGATTTGTAAACATTATGTTGAAATCTAATTGGTTGAATGTTTTTAACACGTGTCAAAATCTAATCGATTAACTTGACACGTATTACGATCATGTTAAAAACTAACTTTGATGCATCCTACTTTATATAATACGATATTAGTAATCGATTAAAAAAAATCTATTTTCCTTTTTTTTTGTTTTTAAAACTAATTTTTAGATTTATATAATAAGCTATGTCCAAATATAATTGGTTGAACTTTTTTAACACGTATCAAAATCTAATCGATTAACTTGACACGTGTCACGATCATGTTAATTAGCAATTTTGACGTATCCTACTTTATATAATAAGATAGAGTATAGAGTGTTCATCTATATCCGTTTGATATAATATATGTAAATTATATATTTTTGTTTAGATTTTGGAACCATTTTAATTATTAAACTATTAACAAAAAAATCTATATGTTTGGTTATACGATACGTGTCTTAAATAATTAGTGATATTTTTATTTTAAAACATCTTTCATTTTAAGATCACATAAGTTAATTTTACATGAAGTACAGTCTCTAAAAATATAAACAATATAAACAATGTATATATATGCTATAATTATAGTCCAACGAGAATATTATAAGTGGGGTTCTAACTTTCTATTGCATTGGAAGAGAACGTGAACAAAACAAACAAATTACAAATCCACCATATTAAGATATCTCCAAGTTGGCCAAATATTAATAGTTCTTTTTGACATTTTTCCAAAATCATGTATCATCTCTGTTTTAACACTTTTGGTGTTTTAGATATTTTCGTGTAAATGGGAAAGTGAACTGATGTGCTTTTGATCCCTATAGCATTAATTAACTAATGGAATGTTATATATATACCCAATTACGTAGACAAGCTACTTTTTTGTAATTAACCACAAAATTTTCAAATTGTCAACCCTTAATGTTTCGATATAAATTAACATAGAGTAATAATTTAACGGTTGTTTATATATGGATTAAATCAAGTATATAGTCGTTAACATTTTCGAAACCCGCTAAATTTAGAAAATATCAATTTATCGGCGTAGATCAATACGATGACCGTGTACGTAAAACTTACAAGATTTTAAATCTATGCAAGCAACTTAATTAATAACTCAAGTCACATCTTTACAAGTATAATAAAGAGTTTGTGGGTTTAAGAGAATATCAAATCGGAGTTCGTAAATAAGAAGAAAATTAGGTCATCGAAAAGATGACCTAATTAAAGTTTTCACTATGTTATAGCTGAGCCTTAAAGAAGGTTGCCTACGTACTCTTTAGAAGGGATCAAGCCATTCGTAGTTCGTTTACAAGAGGGGTTACAAGATAAAATCTAGAGAGAATTAGGTCTCTCTCTAGGTCGCCTCTCTCTAACTATTTTTAGGATCCCTTCTTCAATGAGTCGCGGCTCTATTTATAACAGATGGGAGTCGGCTTAGACCGAGCTCCTTTTCTTTTTTTAGAAAAGGAATCCTTCCTTTTCTTTCAGAGATTCTTCTTTATCTTTTCCTTCTTCTTCGCGATTTTCCTTTATCTTGAAAATTACCTTTTTCCGATAAGCTTCTAGGGTTTTGATGGGCCGATCTTAATTTATGAAGGGCTTTTTAGAGGGGTGCTAAACCCATCTCTAACAATTAGTCCCCCCCCCCAGTTCGGCCAGCGAGTGACATCGAGCTCGGCGGACTAAAAGAGAAGAGTCGGTTCGGCATGAATTGAGATCGACACATTGAAAAGTGATAGAAACTTTTTAAAATGCTCCCTCAACCAGCGTGTTGAATGACTGAGATCAGATGCAACAAACTAGCGTCAATGTAGTTACGAGGCGTAGTTGTGAGACTGAAAACGACTTCAATTAAATGCGAGATATAGCTCGGGCTTGACTAGTTGTGTGAAAAGGTCGGCTTTGATTAATTGCGAGGTAGAGCTCGGCTTTGATTCATTGCGAGACAGAGCTCGGCTTGACTGAATGCGAGGTAAAGCTCGGCTTTATTGATTGCGAGGCAGAGCTTGGTTTGACTGAATGCGAGGCAGAGCTCGGTTTTATTGATTGCGAGGCAGAGCTCGGCTTGACTGAATGCGAGGCAGAGCTCGGTTTTATTGATTGCGAGGCAGAGCTCGGCTTGACTGAATGCGAGGCAGAGCTCGGTTTTATTGATTGCGAGGCAGAGCTCGGCTTGACTGAATTGGAGGCAGAGCTCGGCTTTTTTTTATTGCGAGGCAGAGCTCGGCTTGACTGAATGCGAGGCAGAGCTCGGCTTTTGTGTAAGAAGTTCGAATACGAACGTGCGATGTGATATCGGCTTTAAATTGTTTGTATGACTTAATATTTCTAAGTCGAATGCAAACTTGCGAGGTGAGCTCGGCTGTATTTGTTTGCATGACTTAAAAATTTCCTAAGTGCGAATGTAAACGTGCAAGAGATTTGCTCAGCTCGGCTTATTTAATGTTTACATGACTTAGGAATGTGCGAGACGGATCTCGGCTTTAAAAGTCGAGTGCTAATATGACCGTGCGAAACAGGTCGGCTTATATGGGTCATACGACTTATTCCCAAGTACGGATATCGATATATGATCAGGTCGGCGTTTTTATATCGATATGACTTAGAAAATTCTAAGTTCGAATGCAAAGGTGTGAGCAGGGCCCGGCTTATGTGCTTTGCATGACTTAGAAGGGTGCGAGAACAGGCTCGGCTTATGAGTGGATTATTTCACCACGGCATCCATGAGGAACGCATGCAAGACGGATCTTGGCTTTTTGTGGTGCCGAACTAAGTTGATCAGATTTAGTTGTAGGCATATCTAACGACTGGCCAGGAAGTTGATGTGTAAATAGCTCGGGAGCGTAAGAGAGTCGACTAAGTAATAACTTAGACGATCTTGCTGACTTGAGAGCTCGTGTATGAGCTTGTTTTTGAGAGAGTCGAATGACCTGTCGAGATATCATCTGAAAAGTTAGTAGGCTTGAATATAGTAAGCGTTGAAAAACTTACTAGCGAGCTGAAAAGCCGCCGAGCTGATAGTGTTGTGAATTTCCGAATAGAGTCAACGAGCTGGCGCACTTAATGAGATTCGTACACCTCTCCAAGTTGATGGAATGATATTTTTGGCGTAAAGTAGCTTGTTATGGCGATCTATTATGAGTGTGACGTAGCTCGGCAAAGACGGTGCCAAATACCAAGCGTCAAATTGATGTTGGATGAGTTCGTGTATGAGAGCTCATGCTTTTGCAATAGCTTATGTAGCTTGGCAAAAAATACGAGCTGTGTCGTAGCTCGATAGCGATTACATCAAAGACCGAAGAAACACTTGGATAGTTTGGAGTGGAGGCCACGTCGGATATCTTGACGTGAATTTTGGATCAAGAGAGATCGGAGAGACCGGTATCATTCTTGCGAGATCAGATATTTTCGTTTTCTGATTTAGATAGATCAAAAGTTGTGTACTACTTTGGCTTGCGAGATTTTGCAAAGATGTTGCAGATCGTGGTTCCCTTTAATTCCCTTTTTGGGCGAGTTTGGATTCTCCTCGTGTAGAGGCTGAGACTTGAGACGTTGAGTCATTGTCTTTTATGAACTCTTTATGGAAACAGGGTTGAGCCGTTGAGGCTTGAGACGTTGAGTCGTTGTCTTCCAGATATTTCGTATAAATTGAATCTTCTATTGCGTGTTCTTCGTTTGATGAATTTGTCTCCGTAAATCTATGACATAGCCTGCGTTTGGTAGAATGGCTTTGACTGGGCGTTAACTTTTGCCTCGGATTTGCTTGGTCAGCATTGTGTTGTTGTTGCGTTAAAGTCTTGGCTAGAGCTTCAAATTCTTATAAGAATTCTTTATAGTTCTTTCTTCAGTTTTTCGGTGTTTTGTACGAGTATCTTGGAGAAGAGTAATTCAAAGTCTTAGGCTCACGAGCTTCCGTTTCTTTGACTTGAGTTCACTAACCGTTCTCTGTTAAACTCATGATGAATGACGAGATCTTTATCTTGATTATAATGGAGACGACGTTGGAGATTTTGATGACGATGAAAGGCTGATATTTCCTTTTAAAGTGAGATCAGAGAGATCTGTGGAGATGCTCATTGATAGAGTTTGAGCTTGATCTAGCTCGATAGTGTGAGCCTATTATTCTTTTTTTTTTTTTTTTGACGTTGAGATGTCGGAGGCAGTTTTGCCGAGATGCTGACGTTCTAGCACGTCTTGTTGAATGATGATACTGGGCTGTCTTCCTCTCCACTCTTTTTTTTGTTTGGACTGTGTTGCGGCGAATTCTTGATTATAGTGGAGACGATGTTTAGGCTTGGGGGGACTTTGAGTAGTACATTTATTTTTTGATCAACATAGAGATCGGAGAGATCCGAGGTGATGCCCGTTGGTTCGGAGCAAAGATGTGATTAGGTCGACGAACTCCGTATAACGATGGGATTAGGCCTATGAGCTCGGTACAACGATGTACTTAAGTCGACGAGCTCGGTACGGTTTGAAACGGTAAGGAGATCGGGAGTGACATCGAACCCTCCGTGCTTCTGGTTTTTCTTCTTTTAATGCGATCAAATGTGAGATCGGCTTCTATTGCGATCAAATGTGAGATCGGCTTCTATTGCGATCAAATGTGAGATCGGCTTTAGTTGAGTTTGGAAACTCGTTTTTCCTTGCTAGATGCGAGACTTGTAGCTCGGCTTTAAATGTGTGAGGCTCACGATGCTCGCGTGACGGAGGCTTACTTCTGCTCGACTTATTATCTTGGTGGATTGAGAGCTCGTGTGTGAGCTCGAGATGGTCGGATGAGGAGCTCATCAAGATGTGTGAGGCATCTGAGTCGACATGCTGACGAGCACGAGTGCTCGAGTTACAACTTTTGTTCGTGCTAGAACGTGAGTTGGTGATCCGATGGAGTGACATGCTTAATTGTGAAGAGCTCACGCAAAGTACGAGCTGATGAGCTGGACCTTAAACGTTCAGTTCTTTTGAGTTTCTTCTATCACCATCACTGTTTTTTTTTTTTTTGCCGAGCTGAAGAGCTCGTTTTGATGCTCGTTTGTTTCCTCGGATAATCGTTGGGTCTAGCGTTTGATCCGTAAATTTTGTTGTATGAGTACGACTGTACGAGAGCGTTGTGAAAATTTGCTGTAAGAAGCGCTACGGAGATGACGTAGATGGCTAAGTTGTAGAGCACGTGAGATATTTTTTTTCACGCCGGAAGTGCTGAATATGATGAGCTGAGATTGAGCGTGAGCTCGGAGTGCGACGTTCCGTTCTTCTGCGTGAGCTTCTTTCATGACAAGTTCGTCAATGTATATTTATATTTTTTTTTATCCTGAGAGCTCGTTGTAAGAGCTTATTTCCTCAATCGTGAATGAAGCTTGAGAGCTCGTTTCTTCTTGCATGACAAGTTCGTCACTCTTTTCTCTTTTGTGTAGCTTGAGAACTCGTTTTGCAGCTCGTTTCTTCTTCCATCTGTTCTTTTTTTTTTTAACGATCATGCATAAATTATATACAAAGGTACTTATCTCAATTTTCCATGCGTGATGAACGAAGACGGAGACGTCGTCTGAGGCATGGCAAGAAGATTAGATCGCGCGGGTAGCTCGAAATTGATTTTCTTTTTTTTATTGTCGAACCTCGGCTTGCCGAGTTTGATAATTCTTTATTCCCCACAGTCGGCGCCAATTGTAAGAACTCAAGTCACACCTTTAGAAGTATAACAAAGAGTTTGTGGGTTTAAGAGAATATCAAATCGGAGTTCGAAAATAAGAGGAAAATTAGGTCATCGGAAAGATGACCTAATTAGGGTTTTCACTATGTTATAGCTAAGCTTTAAAGAAGGTTGCCTACGTACCTTTTAGAAGGGATTAAGCCATTCGTAGTTCGTTTACAAGAGGGTTTACAAGATAAAATCTAGAGAGAATTAGGTCTCTCTCTAGGTCGCCTCTCTCTAACTATTTTTGGGATCCCTTCTTCAATGAGTCGCGGCTCTATTTATAATAGATGGGAGTCGGTTTAGACCGAGCTCTTTTTCCTTTTCTTTGAGAGATTGTTCTTTATCTTTTCCTTTTTCTTCGGAATTTTCCTTTATCTTGAAAATTACTTTTTTCCGATAAACTTCTAGGGTTTTGATGGACCGATTTTAATTTATGAAGGACTTTTTAGAGGGATGCTAAATCCATCTTTAACATTAAGGTTGCTCTTCCCTAGCTAAAGTAATTGATAAATGAACAAATGTAAATCATTGCAAATTGTAAACCAATTACTTTGGAAATGTCTTAATCTCAATACACCGAAACACTCGGACAGTTGACTTTGCTTTCTTTATTTTCTCCAAACAATCATAGATAACCCTATCAGATTAAGTGTTACATCTTATAAAAAAAAACGTTTGAAATATATTTAAGGAAAGGTAACAAAGGCTTTATTACTTATTATATAAGAATAATGCCGTTAATTTCGTCACAGTTCCACTAGTTTTGATTGGTCTCTCCACTGTGTTACCACCCACACCACTCCACATATCCAATGTTTACGGTTCTGCTTACCGAAATAACAATATGTGTTTTAGTATATATGTTTATGACAACAAGTCAACGACCACTTACTAGATGTCCTTTAATCTTCAAATAGGTTAATAACAATAAGTCATCATATTCAAATTACATACTAACTCTTTTTTGACGTGGGTTAACTTCACTCGTTGATTTCAATTTCGAAATTGACTTTTGCGATTCTCTTCCATGCAAATACCAAAAATTGACTAACTAGCTAAATTTATACGGCGTGTGATTTGGTTATTACTTTTTGTCTTAAAGTCCAAAAGTTTACTTGAGTCTTGTGTCT
Source organism: Alliaria petiolata (assembly GCA_020283515.1). NCBI lineage: Eukaryota > Viridiplantae > Streptophyta > Magnoliopsida > Brassicales > Brassicaceae > Alliaria > Alliaria petiolata. Next base: position 358,306,859 of record JAHZTW010000001.1, read on the forward strand.
TTCTCTCATTGGTCCATTATTTAAAATTATAATCATTGAAAAAATATATTTTTACCAATAAAATCACTTGATGATGGCACAAACCAGAAAACGTTTCCATAAGTAGAAAAGGGAGAAAATTAAAATAAAATTAAACTCATAGACAAAATGGTATCGAAAATCGAATATAATGTTACTTAATTTTTGTTCCAATATATAGACACATATATAAACATTATGTTTAATATATATATACTTCTCATTATGAACAACAATAAGTGAAAGAATAACAGAAACCAGCTGAGCTCGAACGGCTAGGCTACCCTACAGCCCAAAAGCTACAAACTGGTCCCTCAAAATCTTTCAGATTTCTAGATTGACCCCAAAAAAGAGGGAACTAGCAAACCTCACCCCAAAAGAAAAAAAAAACAAAGAAACAGAGCAAAATCCAAAAAAAAACAAAAAAAAACACCAGAGGAGAAGATTCCGGGGACGTATATGCAGAGCATCCCACTGGTAAATCCCTCTCTCTTTTTCTTCTAGAAGCTTCTTCATCATCACGAATATGTATTCGTCTGCGTATACACATAACAGATCACACCTGCTTCGCCAAGTCATTGGCTCCGATGAATGTCCCGTGAAATCCGTACGGAACCCTTGACGGAAGTTTAACCGTTGCTTCAACCTCCAAGCTAACGGCGTTAACTATCTGTAACTCCGATTTCCATGTCTTCTCGTCGTGAACGAAACAGAGGATGTGTCCTTCGTCTTCTCCTCCGTTGTTGTTCTCGTCTCCGGGGAGAAACAGAGGCTCTCCACCGTAACGGTTATCGCCATAGAGATGTTTCTTGACTTCACCGGTCGCGAGATCAACTTTGGCGAATCCAGAGACCTTAGGCCACGGCTCGGCTAAAGCGAGGTAAGCGAATTTGGTTTTACGGCCGAGCATGTTTCGGTTGACCATCCCTGCTTCGAGGTTGACTTGTTGTTCTTCGTCGGAGATGATCGGACGTCGAGTGGATTCGCCGGTTTTAAGGTTCAGGCGGATTTCAGAGAGGACACTCTTGAGATTCTCGTCGGACTCGTTGAAAATTGAGTCAGGTGGAGTCATACACGACCCGATCACGACGATCTCCTCTGTTTCCGGCTCCTCCCAAGCGTTCCAGAGATGGAAGCAGAAGCAATCCGGCGCTTCAATCCACCTGATGATCGACGAATCTTCGGCGTATTTGTCTAAAATTCCAAATCTTGCAACCTTGTTCTTGTCATAAACCACCGGAGAGCCGCCGCGGATCATCTCCGGCAGCTTGAAAACGACTTGCTGGTCCGGTATCACCACGAACTTCTCTGTTATCGCGAAATCGTGCATCATCGTCGGCTGATCAAGCTGGATCACGACGTCCGGCGATTTCGTTCCGTCCGGTGAGAATCGGAAGTACTTCAGGTAAGGTTTCGAAACGACGTCGTAGCTCAAGGCGAAAAGCTCGCCGGATTCCGGGTCGACTTTCGGGTGTGCGATCATTGTGGATTCCAACTGCCCGTCAAAATCGTACCGGCCAACGGTTTTCAAGTCTCCGCCTGGAGTGATCTGCACTTGGTAAGGCAAATCGTCCTCCGACATCGCCAATAACCGGTCGTTGAAATAGACCAAACCGGCGTTAGCTACTCCAGTTCCATGTGCCGGGTCGACTATACCGGCTGCAGCTCTGGCGTAGAATAGCATGAGTCGGGCAATACCGGTGTGACCGTGAAGCTCTCCGATGGCTTTGGGGAAAACCGGTCGACCCAATTGACGCTCCTGGACAAACCGGTTTGTTTGAGTAAACCGGCAAGCGTAGCTAGCTGAACCGTCCTCGAATTTGACGGCGTGAACCATCCCGTCTCCGTCGAAGAAGTGGTGACCAGTCACCGGTTCGTGAAGCGGATTAGCTCCGTTGCGAACATACACTCCTTTGATGGAATCCGGTATTTTTCCGACCACCGGAAGGTTACGCCGGACGGGCTGTTCATTCACCGGAGCGAAATTTCCGGCGATCTGAACACTAGGATCAGCCGTTTTAGGAAGCGGATGTGTTCGCTCGTGGCTCACGAGGAAACCCTCCGCCGCATCCAACGCGGCCGCCGCCGCTCTCTGGAACAAATTCATATGTTTAGTGTCGGATTCTTTGGCTTTGGGATTAACAACAATGGCTGGAGAGTTGGAGGATTGCTTAGGGAAATGAAGAGCGGTAGGAGTGTGAAGCGCAGAAGAAACATTGAGCTTTCGTTGGACACGACTCGTCATGGGTAAGGAGCAACAATAACTCAAGTCGGAGCTTTGAGAAGACGATAATGGCGGCTGAGGATGATTGCCACCAACCCATCTCCAAGAAACCGCCGCTGTCGTGAAAGAAGCCATTTTTTTAAGTATGCGCAATCAAATATTTGGTGCTTAAGGTCAGAGTTCGATTTCGAGATTTGTAAAGGCTCTGTTTTTTGTTGCTTTTTTTTTTTTTTGGGAAGTAGAAAGAGAAGAGAGAGTTGGTTTGAGAGCGATGAAGTGTTAAGGGTTTATATAAACCGGGAGGTGGGCAAGGGGAATGGTGGGTCCCATCTGGGTGGCCACGTGTTGAATAAGTGACATAGAGAGGAATGGAGTGAGTGGTATTAAGAGAAAAAGGGTACTTTGGGAAGAAACAGAAAAAACAGAGTAATACGTTATGGTTCAAAGTTGAGACCTTTCACACTTAGACAAATGCATCCACTTCAGTCTTTAACTCTCTTTGTCTTTTTTGTGGCTTCTTCTGTTTCTAATCTTGTTAACAAAAGCTCAATCTCGTGGCAACTTGAAGATACATCGGTCGTGAAAAACCTCTGATCTAGTAAAAAAAAATGTATCCTCCTGGCCTGAGATCGGTGGCTCGAGGCATTGTAGGGCATGTAGTTTGTTCACCTGAAATCAGTGTGCAAAAAAAAACTCTAAAATAGTCTAAAATTCGTCTTAAAACCGATGGAACAAAAGGATATGTTTATATACTACTTCCTCTGTTTTACAAAAAGTGTTATTCTACTCTTTTTTACACATATTAAGAAAACTGATAAAAATCATATTATATTTTTTATTAATATACTAAACACATTTCTCTTTCTAATTAATATATCAATATTACAAGATAAATACAAAGTGACACTTTTTGTGAAACAAAAACAAAACTTTAAAATAACATTCTTTGTAAAATAGATGGGATAAAAAAAATGTTTATACGCATTTATTGGCAATATGATGTTTCATTAATTACAATCACCAACTTGGCTTTATGTCGTGGCTCAAGAGCTTCTTGTTTGCAAACTCCAGCTTGGCATATTCATCTCCACATGAAAATATCTTCGACTTTACATTAATATGTTTCCAATAATCCTATGTATGAGATGGACTACCTCCTAGTGGTGTTATAAATTTTAAAGGCAAGATTAATACAAGTATTGAAATATATACTAGTATCATTCTACTTGACTCGAGACATTAATTATGTCCGTCAGTCCGTACAATTAAATGATCCAGGTTATATAATTTAAATCTCCGACCGTTTTGAAACATTTCTTAATTGTACGGACACAAGCACACAACACGCTCGGTGACCTCATCAGTCCATCTACATTCTAACTCATGATGTCATTTTCTATTTTCTAACTTAACACGGTTTGAAACTTTTGAAAACCTATGATAAAAAATTGCAAACGCAGATAAAACCTAACAAATTGTGTCTCCCTCTATATTTACCCGAATAAAGCAAAATATCGTCCACTACTTAGTAGCTCATTTAATTGTCTAATTATCCTAGAAACCAGTTAGTGTCCAAAAAATCATAACTTATAGAAACGAACAAAATCGTTAATTGAACACTAATACTCTACGCACGCAAAATTTTCAAAAGTCGGTGTGTTACATCATATAACTTGCTCTTTAAGATATTAACTTTGAATTGTCTGAAGTGATAATGCTTCTTTTTTTTTCCCTTAGATTTTTAGTTGACGAGATCTATAGATATGTTCGACCACTCCTTTTTCTATTGGGTCAACACTCAAACAGGACTTCTTACATTTATGTTTTTGTTCTTTTGTCATCAGATTCTTACGTTTACGTTTAAATAAAATTTCCCAAATACTAACAGAATTACTTTTAAAATCATCGTTACTTTTGGACTCTTTTTTTGTTGTTTACAAAGTATGTTATTTATGTCATCATTTAAAGATTTAACACGTGGATGGGTGTCTTTAAAAGACCAAGCACAATATAATTCATTTATGTGTTAATAATCATAGTCTAGGACCTCGAGTACGAATTCAGAGTTACTTGTTGAACTCTAGTATATATAGTGTGACTCGAGTCATTATTTAACTATGAGATTACTAGGATTAGAAGAGTATTAAATTTGTGGGTATTAGAGCATCTTCAAGAGATATGATGAAAATCGATTCCTTATGAAAAGTTTAATTTTTGGTTTTAAAATTAAAGAGTTAATTATTTATTTAAATAATAATACTTTATTGTTGAAATATTTTGAGTATCTAAACTGATGGAGATACTCTTATATGTGAACATATATATAAATATGTATATAAATTAACGAAACAAAGTTCGCATATTTAATGAAAGAAAAATATTTCACGTATTAATTTTCTAGAAACTCCGCCTAATAGTTTAATAGAAAAGAAGCATATAAAAATCGAAAGGAAGAATCCCTACACCAAACCAGCTTTGTATAATCATGATATGGCCTCGTGTAACAACAAAATGCTGCATTATAAAATTAGGTGTATTTGGACATTTTCAAAAGGGGGAAAAAACTTAGAAAATAGAGATTAAATAAGAAGAAATAACACGTAAAAAGATAAGTAAAAGGACATTTGGGTCTGTATAGTCTCAATAATCTCCCGATTGGACCATTGTGTCGTCTATCTTTCTTTCTTTCTTTCTCTTTTTTTTGTTTTGGTTAGAGAAGTGAAATCAAATTGGTTTGGTACGCCGTTAGTGAGGAGGACACGTTTTAGAGATTGCCCCGCGTATTTGCCTCATAACCGAGTTCTCCCATATAACACGTGGCGTCCTTCTCTTTTACACTTCTTCTGATCTCCATCACGCTTTGCTTTATATTTTTCTCCTTTTTATCTCTTCCTCTTTTTTTTTCATATCATCCTCTTCCTTTTCCTTTTTTTTTTTAAAAAAACACACACAATTTTCTGTTTATTCCTTTTCACCGTAGCACCTAAGTTAACTAAACTGTTTTGGCGACAAAACAAAACAAAAGTTAACTAAACTGTTTCACAAAAGCAGTTGTATACTTATCTTTGAATTAGACTTATCTTTGAATTAGCTATCAAACCCGTAGCTCCATTAACGATTGAATAACTTCAATTTTCATATATATAGTTAAAATAAAATATTCAAAAAAATTTAATTTACAATTGAACTCTAACGCTTATTGATCATGTGGATCCATCTAAAATTTCATAGTTTACATTCAATTCACGTACTATATAATTCAAATAAATATGTAACTTTGTGATTTTTTAATTAAAATTAATTGGTAATAAATAGATTAGTCCTTATTTATCGTATATATTACCATTATTATTTTAACTTATTTTCGATGTGAGATTATTTCCGATATGAAATTTCTATTATATCTCTTCAAAATGATTCTACCTACATATTTTCTGAAATAATGAATTTTTGCGGTCTATGTTTGACCAAATTTTACTCTTTGGTCACAATATATTTTCTGAACTATTTTACTTAGATCAAATTTAGGTATGTATTATCAATGAACATCTAATTTAAAATCAGTTGACAATAAATCTCTTATATATTATTTTTTATACCATCGATATCAGTTGACAGTAAATCTCTTATATATTGTTTTTGGTACCATCGATCTCATCTTTGGATATTCATAACAAAATAAATAACATACGCTCAATTGATTTATACGACTAAAACAATATGATAGAATGAAAGTAAACAATATGATACAATGAAAGTAATACTTGAAAGTAACGAATCATATTTAAATCTCATCGAAAAGTCACTACTTTACTAATTTATTTATTAGTTAGTTATTATCTTAAACCGTCAAAGTTAGGTATAAAATTTTAATTCATCTTCAATATTCTTTTTCTGGCAATACACGTTATCATATATAATTATGTTCTAAAAATCGTTTTAATGGGTAATACACGTTTCTCGACAACTCGGTTTTGAGATAAGCCCTTTTGGACTTCTCACGATCTTATGTTCTAATAACAATTGTCTACGTTTCCTAAATCTTTGCAAGACTTTCCAACCTACAGATTTTATATTTTTATCAACTATAACTTACACATCTATACAATTTCAAATTTGTTAGCACATCGCAAGGTTACTAATATAAACCACTAAATTACAAATTTCTATCAAACCTAATTAAAGATCATTAGGATGTTCATAATTTTGACTATTTTTTTGTGAATATATACATATATTTATATATTTCGTATTTTTCATCTTAAATGGTAGCGGAATATACGTGTATAATAATAAAAAATGTAAGGAAAAAAAATTAAACATGCATGTATTAAGTTTTGCAGCGACAAAAGAAAAACATATATATGTCTTTCCAAATTGAGAACGGAGATAGTTATTTTCCATATAATATCGATGTAAAATAAAAAAGAGTAATGAACTAATTAATAAAAAAGTTTGAAATTATCATCTGATATTCATGCAGATATGTAACTGTTTTTTTTAATAGTTAGAAAGAAAATAAAAACTGATAATTTTTACAGAAATTAAATTATGTATTTATCGATTGGGGAACAAATAGCCAGTATCATGTTCTTCCTGCCATCTATTATAATAATAATATTTATCTATCTAACGTAATATTCTACAAGTGATCATTATGTATATTGTTCTTAGATTTTCATCGATATTTCGCCACATTGTCCATCCAAAAAGAGTAAATAAACTTGTGTGTTTGATATATAATCAATAATAACAAAATTAAATTTGGTTTAAATTTTAACGGGAAAATGTACTTAACATGTTATATATGTTAATATCATGAGTATTGATGAAAATATGGAGAGTTAGGTTTCCTTGACGACCAACGACAATGCCTAGCTAGTTAACTAGTACCGTATTTTATGATCGCCAGTTAACTGATAATTTAAATATTAAAATTTCACATTGCAACTGCGAACGACATAGGCTTAACTACCAAATCCTACAATATAGTACAATATAAATATATAATGTCGCTAGAAAAAAGGCGATTTAAAACTAATTATATAACCTCAGCTACAAAAATTAAGTCTAAGTGGGATTTTTTGTCTCGTTTGATTAGAGTCATCAATGACTCAATTAAAGCCCCATGGAAAGTGGAGGGAAAAATTTAAAAATACTAGGAATAACAACATACTATAATATAAAAATAACGGTTGATTCGATCATCCTCATGATAGTTTATTTATATACATAATTTCAATCATGCTTGTTATTTTAACCATCCTTTCTTTTTAGTTTTATTGTTTATAGAAAATATACAAAAAAGTATATCATAAGTTATCGCCACGTCAGTTTTATCGACACCTCATTTATAATTTGAGTGTCTTTTATATCTCAAATGGAGTATCTATTAGTGTGTACACACTACACGCGATGCGTATACTATAAATACATCTTATGTATGGATGAATACACAACGTGATTTTGCGAAAAGGTAGCGTCGACGATGTTGTGTTTAACGGACGAACTCGTGGCTCACGAGACACCTCATCAATAATTTATATTATGGTATAAGATTTTCTTATAATTATAACTAGCTAACAATATATAATAATAGCTAGTTTTTTTTATAACTTTAATCTATTTCTTTTTTGCTAAAAGGACTTTAATATATTTCTGTTAACTCGGTTAATTGTAACTTTTTGCTTATGATGGTACGCAGGTTCTTAACCATGATCTTAAAGGTGGACAACGATGTTTTATTTATATTTTAAATTAAGTCAGATAAGTGTGATTTTTAACGACTATATGAGATTTACAAATGGGTTAATCATCAATATTTTTACCATACAAAAGCAGTTTGTTTAATATGAATCTAGGAAAAAATGTGATAAATTGCTGTCTAGACTAATCTTATAAACTTGCATATATTTTGTGAGTTGACTCAAATCCAGGTACTCTATAACCCTACGTCGTACGTACTACTAACGAGAGATACATTAAATACACGTCGAGATATTTTTTCACCGTACAAATTATGAAGAATAGGGACATTATGTGCTCTATATATGTTTAGACACTTTAGAAAGTAACATGAGTCATGAGGATGGATCAATAATACAAAACAAACACTTGAGCTGAACAAACTGAATACTGAAAATTCAATAAAAAAAAAAACTGAATACTGAAAACATAAGAAGTGTAACTTAATAATTAATATAATATGTTATGATTCTCCTTAGAATGGAATATTGTCAGAACCCTAATCGATTAGACGTGGCTCCATGGTTTCTATTTTGGTGGGTCAAAGGTCGACTCGTTCACGTCACATGTGACATTAATAATTGTGTGCTCCAATTATATCCGATATAACAATTCTGCGTATAATTGAGCTATTGTGCAACACTTTTAACCCGACGCTATGTGCGACTTAGGCTTTGAATGGTAACATAGAACAGATGCAGAATAAAGACAGAATATTTATTTTGTAGATCAATCTGCATTTGTTTTCCATTCAACGCTTTTAAAACAGATCTAAAAATAAATAATAAAAAATTAAAGATCTGCATGCAGATCAATTTTTGGTTGTTTTTTAGTGAAAAAAGCAGAACAAATTCATCTCTCATTTTTTTGACCAAATCAAATGCAGATCAAATAATTTTTTCTGATCTGTACTTGTTATGCTTGATCTGCATTTTTTTTATCTGTGTTCCATTCAAAGCTTTATACGACTCTGTTTTTAACTGTTTATCTATTAATTTGCTATGGTTTTTTGTGCTAAAGTACTAAGTTGTTATGTGATCTGTAATATATATTCATATTATTATTAATTTTCCGAAAAGGGCCTATATATTCATATTTAAACATAGCATTGTTGTTCGTTAACAAAAAAAAAAAGAAAGAAAACATAGCATTGTTGTTTGAAAAAAGAAATGTGTCTTAAATAATACGGTGTCCTTCGGTGAATCCGATAAAAAAAAAATACCAATATTTAGCGGTAAATGTTTTACGAATGGATTTAAATTTATTTTATTAGAGTTGTTCCATAAACATATGGCGAACCACAACAAAAATAAAAACATATGGCGAACCACAACAAAATACAATTCGCGGTCAAAGAGTCAAAGTTTCTCCACTCTTGACACATGTACACTTTGTATTGGAGGACATCTATCCGACAAAAGATTTCGTCACCATGTGTTGCGCACGCACATGTCAGACCATATAACATTAGAGGACATCTGTCCTAACGCAAGACCGTTTCAATTTATTGTCATTCTCATTTTTGTCAACAACGTAATGTAACATTGTAAATTTGTAACTAATTAATTAGCTGGTAGGACTAACGAGTTTGGAGTAATGTTGTTAACAAAAAAAACACGTAAAAAGACACAAACGGACCAAACAATCAGCCTTGAAATTAGAGAAGTGTAAATTATAAAGCAAAGATAAAAGAAAATGATTTTTTTTTCTTTCTAAACCGTGTGAGCTCTAATATCCGAAATCAAACTTTAGATATTTAAATTTAAACAATTCCATAGGTGATTTGAATCCAATACAAACGAAACCAACCCCGCTATAAATAAACCACCATCTATTTGGTGAAATTTTTTTTGTCATGATAATTTGTTTTTTGAGTAAAAATTAAACTAACGAATTATAAAAATATGTATGGTTAATTAATTTTTTAATTATCAATAATTGAATTTGAAATCTATAATCATTCACACGGTATTAGAATCAGACTGATTCAATTTGGATGGAATTTGGTTTTCCACATGGATTCAATAGATAAAACTAAAATTCAATGGTGTTAAAAAACTTTATGTTTAAAATAAGAGAAAATCAAAAATAAGAAATAAAACAAATTATTTCATTTATTATCAAATAGTTTTAAACATAAAATTTATAAATTTTAAACGTAAATTCACAACATATTCTCCTAAATTAATTTCAATATATCTATTAAATAAAGCTACACAATCTAATGTATTTCACTTTATATTTATCTATGTATTCTACCTTATATTCTTTTTGTTATTTTAATGAAATTTAGACAAAAAAAGAAGCTATACTTTATAAACTCCATTTATTCTCAATTCAATGATGTTCTGTATTTCACGTGATCGATCCAAAGTTTTACGAATTAGTAGTACAAATGAAAATTAAAACACAAATGTGTGTTTTTTGTCACGAGTTAATTTAACTGTAAGGTGTTTGTTTGATTCGTATATTGCTTAAATTTTATTTATTTATTTTTTTGTTGCTAAAGCAAATGAAGTTTATAAAATATATAGCTTTTATTTTTTCGCCTAAATTTTATTAAAATAACAAGAGACAATATATAACTCTCTTTTTCTCCATTTTTTTATTCATGCTGATCCAAAATTAAAGGGAATTAATGCATATATATATATATATATGCTACATATATGTGTATTCACATATCACACACATTACTACAGTTGAAAGTTGGTCTCCAAATTATATTATTGTTTTTTGTTTTGCTGTCATTTTTAATCACGTGTGGTATATATAGATAAGCTAGTACTTGTTTAGTTGGTCCCGTGCTTGATAATAATGTTTCTACATCAAATATTGAATCCGATTTCGAATATACATTTTCTTGTAGCTAATAATTGTAAATTTATCTTATGTTTTTTTTTTGGGTAAATTTTGTTTATCTTATGTTTTAGCATCTTGTATAGTTGTATGTAAAAACTTCGTGGATGTGATGCATGTTAACCCGTCTGTATAATATTGAATAGATCACGTACAACATTCAAAGTATTATGAAGGCCCTTTAACCAAAAAAATGCAAAGTATAATACATATTACAGTTTAATTACACGTTTGGATCTTGATATTTAGAAAAAATTTGTTGACTTCTTCGAATACAATCATAATACAATAAAATCATGTAAGAGTGCGTGATATATATATATTTTTTTTTCTCACTAAGGGATGGTGACAGATTTGTAATAGTAATTTTTTTTTTCTTTTGGACAATAATTTCATCAACGGAATTTCTAATGAAATTCTGTTTGGCCACTTAAACGCATGAATAACAAAAACAAAAATCATTTTTCAAAGCACATGATAGATCCTAATAGATCCCACAGATTAGCTAGTTTTGTATTTTTATTTTATTGTCATGAGAATCTTATAAACATATTTTTTATGCATTAATTTACTAAAAAAAAAATTTGGTCATCAAATTACTAAAATTATAATTTTAAAATAGTGATTAAATCAAAATAACCCGCCAGCACGAAAATACGCATAAACAATTATAGATATCTCATTAACCTGAATAATTTTTATTTTTATTTTATGGATATCTGTTGTCCAAGAGTTGGGTATATTCTAAATGGATAAGAGTTATTTAAAATATTTTAATTTTAATTTTTGTTTGGCGAAGGCTATTTTCCCATGTTATTGGACAATTTGGAGATAAAAAGCGCTGCACCTGATCAAAATAGGACGAAAACAAAATAAATAAAAACAACTGTGGGTTTACGGTAACGGGCCCACATTAGTCTTCTGCGTGTGGGACCCAAGCAAAGTGCCTAGGCCCCTGACTTTTTGTTAGCCTTGCGCCGACCGGCCAATCAGCGTTCAGATATACAATACACTTACATGTGATGAATCGAGATGATATAAAAATATAAAAATTGAATGGTTGAAAAAAATGTGTGTTAATCATATGTTTAATTAGATGAATGTTTCAGTGCTTACAAATAAATATAAAACGGACGGTTGAGGTTTCAAAATCACGTTAAGAAAATAATATATTTGTTTAACTTACGTTATCTGTAATAATTTCCTTTAATTCGTAACCACGTAACATATGTTTGCTTTTCATTATTTGATTTGGAATGGAAAATGATTATGAAACCCTTACTGCCTTTTAAGAAATGATTTTAATCACTCAGTTTTTAAAGAAAACTATTCAAATACTTATTCAAATCGTTAATTTTTTTTTATGCGTAAAATTTGAAAACATCTTTGAACAACGCTTTCAACTAAACAACCCTAACTGACTATGTAAAAGTGTAATCAAACGGATCAATATCTATTATTATTTTTTAATGAAGAAATAGATGTCAGCCTATAAAAAAACTAAATTTTAGTATGTTTATATATGTGAATGTAAATAATTGGAGCCAAAATGTGTGGGTATGACGACATTGGAATGGAAGGTCTGACCAAAAACTACTCGGAGAGAAGAAGAGCACAAGAAAAAAGGGGAACAGACTCAAGGACATGTTTGGCAGGTGTTCAATCAAGTTTCTGTTACCACTATGAGTTGTACCATTTTAATGAAGTTTTATATTTTCAATGCAACTAATTTTTTTTTTAACTATTTGTATTTTGTTGTTGTTTTTAATCATTGGCTAAATTATTTTTAGCTGGACACTAAATAATGTTTTTGTATTGAAAAAAAAATGAATTTATATGATTTGTTAATCTATATATAATTTTTTTAACATCATATAAAATGAAAGGGATTGAGTATTATTTACTGTGTGCATGTGTTATATATTTATTGTATACAAGGGTGAAGTTTTGGAACGCTGGCATTATTGCTAGACAATTTTCCATTTTCGCCACCTTAATTTTTTTCCCTTATTTATGGGGTATCATGCATGCAAATTGAACTAAAAAAAAGTTGTGCGTGCCGTTGAACTGATAAAGAATCATATTTTATCAGTTTTTTTGAAATGTTTTAAAAAATCAAGATAACAGTCCAACTCCATCATGTTAAAATTTTAGAGAAAAGTATATAAATATTCTCAAATGATATAAAAAATATCTAAAATTTGAGAGCTGAAAGGTCTAAAATTTTCAATATAAAATAAAAGAAAATTTTTCTTTGGAAATAATTAAAAACTGTTATGGCATATTAACGAATCAAGTTTATTTAGTTCTAAAATACTTAAAGCAAACAAATAATGCGTTTTAAAAGCTGATACCAATTCTTATTACAATTTTGTTTGAAATTGTTTTTTTACGAATATTGTATATACATTTTGTTCTTTATTAAAAGTATAAATATGTCTTTTTTTTTAATAAAAAAATGCCGAATAGTACCAAAGTAGCGGTGCGAATATGCTTATTATCCATATGTTCATTATACTTATGTCTATTGACATTGACATGTATTGATTGTGTCATTTAAATTTCCACGCGCAGAGCAGATACATATGAAACATTTGAATTGGATTTAAAAAAAAAATTTAAAGAAAAAATCAGTTTTAACGATTTGAACACTACAATAAAACATTGCATATTCTAACGGGAAATTCTGACGGATGCTTGTCCGTCAGAAATTTGTGACGGAATTCAGACAGAATTTCGACGGATTTTAGTTCCGTCAGAAATCCGTCAGAAATTTCCGACGGATAAATATTCGTCGGAAATTTCCGACGGATAAATATTCGTCGGAAATTTCCGACGGATTTCTGACGAATTTTCGACGGAATATAACATGTGTCAGGAATCCATCACAAAATATATATTTAATTGTTTAAAAGAAACACGTTTCAGCCATATAACATGTTTTCTTAAATCCGTTAGAATTCCGTCTGAAATTTCCGACGGATTTTCGACGGAATTAGAGTTTAGAGTTTAAAATAACAAAATATTGGATTCCTACTAATCTTTGTTTGATATCATAAACAATTTCGAAGTACTCTCACATATTAAACTTATTTTTCTTATTTTAATTAAGATTTTATGATTTGATATTTTTTAGTTTAAGTTATAGTATAAGTTATAGTATGTTTTTGTTTAAGTGTTGTAGATAGTTTGAGATTTTGGAAAATTTGATATATATTGATGTAGATAATACGAATTACTAAGATAATAACTATACACTCATGATTGAAATATTAAAAGAAAGATAATAACAATAATTAAAATTGGTTTTTACACCCTAAAACTCAAATCCGTCATAAATTCGTCTGAAATTTATGACGGAATTCTGACGGACAGCGGATAAGTCGTTGATTTATTGGCCAATTAAAACGCTTGCAAAGTATTCAGATCTGCCGGAAATCCGTCGGAAATTTCTGACGGATTTCCGACGGAATTGGAGTTTAGAGTTTAAAATAACAAAATATTGGGTACCTACTAATCTTTGTTTGATATCATAAACAATTTTGAAGTAATCTCAGTATTTAACTTATTTTCTGATTTTAATTAAGATTTAATGATTTGATATTTTTTTAGTTTAAGTTGTAGTACAAGTTATAGTATGTTTTTCTTTAAGTGTTGTAGATAGATTGAGATTTTGGAAAATTTGATATATATTGATGTAGATTATTGAATTACTAAGATAACTATACAATCATGATTGAAATATTAAAAGGAAGATAATAATACTAATTAAAATTGGTTTTTACACTCTAAAACCCAAATCCGTCAGAAATTCGTCGGAAATTTATGACGGAATTCTGACGGACAGCGGATAAGTCATTGATTTACTGGCCAATTAAAACGCTTACAAAATATTCAGATCTGTCTGAAATACGTCGGAAATTTTTGACGGATTTCCGACGGATTTAATTATTTTGCCCGCGAGAATTTTCGAAAAGGCGCGAAATAATGGGTTTCCGAAAATTTGGAAAAATCAAAAGTCAAATTCTAACGGATATACCTGTCAGAATTTTTTCTTTAAAAAGCTCACACAAGATTTTTTTTCTTTTCATTGTCAAACCCTAAAATTTTTCTTCAAATCTCATCTCTTCTTCTCTCACCAAACCACCCTTTGCCAAATCCGAAAATATGTAAGTTTTTCATCTTTGTTAGTTATTTGTTTAGATTGTTAGCTTGTTTAAATTTTTTGTGTTTTTTTAATGTTAAAATTGTGTTAGAAATTGTTAGTTTGATGATTGTTAGATTGTGGATTGTTAGGTTGTTTGATTTAGGATTGTTATAATTAAGATTGTTTGGTTTTTGATTGTTAGATTTAGGATTGTGTTAGAATTATTAGATTTAGGGTGTTTGGATTTTATTTTCTCAATAAATTTATTATTATCAAATTTCTTACAATTGTTAATTTAAAATTCTTTTTAATTTTTGAAATATTTATAGTTCTTTGTTTTAGTAAATTATAATATTTACATATATAATATTATTTATAATATTTGTTATATAAAACGTTTTTTATATATTAATTTTAAGAAAATTAGATAATAATATTATATAATCATATTTATAAAAATTTCTTTCTTATATATTATTTTAAAACATTTACATAATAATTTTTATAAAAACGTTTTTCTTTTATAGCATTTTAAAACAATTATATTTTAATATTTATAAAAATAATTTCCATGTAATTGTATTTAAAATAACTACAATAAATTTTTAAAAAACGTTTTTCCAATTGTAATTTAAATAAAATAATTATAATTTTTTTATATAAATTAGTTTTTCTGTCCGAAATCCGTCGGAAAATGTCTGTCGGAAATCCTGTTGGAATAATATCCGTCGTAAAGCCGTCGAAAAAATATCCGTCAGAAATCCATCAGAAATTTCTGACGGGATTTGGTCCGTCAGAAATTTCCGTCGGAAATCCGTCGGAAAATATCTGTCGGAAATTCCGTCGGAATAATATCCGTCGGAAAGCCGTCGAAAAATGTTCGTCACAAATCCGTCAGAAATTTCTGGCGGGATTTAATCCGTCAGAAATTTTCGACGGATTTTTATTTTGCGACGACTTAGATTTGACGGATAAAATCCGTCGGAAACGGCCATTTCTGACGGATTTCTGAAAGATTCTTCTGTCTGTAATCAGCTGTTTTCTTGTAGTGGAAATTTTTTTATATACTATTTAGGATCTCGATTTGAAATTTTGTATCCGATCCCGACTATTTAAGACACGGCTCTGCTTCCACTCTATAATATTTCTAAGAAAACTTTATCAGAAAAAAGTAAATGGCTTAATCAGTAAAAAGATATGTAAAAATGGCTTATAGATGTTATTACCAGAAGAAGACTGTATCAACTTCAATTTTCTTTACACTTAACTAACTTTGCTGTTTTAGGCCACGATATTTATTTTGCTCCATCAGCCAGTAAAGTTGGTCAAAGTTCAACGTATCTTATTATATAAAGCACTAATTCTAAGATCACAAACTCAAAGTATTACGTCTCGTTGTAATTTAAATTTATTATTTTTAGTTCCGTAGACAATGATGAATGATAACAACCGATCGTCGTCATTAATTATCTTCTCCGGATAATATACAAGTCAAACAAATTCCTTTTCAGTTTGTTCTGAATGATTTTTCTTACTAATGAACTCGAGTTGATGTCTCGTTTGATATAATTATGGACATGGAAAATCTTAACATTCGAACAAATAGTAAGCTCCACATACCAGAACATTGTGACAAGTGTCATATTTTATAACATAGAACACAACTAGTTGTTTGTTTAAATTTATTTTTTTCGAAAAATAGTTTCATTTTTAACATGAGTCATGACAGTGCATGGCATCAGTCGTTTTCTTAGACTTGAATTCCCATTTTAAATAATTTTGCTGTTTTCAGATCAGTTGGTCATTGGCTTTGAACTACCAGTGATTTATCCAAATTACCTATGTTAAAAAAAAGGTAAAACCACAAATCGTTTTATTAATGATATTGTGAGCTATAGGTATGTGGATTGTTTTTTTGTTTCTGTGTGTGGCCAATTAGACAAACTAGTTTGCTCCACCCAATAGTCACCATTCATATGCTTGGTATGAAATAATACATGATTTTAACGAGGTACTCTTTCTGTTCTTTATAGCTTGATTAAAACTTTTAACACATATATAGTATTATATTAATAATGAATCTATACTTACTTTTTCTAATATTTCAAAATATTTGATACGTAAAATACACATCTTAATAATAATATTATACTCTATAAAATTTGACACTATCCAATACTTGTATTGATCTGGCGGAGTGAACTAAGCACAGTTGGAATGCCCTAGCTCTTCCTTCCGCTTTGACATCTTGACCCAGCACACTTTTAATACTTCTCCACGATGCATTCTCAACACATGAGTTGTATACATAGGTTAAACATAATATTTGAATACTAAGAAATTATTAATTAACAAAAAGTAATAAGAAATTAATAGATAAAATCTATTTATAATTTTTTTTAATAAGATCTATACAATAACGGTAGTATTTTTGTATGAATAATAAATTCAAGACCGAAATATATACATCTCTATATCAGGCTAAAGTATATAATATTTTTTTAAGTGTTGTTAGAGCATTTTTATTATGAGTATCTCATCAAGGTATCTCACCAATCTACTATATAAAAGCAGAAGGACTCTCTTCTGCTTCCGCCACGTCAGCACGTAAGAGAACACCACGTGACACTTTCTCATTTATTTTTTAAAAAGTAATTTTATTTGAATTAAATCTGGACCAAATGAATATTTTTAATTTTTTTTGCATTCATGGGGATTTGAACTCATAACCCTCTCAACTAAAGAAGAGAGTTTTTTCCATTTTGCCATGAACACTTTTTGACAAACCTCTTTAAAAGCATATCATATTGTCTCTATGTTTTACATATTAAATTATCAGCATTTTTTTAATTTATATGTATATCAATTATATACTTATGCCTCAAACATATAAATACAAAAAAACTTCAAAAAGATAAATTGAAAAAAATAATTATTTAAAAAAACATTAAATAACATAAATAAATATAAACATATGTACAATTAACTATATATAAAAACCACTAAATTTGAATACAACTATTTAAAAATTATTATAAGTAGATGAAATTCTAATTTAATTTTAAAAATAAATAAATATATAAATCTTATATAATACATAATTTAAACATATCATTATATTTTTTCGAGTGTCGTTATTTTCTACTATATGAAAGCTTAATGGGTGTGTACATGACCTGCCACTTCAACATCTCAGAGTATGCCACATGTCATCTATTATTTAATTTTCAAAAAATATTTTATTTATATTAAATCTGAACCAAACAAAATATGTTTATCCTCTTATTTGCATTCATGCGCATTCAAACTCATAATCCTCTCAATAAAGAAGACCGTTTTTTCTCATTATGTCATGGATACTCTTTGACAATGCTCTCTAAAAACTTATGATATTGTCTATATATTTTACATATTAAATTAAAGCCACTTTTTAAATTTATATGTATATCAATTATAAACTTATGCCCCAACACATAAATAAATAAATCCTCAAAATGATAAATTGAAAAAGTAATTATTTCTTTTAAAAAACGTCAAGTAACATAAATACATATTAATATATGTATAATTAACTATACATAAAACAACTAAATTTGATTTCAACTATTTAAAAATTATTATAAGTAGATAAAATTATAGTTTAATTTTTAAAAATAAAAAATATATTAATATGATATAATACATAATTTAAAATATATCATTATATTTTTTTGAATAATTTAATCCTTATTTTCAAATAAATTACGGTAATTAAACTTTGGTATAAGTGCAAAAAAATATGATATGAAATAAATTAAGAAGTGAACTGCAATCTATAAAATCTTAAGACACAACAAAATATTCAATAAAATATCGAGAAGATAACAAATTATATTAAAAAATATAGAGAAAAAGATAAAAATAAAGAAAAAAAAATAGATACAAAAATATACAAAATTTTAAACATGGAAAATATGGATTTAATGCAAGATATGTAAAATAAATCTTCAAAATGATAAAGTGAAAAAAAAAATTATTATAATATTAAGATATAGATAAATAAGAAGAGTATGAAAATTAAAGAATAAATAAACATTAATAAAATAATGTATGAAAAAAATTGCACAGATCATCAAAAAAAAAAAATTTAAATTCTTAAAAAAAATGTCAAAATATAGATTTAAAAAAATAATATTTAAAATTTAATTTAAAAAAATCCACACATCGCGCGAAATATCCACTATCATACTTGTCTTTTTCTAGTTGGTTTAATTTATTTTAAATATTAACATTTAATTGTATATATTAAATTATAACAAAATAATATATTTTATGTTTGAGATATCTAATTTTAAAAACTTTACCAATGTGGATTCTCTTAGCTCAACTACAAATATATTAAAATTTTTTTTTAAAAGTTACTTGATAAAATGTCGGTATCTGTATGTATGACACTAATAAATTTGGAGAAATAAATATTTAAAACTTTTTTTATAGAAAATATAGATATTCAAAGTTACTGGTTGACAAATAAAAAAATGCGATTATACTGTGTTTTTCACCGTTGCGTGCAATTATTAAATATGACCAACGAACTAAACGACCACGAGAACGTAACATATAATACTTCTTTTTCTGTCTAACGCAAAAATCCTAATGTCGGTAAACTAGCAGTAAATATTATTATATATAATCACTGAATATCATTTTGTCTGATTGGCTAATTTAAATAATAATTCATTATAAATTGTTTTTGGTCAGTATTGTAAATCACTAAATCATCTCTAATTAAGAAAAATATTCCCACCGTCGAATCGTTGTCGTTCGAAAGATATGCGTGGTGAGCTATCGCACTCGAAACCGTGTCACAAAACAGCATCCAAATAATTAATAATAGTTAATTTCTGGAGTGGGGTTTATTAATTAGTTCCTGATTTTCTTATTTTACTTAAGCGAACACTTATACTACCTAACAATTTTTATTTTTTTAATACTTCCAGCTAATGCCAGGCGACGATGGCATTGTTTTGAACCACACGGATTTTGTGCAGTACTAGTAGATGTCACTAATAACAATAACTTATAATAATAGCAACAGTAACATTAAGATACATCATATATAGTTCCACTTCTAACCCTTTTTGATTTATTCTAAAGGCGGTAAGATGTAAGAAAACCAGTAATTTTATTCTAAAGGAGTAGTTTGATTTTTTTCTGATTATTGAAAAAGACATTAAACTTAATAATAATTAATGTTTGTTGTCACACTTTTTATTTTTGTAAGAAAAAAAAGGATATAAAAATGAAAATTAATAAATCATAGTATGACATTTTAGGTAGTCGATTCAAGTGAACCATGTTCTAGAATTATTTATCACTCTTCTAACTCGATTTCAACCAGTAGTTCCACAAGTTTAATTTCTTCAACCCCTTTTACTTCTCTCAAAAACCCTAAGAAAAGTGGCGAAGAAGAAAGAGTATTTTTTTTAATTTTATTACTCAGATCGGATAAATTTTTTACTTTTGGGTCTGGATTTGGTTTTAATTTATGTTGGGTCTCGTTCTTTAATCGGAAGCTGATATATCCCGTTGTCATTTTCACTGTTATTGGCAAGTAAAGTTAAAATTATGATGTTAATCACATACTTAGTTTTAATCACAACATGTTTTCATGTAAACGATATAGTTAGTATAGTTAGTCATACAATAAATTAATAGCTAGTATAGTTATTCATACAATAAATTAGTTTGCATAACCATGTGATGGCGTATTTTTCGTGAATTGTTTTTATCTTATAAAATATAAAATTTTAGATCCATAAAAATGTGTAGATTCGAGAAAACCAGATTTAAATAGTTTGATTGAACTTGAATTTTGAATCTAATTGACACTCTTTGAATTTAATTGGAAGTCTTCGCCTAAAGTCCCTTCCATTAGAATGTATATATATAAAGCATGTCCTAATAATTTAACTTCTTGTATATGTGTGATGTGAGTATACAAAAGCTTTAAGACATGTCACAAAAATAAGATCTTCATTCTCGAAGAGCTTAGGTGTCGTTCGTTAATTCGTACCTAACCAGGAGTGACTGATAGAGTTCGTATGTAATATTCCTTTTGTTTGACCTAATATAGTATTTAGCGGAGCCTTATCTTTGTAAACTTTTTGATATTTGTAATCTTTGGTTCGGTGTACTTAATCACACTTTCCGGAATAATTAAAGACTGCTTTTGATATGATACGTTTTAATTATATTTTAACTACAAAAATTAATTAAAAATAATTATATCGGTAAAGCTTAGTTTGCGAGTACGTATAAAAATAATAGAAACAATTGGAGGCCGGGTATTGATATAAAGTTTAAAAGCTAATCCGCTTTTAACACAATATTGTGTCTCCTATACTATATACTTATTTAGACGCAGAAAGGACAAAAATCCATATATTTAAATATATAATAAACATGGTTATTGTAACCATATGTAGCTAAACTTTAGTTCTCTTTTCTTCTTCCATAGTAACACAACAATACAAATATACAATGTATTAAATTTTTGGATCATTCTTTCTTTCTTTTTCGTTTTTTTTTCTTTCTATTTTCCATTTTATGGGGTAGGGTGGTTTGGGCTTAATTAGGACCTAGTTGTACTCACTTACATTGTGTTTTCAATGCCCCTACATCTTTAAACGTATTACTTCAAACAAGCGAAAAATATCTAGACCTTTGTTTATTACTTTAATGATTTTATCACATCAGAAGACATGTGTGTTGTTTCTATTTGAGTCACAAATACTTTTTTTATGTCAGATATTTTGGGTTAGTTATTATATTATATCTCCAAAAACTTTTAGTTCAACAGTTAAATTCTTGAAATCGCGTAGACATTGACATTTTTCGAGTGTAGTATATTTGTTTTAATTTGTTGTCAAATAACAGTTATGCTGTTGTTAATTATGCCATTATTTGAGATTAGATATTGCAATTACTCGTTTTAAGCATACAAAAACAGTATGTTAGTGGAATAAATTGGTGGGTAGAGCTTGTAACTTGTATATCAAAGAAATCCAAAGATCTTTATTTCCTGGAGTCGGCCTTTGTTTTAGAAGATTCAAAACTTCAATTTATACTGGATATTTGATTAATTACAACAATATCATTATTTTGTTTCTTTTTTATCAATTAAAAAAACGAACATAACCGCCACTGTTATAATCCATCGAGGTTGGATCTCCATAACCGGTCCAGTCCATTAGACCATAGGTGGTCAGGACACCTAAGTCCAATAGGATTAGTAGATGTTTTCCTTATTCTTATAGGAGTAGTAAAAGGACTATTTCCTTTTCTATCCTTTGTGTAATCACTATATAAAGAGACCTTTGGTCCTCATAATAATATATAGAATTCATTCGATTCACAACACGTTATCAGCACGAGCTTGCTCTGAAAAAACCCTAGCAGCCGCCGAGCATAAAACCCTAAGGTCCGCCGCCGTCCACCGCCGCCGTCCGCCGCCGTTCGACGCCGATCAGCCGTTCGATCCGATCCTAAGTTTTCCGAGGTCTTTACCTCCCGGTTCTTTTCCAGTCAACCCAAAAGAAGGATCAAAGGTAGAAACAAATCTCTAAAACCCTAGAACTTTAAAATCGAATTCTGACCTAATATTACCAAACCCTAAAAATCGATTCTTCCATGTTCCACTTGTTTGATCTTTTGAGAGCTTGAAATCGAATTGAATCTAAGCTAAAACTAGAATCTTAAATATCGGATTGCTTGAAATAGATTGATTGCTTGCACATGTTAAAATCGAAATTGGACCTAAGACATAAAATCGATTTGTGTATTGCTTGATCTATTGCTTGACCAAATCATAATTGAACTTGGAATTGCATGATAAAATCGGACCATTAAAATTTTGTTAGCCAAACCGAAAATCATAGATATTGCTTGCTAGGATTGAATTTGAAATTTTTTCTTTTTGTTTGACCACATAGAAATCGCAAATTGGAAATTGCCTTATTTTGAATTTGGATTTTCCTGTTTCTTTTATCACCTAGAATTGCATGTTAGGATTAAAATTGGAAACTTGCTTGAATTAAAATCGCATGATAAATGCATAAAATAAAATCGGTTGAAAGAAACCCTAAAATCCTATGAGAAAAACCGATGCTTGAAAAAGGACAAGACAAGAGATATTTCATAAATCTAACATTGAAAAAGGCCAATATAAATACTATAGCAGGCATGGCCGGCCTAATAGAAGGCTACGGCCAGGCCAATGTCCTATTGCCTAAGGAGACGCATCTAGAGATTGCGGATGCATTGTTTTCCCCCAGCTCAAAGAGAAGCCTATTGAGCTTTAAAGACATTCGAATGAATGGTCTTCATGTTGAAACAATGGACGAAGGAAACCGAGAGTTCCTCCAAATAATTGAAATCGTCCAAGGCCAAAAGAAAGTCTTAGAGACTATACCTGCTATAGCTACCGGCTTATATTGCACTAAGGTCAATATGATTGAGACCAATGCCACCGCAAACCAAGAGTTTACGGATAGGTTCAACCTATGGCACGACCGGCTGGGACATCCCGGGTCGAATATGATGCGAAAATTGATAGCCAATACTTATGGGCACGCCTTGAAAGAAAGGAGAGTAATCCCAAAGAATCTTACTTGTGCCTCATGTTCACAAGGGAAACTCATTGTAAGGCCATCACCAGTGAAAGTGACTAAGGAAACAATAAATTTCCTGGAAAGAATTCAAGGAGACATATGCGGACCAATACACCCACCTTGTGGGACATTCCGATATTTTATGGTCCTCATTGACGCATCTACAAGATGGTCACATGTATGCTTATTGTCATCACGGAATATGGCATTTGCAAGACTCCTTGCTCAGATAATACGCCTAAGGGCTCACTTTCCAGACTTTCCTTTAAAGACCATACGAATGGATAATGCTGGTGAATTTACTTCCCAAGCGTTTAATGACTATTGTATGTCCATGGGGGTAAGTGTTGAATACTCCGTGGCACATGTACATACACAGAACGGCTTAGCCGAGTCATTTATAAAACGCATACAGCTGATAGCTAGACCATTACTCATGAGGTCAAAGCTCCCTGTATCCGCTTGGGGACATGCTGTCTTACACGCTGCTGAACTAATCCGTATCAGGCCATCTAGTGATCATAAGTATTCCCCATCCCAATTAATAACGGGAAAAGAGCCAGACATCTCCCATCTAAAGACATTTGGATGTTCAGTCTATGTGCCTATTGCACCACCACAGAGAACTAAGATGGGACCTCAAAGGAGGATGGGGATATATGTTGGATATGATTCACCCACGATCATAAAGTATCTTGAGCCAACCACCGGAGATTTATTTAAGGCCAGATACGCGGACTGTCATTTTGACGAATCCGTTTTTCCAACATTAGGTGGAGAAAACCGGCTGATGAAAGAAATTGCATGGAATCAAACATCCTTAAATTGGCAAGATCCTCGAACTAAAGAGAGTGACTTAGAAGTCCAAAAGATAATACATTTGCAAAAGTTAGCTATACAATTGCCAGATTCCTTTGCAGACCCAAAGAGGGTAACTAAATCGTATATACCAGCCGTGAATGCACCTATACGAATTGATGTCCAGGATGGACCGCAAGTGGCTACAGAGTCTAGGCCACGTTTGAAACGTGGAAGACCTATTGGTTCCAAAGATAAGACTCCTCGGAAATTAAAGAAAGGTGCTGAGATTCAGACCGAGGAGATAGTGGATATTCCAGACATAAATGAACCTAAGGTGCCAGAAAATGTTGCTTGGGACGCCAAGCAGCAAGGGCCTGAAGTTCCTGATAATACAGAGATCGCGATCAATTATGTCTCGTCTGGAATCCAATGGAACAGAAAAGATGTCGACATTGATAATGTATTTGCATGCAATGTAGCACTTGAAGTAATGAACGAGGATCTAGAACCCACGTCAATATATGAGTGCACTCAGCGACCAGATTGGATTAACTGGAAAGACGCTATAAACGTGGAGTTAAACTCTTTAAAGAAGAGAGAGGTTTTTGGTCCCATAATTCGGACACCTCGTGATGTTATACCAGTTGGACATAAATGGGTCTTTGTGAGGAAGAGAAACGAACAAGGTGAAATCGTTAGACACAAAGCACGGCTTGTGGCACAAGGATTCTCAAAAAGGCCAGGAATCGATTATGAGGAGACATACTCACCTGTGGTGGATGCAACGACTTTTAGATTCCTGATAAGTCTGGCCATAAGAGAAAAATTGGATTTGCGGTTAATGGATGTTGTAACAGCATACTTATATGGTCCACTGGATAACGAAATTTATATGAAAGTCCCAGAGGGAATAGAGATGAAAGATAAAAGAAGTTCTCGAGACAAGCATTGTATTAAGCTGAATAAATCGCTCTATGGATTAAAACAATCAGGCCGCATGTGGTATAATAGACTAAGCGAGTACTTAGTGAAAGAGGGTTATAAAAATGATCTCATAAGTCCATGCATATTTATAAAGAAATTTGACAAGGGATTCGTAATCATCGCAGTGTATGTAGACGACCCGAGCATCCTAGGAACCTCTGAGGAAATATCCCAAACGGTTGAATACCTAAAGAAGGAATTCGAAATGAAAGACTTAGGAAGGACTAAGTTCTGTTTGGGAATACAACTTGAGTACGTCAATAATGGAATCCTTGTGCATCAAATGGCATATACAGAAAAGGTACTCAAGCGTTTTAATATGGACCATGCTCACCCACTGAGTAGCCCAATGATGGTGAGAAGCCTTAGTCTGGACAGTGATCCATTCGGTCCAAAGAAGAAGGATGAAGAAATCCTTGGTCCCGAAGTGCCATATCTCAGTGCCATAGGAGCGTTAATGTACTTGGCTAGTCACACTAGGCCGGACATTTGCTTTGCAGTGAACCTCCTTTCAAGATTCAGTTCTTGTCCGTCCCAAAGGCACTGGAATGGGATCAAACACATACTTCGTTACCTGAAAGGGACGAAAGATATGGGTCTGTTTTACGCTAACCTTAACAATGAAGGTTTAGTTGGTTTTGCTGATGCAGGTTACCTTTCGGATCCGCACAACGGTCGATCCCAGACGGGATATGTCTTCACTCACGATGGAACAG
Organism: Alliaria petiolata; assembly: GCA_020283515.1. Lineage (NCBI taxonomy): Eukaryota > Viridiplantae > Streptophyta > Magnoliopsida > Brassicales > Brassicaceae > Alliaria > Alliaria petiolata. Next base: position 358,333,004 of record JAHZTW010000001.1, read on the forward strand.
CCATTTCGTGGAGGTCCATGAAGCAGACACTCACGGCTACATCGTCCAATCACGCGGAAATATTGGCGATCCATGAGGCCAGCCGAGAATGTGTTTGGTTGAGGTCAATGACTCAACACATTAGACGAGATTGTGGGATGATAGAAGGGAAAGAAGAACCGACCAGCATGTACGAGGACAATGCCGCATGCATAGCTCAGTTGAAGGATGGATACATCAAAGGAGATCGGACGAAGCACATCTTACCAAAGTTCTTTTCACTCACGACCTACAGAAGGCCGGTGAACTCAAAGTGCTCCAAATCCGTTCCAGCGACAACTCAGCCGACCTATTCACTAAGTCGCTTCCAACCTCCTCATTGAAGAAGCTAATGCATCAGATCGGCATGCGCCGATTAAAGGACTTAGAGTGATGATCATTTCAGGGGGAGTAATGCGTGCTGTACTCTTTTTTCTCGCTAAGGTTTTTGTCCCACTGGGTTTTCCTTAAAAAGGTTTTAATGAGGCAGCATCCCCAAGCGTATTACTATGATCCCATCATCACAACCGGTTATGTCAATCAAGGGGGAGTGTTATAATCCATCGAAGTTGGATCTTCATAACCGGTCCAGTCCATTAGACCATAGACGGCCAGAACTTCTAAGTGCAATAGAATTAGTAGATGTTTTCCTTATTCTTATAGGAGTAGTAAAAGAACTATTTCATTTTCTATCTTTTGTGTAATCACTATATAAAAAGATCTTTGATCCTTATAATAATATATAGAATTCATTCGATTCACAACAACATTATTGTTTCTACTTTTCTCACAGAGAGAGGACAAAATAAGTTATGATTAAAGAAAGTGCGTAAAATAAGAGAGAGAGACATTCACTACCTCACTTTCATTGATTCATGCACTCCTTTCATTTTAATAGCTCTCTTCCAATCAAATTTCTTTTTCTGTCCCACTCTCTCCATATCCCTTGTTCTTATTTTAACTATTTTAAAAAATCTTTTTATTCGTCTTGTCCAATCAATGCATGTCGTTGAATATCTACTTACTTTAAGATTTCAAAACTAAAGGAGAAAATAAAATAGAGATCTCTTTTAAATTTAATAATCTATCTACTTAATATTAATCCTGGATTGGCGGATAAATTTTGTTTTTATTTTGTTTTGTTACAAGTAGGTTAATCAAATTCTATAGGCCTACTTAAAAAAAAAAAATCCTATACGCCTAAATAGTAAATACAATACAAGCCTACGCGTAAAACTTACAATTTCATATTATATTTGAGATTCCCAAATAAGCTGGCTAATTTAATAAACTTTTTTGGGTAAATATGGACAATATTAAGTTTATATCCTGATTTACACAAGTAACATCAATTTAGCACGGAAAAAAACGAAAGTGGACAAAAGAAGAAAAAGGCATTTTATGGTGATAGTTTGGTATGTAATGTAAAATACCATTGATACAAATAATAATTATTATCAAACAGAAAATAAAAAGGAGAAAAAAAAAAACAGAGCAAAGACGGCAGGTTCTTCAACGGCTGAAAACTGCCGCCAAATGTACGATACCGTTAATTAAAGACACGTCATCGTTCAGAGCTTCCGACAGAATAAGACACGTTGGAGAAAACGTGTCCGTCTCACCAAGAAAATGACCGACACGTGGCAAGGCGTGATTTTGTTTTGACGCGTTTCATAACGGTCAATCAAAAGCGCTTTAACCGACCGCACTCGATGAGTTGAAGAAACTTCTGATTGCTTTAATTATTTGCTAACGGAATCCATTAATTTGACCTCTTCTACTAACCCATGTTACTATGGCTTCGAATGTGACGGAGATCAAAAAATGCAGATCAAGCAGATCATGCAGATCAAGCAGAACAAATATAGATCAAGTAGATCATACAGATCAAATGCAGATCAGCAAATAATAATATTATATTAAATAATGTAATAATATAAAATAATGTAAATAAAATATTTAAAAGTTAAAAATAAAAAAATACATATAAATGTAATAAAAATACATTTAAAATTTAAATATTATCAAAAAATTAATTTTGATTACAAATTAGAAATAAAAATTAATACAAAGTAATTTCATTTGTCTATATGTATTTGCAAGTTTTAAACATTATAAAAAAAATTCGCTTACAACATATGTAGAAAAATTAAAAATAAAAATTAATATAAACTATTTTTTCATATTTTCTATAAAATATCATTCTTCTATTTTCACTATTTAAAAAAAAAATTGGTGTAGATTATTTTTGTTTGTCTATAATGTATTTGACATATTTTCTCAGATGTTTGCCATAAGAGGTCTATTAATATTTACAACTAAAATATATGATTTATAAAATAATATGCATGAATGCATTATACTAATTTCTATGAATCTTTATATTATAAGAGAATATACTAGTTATTAGTTTTTTTTTTTTTTTGAATTATTATGTTTGTAGATATTTTTATAAAATATGCATAAATAGTGATTGCAAATAAATTATACAAAAATTATGAACATAACAAATAAATAAATATAATCCTTTTTAAGATATAAAGATTGTTATATTTATTGATATTTGCTTATTTTTCAAAAGAAAATAAATACAACAAATTAATATACAAAATAATGAAAACAAAATTATAGAACACATTTATATTGATGAGAATTTCAAATCCACATATTTGATTGTGGAAATTAGTAATAAATTGATAAAACAAGCATTTATAACTAATTTATAATTAATGAAAACATTAAATACAAAAAAAATCAGAATAACAAATACAAATACAGATCAAGAGTGTACAGGTACTCTTCAAAGCTTTTTGTGCAGATCTTTAATTTTATCACAGTTTTTCTTCTGCATGCAGAACTTTAATTTTTTATTATTAATTATATGATCTGCATTTAACTGTTTGAATGGTGCAATAATGCAAACCAATCTGCATTAAAATTGATCTGTATTAGTTCTGCATATGTTATGCTTCCCCATTCAAAGTCTATGTCTTTTTTTTTTTAACAAACCCATGTTACTGTGTTGTACTAATTAATTAACAAATTTTGTTGGTTAAATAATGTTCGTAAAAATTCAAACAATTTGGTCGTGTTTTTACTTTTCATTTTTTTTTAATGTGAATAGATTTTAATATTTTCATTTATTCACCGTGAGCTTGATTCTCCAAATAAATATTAATCGAAAAACTTCACAGCATTATAAACAATTGTTATATATAATTTTTTTAATAATATGCATTATGCAAACTTCAGCCTATATATATAGTAACACAACGACGATACTCTATGTTACATGTTCTGATCACAATACAGTATTATTATAGACTTATTCTTTTTATGTTTTTTTCTTTCTAAAGTGTCTTTTTTTTTGTTTTTTTTTAACATTTGGTAAAGGGTTTGTTATAGACCTATACGTGGTTTTTGTATTAATTCAGTTTCGAGTTTCAAGTTTGGTCGAAGAGACACGTATTCTCAAAAGCAAATATGATATTTTTTCATGTACTTCGTTAAAAGCAAACACATGTAATCAATGAAAAAGATAGGTCACGTACTCACGTTAAATCGTCAATCTATTCTGTTTATTTTCCCGTCAATATATAGTCGGTCTCACCTACCATTTGTGGTCAATTCTTCTTTAACTATAACAGAAAATTTTCGTAGAATATACATGTTGAAGGAAGTTTCTTAGAAATTTGATTTTTAAGAGAAACAGAAAAAGAAGAACTCAATTCCAATTTTGTTAGCTCGAAGCCTCGAAACAAAGTTCGGTACGTTGGTTGATTGGCATCATCTAGAACTTACAGATAATTCGAGTATCTAATTTTGTCTTCGTTTAAGGAACGGTGGAATATGATTGAATGGAATCAGTAACGAAACAAAATTATCTAAAAAGCCCAAAAGTATTTTTGTCGCTTCCGATATCGTGTTTTTTTTTTTCCATTACAAATGAATTCATCTGATTTTGTTGGAATTTTCATACTATATATGCACCCCCAAAAATCAAAAACATTCTTTCGTTTTTATTTAGTTGGTCGACGACACTCGACAACACGACATTGGACCTGTGGTGGTAACAAGAAAGAAGTGTAGGCCCATATATGAAAATTGGACCCAAATATAAAATCCCAAGATAAATAACATTTCCTTATTCGACCAAATCATATCGAGTTTCTTTCCGGGAAATACCGACGGGCCTAAATGGGCCTGAAACGGTGGAACCTCCGGACAACATGGCGGTGAGACGATTGTTTTGTTGTTGTTGTTTTCTGTGCGAAGGTTGAGAGGCGTCATAGCTCCATTATGAAGAACAAAATGTATCGGCCGGAGAGGCGGAGAGATGGGGAGAGCTCGGGGAGAAAACATTTTAATTGATCTTTTTATTTCTAAAATTAAATTTAATCTTTATGTCTTGAATATAACTATGTGTTGTCGTAAAGTTGTAATAACATATCTTTGTGTAGTTAAACATGATAACACTTGTTATAAAACAAATTAAAATCACGACAACACTTAATTTTTCTCTCTTGTAGTGAATATGTTGGATTTACGTTTCTATTTAGTTTTGTTTTTTGTTTTTTTGTTGTTGCAACAATCGGTTTCTATTTTAGTTACATCGGTGACTTGGCAATAACCCTAACTAATTCGACGAGTGAGCAAAAGCCTTTTGTTTTACCAATTCATCATGTTAAAGATGATCCGGACCAAGCCCGAAACACTAAATGGCTCACGAGCATTTTTGTTGTTTGATAAGGAATTGGATCTGGAATCTCTGCAAATTTACGTGGGAAATCTTAAGTTATCAACCACCACATTAATATATTCAGGTTTTTCGATATGATTAAGAGACTTAGGCAGAAATTATTTTCATACGAGATAATATTAAAACTGTTTAAAAAATCAAGGATAAAATTGCAAAGAAAGCATTAACAAAATTATTTAGAAATTAAATGAAAATTTTAAAAAGCATTGAGGCAGCTGCCACCCTCTTGTAATGATAGGATTTATCCATTTAAAGAAACATATTACTTTTTTTTTTTAATGTAGCTTTAATTTCTTTCATTCCAATCACATAATGAAGGGATCCTGTAAATCTCGCAATTGTAATATATTTAAGTATTAGATGATGTATCTCTCAAATGACATGTAATAAACGAAAATAGTTACTTGGCAAAAAATCATTAAAGCTTTTTTTTTGTTTGACCAAAAACAATTTAAAAAAATCATCAAAGTTAAAAGTTAGAACTACATAAACATTTATAAATTCACGACGAAGACGGTGGATTCTGTTGTTGAACAATCAGATATTTACTTTGATTTTTTTTTTCAACAATCCAAAATCCCCGAGATTTCAGAATAAACTTATTTAAAAATTCTAGAGAGGAACGAGAAAAACGAAATTCAAACAAAAGAAAAGAGAAATAGATAAGATCCTAACAAACCCAAAGATTCATGCAGCAGTAGCAGCATGCAACGGAATTATTAGTTATATGTAACGAGTTTCCGAGCAAAAATTGTAAATTTAGTTTTAAAAAAAAAAATTGTTTGAAAAAACAAAAAAAAATGTAAACAACAACATGATGGAACTATAAAAGAAAAAAAGAAAAGAATATAATCGGGAAAATGGAATAAAGATAAAAGGGTGGTCGATTTTGTCACTTTAAATTATTCCTATATACGAATACGACAACATATTAATTTTACTTTGCTCGAGTTACATCGAAACTGAACCAATACAAACTGTGAGGCATTTTGGAAAATAAAAAGAAAATAAGAGGGGGCGCATGGATAATTAAAATATGTCCCTCACATCAAAAAAAAATAAATAATAACTTTTGTTCACTCTTATGATTTACGAAAGTTTGCAAGTAGAAAAGGCCAAAATAGAGAGCGGCCAAAACGGAAGCAAAAAGACCTCATCATTTCCTTTCTTTTACTTCATCTCCTCCCTTCGCTCATCGCCCATAACCACACCACAGAGAAAGCTTTTTCTGTAATCACAAACTCTATTTCTCCTTTGTCATGGGCTGATTATTACATTTGGACTCAACAACTCCTGTTTATATAATATCTACGAGATCAAGCACTCTCTCGTCTTTGCTTGCGCTAATTTGGTGGAATTTTTTTTTTTTTTAAATGGGTTTTAATTAAGAGTGTCACATTTTGGATTTGTTCGAATTTTTCTGATCATCTTTCGTCAAAGTTTCGATTTTTACGAAATTTTTATAACTGAAAAGGAGAGAGTTCCTCCTCCTTGTTTTTTGGGTCTAAGTTATAAAGTTTTTGGCCATTCTCTGTTTATTGGGAATCTGATCCAATGGCTGCGATCACTGAGATGCCCACTGATGTTGTCAACGATGTTCATGAAATTAGTGTCAATAGCGATGGCGAGAAGATCATTGGTGCCGGAATTGAGAAGAGCTCGATCACGGGTCCTAAAACTGAATCCGAGCTCAAACCCGAATCCCAGTTAGATATGCAGAAGCTTGTGGCGATGTTCAAGAAACTGAACCCTTTGGCTAAGGAGTTTTTCCCTTCTTACTACAACCCCAAGAAGAACATTCAGATTGGGAAAGGCAATCAGTTTCTGTCGGCTGACGATTTTCCGGCCACGAAGAAGCAATCCGGTGAAGAATTTGATCCTGATGCCAAGAAGGATGACAATACCCGGAAGGTATAATCGTTTTTTTTTTTTTTTTGTTGATCATATAATTTGGATGATATAGCTGATTATTAATCTGATGATTTCAATGTGACTTTTTGTTGTTGTTTTAAAGCTGCAAACTTTGATTGAAGGGGTTTGATTGTGTTAAATTTTGTTCTGTCTGTGATAACAGAGAAGAAACAATTATAGCCAAGGGAGGAGGAGGTTAAGCGGAAGAATTTCTAAGGCTCAGAGAGAGGATAGTATTAGAAGAACAGTATATGTTTCTGACATTGACCAGAGTGTATGTTTGTTACAGTCTTTTTTAAAGGTTTTTCGAAAAAATTCGAGTTAATTTGCATCGATGTTAACATAAATCTGCTTTGTGATTTAGGTGACTGAGGAGGCTCTTGCTGACTTGTTTAGTAACTGTGGACAAGTAAGATGTTCCTTAAGCTTTAAATTGCTTGTTGTATCTTTCCCATTCATGGGTTTTGGACAATGTGATTGAGCTTTAACAGCCTATCTGTTAAAAGTGATTGATTATGTGTTTATGTGCTAATTATTACTGCAAAGGAATTTTTTATCTAAATGTTTCTTTAGTGGGGTATATAATGTTTGTGAAGTAACAGTGGGGTTCTTCTTTTGTGAAGGTTGTTGATTGTCGAATTTGTGGGGATCCACATTCAGTTCTTCGGTTTGCGTTTGTCGAGTTTGCTGATGACCGTAAGTTTGGCTGATGGAATCTTGGAACGCTTTAACAAAAAAATATCCAGTGTCACTCTTTTGACCCATTATTAGGCATTTACGTAGTAAGTTTGCTTCGACAGAGGGTGCACGGGAAGCTTTAAGCCTTGGTGGAACAATGCTCGGGTACTACCCGGTGAGGGTCTTGCCCTCCAAAACCGCTATTCTTCCAGTGAATCCCACATTTCTTCCCAGGGTAAGAGCAAATGTTCCATTGGATCAATTTGGTTTCAGTTTTGAGTTTTGAATAAACTTTGATATCTACTATGTTGGTGTTAATTCAGTCAGAGGATGAAAGGGAGATGTGTAGCAGGACAATCTACTGCACTAATATTGACAAGAAGGTAAATGCTGAACAATCTACAAAACATATATATTTGTATTGTTTTTGTTTGTTTGTAGTATCTCCTGGCTTAAGATTTAATTTTTTACAAGTGCAGGTTTCTCAAGCTGATGTGAGAAACTTCTTTGAGTCGGCATGTGGTGAGGTCAGAACAGAACGTAGACCTGCTTGATCTTTCTGTCTCTCTCTTTCTAAGTTGTTGAATTACCTCAATTTTTTTTTCTTTTGAGTGATGCTTAAGTTTATTTCTAATATGCAAGGTAACTCGCCTGAGGCTTCTTGGCGATCAACTGCATTCAACTCGCATAGCGTTTGTTGAATTTGCTCTGGTGAGCTCTTCAGCTATTCACTAAAGTTTAAATTTTCGCCATGGATTTGGCTTAATATATACATTGCAAGTCTATTTACTTACATTCACTTGTTTTTTTGGCTCCTTTTACTGATACTAGAAGTTTCTCGAGTGTAATGATTGATTGAGTGATGATGAAATATAAGTTGACAAATTGGCTTGACACTGTTTTCACCTGCAAACTCAAAAAGTTATATATTTCTTTTCCTTTACAAACGAACAGGCAGATAGTGCACTTAGGGCACTCAATTGCAGCGGGATGGTCGTTGGATCCCAACCGATAAGGTAAATTCCATCGATGCAGTGTCTTAAAGCTTATTATGAACATCTCAATCGGATCAACATTTTGGCTCTACTTTTTATTTTATTTTTCAGGGTAAGTCCGTCAAAGACACCAGTGAGGCCACGAATCACTCGACCACCATCGACAAACTAGAAAGAGACCTGACTAGCTGGCTTTCCAGAAGAGAGATGATTGAAAACATTTCCTTCAGTAATTCTTTTCCCGCTTTTTTCGTTATCTTTTACGTTTTAGAACAGTTATATCTCCAGTTATGTTAGTAGCTGGAAACACTATGATCCTGCTTCTGAATTTGGAGGTTCTTGTTAGGCTCTGTCTTTTCGACTGAGATACTTCCATCTGTTTCATCATCTTTCTCTTAAGGGATTTTTTTTGGGGCATTTGCTTTTAAAAGTTCTTGGCTTTTCACAAGATCTTCTCTTATTTTGTTGCTCTCCTTTTTTTTTTTCTTTCCAAGATCTCTTATTATATCAACAGTGCTGAAAAAGTCATTATTTTGAGATAGAAAAAAACTGTCAAATGTTGGAGATCTCATCAATGGTAGTTAAAAAGTATGAATTACAGTAATGTCGTGTGAATCAAGTAAGGTCCCTAAGTGTATACATTTTATAATAATAATATATCCTCAAGAGAAGATCTCGCCGTCGATTTCCACATTTGGAATGTTCAGTACCTTGAACAAGTCTTTTTCTGCTTCCGTCAACAATGGGCATGAGCTTATTCGCAGGCAAGACAAGGAAGGAGGAAGATCTTCATCTATCGATATCCGTAGCTTATCACAGCCGTTGATCTCCAGCGTCTCTAGAGCTTTTGTATCTTGAAACCCTTTTTGATTCAGAGTCTCGAGATTTTCGAAACGGCTAATCCGCAGAGAAAAAAGACCTTTTGGCAGTAACCCTTCATCTGGAAACGACTCAATGTCTTGGTTTCCTCCTTCGATCTCGAGATTTCGAAGATTTTCCAGATCTTTCAACCCCCACTCGATCCTCGGCGTGAGCTTGTCGCATAGGCTGATGCACAGTGTTCGAAGATTACTCGGGAACCCCCCACCAGGGATCGTCTCGATTAGTGGGCATTTGATTATGAACAGCGACAGGAGAGAAGTGAGCCCGAACAATTTCTCCGGTAATGCCCGGAGATTCTTGCAGTTTGAGAGTAACATCGAAGAGAGCTTCGGCGTTGGGAGTCCTCCTTGCGGGAAGGTTTCCAGATTTGGGCAATCCCTAATTTCCAGAGACTCGAGTGCAATTCGGTCGTCTCCGAGGCCGGCGTGAATAGAGAAAGTTGAGAAGCTTTCGCAATCCCTAATTGAGAGGGATTTCAGCTTCGGAAACAAGGATAGAGGGAAATAGAGGAGATTGCTGCAGCTACTTCCGATGAAGAGGTACTCGAGCTGCGAGTAACTCCACGTTGGCTGCAAACTCTCTGCGAAATCAAGATTCTTGCAATCTCTTACGTATAGGGTTTTCAATGTGGTTGGAGGGTGGCTCCCAGGGAAAGATTCCAGAGATGGGCAAGCAACGATGATGAGTTCGTGGAGATTCGGGTAGCTCTCGGATAGGCTCTCCGGCAGAGAAGTTAGTCCGTCGCAGCTGTCAATGTGGAGTGACTGCAGATTCTGGGGAAGCTCCATGAGGTGAGAAATATCTGTCACTTTGAGAAATTCCATGTCTGTTTCATCATCATTTTGTGAGGGCCTTCTCTCACTCGACGATGGACTCTGATCAGATGGCTTTACGGATTGCAGGTAGTGGTAGCTTCTACGTCCAGGAAAATCAGAAGCTTCATTATTAGGATCTGGAAGAACTGATGATCTTGACATGTATGGGCTTAACGAGCTATGTATATCCGAGATATATTCTGAGTATCTTGCCGAGATCACAGCAGGTTCTTCTATATTCTGGTGTGAGCTTTCAAACTGAGTTTCATATTGCTCCAAAATTTCTGTCTGTGACAGTGGACGGTCCTTTGGCAAAGATGACAGGCTTGACATCGAAGTCACTTCAGTGTCATCATTACTTTGACTACTTGAAGCTAAACCTGGCTGAGTACTTGTGCTCGCATCTAATTGTGGATTCTCTGTAGGGGAAGAGGGAATGCTGGCTGGAATTTCACGTCCGCTCATAGAGGGAATGCTGGCTGGAATTTCTTGTTCTCCAGAAACTAGACTTAGGGGGCAATCAGAGATGGTGACTTCAGTGGAAGAAGAGAGTCCTTCTGGAAACTTTTTTGTTAAGAGGGGGCATCTTTGTATTATGAGTTTTTGGAGGCAAGGAAAGATCCCACCTTCTAGTTCCGGACAAATCCACTCTTCCCATCTCGGCATGGCATAGAACTTTAGAGTTTGCAAGGATTGAAACGGTACAAAGCTGGAGTTGTTCTCACCGAAGAAGAAGTCTAAACCAACCTTCTGCAGAATGTTAAATTTTTCAATGCTTAGGTACTTGAGTGAAGGCAACTGCCCCACGGGAGGCAGTGTTATGCAGAGGTTGCAGCTGCTGAGAGTGACAGATGCAATACCGGAGAATGAAGAATCACCCAACCACTTAGGAAATCCTGCACCCTGATAAGACTCAATGCAGAACGTTTTCAAGTGTGGATGAGGTTCTAGCATCTTCAGGACCTCTTTCTGGTCGCAGGCCAATGCATTAAAACTACCAGGGACGAAGCTAGAAGCTCTCACAGTCCACTTCAGGATTAACTCATCAAGGAATAGCTTCCTTTTCATACCAGCGCCTTTTGCTTCTGAGGCGAAGGCCACATTTTGTAGCTCAGAGATGCGAAGTGTCCCTCGGAGATTAGAAAGTTCTTTGAGCTCATGCAGTCCGGCACCGCTCAGTCTTCCTACAACAAAATTAGATAACTTCTGCAAGCTTCTCAGCTTTCTTATTCCTGGTGGCATCTCTACCAAGGGAGTGCCAACAAGGTCGAGGAGGCGCAAGTTGATGAGTTCGGCAATGCTTGTTGGCAGGCTTGTGAGGTCACTGCAATCTGACAATAACAGTGTCTGCAAATTACAGAGGGTACACACAAACTCTGGGAGCTCTTTTATTTTGGTGCTTGACAGATCGAGATACCGTAACTGCTTCAAACCCTTTAATGATTTAGGCAAGTTGGTTATCTGGTAATGAGACAAGCTAAGAATTCGCAGGCGGCTCATTGCCTGAAGCAAAGGATTCAAAACTTTCTCTGTTAGTTGGAGAGATTCAAGACCCGTTGGAACGTTGAACGGAAGAATGGTTCTCAGAAACTCAGCTCCAGAGATGGACTTGAAAGCCACTGAAGCATCACACTGGCTTCTAGAAAACGAAAAATGCCGAGCCATGCTTGGTATCTCCGGAATTTTGTCATCGTCCAGTCTGAAGCAAAAATCTCCTGAAACAGCTTTAGCCAAATCATTCATGAGATCATGCATCACAAAGCTTGTCATAGTGATGTCCAAGCTCTGGAAAAAAGATCGAGCAACTAAATCATCAAGGTAACCGTAACCAATCTCCTCCAATCTTTTGTTGCTCCTTGGTTCGTATAAGAGGTCTATTGCCATCCATAGACGCACTAATTCCTCCCTATCGAAGACATAACCCTTGGGGAATATTGAGCAGAGGGCAAAGCATCGCTTAAGTTGAGGAGGGAGAGAGTCATGGCTCAGTTTAAGAACTGGAAGGATACTGTGGGCGTAGGTCGAGAAATTCTTTGATAGAGCATACCAGTCGTCAGGATTTGGCTTTGACCGGAGATGAGATGCGATGGCTCTCGCAGTTAACGGCAAGCCCTTACACTGTTCTGCAATCCTTTTGCCAATTCCTTCTAGTTCTTGGTTGATAGAACCCACTGATATATTTCCAAAAGCAGTTCTAGAGATCAGCTCCCAGCATTCTTCATTAGTCATCAGTTTCATTGGGTAGACTTTTTCAGCCTGTGCGACTGTGGAGACAATTTCACTTCTTGTGGTTATAACGATCTTGCTTCCTTCCATTGAATCAGTAAAGGCGACCTGGAAACTTTCCCATTCTGTATTACTTTCAGACCAAAAATCATCCAGAACGAGTAAAAATCTCTTCCCTGATAGCGTTTTCTTCAGCTGAACTTGAAGTGAAGGTAGATCCTCAGTATTAACCGCACTTGAAGTGATCTCCTGCAGAATGGCTTTTGTAACCGTGAAGACATTAAAGTTTAGCCCAGCAGAGATCCACATTTTAACATCAAAATGTTCGGTCACACTGTTATCGTTAAAAACTCTCTCTGCCAAGGTAGTCTTTCCAACCCCTGGCATACCCACTATGGAGATCACAGCTGGTTTCCTAGTGCCTGTTTCATCATCAGAAAGCAGCAAATTAACTAATGCTAGCTTATCTTCTACTCGCCCAACCACTCTGCCTTGTGGAAGATCACCAGGTCTTGCCCGTGATGCCTGCCTCCATTGCGGTTCTCGAATCTCACTATATTCTTTCAGTCCAATAATTTCTATGTGTTTCACATGATGTTCCAGTAGTCTCACTACTTTTTCCATCTTTGGTTCTATATTTTTCTGGATGGCTTCGCGACCAGCCATAAGATTCTGGAATAGTCCTCCGAATCCTCCCACTTCAGCTATTACTCTTCTTCTCAAAGCTTCTGTTAGTAACTCGTCAAGAATATCCTCTGCTTGGAAGAGAGCATCTTTGAGTCCTGTAAGCCAGTGTTTTACTTCCCTCACATGTTCTGCTCTCTGTTCAGCATCCGCAAGCACCGGGCTCGCAGTCACCAAAGCAGCCTTCAATCTCTTCAGCAATGCACTGGAAGACTTTCCTTTACATACTTCGACCAATTCTTGAGAAGTATTAATCCGTCCAACCATCACGCTAGCATAATTTGATAAATAGGAGTTCGCCATGGTTGTCCGCGTAACTTGCTGGAGCCAAGGAGATGCAACAAGTTACACAGGAAAAATCCAAACCAAACTATTTGAATAAGCAAGCGGAAAGGGTTTGTTGACTTGCTCTTCTTCTATGCAATTTGTCAGCTGGCCTGCAGCAAGTGACAATAATGTCAAAATTTTGGAGATTTTCTTCTTCCACTTGATCACGAGATTCATAATTTTGCGGACATTGTGCCTAAAACTGTTAATTTACATCTCCATTTTCTAAACTGTTATCATAACTTCTTTGCAGTGGTTATGGAGCATTCAACGAGTCACATTCAAGAAAAAGAAGACAAATTAAGAAAGAAGTAAGGTGAATCTGACCTGCAGTATGAAGAAGACAAATTAAGAAAGAAGTAAGGTGAATCTGACCTGCAGTATGAAGTTCTATCTCTCTCTTGTGTTTTCTTCTTCCTCTTCCCTATTTCCAAATATCTGTTTGAAGCAGAATTTTCAACGCTTCTTCATCTTCGTCTTCTTCTTCCGTTTTCTCTTATGTTCTTCCTTGTGTCTGGATTTTAGGATCGATGTGCAGCATTTAGATCAGACGAGGAAGCCAAAACGGGTTTGGCCGCATAATATTCAATGTTCCTTAGAAGGGTCAGGGGAAGAAAAGGTCCTGCCAACGTCTCGGTTCAACCGATAAATACCACATGATGTAAGTTTTCTTGTACAGTATATTACACCATCTCTTTTTCTATCTTCTCTAATTGATGTGAAATATCAATAAAAGATTTGACAGATGGCATTTAAGTAACCTCAATTCTGAATTACAACCTATAACAACAAATATAAAAAAGTTTGAAATAATATCGTGTGAACACAAGATTTGTTGGGTCAAATTTCATAAGATGTTTATCACAATTTACAAGCTTAGTCCTTTAATTTTATGTATAATCTGGGTTGTGCTTAAGCCAATCTAACTCCAGAAAGACATTGTAGACCCTTCAGCCTTGACCCTATAGAAGACAAAAACATTGAAAGGTCTTACTAAATATTTACGAAGGCTCCAAAAATGTACATCCGTTGATTTAACTCAAGTTTTCTTTCTGCATTTTGTGTGTTAGCGTGTACGATTGACTTAGTCTCAGTTGGTAGACCAAGACATCGTGCCAGCTCACGAGGAATCAATCTCGAATTTAAAATTTTGTTCTTTTGTGGAAGATGACACTTGTCGCCTTTTACCTATTATTTTATCAAATTGTCATCTGTAACTTATCAGAATTTTCATGAGTATTTTCTCAAGTCAACTTAATTCCTCTGCTATTTTAATCTAAGTAAATGATTTTGACTAATTCATTCATCATAAAAGTTTCGTCCTTTTCAGGCTACCTTTAAGTTTCTCCACGAAAATGCAGGCAACTTCCAAGTATTTTTGGGGTACTTTCATTTGGTGATTGGAGAATTCACTTCGGTGGCATGATTCATGCTTTGTTTTCTCAAGTCAACTTTAACTACTTTGTGGGGAAAATACAGTTTACTTAAGGTCTGATTTTTCCTACCAAAATGTTCTGACCACTTTGCCTTGTAATTTCTTATTTGGAATCTTTGATTTTGTGTGTGTATTTCTATTGCAAATTGACCCTTGTGGATCAATTTATTTGAGGAGGATAAACTGAAGAAATAAATAGCCTGCTGTAAAGTTATTCATCCTGAGATATAAATATCCAACTTCTCTTGTTTGTCGTGTTTTCCCAGAGGGCTTTGTGTGGCCAAGACAGACGAGATGTTCGTAGGAGAGATGGTTCTCTCAGCTTTCTTACAAGCTCTCTTCCAGACGCTGATGTCTGGTCCTTTCAACGCCTTCTTCAAGAGACGAGAACTGAACGAGAATGTACTAGAGAGGCTCAACACTGCGTTGTTGGCAATAAGTGCGGTGCTGATTGATGCGGAAGAGAAGCAGATTACAAACCCGGTGGTGGAAAAATGGGTCAACGAGCTGAGAGATGTTGTTTACCATGCTGAGGATGCTCTTGATGATATTGCTACAGAAGCTCTTCGTCTCAACATAGGAGCTGAATCTTCTTCTTCCAACAGGCTGAGACAACTTCGTGGCAGAATGTCCCTCGGAGATTTTCTTGACGGGAACAGTGACCATTTGGAGACCAGGCTTGAGAAGGTCACAATAAGGCTCGAGCGTTTAGCCTCACAAAGAAATGTCTTGGGTTTGAAAGAGCTATCTGCAATGATACCCAAACAAAGGTTGCCAACGACATCTCTTGTGGATGAATCTGAAGTGTTCGGTAGAGATGATGATAAAGATGAGATCATGAGATTCTTGATTCCTGAGAACGGAGATGATAGCGGGACAACCGTTGTAGCTATTGTTGGAATCGGAGGGGTTGGAAAAACCACACTTTCCCAACTCCTGTACAATGATCAGCGTGTTCAGAGTCATTTTGGAACTAGAGTCTGGGCTCATGTCTCAGAGGAGTTTGACGTTTTTAAGATCACCAAAAAGGTTTATGAATCCGTTACTTCCCGGCCTTGCGAATTCACCGACCTGGATGTACTTCAAGTCAAATTGAAGGAGAGGTTAATAGGCTTACCGTTTCTGCTTGTTCTAGATGATCTGTGGAATGAAAATTTTGCAGATTGGGATCTTCTACGGCAACCCTTCATATCTGCTGCTCGAGGGAGCCGGATTCTTGTGACAACACGAAGCCAACTTGTTGCATCCATTATGCGTTCAGTCCACGTACACAACCTTCAGCCATTATCTGATGGAGATTGCTGGTCGTTGTTTATGAATACTGTATTTCCTAATCAAGATCCATGCCTAGATCAAGAAATTGGAGATCTTGCTGAAAGGATAGTGCACAAGTGCCACGGCCTGCCTTTGGCTGTGAAAACACTTGGTGGTGTTTTACGGTTTGAAGGTGAAGTGGTAGAATGGGAGAGAGTTCTAAGCAGCAGGATTTGGGATCTTCCAGGTGATAAGAGCAATCTACTTCCAGTTTTACGGGTAAGCTACTACTATCTTCCAGCTCACTTGAAACGATGTTTTGCCTATTGCTCGATATTTCCCAAAGGGCATGCGTTTGAGAAGGAAAAGGTAGTTCTTCTGTGGATGGCAGAAGGTTTCTTGCAGCAGACGAGAAGCAGTAAGAATCTAGAAGAGCTTGGGGATGAGTACTTTTCAGAACTAGAATCAAGGTCGCTTTTCCAAAAGACCAAGACGAGATATTCGATGCATGATTTTATCAACGAGCTTTCTCAGTTTGCTTCAGGAGAGTTCAGCTCCAAGTTTGAAGATGGCTGCAAACTTCAGATTTCAGAAAGGACCAGATATTTATCCTACCTGCGAGATAATTATGGTGAGCCTATGGAGTTCGAAGCTCTTCGCGAGGTCAAGTTTCTCAGAACTCTTCTACCGCTCAGCCTCACAAATTCTTCACAGTCATGCTGCTTAGATAAAATGGTCAGCGAGAAGATACTTCCAACACTGACCCGCTTGCGTGTTTTGTCTTTGTCACATTACAAGATCGCAAAGCTGCCGCCAGATTTTTTCAGGAACTTGACCCATACCCGGTTTTTGGATCTCTCTCGCACTGAACTCGAGAAACTTCCAAAATCTCTTTGTTACATGTATAACCTCCAGACACTTCTTTTGGCCTACTGTTCCAGTCTGAAGGAGCTACCTACAGACATCTGCAACCTCATCAATTTACGGTATCTTGATTTGATTGGGACGAAGCTAAAGCAAATGCCACGAAGATTTGGTAGATTGAAGAGCCTCCAGACTCTTACAACTTTTTTCGTGAGTGCTAGTGATGGGGCAAGGATTTGTGAACTTGGAGAACTCAACGAACTTCATGGAAAACTTAGAATACTCGAGCTACAACGAGTTGTGGATGTTGCTGATGCTGCAGGAGCAAATTTAAACAGCAAGAAACATCTGAAGGAGATAGATTTTGTCTGGAGAACTGGATATAGTAGCTCAGAGAGCAATACAAATCCTCACAGGACGCAGAATGAAGCTGAAGTCTTTGAGAAGTTAGAGCCACATCGTCATATCGAGAAACTCACGATTGAGAGATACAACGGAAGAAGGTTTCCAGATTGGCTGAGTGATTCTTCGTTCTCTAGAGTTGTGTGCATACGCCTCAGCGAATGTCAAAACTGTTCCTCCTTGCCATCTCTTGGTCAACTACCAGGTCTCAAAGAGCTTCACATTTCAGGAATGGTTGGACTGATAAGCATTGATTCAGGTTTCTACTTCAGGAAATTCTCACCGCGTGATCGAGAACAACAGCCTTTTAAGTCGCTTGAAACGCTGCGATTTGAAAACCTGCCAAATTGGGAAGAGTGGTCAGAAATAAGGGTCACAAGAGGAGACTTATTTCCTTCACTCAAGAAACTTTTCATACTGAAATGTCCAGAGCTTACCGGGAATCTACCAACCTTTCCTTCTCTGATCTCTCTTCGCATCCATAAATGCAGGCTCTTCGATTTCCAGCCAGACCACCATGAATACAGAGAGCTTCAAACGCTAAGCATAAAAAGCAGCTGTGACTCTCTCGTTACATTTCCTTTAGGCCATTTCGTCAACCTCAAAGAGCTTGAAATCGATCGCTGCACATCTCTGTACTCTCTTCAGCTCTCAACGGAGCATTTGTTTGGTCTGAATGCTCTAAGAAACCTGAGAATCAATGACTGTCAGAATCTGCAGCTTCTTCCAGAGCTAAGCTCCCTGTCTCAAAACCTACAGGTCACGATCTCGAACTGCAGGAATCTCAGACAGCCAATGGAACAACAGCCTCAATATCATCATCCTCATCTTCCAAGACTAAACGTTTCAGGTTCACCAACGTCTCATGCATCACACAGGTCGTATGATTCACGTTCATCCTCAAGATATGAATAAACCTGATTCGCTCGCATCAATCAAAGACCTTTTTCATTGTTTCATTTCTAAGTGGCCTTTTTTCTTCTTCTAGTTGTGTCTGTACATTCTAAGTGGATTTTACTGTTCTCCGTTATGTATCAAAGAGAGTATTTCATTATCCATTCTCACAGTCAGAGGGGATTTTTCGTCGCAAAAGAAAATCATGACACATATTTCATCAAACATAGAAAATATAAGGGTACAAAAGAAAAATATAAGAAATACAAAATTGTCAAAGTCCTAGTTGGTTTAGCCTTACTCGTATAGCCAAGCAGACCTTTATTCTCATCCAACCCAACCTTTGTCATTTTACCGGCGCCGGAAAATTCCACCGAACCGAAAGGCTACGGGATACGACTCGTCGCTCGGACATGATCGACCGTTTCCGATGATCGGATTTTCACTCTGCCGTCGACTATGGAGGAAGCCTTCGAAACCATTCTAATGGTAAAGTTTCGAGCTTTGCATTTTGCTTCCACTGGAGAAGAATACAATTTACCGCTGAGAATGCGACATTGTGAAGCAAAGCCTATCTTTTTTTAAATAGATCTGTGACAATTGGTTGTGGTCTTGAAAGTTTGAAGCCTTAATTCGTCTATTAGAAATCTCAGATTACTACAGTTTTGAGAATTATCATTCTGTCACTGTGAAAGTCATTAGACAAATGATGAGTTTGTTTCTCTCAGTCTCCGTCAAAAGAGTGATGATTTGTGGTTCTCTGCTTTGCGTTAAAGTAGATGCTCAGTCTAAATCCTACAATACTGGAATTTGTGAAGCTGCACCTTAGTCTGTATCTCTGTTTCTATCTGTGATGCATCTGAGCTCATGTTTAATACATCCTCAAAAATCTTGAGAAATTCCAGAATCTGAAGCCTGAAACTTGTAGGATGCAGAGTAATCCCGGTTGAGGATTCGCCAAGAAATTTCAGGTCATGGACAAGCGTGCTTTGGAGGTGTGACGACAGATCGAAACTCAAGGTACAAGCTCTTTTACTTCCCAATATGTAGTTAGAGTAACCTGAGATCTTGCATTTTAAACGGTACCCCATATACAGCTTCCTTCATTGACGAAGAGGTCTACAATCTTAGATCGGATATGTTTAAAGTTCTTAAGAAATAAGACAGACACCAGAGCGACATTAGTCATGCCTTAGGGTAACAGTGAAGCAACAGAGAACCCTAGAAAAGGCTACTCTTCTTTATTTAATTGAAGTCACTATGGAACTATAGACTTTTGTCTTAATAATTTTCATAATGAGAAAAAGCTTGCTTTGTCTTCAAACCAGCTCATTATAGCTTGCAATACGAAGCTTGTAAGAGAAATAAAACTTCCACCATTTGGTAGTTTGCAACGAAACGATAGATGAGGTAAGTAATCGAACACAAGTAGCACAAGGAGAAGGGGTATTGGTGTGTGTTCGACGTCATTATGAAAGGGGTATTGGGTTGACGTACAAGGATGTCATAAAGCGTTCGGTTTTGCCTTTGGGATCACTGTATCCATCACCCTCTCTGTAGAACACGTCGAAGACCCGAACAATGTTGAGGCATCGCAGAAGAACCTGGCGCGGAACGTTATCACGTGTGTTCATAAACTCCTCCATAACCACTTTGTAGTTCTCTCTATACATTTTACGTAACTCTTGGGATGCTTCTTCCTTGGTGATTCCATGTTGTTTCATGTAACAGTTAAGCCCATTAGCCACCTCTCCTCTGCTAATCTCGGTCTGCAAATATCATTTATTCGTTGAGGACAAAAGAAAGAGAAAAAACACAAGAACAAAAGAGGTTCCTTTAATTTGAGATGTACCTCGTAGGTTCCTACGTCATTTGCCAGACGGAACATTAAACTCATTTTTTTGAGGATTAGGGGATTGGAATCGAGCCACTCAAAAGCTTCCTTCTCATTGATATCTTCCATTCCTATAAAGCAGTAGGCTGCAAAATCACCCATTGCGCCTGTCGTCGACCCAATCTTCATGTACTCTTCAAAGGTTGGTATGTGACCCGTCTGTGCCCACTTTGCTATCTCTCTGTACGCCTTCACAAGGATCTTGGTCTGCGTTTGGACTCGAAAAACTAATTAGACTTTGGAGTCAAAACACTAAACGGAGTCTACTAAAGATAATATGTAAATATGTATATGGTTTCAAATTCCGTGGGTTAGTTTGATCTCGTCTTGAGCAGGATCTTACCCTCTCCACCACTTGTTTCACGCCGTATGATCTTCCTTTCGATCTCATTTCTCGTTCAATCTCTCCGATGACTTCAAACAAACTTCCAAGGACGATTCGCAAATAGTCTGGTAGTTTATCATTGGCGCCAATATTCCACCTAGTCATACCAAAGATTTTCCCCCACGCTTGAATAAATCTAAAAGAGAAAGAAAAGAGCCATATTTATGGACAGACACATTTCTGTAGTACCTCAGCAAACATTCCGTAAGAGCCGTAGCTTCAGGAAGCGTAGCATATGCATCATAAGTGTCATCTACAACAACCACGATCATATTGATTTTTGCCACTATGATTCTCCCAAGGGAATAATTTGGCTCGAAGTACGCCCCCAGAGACACGAGATGGGACTCCACAAGTCTATCCCTAATATAAGGTAGCTTAGATGCAAGATCTAAGTCCTTCCACCATCTGCAACCATAAAAAACATTTGAAATGGTACAATTTTGCAATTGAGACGGATGTTATCAACAAGATTGAGGATGGGTATGTCACTTGGAGAGAGTTTTGAGCTCTTGGATGTAATGAAGCTGGCAAAAGTTGAAGTTAAGCTTTGCAAACTTGAGCAGGATCTTTTCGTGACCTTCTTCTTGTTCGTAGTAGGATATATATTCTCTTGCCGCTAGCTCTTCCATTTTACCGTATCGAGGTATGTCCAATGCGTTTTGTATATGCTTGAGGAGATGAGGAGTAGCACTATTAGATGCATTACCACCCACCAAAGACTCCAAGTGATTGCGCGAAAAACTCAGCGCTTCGTCCATAATATCTTCAAAGGGTGTCCCGAGATGCGCTACTTCGAACAACTGTAGCATTCCTCTAACATCTCTGACCAGACTCTCCTTGAACCTCCCATCTTCACCTCTGAATCTATCAAAGGCATCTACAATGGAACCGTATAGCCAAATTATATCTATAAATACATATGTCATATTATGAATATGCAAGGAAACTGGTATTCTTACCACAAGACATCTTATGACCGTATAGTCTAAAGACCTCAAACATAATGGAGATCGTTTCCAAATCATTCTCCCGGACTATTATGTCATCCAACTTTGTGAAACTGTGGTTAAGGATCTCTTGAATTTCCTTATCAAAATGATAGGAGATCCCGAGGCTAATAAGCAAATGGATGAGACGAATCTTCTCATTGTCGCTTCTGTGAGAAGACATGAGCATATCTCTCACCAGCGGCTTCGTCGTTTCAATCTCTCTTTCTAGTTCATCAAATTTCTAGAGAAAGATACAGAAATGTCTGGTCAAGAATCATGGTTTCTGCAACAAGATACGTGAAAAGGGCCATATCCACCTACCTCGCCGTCGAGGGAAATAGAGAGGAAGTGATCTCCCCAAAGAGAGGGAGAAAAGTGCGCCAGAGGACGACTACTTTCAAGATCATCATCACTAGTAGCAGTCTTGGTAGTAGCCTTAACACAAAACAAGTCGTATTTCATGGGTTTCAGAGAAAGAGATGGACGAGGAAATAAAGAGAGGCTGGTCTTAAGACAAAGAGGGACTTGATGAAGATGAGAGAATGATTTGAGTACAAAACCCATTCTTGTTGCTTCCATTTTTTTTGGTCACAATCAAGAGAGATAGATACAGGATACTCTGTTTTGCCTGAAGTACTCTGTTTTTGTGTTCGGTTTCTATTTCAAAAGATGTATCTCATATGTGCTCTTATTTCACTTTAAGTAACCAAGGAAGCTACTTGGTAACGGCCAGGAAACATTTAGTGAATAGTTTTTATAAATAAAGNTAGTTTCAATCTCTCTTTCTAGTTCATCAAATACCTAGAGAAAGATACAGAAATGTCTGGTCGAGAATCATGTTTTCTGCAACAAGATACGTGAAAAGGGCCATATCCACCTACCTCGCCGTCGAGGGAAATAGAGAGGAAGTGATCTCCCCAAAGAGAGGGAGAAAAGTGCGTCATCGGACGACTACTCTCAAGATCGTCATCACTAGTAGCAGTCTTGGTAGTAGCCTTAACACAGAACAAGTCCTGTTTCATGGGTTTCAGAGAAAGAGATGGACGAGGAAAGAAAAAGAGGCTGGTCTTAAGACAAAGAGGGACTTGGTGAAGATGAGAGAAAGTTTTGAGTCCAAAACCCATTCTTGTTGCTTCCATTTTTTTAGTCACTATCAAGAGAGATAGATACAGGCTACTCTGTTTCGCTTGAAGTACTCTGTTTTTATGTTCAGTTTCTACTTCAAAATGATGTATCTCATATGTGCTCTTATTTCCCTTTAAGTAACCAAGGAAGCTACTTGGTAACGGCCAGGAAACATTTAGTGAATAGTTTTTATAAATAAAGTAGTATAATTACGGAAACTTTTGCCGCAAGAAAAGACTATTCTCTGTATACATATGTGATCCGGGAAAAATGGGAGGGAAAATGTCAGACGATCTATTTATTGGGGATACAGACAATCACGTTTAAGTTGAAAATGTTTATCTAACGTGAGGTAAAAGAATGTGTTGTCTCATTCAACTTGGTTGTGAAGCAAAAGCCGAGGAAAGTGATGATTTGTGCTTTTATGATTTTATCTGCGTTGCGTTAATGCTAAATCTCTAATCTGCAATACGAACCTGTTCATTCCTTAATTACTGGAATATGTGAAACTGAACTTACAGAAAGAGATGTTCCCTTGGTTTAGTGTTAGCAGTTATTTTAATGAGATAAGTAGGCTTGGCTTGATTTCCTTACTTTTTTTTTTCTTCTGCAAGAAGCTATCAATGATGATGATTGACATGGAGAATCCCTCTGATTAATAAAGAGATTGTTAATCACTTAGTGCTCCTGATCGATATCGACTAAGAAACGGAACTACCAACTGAAAAGAGCCACTAAAGCTACAACTTGCTCTTCAGGTTCGTCTCTGTCTCTGCTTCTATCCGTGATGCATCAGATTACTTCTCAATTTGTAGTTTGAGTAATCTAAGATCTAGCATTTTACACGGTACCCATATACAGTTTCCTTCATGGAAGAAGAGGTGTACAGTTTTAGTTTGGCTGTGTTTAAACTTCTTAAGAAATAAGACAGACACCAGAGTGACATTATTTCTTTAACAGTGACGAAACAGAGAGTACCCACAAAAAGACTACTTTTATTTCTTTAATTGAAGTCATTATGGAAATATAGACTTTTGTATTAATAATTCTCCTAATGAGAAAAAGCTTGCTTTGTCTCCAGACCAGCTCATTGTCAATGGCTGTGTATATTTATACATTTGGTCCAAGTAAACTCTTTTGCTACAAAAAAAAGAAAAAAGAAAAAAGAAAAGAAAAAGTACTAGCAATTGTACAGTCAAAGAGAATTATTCAGTGGTCATAGTTTTGCTTAGATAATAAGATATGTTTCAGATGAGGCTGAAGAATGAGTCTCCGTTTAGTGTTTTTCCGAGAATCTTGTGAGATTAAATAACTTTGATAAGCTTTATGCATAAAATTGAGTTTATAAATCATAAGGGATCATGTAGGAAGGAGTATATGTCAATAGTTTGATTCAAGGAAAGTGTGAAGTAAGAAAATGTCGAACTTGGCTGTTGCACTCGTAGCCTGAGCCGTTTTAGCAGTGGCGGTTATCATCATAAGCTGCATCATCACCCGCAATACGAAGCTTCCCTCTCCACCTCCACCACCGCCACCACAGCCACTGCAGCTCCGTACGCCTGTCTATAGAACTAAAGATGGTGATCTGGTCGTTCTGACAGGCGCTGGCACCGCTATATCAGTTGCTGGAGCCGTTATCTATGGTGGTTCCAGTGGTTGTGGAGGAGGGGGAGGTGGTGGCAGTTGTGGAGGTGGTGGTTGTGGAGGTGGAGGTGATTAAGTATTTTTATTGCCAAGAGGGTGAATAATTAACTCATTCTGTTTTAGAAAGTTAGATGTTTAGTGGATTGACTTCGTTTTCTATTCTTTGTATAAATTATTTTCTCGTTTGTTAGTTTCTTTTGCATATTATCAGTGCACCAGAAGGGTGACATAAAATGATGGATGATGTAAAGGTTTTTTTTGTTGTGGATGATTCTCTGATTGTGGAACTTCTGATCTATATAGATTATTAAAAAAAAAACGACTTTAGCTTTCTATTGAGAACATTTTGTTTTTTTTTTCTTTTCTTTTAAGTAATAAACAGAGAATCCTCTGTTTCATCTGCCTCTTTGCTTTGAGCAGCAATGATCACTGTTGACTTTCAAAAATGCTTCAGTTTGATTCTTGTATGTTTCTTCTCGCTCCTCTGTTACTCTCTCTTCTTTAAGAAACCAAAGGACAGCTTGGATTTGCTTCCGAGCCCTCAGTCTCTCCCGATTATCGGCCATCTTCACCTTCTCCTCTCTGTTCTACCCCATAAGGCTTTTCAGAAGATCTCATCCAAATACGGACCTCTCTTCCATCTCCCTCGAATCGATCCTGTAACTCTAAATCTTCAGATTCCAACTTCTTGACCTTGAGATATCACTAAGAAGCTTGCTTTCACATGTTCTCATCTTATTCATCCAGAGACTCTCACGCTTATATGTTTCCCAGTTTATACTGGTTTACATTTCTGGTTTGATTCATTCAGAGATTTGGAGTATGTCAATAGTTTAATTCAAGGAAAGTGGGAAAAAAATGAAGAAAATGTCCAACTTGGCACTTGTAGCCTGCACTGTTTTAGCAGTGCATGGTTATCATCATAAGCTGCATCATCACCCGCAGTACGAAGCTTCCTTGATAAGCAAATGGATGAAAAAAGAAAAATTACATATACAGCTTTTTAAATGTTCAAATCGGAATTGAGTGGAGGAACAAAGAGGCCAGAAGGTCTTTGAGCTTTTGATTAGGATGGCCATATCCATCGCCGTCCTTGTAATACAAATCCATCACTCGTGCAATGTTGACGAGTCTCACCAGAATATGCCGTGGCACAGTTTTCGAAGTCATGAACTCCTCCATTATTATCTTATAATTCTCTCTTTCCATCTTCCTCAGTTCATCAACCGCTGCTTCTTTGAAAACACCATGTTGCTTCATGTAACAGTTGACACCATTCGCCACCTCTCCTCTGTCCATCTCTTGCTGTTCATAAAAGAAAAAAAAAAATAGTAAGTTTAACTTACATATATAATAAGCAGGGGTAAATGTTGTATGCATACCTCGTAGGTGACAATGTCATTTCTTAGACGAAACACGGCATTCAAAGCTTGAAAGATTTTAGGTTTGGAGTAGAACCACTCATTCAGTTGCTTCTGTTCACAATCGTCCATCGCTATAAAGCCGTAGGCTGCCAAGTCATCCAATGCAGATGCAGGAATCCCATTCTCTATGTAATCCTCAAATCTCGGAATGTGACTTGCGCGTGCCCATTTTGCTATCGTTAGATACAATTTCATGAGACTCTTACTCTGCAAGAATCATTGCCAATTAGATCATTGGATTAATTGGTGTAGTATACTCCGTTTACTACTTCAGTTCGACTACCTACCGCATCTATTGTTAGTTGCAATCTACCAAATTTTCCTTGAGCTCTCATTTCTCGATCGATATCGTCAACAGTTTCAAGCACATTTCGGTAGAAGATTTCCATATAGCTTGGTAGTTCTTCAATGACACTAAGATCCCACCTGGACATTTCTCTTTTCTTTGTTAAATTAATCAAAGAAAACACACATATATATATAGATTATATAATACATGCATGAGATCTTGGTATGTATGCTTTTGTAATTGTAGAAAAGACTCTACATACATACCTTTGGAAAGCATCATGAAGACTTATAGCTTCAGGAAGAGTGGCATATGCATCAAATGTATCATCCACAACGGTCAGGACCAGTGTAAGTTTCGCAGCAAAAATTCGCCCGAGTGAATAGCGTGGCTCGAAAAACATTCCTAGCCCCCCCAAATAGGTCTCCACATTTCGGTCCCTCATGTATGGTAGCTTAGTCGTCATATCTAGCTCCTTCCACCACCTGGAACCATCAATAAAGTTACATGATAAGAAGAAATATTAACAATGAAGATCAAACCTTAATATATACACACCAATTTGAATGGCAAAAGGTAATTACTTTGTGACAATTTTAAGCTCTTTGAGGTAATGCATCTGGCAAAAGTTGAAGTTGAGCTTGGCAAACTTGAGGACCGTCTCATCATGGCCTTCTTCTTGGTCGTAGAAAGAGATGTACTGCCTTGCAACTAGTATCTCTATGCTATGATATCGAGCTCTATACAATGCGTTTTGTATATGCTTAAAGAGATTGTCGCTTGTTTCTTGGCCTGTCAACGATTCCAAGTGATACCGTGTGAAACTTATGGCTTCATCCATTATGTCTTCAGATGGTGTCCCGAGATGCGCTGCTTCGTACAACTGTAGCATCCCTCTAACATCCTTTGCTAGACTCTGCTTCAACTTCCCATCTTCACCTTTGAATCTATCAAACACATCTACACCAAACCGATATATGTAAAATGTTATCAATGTGATTAAAGGAAACTGATAAAAAAAAACACGTTTATGTTGTTTTGTACCACAAGACATTTTGTGTCCATATAGTCTGAAAACTTCAAACATGATTGCTATTGTCTCCAAATCATCTTCTTTCGAGATTAAACCGTCCAGCCTTCCGAAAGCCTCGTGTNCGTTATCTATGGTAGTTCCAGTGGTTGTGGAGGTGGTGGTTGTGGAGGAGGGGGAGGTGGTGGTTGTGGAGGAGGTGGTTGTGGAGGAGGGGGAGGTGGTGGTGGTTGTGGAGGTGGTGGTTGTGGAGGAGGGGGAGGTGGTGGTGGAGGTGATTAAGTAATTATATTGCCAAGAGTGTGAATAATTAACTCATTCTGTTTTATAAAGTTAGATGTTTAGTGGATTGACTTCGTTTTCCATTCTTTGTATAAATTATTTTCTCGTTTGTTAGTTTCTTTTGCATATTATCAGTAGTGCACCAGAAGGGTCTTTTTGTTGTGGAGGATTCTCTGATTGTGGAACTTCTGATCAAAAACGACTTTAGCTTTCTATTGAGAACATTTTGTTTTTTCTTTTTCTTTTCTTTTAAGTAATAAACAGAGAATCCTCTGTTTCATCTGCCTCTTCGCTTTGAGCAGCAATGATCACCGTTGACTTTAAAAAATGCTTCAGTTTGATTCTTGTATGTTTCTTCTCGCTCCTCTGTTACTCTCTCTTCTTTAAGAAACCAAAGGACGGCTTGGATTTGCCTCCGAGCCCTCCTTCTCTCCCGATTATAGGCCATCTTCACCTTCTCTTCTCTGTTCTACCCCATAAGGCTTTTCAGAAGATCTCATCCAAATACGGACCTCTCCTCCATCTCCCTCGAATTGACGATCCTGTAACTCTAAATCTGCAGATTCCAACTTCTTGACCTTGAGATATCACTCAATTTGGAAAATCGTTTCAAGTAATAAGAAGCTTGCTTTCACATGTTCTCATCTTATTCATCCAGAGACTCTCACGCTTATATGTTTCCCAGATTACATTTTTGGTTTGATTCATTCAGAGATTTGGAGTATGTCAATAGTTTA
This sequence comes from Alliaria petiolata, assembly GCA_020283515.1. Taxonomy (NCBI): domain Eukaryota; kingdom Viridiplantae; phylum Streptophyta; class Magnoliopsida; order Brassicales; family Brassicaceae; genus Alliaria; species Alliaria petiolata. The sequence goes on from JAHZTW010000001.1 coordinate 358,360,950, forward strand.
ATTCAAGGAAAGTGGGAAACAAATAAGAAAATGTCCAACTTGGCTTGGCTGTTGCACTTGTAGCCTGCACTGTTTTAGCAGTACATGGTTATCATCATAAGCTGCATCATCACCCGCAGTACGAAGCTTCCCTTGATAAGCAAATGGATGAACAAAGAAAAATTACATATACAGCTTTTTTAAGTGTTCAAATCGGAATTGAGTGGAGGAACAAAGATGCCAGAAGGTCTTTGAGCTTTTGATCAGGATGGCCATATCCATCGCCGTCTTTGTAATACAAATCCATCACTCGTGCAATGTTGACGAGTCTCACCAGAATCTGCCGTGGCACAGTTTTCGACGTCATGAACTCCTCCATCATTATCTTATAATTCTCTCTTTCCATCTTCCTCAGTTCCTCAACCGCTGCTTCTTTGGAAACACCATGTTGCTTCATGTAACAGTTGACACCATTCGCCACCTCTCCTCTGTCCATCTCTTGCTGTTCATAATAATAAAAAGAAATAGTAGGTTTAACTTACATATATAATAAGCAAGGGTAAATAATGTTGTATACATACCTCGTAGGTGACAATGTCATTTCTTAGACGAAACACAGCATTCAAAGCTTGAAAGATTTTAGGTTTGGAGTAGAACCACTCATTCAGTTGCTTCTGTTCACAATCGTCCATCGCTATAAAGCCGTAGGCTGCCAAGTCATCCAATGCAGATGCAGGAATCCCATTCTCTATGTAATCCTCAAATCTCGGAATGTGACTTGCGCGTGCCCATTTTGCTATCGTTAGATACAATTTCATGAGACTCTTACTCTGCAAGAATCATTGCCAATTAGATCATTGGATTAATTGGTGTAGTATACTCCGTTTACTACTTCAGTTCGACTACCTACCGCATCTATTGTTAGTTGCAATCTACCAAATTTTCCTTGAGCTCTCATTTCTCGATCGATATCGTCAACAGTTTCAAGCACATTTCGGTAGATGATTTCCATATAGCTTGGTAGTTCTTCAATGACACTAAGATCCCACCTGGACATTTCTCTTTTCTTTGTTAAATTAATCAAAGAAAACACATGTATATATATAGATTATATAATACATGCATGAGATCTTGGTATGTATGCTTTTGTAATTGTAGAAAAGACTCTACATACATACCTTTGGAAAGCATCATGAAGACTTATAGCTTCAGGAAGAGTGGCATATGCATCAAATGTATCATCCACAACGGTCAGGACCAGTGTAAGTTTCGCAGCAAAAATTCGCCCGAGTGAATAGCGTGGCTCGAAAAACATTCCTAGCCCCCCCAAATAGGTCTCCACATTTCGGTCCCTCATGTATGGTAGCTTAGTCGTCATATCTAGCTCCTTCCACCACCTGGAACCATCAATAAAGTTACATGATAAGAAGAAATATTAACAATGAAGATCAAACCTTAATATATACACACCAATTTGAATGGCAAAACGTAATTACTTTGTGACAATTTTAAGCTCTTTGAGGTAATGCATCTGGCAAAAGTTGAAGTTGAGCTTGGCAAACTTGAGGACCGTCTCATCATGGCCTTCTTCTTGGTCGTAGAAAGAGATGTACTGCCTTGCAACTAGTATCTCTATGCTATGATATCGAGCTCTATACAATGCGTTTTGTATATGCTTAAAGAGATTGTCGCTTGTTTCTTGGCCTGTCAACGATTCCAAGTGATACCGCGTGAAACTTCTGGCTTCGTCCATTATGTCTTCAGAAGGTGTCCCGAGATGCACTGCTTCGTACAACTGTAGCATACCTCTAACATCCTTTGCTAGACTCTGCTTCAACTTCCCATCTTCACCTTTGAATCTATCAAACACATCTACACCAAACCGATATATGTAAGATGTTATCAATGTGAGTAAAGGAAACTGATAAAAAAAAAACACGTTTATGTTGTTTTGTACCACAAGACATTTTGTGTCCATATAGTCTGAAAACTTCAAACATGATTGCTATTGTCTCCAAATCATCTTCTTTCGAGATTAAACCGTCCAGCCTTCCGAAAGCCTCGTATAGAATCTCTTCGATTTCGCTCTCAAAGTAATGAGCGGTACCGAGGCTGATGAGCAAATGGATGAGACGAATCTTCTCCTTGTCGCTGCTGTGAGGAGACATGAGCATGTCTCTCACTTTAGGCTTCATCACCGTTTCGATTTCTTGCTCAAGTGCCTCAAATTTCTACAAAAGTACAATATGGCTTAGTTAAACAAATCATGTTCTGCAACAAGACTTATCATGAAACACATCAGAGCAGGTGTGTACTTACAGAGTTATCAACGTGAAGAGAGAGGAAGTGATCTCCCCAAACAGATGGAGAAAAGTACGTCAATGGACGAGTACTCTCAAGATCGCCACTACTCTCAGCCTTAACATAGATCAGGTCATGTTTTGTGGGTTTCTTGGAGGAAAGAGTATTGTTTTGACGCAAAAGGCAAGGAAACTGAGAGAGGTTGGTTTTAAAGGGAGGGACGTAGTGAGCGTTAGGTAGAATTTTAGGACCAAAACACATTCTTGATGCTTCCATGTTTAGACACTATCACTAAAAGATAGATCCACGAGAAAGCCTTTGTTCTGTTTTTGTGGAAGGATTGTAAGTTTTAATTTGCTTTCTCATCTCTCTGAAAATGTATTTTAATTTGATCATACCTAAAATAGATTAATATTTAAGGAAATTTCTTAAGTAAGTCGAATCTTGATTTGATGACGTTTCATACACATGGGGATCGAAAATGTCAACAGCGTCATTTCTCAACTTGCAACTTCTGTAAACAAAACAGGATGAATAGGAATGATTCGAATGAATAAAAAAAATTAAAATAGATATTATTGATGAAATGAAATTAAATTACTAAATTACTTATTTGACTTCAAACATTATATTTATAAATTATGCCATATCATCTCCATCAACATTACATTTATGATTTATATAAATCATGAAAGATCGTCTCTACTAGTGGAGTGGATTTGTACAATTTTAAAGTCAGAACAGCAACATAGTCTTGGTATCATGTTTAACAAAAAAGATATATGTACTTTGTTTCTGCTGAAGAACTGTCTTTTGGTTAAAGAACTCTGTTTTCTTAAGTGATGATGTTGACTTTACAGAAATACAGGCATTGGTGATAAATTTGATTACCGTAAAATTAACCGTAACTTTTTTTTTAAAAACTCTTTATATTAAACAAAACTATCTTATTTCATAGCTATTATTTTCATTAAACATTTATTAATTTTAAAAACGATTTGATCAACCACTTTTTTTCTTATTTTTCTTCCAAATTCATGGCTAAGAGTAGAAGTGTCATTCTGTCAAAAAAAAAAAGAGAGAGTAGAAGTGTCATTTTAAGAAAACATTAGAGATAAACATTTACAAAAATATTTAGGGTATTTAATCAAATAAGTACCTTTTTTAAGGGAAAAAATAGAGTCAATCGTAAACCAAATTACTTACGAATGCATAAAAACGGGGGAAAACATATATGCATCATGTTTCGACAGGAAAAAAAAAAGTTAAAAAGAAAATCGAGTAAATGTGTTCATGCAGGCATGTTTTACAGATTTTGAAGCTAATAGAACAAAATATGAATCTTGGGGATCCAAGTGTGGAACGGTGGAAATAGCCAAATAGGCCATGTCATTATTGATTAATTTCACAAACATGTTTATGATCAGGCATCGGCGGAAGTAACAAAGAGAATTAATATGGATTAAAATTTAAAAGAATGGCAGTCGCACGCATGGTCGATCTTTAAAGCTGAAAGGGATGGAGGAGCACGGCGGCAATGAATCGTTTAAACTTTGCTTGGGGATTGGTGAATTCATCAATACCTTCTTTATAAAACACCTCCATGGGACGTCCAAGGTTGATGCACCGTACCAGAACCGGACGTGGCACATCTTTGATCGTCAAGAACTCCTCCATTAGCATCTTATAGTTGTATATATACATCTTGTTCAGTTCTTCCATCGCTGCTTCTTTGCTTACACCATGCTGCTTCATATAACAGTTCACCCCATTCGCCACCTCTCCTCTGCTTATCTCCAGCTGTTCATTTATCAAAATAATTACACTTAAAATAACCAAAATTTAATGTCTATCTTTTGTTGCTACATCAAAATTGAAATGAGCATATATATAACGGTCATGTATGTTTCTATATATACCTCGTAGGTAGCTATATCGTTCTTAAGACGATACACAGCATGCAAAGGTTGGAAGATCATGGGCCTAGTTTCGAACCACTCGTTCGTTTGCAACTCATCACAATCTTCCATCGCGATAATGCTGAAAGCTAGCAAGACACACATCCCTGAAGTCACAAGCCCAACTTTCATGTATTCCTCAAAGGTTGGCACGTGACCTACACGTGCCCATCTTGCTAAGTCTAGGTACCCTCTCCCAAGTGTCTTAAACTCCTCTACCATCAGCTTTACGCTAGCTAATCTTCCTCGCGGCTTCATTTCCTTTTCAATCTCTTCCACATTTTCCAACATACTTTGGACCGCGATTCTTATATGGCTTGGAAGTTCATCAGTGGCACTAAGTTCCCATCTGACCAAATGCATGTCGACCTACACATATTAATCAACGGAGATAAGTTGAGGAACTTACGGAATTTTAAATTGCATCTACGTAGAGATATCTCTCTACGTACCTTTGTAAAGAATTAATGTAACTCTCAACTTCTGGAAGAGTTCCAAATGCATCGCATGTATCATCCATTCCAACCCCGACAATGAGGAGTTTGGTGAATATAATTCTTCCTCGTGAATATTTTGGCTCGAAGTAAACTATAAGCGCCGAGATATATGTCTCCACAAGCCTATCCCTCATGTACGGTAGCTTAGATGCAAGATCTAAATCCTTCCACCATCTGCAATTTATAGCACATGAAATGTAATTAAAGCAACAAAATCAAGACAGAAGCTCACTCGTAAATTTATATCCTGAATAGCAATAGTGTGTACTTGGTGAGGTGTTTAAGCTCTTGGACGTAATGCATCTGGCAAAAGTTGAAGCTGAGCTTCGCAAACTTGAGTAGCATCTCATCGTGCTCTTCTTCTTGATCGTAGAAAGAAATGTAATCTCTTATGGCTAGTATTTCCATGTTTTGATATCGAGCTCTATACAACGCGTTACGAATATGTCTAGAGAGATTGGGATTACTGATCGCTTCTTGGACCGCAAAAGACTCCAATTGGTTCCTCGAAAAACTAAGCGCTTCTTCCATTATATCTTCAGAGGTTGTCCTGAGATGTGCTGCTTCGTATAGCTGCAACATTCCCCTAACATCCTCGGCTAGACTTGCCTTCAACTTCCCATCTTCACCTTTAAATCTTTCAAAGGCATCTATACGAAACAAAGATAGCCAGATTTGTCATGCTATATTACATCTATACTTGTGAATCAAGGAAGCTAAAATAAGTTGTAACTACCGCTAGACATATAGTGACCGCGTAGTCTAAAAACCTCAAACATGATGGAGATTGTCTCCAAATCATCTTGGCTGTCTGAAATTAAGCCGTCCAAATTCACAAAGGCCTGATTCAGTATCTCATCAATCTCGTTTTCAAAGTGAAACGAGATACCGAGGTTGACTAGCAAGTGAATCAACCCAATCTTCTCCTTTTCGCCGCTGTGAGAAGACATGAGCATCTCTCTCACGTGCGGCTTCATCACTGATTTAATCTCTCGATTGAGTGCATCAAATTCCTGCAAAGATACGATGTAAGTCAAGTCATGTTCTGACAAATCATTAGAACACATCCTTTCAGGTGTATAATTTTTTTGGTAGTGTGTACTCACAGAGTCGTCGAAGGGAACAGAGAGGAAGTGATCGCCCCAAAAAGAGGGAGAAAATTGGATCAAGGGACGAGTGCTCTCAAGATCACCATTACTCTCAGTAGTAGCCTTGACTCGGAACATCTTGTGTTTTGTCGGTTTCCGAGAAAGAGTGTGGTTGTGAAGCAAACGCTGAGGAAAACGATAAAGGTGTGTATTAATACAGAGAGAGACGGTGCGAATTTGAGAGAGATTTTTCAGTCCAAAACCCATTCTTGTTGCCTCCATAACGAATACAGACAAAGAAAAATGGAGGTACTCTGTTTTTTTTGTTGAAGAACTCTGTATTGGTTGAGTAGCTTTTACTTATTTTTTGCTGACTAATAAGTAAAAATTTAAGTTTATAATGAAATTAAGGCCAGATCTGAAGCAATGAAGTTGTTCGTAATTGGATAGGTCAAAATTTGATAAGGGATAGAGGAACAAAGAGGTGATGATATTGTAATTTTTCAGGTTATGTTTTCGATAGAAGAGTTTCTGACACAAGAAATTAATCTGCATGTATATCACATATATACTTAGGCGATCATCTGTACCATGCGTATGATGAAAAATTTATAAATAATTTTATTAAAAATAATTTTAAAATAATTTAAAGTACAAATAATAATTTGTATGAGTAACAACAAAATTTATTTTACTAATGAAATTACAAAAATGATTTTATAATCAATTTTAATATAATTTTTTTTTTACCAATGTAATTGCATATTTAGGTTAACCCACAAAAACAAAAATGCATATTTTGCTTTTTTATCCAATAAAAATAATTTAATATAAAAAATTGATTAAATTAAAATATAATATATTAACAAAATAATAATTTAATTTTTTAATCAAAATAAAATATTTATAATATTATATGTTTTTAACATATTAAACTATTTTTAATATTTCAACTTTTTGATATAATATTTTTAACTTGTTATCAAGTTTACATATTTATATTATTTGATTAATTTATATGATTCTATTAACAAACCATATTAAACAAAAAAAATATTTATAAATATGGATGTCTATTAAATCAAGCTTCTTACTTTTACAGTTTTTTGGTATCATTTATGTTTTTCTTATAATGATTTTTGAACCATCTACACATCCTCATTTCTAATGTGGAACTTTTAAAACATATTCATGTTTAGTAAACATTTGAGTAATTTATATTCATTTTAAAAAAAATCGAATTATAACACTTGTAAAAAAAATCAAAGTTTGAATTATATGGATGTTATGATGATTTTTTTTTTTACAAAACTAAGTTTAAACAAAAATAAGAGAAGAAATATAATGTTTTAAAAAATAATTAGTATGAAATATTTTTGGTAAGAAAAAAAATATCTTCATAAATTAAATGCTGAATTATGTATAAATAAATGATATAAACTATTATCTAACCAAATTGATGTGAATGACAGAACATGTAATTAATATAGTGACATAAGTCCATTTTTATATGTTTAATGAAAATAATTTTGATACATCAGAAAAATGACACCATTGTAAATAATATATAAAATTAAGATTATTTTTAAAAATATTTTTCAATTAATATATCGGATATGAGATCGGGAAAAATAGGAAGGAAAATGTCAGACGATCACGTACGTACCATTAAGCCTCCCTAATAATTATTATTTTTAAAATTTGTAACCCTTATTCAATGTTTCTTAAAAGTCAACGGTCGTCGGTCGATGAGACGAGTTTCAATTTCCTATTATTTGTGGTAAACTATACTAAGGATCATGACAGATCATCTCCACCAAATGAGTGTTTGTATACAATTTTTCAAATCAAAAGGAAAGAGTGGTCTTCGTAATACTCTTGTTTTTTGTTTTTTTTTCACGTAATACTCTTTTATTTTAAGATCAATAATTTTCAGTTACGTTGGCACGTCATGATCATCATATTCATATCAAATGTTTCTTAAAAGTCAACGGTCGATGAGACGAGTTTCCATTTCCAAGCAGACACCATTTTGGGAAAGAGACGAATCTCACAGCATTCGTTTAGGATTTCAATACACATGTGGGAGCCGGGGAAAATGTCAGACTTATCGCTTAATGGGGAATCCACACGATTAAACTTTTTCTTATTATTAAACATGTAACTTCTCTCACTTAGTTTTAGGGTTTGTACACATGAGAAGCGGGAAAATGAGAGAAGAGGTACGTAGTTTAGGACAAGCAGTTAATCTTTTTCTTTCATTTTATATAACAAGAACATGAAAAAAAGAAATTGAAAATTATCTTAGTTTGAAATAAACAAGACGAGAATCAACTGTTTCTGCAGGCAATGTAGCTAGCCAGAGCCACTAGAGGTGCCGCCTTATCCGAATCAAACCCTAGAAGCTGTTCCTCTGCTTCTTTGCTCAATTTCTCCGCAAGCTCCCTCGATTTCTCCAAACCAATCAACCTCGGATACGTATGTTTTCCGGCGATAACGTCTTTTCCGGCGCTCTTGCCCAATTCCTCTGTAGATTTCGTTACGTCAAGAATATCATCAACCACCTGAAACAACAGCCCAATACATCTCGCGTACTTTCTAAGCTTTTCCATCTCTTCCTCTGTTCCACCTCCCATTATGGCTCCTAGAACCGCCGCTGCCTCCAACAACGCCGCCGTTTTGTGGAGGTGAATGAACTCTAGACGCTCCAATCCGACGTCGTCTGGATCCAGTCCTTCGCTGCTTAGGTCAATCACTTGCCCAGCCACTAGCCCTTTTGTCCCTATGGCCTTTGCGAGCTCAATCACAGCAAGGATCATCCTCTCAGGGGGGACCGACCCACTCGACACGACCGTCATGTGCTCAAACGCCAAAGCAAGGAGTGCATCACCGGCCAAAACCGCCATGTCTTCTCCAAATACCTTGTTTGAGCAAACATTGGTTCAACAGTAGTGAGCAAACATTTAACATCAAATGAAATGATTCAACTCTAGTGAGCCTTCATATGATTTAACAACATACCTTGTGGTTGGTGGGCTTGCCTCTGCGGAGGTCGGCATTGTCCATACAAGGAAGGTCGTCATGAATAAGAGAGCTTGTGTGGATCATCTCTACCGCGCAAGCGGCTGACATGGCAGTAGCCTCGTCACCGCCCACGAGCTCGCAGGCAGCAATACAGAGCAGAGGCCTCACACGTTTTCCGCCCGCTAGCAATGAGTACCGCACAGCCTCCTGGATCGTGAGGGGTTTCAGAAGCGGTACGGAAACGTCAAGAGCCGAGCTTACAGATTCGGCTTTACGGATCATATACGACTTGAAGTCAAAGGCAGAGGTGTGATCATTGCATTTTCCCTCTGGTGGAATCATGTCTCCGCCTCGTGAGGTGAGAGCAGAGGAGAGAGACAAAACAGTGCGTTTTTGGAGACTCTTGACGGAGTCAGAGGATATGGAGTTGAATCTTCTTCCTTTGGATTGGATGAAGAGGGAGGATGAGCTGAGATGAACAGTAGCCATGGTTGATCCACCTTCTCGAATACAATTTTATAATTGGGTTTGCCCATTAAGAGCTCTTAATAAGTTTCTTGGACTTGAAGCAATAAAGGTCAACGAATCTCTTGTTATTTTAAATTGTATCATCTGCGAGGAAGATAGTATGAATTGAAAATTATGGGATGGAAAAGTCACGATCTATATATATATATTATAATTAGAATAATTGAAAGCAGTTCAGATTTCATTAGTTAGTTAATGCCGAGGAAGTAGTAAAAAAACAAAAAAAAGTTGACTCCAGGGACAGAGTTTGTGAAGTCTGATATGAGGCTTTTGCCCAATCCTTAGTCAAGACATTGTGAACTATAAAAGAAGATTTGTGAAGATCTGATCCTAGAGTATTATTATTAGTGTCTTAACTTCTGGGCCACTTGATCAGAGTAAGTAAATATACAGAGAATAAGGTAGGTACTTACAGTTCATATTTGATCTGTTCCACGAGAACACGCTTGGTGCGTTGTAGCCACGAAACCAAGCCAAGCTCTTGATCCACGAGAGAACACCATGTACTAAGATAACATCCAAAAAGCTGATACATATCAGATAACATAAGCTGCTATTGTCAGCCATAAGCCATGCTGATCTTCACAATTCTTCAGTACTTAGATCAATGTAGCCAAAGCAGATGTTGTGCGGAACACACTACTAAAAGTTGGAAGCTTTGGATAAACGTTTTCCCTAGATCATTCATCTTACTAAACCAATGAAGCGCCTCCTCATGCTCTCCAAACGCAGATATTATAAAGGTCCAGATGATATCTTCCTTTTTAGGCAACGCTATGAACAAACTCCACGCATTTAGAAATGTCTCCTTTTTCTAGAAAATCCTTTTGGCAATATCTGCCAAGTAAAACCACATCTTTCTTCGGCATCTTCTGAAAAGGTTCATAAGCTTCAAATGTTTGTTCATGCTCACACTCTAGAGGCATGGATGAAACTAACCCATAAATCTTCTCACAGGCTTTGAACATGAGAGCCAAGGTGCACGAATTAACACTGACATCTCCCTCCTGTCTCATTGTCAGAAGCCCATCTTTGAAACAACCATCAATCATAGCACATTTTTCACAGGGCTTCTATCAAATAGCATCAAAAATATTTCCCCTTTGCAATACCCATCAAACAGCGAGCTAAATATGATACCAGAAACTTTTATCTACGGTACCCTGAAAATAATGCGAATAACCTCATTCAAATTCTCTGTTTTCAAATAACCACTTACCAAGGCGTTGGGAGAAACAGGGATACAACAAAACTCCTTCGAATGTCTCACGTATTAAATTCTGCGCCTTTTTGTTACACATCCCTGTCCGAAAGAAACCATTAATCCTCCCACGAGGCGTAAATCATGACGTTGTAAGAAGCTGTGGATCTCTCAGGCATTTCATCGAGCAGCTTCCTGGCTTTACTCAATCAGGCCATTTTCTACATCGCCGGTCATCATCGCAGTCCAGGAAACGAAATTGGAATACGAAATAGGACTAAAAACCTCTTCGACATTTCCGGTCCTTCCGTGATTCGTGATCTGAGAATTGCAGTCAACGACGACGGGTTTGCTTCTGTTTCCGGAAAATTGCATGATTCCTAGGTTTCCGACTTGAGCTAATCAGACAATATGCGTAGAAAAGAAAACTGATGATTTGGAAGACAAAAAAGCCAAAAGTGTAACTGAGAAGAAGGCCATGTCCGTAGATTAAGCGGGTCGTTGAAATCTCCCGCAATTAGTTAGTTAGTCGCA
>JAHZTW010000001.1:358375111-358493116 GCA_020283515.1 Alliaria petiolata
AGATCCCTCACCTTCCGGGAACACGTGTCGGAGCCATTCGACAGCGAGAGGCTCCCGGCGACATTAGCCTCCGAGATTCAGAGGTTTCTTCGTATAGCGAACTTGGTTGAGTCCGAGGAACCTCGTATTGCTTATCTATGTAAGTTTACCTCTTCCCTAATTGTTAGGATTTTAACTTAAACCCATTTTTCCTTAAAAAAATTCGCGCTTTCTTATTCAGTAATCATACTTCACTACTTCACTGCCAATTTTGAGTTTAAAAAATTGAAATTTTCGGTCGCAGGTCGTTTTCATGCTTTCGAGATAGCTCACCACATGGACAGAAATTCAACGGGAAGAGGTGTACGGCAGTTCAAAACTTCTCTTCTTCAAAGGCTTGAACAGGCAAGTCTATAATATGTGTTTTCTTTTTCTTTTCTTCTTGTCAAGATATCAGTTGATGTGGACCACCAGTTTCTGAATATTTCATGAGATTTCTAATCAGTTTGCTTTTTTTGGTTGACTGACTTCTCTGTAGGATGAAGAGTTTACTGTGAGAAGAAGAAAGGAGAAGAGTGATGTTCGGGAACTCAAACGTGTTTATCATGCTTACAAAGAATACATTATCAAACATGGTGCAGCATTCAATTTGGATAATAGGTATGTATCCCTTTATCTACTAACTATTGTTGCAGCTCAATTTCAGCTAGCAAACATTAACCTTATGGAAATATTTTTTTTTTATCTTAATAGTCAACGAGAGAAGTTGATAAACGCAAGGAGAATTGCTTCTGTCTTGTATGAAGTTCTAAAGACAGTCACAAGTGGCGCTGGCCCTCAGGTTCTGGCCTCCTCTCTTATACACATCTAGATGTGTATAAGAGACCGGCTTTCGTCTGGTTCTGATCTCTCCCAAAATAAAATGTCTCACGAAATCGTCCCCGTGGATCCCATCGATGTCCCTGTCTCTTATACACATCTAGATGTGTATAAGAGACAGGCTTCATCCATTTTTTATTTTTATTTTCTTTCTCTTTTCCCGAATGTGATTTTTTTTTTTTTTTTTTGGTTTTCCTTTTTGAAGTAGTACTTAAGTATATTTTTAATTTCGAAGTTGTCAGTTTTTAACCGAAAAAAGAAAGTAAATTTGTATACAAGCCAACTTTTTTAGTAAATAAACTTAGGTTATCAAATAAAAAAATAATAAGTATGGAAGATTTTTTTTTTTTCTTTTGAACTTTAGTATGGAAAATTTACCCTGCTTCAAAAAAACGATTTGGTTGATTTACCGTCATTTGTTATTTAGTACGAGAGGCCACTAGAAAAAAAAAAGAGTGTAGACTACGATAATAATCGTTATAACCAGTGGCGGAGGTAGTTCTTTAAGAGGAGGGTCATTTGATCCATATGGATTTTTGAAAAAAAAAACAAATTTACTTGTATTTTGAGAAGAAAATTAGGTGAAATGTTAAAAATTTGGCTAATTAACCCACGTAATATCCTAGATACATATGGTTGACCCTGGTAAAATTTGTGGTTGGCTCCGCCACTGGTTATAACATGTCACTATTGTTGACGAATGTGAAAACTAATATGATTAAGCCTCGAACAACCACGAACGAAAAAGTTCACAAAACTTATAAAAAGGAAATCATCATCAAACAACAAAAGCTTTGAATCAAATACATACTAAAGAATAATTCGAACAAATTTTGGAAAATAATTGGAGAACATTATTAAAGAAAACGAAAAGAGAGGTGGAGACATGTGAACCGATCGAATTGATGCGATGAAGATGGGGTGGGTCTGTCTCTTATACACATCTAGATGTGTATAAGAGACAGTGCTTGTTGCTTCCATTTCTACTCTGTTTCTGTGTTTTTTTTTTTGAATGAATGTTAAAATTTATTCAAACCTAAAAACCTTGTTTACAAAGATTNATAAATCAGAAAGTGGGTAATTACGTCAGTATGAGCATGTGTTTACATGACAACAGACTCTTGTCGGAATTGCTTGACATGCAAACTTTCCTCTACTTCACCAAACCAACCAATGCAGTTTCACTTATTAACTATTGACTATGGCTAATTCATTATTTTAATCACTAGTTAGTTAATCATTTAAAACCTTATAGCTGTCTCTTTCTGCCTCACCACTCGCACCAAATGCAACTATAACCAGAAGTTCATCGCATTCAAATGTATTAATTGGATTTTGTGCAATCGATAGTTGAAAGAAAATAGTAATATATATATATATGACATTACACAGTTTTTATATAAAATCGAGGAATTCCAACAGAAACTCAAACTAATTCCTTTGATGACCACACTTCTTCTCATCCAACTCAGAGCCATATACGACCACTTGAACCAAACCGGTTAACCGAGAACCAGAACCAACATAACATTTTTCTTTTCGTTGTCAATATTATTGTATGACTTTAGCCTTATCTTGAATATTTAATATATTTCTACTTGTGAGTTAATGACCACGTAAATTGTTTTTTTTTTTGGTGATATTTTTGTTCTATGAAACTAATTTTCAATTAATAACACTCATGTGAACATGGGAAGTGATTTTACAAAAGAGAATGACCTAATGACAGATCAATACTAGTATGGGAACAAATTACGAGGTGAAACCTCACATTCAACTCAATTAAAATTAGAATAAAGAAATGGAAAAAAGTGAAAGATCGAGAGGTCCAATGTGGTTAATCATTATGTGATATTAGTTAATCCATCAATTTTCTACCCAAAAGTATGATTAAGCATAGAATTTAGCAAAATAAAAAATCATTATTAATGTTGAAACACAAAGATCCCATCAAATGACAAATGATAACAACAGTGCTTGTAGGGTAACAACTTTAATATATATACAATTTTTTTAAAGAAAACGATTAAAATGCCATTTCAACATCATCTATCATATTATTCCGTATGCTAATTCCAATAATTAAGTGCCTAATCGAACATATACATATTTTTTTGGCTAAAATGTTGAACATTTACATATATTTGCGCAAATAAATGTTGCTAAATAATTTGATAATGTGGGTACATAATCCAACCATCGCCTTTTTAGTTGGGAGTGGATATTTCCAACCTGTCACTCCCACTTTCCTACTCTCTATTTTAATTTATTTTTAGCTATTTCAATATCTAAAGGTATTATTTGTGTTCAACTATCAGGGAAAAAAAACGGCCGTAATTGCTCGTTATTAGGGCATATTTTGTCAATCAAAGGAGCTAGCTCTACATGCGGGGATCTTGTGTTTGAATATTGGTCGATGAGTGGTAAAGTGATAAAACTAATGCGATTGTCTGAAGTGTTTTTAACTAGTTCTGATTTTAGGTGAATAGCTTGATATAGACATGCATTGGGGGAATGGGCATATATGAATATGATGTAATGAAGGTGAAGTGTCACAGTGTGTGAAAAAGCATGTCCCCTGCCCTCCTCCCCCTAACTTTCTTTGACTTTATCACATTTTTATCAATTAATTATTGTTAACATCGATTTTACTATGGCTAATTCTGGTTTACTAAATTGACGAGAGGGTCCATTAAATAGTATATTTATTTGCGGACATTTTTGAAGACATCGCAATCGATGAGATGAGCGGTGATAATAAAAGAAAATTAGGATTGGCGGAACCAATAAAAAACGCACCAACAATATATAAATAAAAGAAAAATCAGATCGAAAAAAGAAGATCGCCTGGAGAAAAACCAAACAGGCACCTGAAAAGAGCAAAAACATCACAAACACTAATAGCAATTGGCGATATAAGGCTGTACGGGTCTCATGAGAGTATGTCTTTCCGAACATATCTCATGAGGTCCCGATGTAAGGTTAGTAATCATCCCTCGCCACTTAACCGCCGTGAGAACCCTTTCACTCTCTCTCACGCTGGATATTAGCCGATGCACCTC
Organism: Alliaria petiolata; assembly: GCA_020283515.1. NCBI lineage: Eukaryota > Viridiplantae > Streptophyta > Magnoliopsida > Brassicales > Brassicaceae > Alliaria > Alliaria petiolata. The sequence continues at coordinate 358,379,032 of JAHZTW010000001.1, forward strand.
ACCATTACATAAACAAATTAGCATCATGATCTCCGGATGTGATGCTTCACACTTAACCGCACAAACTCACCCTCTCGAGTACTTGTTCCAAGTTATGCACGCATAACTTGGACGTCGAAGAACCTTCGGGAGGAAAACCCTTTTTCGTTCCTCCCGAGGGTTTTTCTAACCCATCTGCTAGTGATTTCAGGGTCCGGAGACCCGGCTCAACACCAGCACGAGTACTACCGATCCCCCAACGCACAAACCCATGATTCAAAGTTCAACCACTCCGGAGAACACACATCCCCTATTTGCATCCCGCAAAATGCTCTCGAACAGTTGACACTAGAAAGAGGAGAAAGACTAGTGCCCGACATTAACGAAAAGCAACAACAACGTACTCAGAATGAAACATGGCGCGAGGCTCCGGAACGTTGTTCCTCGACCAGGAGTGAGTTGAACGTGGCATGGGCCGCATAAAGGCTCTCTCCAGAAAAGTCTTGGGGATGATCTGCGAAAAGGTGGTTTAACGTCTAAAGCAATCCGCAAGCAGCCCAGCAAAGTCAAGAAGAAAGTTCTCGAGGACTTGAAAGAAGAAGTTGCCTCCATTCATAGGAACCATACGGGAGCAACTTAGCATTTGTAGAGACCCCAACATGAAAGAAACCCGGCCAACGGTGTATAGAGGAAAGACTAATCTGTAAGTCGCGATCTGATAAATCACGACACGCCTGCTGCAACTCAGCACCGAGATGTGCGACCTTGCCTCCCAACTCCTCTCCCCTCACCGAGGATCGAGACTCTGCGAGTTGATCCCTCACAATGATTAGCTCCACCTACCACTCACTTGCTCGGTCGGACAGAACTCACTACCCACATTTAACCGTCATAAACTCTTTCTCCAACAGCTAGAGCGTCTTAAAACTTTAAAAATAGACGCACTACTCAGAATCCAATAAAGGAGAAGTATCTGAATACCAACCATGTAAAGAGCGATACCTCGTCCATCTAGCCGTTGAGATCGGCGGTGGTACAACGTCAACCCATGAAAAAAGGAAAAGGCTGTCTCGAGGGCGGTGACAATGGAGGAGAGACCGGAGAAGTCAGCACTGGCTAAGGGGTCAATTCTTTCACGGCGAGAGAGCCCGATTCTCAATAAAAAAATATCATAAACTGAAAAAAGACCGCGCCAGAGACAAAGTGGCTTTGCATGAAGGCCCAGTGGAGGAGGATAACCGACGCCTCCTGACCGGAAGCCAAGTAAGAGGGACCCAAGGACGGGGATAAGCCTGCCTAAAGAAGAAATGTTCCCGCCAATAGCGGCTCCCGAATCGGTCTCCAGAGATAAATGCGGAATGCCCATCTCTGATAAACAGAGTGTAGCGAAGAGAATCCGTCGAGATGCGTTGCAGCGGGTACAATAGGAGTATCATGGATCCCCGGATTGGTACACTCAATAAATCGAGGAGGACCGGATAGGCGGCGTGATGCCCCCATGTTGAAGGATGCAACTAAGTGGGGCATATACCAGAGCGACGACATAAGTCGACCAGAACTCCTGGAAGATGACCTCGGAAACCGTAAAGGATGCATTCCTCGAAGATCGCAATACGAGCAATCGAAGGACGCTAGACAAGTTGGCCCACCAAGGGGATGATGGGATCCAACCCAATGCATAAATGGTCGGCGGCAGACGTCACTCTCTCCAGAGTATTAGAGGCGCAGCCAGAGTGTTCACATTTCTCCACTTCGTCTTGAGGACCGACGACCTCCTTCTGAATAAATTCCATCCGGTCCGAAAGAACATCGAAACGTCCGACGCTAGCATAGTTCCAGTGACTAGAGGCAGAACCACCCGACAAATCATTAGAAGATGTAGACATCGCAACGATGACGGACATTGAAAAGAAAAAAAGAGAAACAAGGACGGAGGAAATCGGAAAGACAAAATCGATTAAGGCAGTAGAGAAACGGATTTTGAGGGTAAAATGTGGAGCAAAATTTATTCCTCGGAATTGATTTTATAAGCGCTTGGAAGAAAATGAACATATAGTGAAAAACGTCACGGCTGTAGGAGAAAGCAAGAAAAGATTGAGGAGTGATCTAGCAAATAAACGTACTCTCGAGCCACTTGCCGAGAATATGCGCCATTATGAGGGTAGGGTCATATCGCCTCATCATGACAAAAGGCGAAGGAGCACATCAAAGGTGGAACATGAAGCGAGGTCAACAATACGGAACAACTTCTCATACGTCGGACGAATAAGCTCACGCCGCGTGAACTCCTCTGCGAACAGACGAAAGCACGCCATGAAAGATGAGAGACAAGTCATCCGATCAGGAAGGATAGCACGACCGTGGCGGGAGAACAAACGTTTGTAAATCTACGAGAACGAGAACTCGGAGCCTATCGACCCCGACATGAGCATCGCGATGTCCCTTGTAAAAGTCCACCCAAGGAAGTAAAGGTAAAATTTATCCGCCCTCTGCCTTCCATAAAATAGGTCATCCATTCTATCTCATTTTTGTATCCCCTCGGAGTTTCTATTTTCTTTGCGTGTTCATTAATTCTTGTAGGGATATATTTCGTTTTGCATCCCCTCGGGGTCTAAGTTTTTTCTGCATATTTATTCACCCTTTCGGAGGCATATCTCGTTGGCATCCCCATGAGATTTTTTAGCCATCTCCAATTTCGACCAAGACACTCGTCAGATCCTGGTCCACTTATCATGCTTATGGGCTTTCAAATTCTCGGTTGTTCCTTCCGTGGAAAGCCGTCATAAGAGTCTCTTGCAAGCCAATCCTCCGGGGTTTTCGTCAACATGTTCCCCTGTGTACTTACTCGTCCTCCGGAGTAATATTCTTCCATAAATTAGAAAATGCCTTGCGAGAGCTTCTCTTCTTTATAACTTACTTCTCCCTCCGCGAAAGGTCAAAGCACGATTTACAAAAACAATAAATATCTACCGCGTAAGCACAACGCGAAGACTATTCTGACAGTTCGGAAGTCATGGTAACACCTCTGGGAAACTCTCTGCTTGCCACAAGCAACGGCTCCCCCTCGTGTTAGCAACCTGCGCACATGGACATTCTCATCTCCCTCTTAAGGCGCCCCTCGCAGTCCTTGAACAGGTGTCATCTTAGCGTCAAGACCTCATTTCCTCTTGGTCATTCAAGGTTATAACTCCTCTATAAAATCGATAGGGAAGAAAGGCGGCTCCATAATTACGCACCAAAAGAAGTAATGCGAGTAAATTCCTCTAGTGAGAGCTCGCTCGCGGGCAATCATGAGCTTTTCCCCTGAAAGTCGCGTGCAGATCTTAACCAACTTTCGACTGGCTCGTAGTCCTCCGGGATGCGCAGTTAATCTAGGTATAAACCAAATGTGCATGCAACTAGTTGAATCAAGGGAGCCCGCCTCCTCTATCCCAGCCTGATCCAGGGAACAATTGGCTGGGAAATCCCTCCTCGAGGCAATTCCATTCTGAAATTCCTTCGGGTATGAAACGAAAGCTACCATGTATGTTCTTGCACGAAATAAAGGTCCATTAGAGTTCAACTCCCTGCTTCGTCTCCGATGACACAAGAAGTCGAGGGCAATTGTTGAGACCGATTTTACCGTGGCCAATCACGGTGTGACACGTTGACGAAAGGGCCTGTCAAACTGTACACCTACCTGCAGACCTCCGTGTAGGCATCATGACCGATGGGACGGGGCCGAAGGTAAAAGATGGATCCAGCAGTACAAACTTTTATCGGCTCCTGGGGAGATGAGATGTGACTGAACGGCGAGCTTGGCAGAACTAAAAGGAGAGCATGTCAGAAGTATATAAATAGGAGAAGAATCGGATCGAAAAAGGGAAGTCGTCCCGGGAAAGACGAGAGAGGTTCCCAGAGAGACCAAAAACACCACAAACACTAATGGCAACCGGCGGTATGAGGCCGTACGGGTCTCATGATTGCATGTCCTTCCGACCATGTCCCATGAGGTTCCGATGTAAGATCAATAATCATCCTTCGCCACTTAACCGCCGTGAGAATCCTTCCACCTTCTCTAAAGCCGAATACCAGCCGATGCGCCTCACCATTATATAAACATATTAGTATCATGATCCCCAGATGTGATGCTTCACACTTAACCGCACAAACTCAACTTCTCAAGCACCTATTCCAAGTTGTGCACGCATAACTTGGACGTCGAAGAACCTTCGGAAGGAAAATCCTTTCTCGTTCCTCATGAGGGTTGTCTAATCCGTGTGCTAGTGATTTCAGGATCCGAAAATCCAGCTTAGTATCAGCTCGAATACTATTCATCCCCCAGAGGGCGAATCCGGAATTCGAAATTCAACCATTCCGGAGAACACACTCACATTTGCATTTCACAAAAGGCTTATAAACAATTACAAAAAATAAGATATTATAAATTTAAACATTGGAAAGTTTTTTTTGTTACTCGTTATATTATATAAGGTTAAATGACTAGCTAACACCATCTCTAATGATTTATTTTATTTTATATTTTAAAAGTAATTTTTTTAAAAAATTTAAAATATGCTTGTGTTTTCCTATACTTTCTATTATAAAATAAAATACTTCAAATATATTTTATTGTTTTTAATTATTAATTTTGTATAAAAAAATTTTACTTTCCAAATATACAAATTTCACTAATTTATTTTATATGTTGGACAAAAATTAAATAAAATTTATTAAAATTAAACTTTAGTTTTTTTATCACGAAAATAAAAATTTAATAAAATACATAAATAAATAATAATAATATCTTTATATTAATTATTTATTTTTCATTTTATCGTCTTTTAAATCATTTTTAATTTAATATAAGTCATATTTGCATGTAAAACTTTAATTAATTATATAACTAGTTATTAATATAATTTTGTTTATGTATAAAATTAAAACCAATAATTTTTGGTTAGATACAAAATAAAGCATATCAAAATTAAAAAAGTTATTTTGTAAAAAATAAATTATACTCTAAAAATAGAGTTTATTTGCAAAAATAGATTTTTAGTGGAGATGTTCAAATACAAGATATTATAGTTAAAAAGGTTAGATTTTGAAAATTTGTGATGTTTTGATACATGTTGTATTTTAATAATTTTCGAATAGTATTATCTATTTGATCATTAAATTGTTAAGTTATATTATTTTAATGTTATACTAGAGTTTTATTATGTCTAAAGTTTATTCAGTTTGTAACCTCGTTAATGAAATATGGAATTATTCTTTTTATCTCTTTTTAATTTTTAATATTAATTTTGGAAATTTAAAAAAAAAACTTTTTGTAATATTTAAGAATTCTACAATAAAACTAGTATTATCGATGTTTTCATTACATTATTTGGTGTTAAAGTCTGGATGATTCCTTGTTTAACACGTCGCGACGATATTATTAAATAAATGAATATTTGTTTACTTTAATAAAAAGTTGTTGTTCCTCGAATCTCTAATAGAAAAACGTGGTAATTTTCGATCCGATCGATTTCATAATCGGCAAGGATGTTTTACAAACAACAAGATATCCAATGCTTGGAATTTCATTGGTGTAATCAAAAGTGAAACAATGAAATCCAATGGTGAAGAAGATAATTGGAAGATAATTGGACTACACTGTTCAAGAAGATTTGGAATTATGTGGGCTACTCCTTTATCAATGAATTATTTATTATATAATTAGAAATATTATTGAAGAAATTTTCATAAGATGAATTCCAAACTAGCTCAAAGACTCATGAAGTTTGGAGTCGACAATCAAAAAAAGAATTTTTTTGGTCAATAGCTTAATCAAAAGAAAAATATCTGCAGTAAAATAAAATTTAAAATCGGATTTTTTTTGTTGTTAGAGAAATTTTTTTTTCATCTATGAAATTCATTGATAATTAAGAGTATTAAGATATATATAAGCTAAAACATGATAATACATTTTTGGAGACACAATCCGAAAACAAAGCAGAGCATGCAAACTCACAAACATATCCTCTGAATTACAGTAAAAAAAAGGAGGAAAGAAAAAACCACACACACTAAACCAACAAAAACAAACGGGAAGGCAAAGAATTTCAAGCGAATCTGCAAGCCACCATCGAATGACCAAACTACCAGATAGTAAACCGGCCAATAGGATTGAAGCAGAAATCACAAAAACTAAATAAAATGTTGAGATGAATCTCTCGCTTAAACCTCAACCCGGAATCTTTACATGACACACGCGACCTGCGAAGCCGCGAGTTCAATCCATACAACTTATGAATTCTACAAGAAACTTATGAATGGAACTACCAAAGTTCGGAGAAAAAAAAGCACTTCGAAGAAACAGCACAAACCAGCCTAAAATTAACTGACGCATAAAAGAGGAATCCAAAATAATCTGATAGAAAAATATAGCCGGGAAAATACCAACGGCAGAGAAGACGAAAATCCGGAGACCGCAAAAAGAGCGATGCCTACAAAATCTTCGAAAGAGAACAGGCCGAAGCGAGATTTGGCTCTTCCACAAGGAGGCGAGACGAAACCGAAGCAACAACAACCCAGTCCAAACCACGAGAACTAGCAACACCGGTACGAAGAGGAAGGAACCTCCGTGAAACACCGACTAAGTTTGAGAAAATTAACTGAGAATTAGCACATCGAGAGAAGATCCACCTTTTAGAAAAAAGAGAAAGGAAAAATCGTGATGGAATTGTTAGAGAAATTAATATAATAAAATATTGATATAATTTTTATATATTTTTATTATTTAAATTAAAAATTATATTATTTTAAAATTCATTTTAAACTTTTAATATTGATAGTAAATAAATCATTTATGCCTAATGTTATATTCAATTTATAATTAATTTGTTAAACTTAGAGTTCTCCATTTATTTTCTTTAGTTTTAGTATATTTGTTTCGATAATTTAATAAAAAAAAATTTTGTTAACCACGAGGTTCGGACCGAGATCCTACTCTCCTTAGGCACGGACCTAGCCGTTGATAATATTTTTTTATGGCGTAAAACGACAATTTCGGCGCTTGAATGAGGGATGCCGAAGCCTTAGAACTGATACCAACACCAGCCTTAAACTCCTAGCCCACCGCATCCGATGGTGATAATTTAATAATTATAGAAATTAAATTTTCTGAATTTAAAGAATCAGCGACAAAACTAATATTATCGACATTTCCAAATAATACATCAAACACAACGATCATATCAAAAATATTGAAAAAAATAGATAACTATTTTAATGTAGTTTTTTTCTCTACGTTTATTTGATTGTATAAAAAATAGACTTTGCATGCACCATTTTAGTGGACTTTTTGTCTTTCAAATGAAATTCAAATTCTGTAATAAGTAATTACAAGAAAACAGAAAGATTAAAATTAAAGTGATAAACCCGTTCGCCTACGTTAGTATTTTTTCCCTTTATACATATACACATAACCAGGCATAACACATGACATGGGACGTCAAAAGAAATATGACTTACGTCAGAACCTATAACATGTGATCAGCTTCGATTTAAACGTAGAACACATTTGAAATAAATTATTTATTTCTACCCTTCAGTAAAAAATAAAAAATAAAAAATATTTATTTCGATAAAGATACTTTAATGGATGATAATTTTCCACATCTTTATTTAAATAATAATTTCCACCTTTTTCGGGAATATGTGTCATCGAGTCCCACCACCATTATAAATTATCTCATCGCCTGCTTTCTCATTCTAACTTGTAAACATTTTCACTTGTAATCATACAACTTCATAACTCTGCTAGAGCAAAAAACCAAAAAGATATCGTTATCATCATCAATGGCGGAGAATAAGGTAAATCTGTCGATTAATGGGCAATCAAAAGTGCCTCCAGGTTTCAGATTCCATCCCACCGAAGAAGAACTTCTCCATTACTATCTCCGTAAGAAAGTTCACTCTCAAAAGATCGATCTTGATGTCATCCGTGAAGTAGATCTCAACAAGCTTGAGCCTTGGGATATTCAAGGTTCTTCTTACACTATATAAACCCTAATATGAAAACTCTCTCTTTCCTTCTTCATTTCTATCAAGTCTCTATTTTTGAAACATTATGGTAAGCAAATGCAGAGGAATGTAGAATCGGTTCGACGCCACAGAACGACTGGTACTTCTTTAGCCACAAGGACAAGAAGTATCCGACGGGGACCAGGACAAACCGGGCAACAGTCGCAGGGTTCTGGAAAGCTACTGGGCGTGACAAGATCATCTACAGTTGTGTCCGGAGGATTGGATTGAGGAAGACACTCGTCTTCTACAAAGGAAGAGCTCCTCACGGTCAGAAATCCGATTGGATCATGCATGAGTATCGCCTCGATGATACTCCAACAACTAATGTAAGTATAGCCATCACCAGTATTCATTTTAGTAATGTTCAAAAAAAAAAAAAATCATTTTAGGTTGCAAGAAACACAGATTGAGTCCAACGCACTAGATTCTTTTCACTATGACAAGGAGTAAAAACGTTATAAAAGTCTTGGTTCATAAGTCATAACTTTAATTAATGTCATCGCCTTATGCGATTTAAAAAAGAAAATCCGAAAAGAATATATATTTATAAAAACTGTTTTATATAAAAAAAATTTAAAAAATAGGGGCCTTATGCGATTTTAAAAAAGAAAATCCGAAAAGAATATATATTTATAAAAAATGTTTTATATAATGTTTTAAAAATATCTTATTTAACTATATTTCAATGTTTAATCTTCAATGAATTTCTAACTTTGAAAAAAAAACAAATAAATTTTTGTTATAGTTTTTAAAAAAACTTCCTTTTGATCATTGTTCCGCTATATATTATGATGCACCCAACAAATGTTGAACGAACAACATCTAATCGATGGTCGCATTTTCCCTAAAGAAAACGAAATAAAAGTCGCATTTACAACGTCAAAAGTCTTCATCATCTCTTATATATTTGCATTTGATAAGATCTGATTTATTCCAATATATCAGGGCTCTTATGATGTCGTAACTGAAGATCCGATGAGCTATAACGAAGAAGGTTGGGTGGTATGTCGAGTGTTCAGAAAGAAGAACTACCAAAAGATCGACGATTGTCCTAAAACTACTCTATCTTCTTCACCTGATGACACGGAGGAAATGAGAAGGACCACCACCTTTCACAACACTCAAAACGGTACCGTTTTAGACCACGTTCTTCTATACATGGACCGTACCGGTTCTAACATTTGCATGCCCGAAAGCCAAACGACGATCACCCAAACACAACATCAAGACGACCTCTTGTTCATGCAACTCCCGGGTCTTGAGACACCCAAATCCGAAAACCCGGTCGACCAAAGTTTCACGATGCCGAACCAACTCGATTCCTCTCCGGTTCAAGAGAAGATAACCGGCAGACCGGTTTGCAGTAACTGGGCTAGTCTTGACCGGCTCGTGGCGTGGCAATTGAACAATGGTCGTCATACGTGTGATCGTACGAGTTTTGATGAAGAAGAAGAAGAAGATGGTGATAACCTGATGCAACGATGGGATCTTCATTGGAATAATAATGATAATGTCGATCTTTGGAGTAGTTTCACTGAATCTTCTTCGTCTCCTTCGTCTTTAGACCCTCTTCTCCACTTATCTGTTTGATTGTATATACACACGTAAACATACACATACACAAGATAATACAATATATATATTACTTGCATATAATAAACAAGTAAAGTTTGTTAACAAATTGTCTCATGTACTATTTTTTTTTTTACTAAAAATGTCTCATGTACTATGATATCACGTCTAGATTTTTTGGGGTTTAATAACATGTGTTATTGTAGAGACAAAACTATAAAGTATTTATAAATTATAATTAACCATAAAGTTTACCAAATTGAATAATAATAAATGACTAAGAATATTGATAAAGGACAGGTTCAAAGAATATTGATAAGTATCATTGTCGTTTTTCGACGATGGACATGGTATAATAAATGAAGTGATCTTTGTTTTGACTTATATCAAATTAAGTGTACCAAACAACGACAGGGTAATAATAAGATTCTCCCTTCGTTATAATTAATTCAACTTTTAGTGCGACTGTGTTATCTTTTCGTTTTTTATTGGAGAATCCTCATGTCGTCTTCCTCGTGCAAATACGACAATTCACTTTACCACTTATCTAAACCCATAGTTGTTTCTTGTTTTCGCTTGATCAATAACCATACCATTTTTATTATATTTCCAAAACTTTAACTTACGACATTTATAAGTTAGTTAGAGGAATACTCTACAATAGCATAAATTTAGTTTAAATTCTAAATCTAGTATTTTGTTGCAAAAAAAAAAAAAAAAAAAAATTTGTTGCAAAAGTTCTAAATCTAGTATGCGAAATTTAAAATTTTAAAATAGTATAATTATTGAATGAGAATACATATTTATCCTAAATGAATTACAAAAATATTAAAACATTTTATTAGGAAAATATAATGTGTTATCTTAGAGAATTGCTCTATAAGTATTACATTAAAAATAATATATTTTTATTAGAGAACTTGTTTATATCATTTTTGAAATACTAGATAAATTTATCTAAGTGAACTTTTAAAGTTCTTATGAATTTATTTTCATTATATTCGTAAGAAATATGTATTTAAATGATCGGAAAAATAAAAATTAACAAAAGAAAATTAAAAACTTCTAATGCAGAATCATTTACGGATAAAAAAAATGAGAATAAACATTTACTTGAAATGATTTTATTTTCCAAATATTTAATAGAAATTTCTCAAATTAATACTTCATAGAACAGATGAATTTTTCTTTAAACTTAATTCGTGTTTTTCTATACAAATCCAAGAGAAATATATATATATACCGGACATGGATAGACTTTCAATTGCTAAAAATTAAGGAATCCACTCTATATAATAATAACATTAAATGTGGGGGGGGAAAAAACAATAAAAGTGAAAAAGTCGTTGAGTTTCCCATTCAGAGTTACTAATTATATATATATAACAAAATAATAGAGCGTCATAATTCTGTCTGTGATTCTGGAAAAATATTGAAACAATGGGAGCCAGAACAGATGGTAAGTCATATATCATAATTTTATTTTGTTTCTATTTTAACTTACCAAAAAGAGTTGTAAAATAGTTTTCAAACGTTTCTGATCAGGACAAGTAGTAGCAAGTCTAGTACTAGATGAAGATCGATGTTACACATTCTATGAATGTCAAAATTTGGGATATGCCGACAAACGTCCCATCACATATTTTTAATATGTAAAATTAAAAGAAACGAAATTATTTTTGTTGTTAATTTATATATTGTTTTCGATTTGATCACTATAGAAGGAAAAAAGACTGATATATTTTTATTTGGGAAATTAGCCAGAATGACATGTATTACTCTTTTTTTATGAGTAACTTGGGTAGATATTATTGGTTGATTAAAAATTTAGAAAAATATGGAAGCATAATTCTAATTTAGTTCTCTCTCCCGCGATAAGTTTATGTTGCCCCTATATAGACGGTAGATGTTTTAGATTGTATTTGGGAGGAGATTGCTTCCTCTAAGCAGAACTCTAAGCTGAACAGCTTTTGACTTTAGTTACAATATGGCTTTCAGAGTTAGTGGTATACGTTGGCAATATATATGTTTTATGAAAAACAATCATCTGTCTTATCTGCAAATTTGGTTAGTCTGCTAGAGAATATTTGCATTAGTCATCAAGTGTAACAGGTTAAAATGTATAGCATGTAAAAAGTAATACTCTCTAATGGTGTAAAATAAATAGCATGATAACATTTTAATGCTAACAAGGTGAGAGTATATTTTTGACCGGAACTTGGTTAGTCTCCTACATTGAACCCTTGTCAGGCATGACCCGAATGTTACATTACTTAGTCATCGACATTGCAAGCCAGTAACATAGTAACATTTTTACTGCTAACGGGTTAAGATATATATCAGGTTAAAAGTATAAAACGCTAACGGGTTACAATTTTTTTTAAAAAGTAGTATAACACAAAAATGTTAATTAACATATTAACATTGCAAACAAAATTAACAAGTTTTAATATCTGAAATGTCTTACTCGATTGCACACTCACATACGATATATCTACTTAATCAATAAGTATTGATATATAATGTTTCTCTCATCAGAATTGTGGGTGTTGTGATGTACGGGTGTTGTTGGTATTTTGCACTAATAAAGTATAAACGAATAGTAGTTTTTTGTGTCAGTTAATTTTTTAAACTTTGATTGTCATAAAATAATATTACTAATTACTCTTTTATTGTTCTATGTTTTTTTAGGTGCAAACTAAGATTATAGTAATCTTAATTTCGGGTTACATTATGTAAGTAGAGGGATTTTTGCCAAATACAAGAAGAAATCACTAAAAGCATCTCCATTAATTAAAGATTTAAAAAAGTATCTCATCAAATTTTATATTAACATCTCAAGTATAATTTTTTAATTAGTTTTAAAATTAAAAAACTATTGAGCCATTTACAAAGAGACAATTGTCTAGTGGATTTTTCAAAATCTCTCATTTGAGAGAGCCATCTCACTCTCTTTCTCCTTTTCTTATAATTTTTTTATTTTTTAAAAATGAGAGACTAATTAAGAGACCTCCAATAAAAATGATCTAACACTCAATCTGAAGGCTGTAAAAGAGGGGAGACCACCACGAGAAAATCTTACATCGAAGTTCGGGGATATGAGGAAGTGATTTTTAATGAGATCATAAGATTTCTTCACATGGCGTGAAATTGTTCCGAGAAAATTCTCGTCGAAGACCAGAGGCGACACAGAGGAAACAGACAGAGTGAAATCTTCAAGAGACAAGCTGACTGAGGCGGCAGTCAGACCTCTACTATGCTTTGGTGACAATTTGTAAAAGGACTATAAGAAAGTAGTTTTTTATTTATTTTTTACTTCTTTTTTATTATAACATCTGATTTCATATATTAAAGCAAAACCTTAGAACAGTTACAAATATTTTATACCACCATGTACATGCCCAAAGTGATGTTAAAAGAACAACATCAGCCTAATCCAAAAATTATGGCCTAAGCTAATAAACATCAAGAGCCACAAACCTAAAATATGAAACAAAGGCAACTTCTTTCTCATTATCAAATAACTCTCTTAACCAAAAAAAGGGCACCCATAGCAACATACGAATGAGCATGGTTGTCCCGAGATACACTGAGAAATGAGAAACACACCTCTGTTTGTAGTCGCCTTCTCACTAGCCACTTTCCACTCCTTGATGCGGTCCAAAAAATATAGCATTTTCGCCACTTGGTAACTAAAATATGGCCAACCTTTTGATCTTTCCACAACTTTGATCAAATCCTGTACCAGCTTCAAAAATAATTCGGTTGAGATGGTGGCTTGCCATGCTTTCCATCGCCCACTTCAACCCTTTAAAATATTTTTCTTCTCTTGATTTAATCTCTACGAACCCTCTCATACTGTGCATCACTACTACGCCTTCACTGTCTCTCAACACCCACGCACAGCATACTGCTTTCTCCTTTTTTTCCCAATGGATACCCACATTACACTTTAACCAACCCAGCTTCGGGGCTTTCCACTTATTCTGATCTCTCTCCCTTTGAGCATTATCATTGGATTCCAATCTCAGCTCAAACTATTGCGCCATCATATAAGTCTCACCCTCATCTATGATTTTTTTTTTATTGTATCCAGAGGAGAATACATTTGCCCTTCAAATATGAACCCATTCTTGTTTTTTCAGAGGTAACATAATATCCAAGGGACACTACGCTTGATTTTCAAAGGAATTTTGATGTGTTTCCCCATCAACAGCAAGTATTGAATGTTGACAAAGACAGAGTTTGGATCAAAACCTCCTAATGGCGCTGGTAAATCTGACAAGGCCCAAACTTGTCTTGCCAACAAGCATGAGAAAAGGAAATGGTTAGATGACTCTTCTTCTTGACCACAAACTTGACATTTTGATTTCATATTTTGTTCTGGTAAATCTGACAAGGCCCAAACTTGTCTTGCCAACAAGCATGAGAAAAGGAAATGGTTAGATGACTCTTCTTCTTGACCACAAACTTGACATTTTGATTTCATATTTTGTATATTACATATGAAATTTTAATATATATATATAGAGTTTAGTATTCATAGTTTATATAGTTTAGGATTTAGAGTTTGAAAGCTTAGGATTAAGGGTTTAGAGTTTAGAAAACACTTTACCGTTTTTATTTTGCAAATGTATATCTACAAATATAATCAAGTTTCTAATAGTTTCAATAAGTTTATGTAATTATTCGACTATCTCAACAAGTGGTTGTTCATGGTTAAGTGTTACTGGTATATGATGATCTCAACATGTTTAGTGTTCTCCTATTTAAGATGTTATCATCTTTTTATAACATTATGTTTGGATTTGCTCATTTATAATTTAAGATTTAGATTTCTCTTTGCTATGTGTCTCTTATGTATGACCTACTATACTGTACACTAATCAGTTTTAGTTAACCAATCTTTGATTAGGGTTTAGCATTCTCTCATTTAAGATGTTATCATCTTGTTAATTAGTTACAACATTATGTTTGGGTTCACTCACTAGTCACTACAATCTAAAGTTTAGATTTCCCTTACTATATGACTCTTATGGATGATGGCTTATTGTACACTTATCAGTTTAGGTTCATAAACCTTTGACTAGAGTTTAACATTCTCATTTAAGATATTATCATCTTGTTTGGTAGTTACAACATTATGTTTGAGTTTGTCCATTGTTATATGTACAACATTATGTTTGAGTTTGGTAGAGTTTAGTTTTTCCTTGTTATATGTCTCTTATGATGACATATTGTACACCTATCCGTTTGAGTTCACCGATCTTTAAATATGGTTTAACGTTCTCTCATTTGAATTATAGTTATGTACTTACGTTATGATATTTAGGTTCATATTACAATTCATGGTTTAGATTTCTCATGCTATATATTTTTAAAAAAATTATTTATTAAACCCTGAAAAATATTATGTTATTGTTTATCGCATTTGTTCGTTATTAGGCATTTAAAAAAAATAACTATATATATTATTCTTTTATAGAAAAACCATATAAGTACCAGAAACTTGTCATTTTTTAAACTATTCATTGGCTGTAGAAAAATACCAGTGATATTGTTTATCGCATTTTCTCAGTTATTAAACATTTAAAAACAAAAAAACTTATCATAAATTTTCACTTTAATGCATTTTCTAGAAAAATAATTGTTTTTACTTGCTGATTAACGATACTAAATTTTCTTTTTTTGAAAAACGACGATACTAAATTGTTTTATTCGTGGAGTGAAATGGGGATGTATAAGTGTATTGCTATTTAAAAAAACCATTAAAGCCCAAATAATCAAACCCATCATGATTGCAAATATCCCCAAACTAGGCTTGCTTTAGTCGTTGTATGAAAAAAGCATATAAATGATTCATTCATTTATTTGCAGTTACTTATATGCAACCCAAGTGAGAAAGACACAAATGTTGGAGATAGAGTTCAAAACTTCAAAATCTTAACCATCAATGTTTTTTTAATGTAATATATCTACTGTTTAGTTTTGATCAAATGTTTCCTTGTTACATTTTTCAGTTTTGGATGGTGACATAAATAACTAATAAGGCCTTGATCGGTGTTTGCGGTCGATTTTGTTCACAAGAATATTTATGTCTACAACTCAAATTTGTGTCAATATATTTATTCACTGCCAATTTTTTTTTTTTTTTTTGTTAAAAACATTTTTTTCCTAAAGCACATAATTATAAGTTTTCCAAAATTATACAATTTTACAGTCAAAATCCTACAACAATAAAATCTAGAGCCACATCAAAAAAACTTACAACCATATTTTTAAAACAAAAACATAAAGTTACAGCTTTTACCAATCATACCCAAAATAGTCAAAAAAAATTTATAAGAACTAATTGGGAGTAATCATAATCCAACCAATCAAAATATTTCTTTATTTGTAGGAAAAAATGACATGTCACATTTCTATATCATCAATGTAAATGTGACACCTAAGCATTATTCATTAATTTTACTTCTCAATTAATAGTAAGAGGATTAACTGTAATTTCAGTTTGATGACATAATTTTTGGTCACAGTAAGACTACTTACAATGGTCATGTTGAAAAAAAATTCAAATGTTGAAAGTATAACATCCCGCCCGGCTCTACTAGCAAGGCCTCACATCTCTTTCGGGCTGTGGGTCCCCCGTCCCTGTCCGACGGTCGATGCATTATTTTCTCGTGATATTTCTCTGTGTTTTGACCTCACTCACAAAGTTCTACAGGGGATTTTCCGTAAGATCACCCAACCTAGTCCTACTCCAGCATAATCACGCTTAACTCTGGAGTTCTCTGGGGGTAAGTGACCGGAAAAGGCAAGTGCACTTTGATGATATAGATAGTCAAATCAATTCATTTAAACTTATTCAAATGTGTCGAGCTCGGATCGTTACATAAAGCCTACAATGGTTGTTGAAAATTAAGTTAAAGTTAATATGACAATGACGGCAAAAACTGGTATTGTAATTTTTCAACACTGTGAATAATCGATAGTGGGACCAAACTTTATAATATTTTTTATCTAAATTATTTAAGATTAATGTTATAGTAAATTATATTTTTTACATATATTTTTAATATCAAAATTCATTATTTTTTATATTCTATAAATAAAAATTTGTTTTATTCGATTTGGACAAAAAAAAAAATCTGATATGACATAAAAGAAAATTAAAAATGTGAAATAAAAATGATGGATATGCTGTTGAAAATTTTTAAACAAAACCATTGTAGATGGTAAAAGTTGAATTGATGTTGAATTAATAGTAAAAAAGATAAAAGATAATGTGGAATGTTAAAAAAATAAAAAATAAGATGTTGACAAACAAAACCATTGTACATAGTCTAATGAGCCTAATGACGCACCACTTTTTTTTTACGTTTTTAACATCATAATTTAACTAATTAATAATTATATAACCCTCGCCTAAAACTATTTAGTATATGCATTAATATATTTATGAAGAACTTATATTCATTAAGCATTAATATATTTTTGTCAACATTAAGCATTAACATATTTTTTACAAAAAACTTAAATACATTATTTAATTATTAAATGGTCACGCTTTAATTCGTTATAACTAATAACTCTGAACTGTTTATTTTATTATTGCACCAGAAACAAAACTGTTTATTTTATTAAATTTCCTTCGATAGTTTGTTTTGTTTGTTTGAACAATTCCTTCAATAGTTTTTAAATGAAAAGTATTTGGTTCGATAGAAGCAATTTATAAAAGAGCGTCATCTGATGGTAATATTCTACAATTCATACTCATTCTCGAAAAAGGTATATGTTAAGTTTGACTTTGAAATTATAAACAGTTGTATATTTCTTTTCTGGAGATTCTAAACAGTTTTATATTTTTCACAAGGAGTAAACACGTTTAACGAGTCAATAGTATGCATATCAAAATTAGTATTTATTTAGCAAATATAGAAAATTCTATTAAATTTATTACTTATTTTTTAGTAATACCATTTTGTAACAGGCCAAACCAAACAAGTTGGTGGGTTGGTAGGTTGATCTTACACTTGTTTCTATTTGCTGCTTTGAGCTTGTAGTAGTTCTCTTTTTGGTTTTGGTTCTGCTCGAGTGTCTTGGTTCTTGATTCAGTTTCATTGTTTCCAGTTCGTATAGAAAAATCGTGGATGAAGTTTGTTTCAACACTCTTATAGGTTTAGTGTTGAAGTTTCATTAATTAGTATCTCTCTTTTTTAGTATCGTATAATATTTGACTTCCCATGTTTGGGCTTTTGCTTCCATCTTTTGGGTTTTAGTTCTGAAGATTTCTTTATATTCTGTCGGATTATATCTATTTTGTAATTTTGTTTTCTAATTCTTTTCAAAACGCATTACTGTTCAAGAATTATAAGGTAACCTTATCCAACTTGAATCGCATCTCTGTTCACAACTTTATCTACTCGCATGGCTCTCACACTCACCTGAAACGGGTTGCCATTGAGAGCATATCACATTAACGGCAACCGTAATTATCATAATCCATTTCCTTTCCACCACAAAACCTCTGAATCTACTGGATAATATTATCTTATGATTTGATTATGGGCACACGTAAGTATCTCCATTTCCTCCAAGCTGTGTATACTTTTCATTCTTCTCTAGTAAATTAGCTTTCTTAGTGAATCTTTAAGGAACCTTACGATTGTGTAAAAAAATACAGATTGCTCTTGTAATTGATGGCCTCATGTTCGAAAAAGATGGATTATGTCTCAAGAGATATAATCAAAGATCTACCAAATCCTTTAATTTCTCATATCTTGTCTTTCCTTCCCACCAAAGAAGCTGCTGCCACATCTGTTCTCTCGAGCAAGTGGCGTTTTTTGTTTGCGTCTGTGACAAACTTTGATTTTGATGACGCAAATGAAGAGACACCCACAAGTTTTGTTGAATTTGTGGACAGAGTGTTTGCTTTGCAAACTGTGCACGGGAATGCAACACTTGACAAATTCTCTCTAAGTTGTGGAGATGGTGTTGATCCAACTTGTGTCACTCGTCGGATGGTCAATGTGTTGGCATGTGGCGTATCAGATCTTGATCTAGACGTGTCTCCATTGGAACATTTTCCCGCCATGCTCTACCTCTTAAAGAGCAAGTCACTAGTTAAGCTGAGATTAGGACCGAGAGGCTTTTTCACCTCTGACTTGGAGGGGGGAGATGTTTTTCTTCCAAAGCTTAAGTGTCTCTATCTTGATTCAATTTTTTTCGAAGAAGGTGATGTTGGGTTCACAAAGCTTCTCTCTGGCTGTCCCGTGCTTGAGGAGTTAGTTCTGATTAACCTCGACTGGGATTTTTGGGAGTCATGCTCTGTCTCTAGCACAACCCTCAAGAGACTAACGTTTTTATGTGATAACATGGATGAGAATCCACAACATGTGTCGTTTGATACTCCGAATCTTGTGTACCTAGCTTATTCTGATACTATTGCGGAAGTGTATCCGAAAATCCATTTCGATTCGCTTATCGAATCTCATATCGGTCTTCGACTAACAGAAGATCAGAGTACAGATGCAAGATTATTAAAAGGTGCTGAGGATAATTATTTGGCTGGATTGGGCAAGAAACTTCTTGTGGGGATATGCAATGTTCATATACTTTTCTTAACTGCCGAAGCACGTAAGGTATGTATATCAATCTCTTCTTTATCCCAATATTGTTAGAGCAATCTCAGATACTCAAAAATGAGGTTTTCAATGAATATTTTAATATAATTTAAATAATTAATTAAATTTTAGTTTTTAGAAGATGACAAATAGTTGGAAAATCTCTTAAGAGTTTAAAAAAAAAAAAAAAACAGATTCTCATCCTCTTTTTTACTATTTCATTTTTTTTTTTTTAATTGTTGAGACACTTTGTAATAACTCCCCCAATAAAAACAAGAGAGTGATGATTTGGTTTTGTTTCAGGTACTTACTTTATGTTGGGAAGCAAATATACCGGTATTCAAGAACCTGATTCAATTAACGATCGAGAGTAACCCAGAAATAGGATGGGAGGCATTGCCAAGACTGCTTAACAACTGTCCAAAACTAGAAACCCTTGTTATAAAGGTATACAAGAGAACCCATTAAAGCATATCTTTGTTTTTTTTCTTTTTGTCAAACAAGCGTATCAGTTACAACTTAAACTTTGAAACCTTTTCATCTATTCTTCTTCAGGGTCTCGGCCACAAGTATAACAATGGATGTGGGAACGTGTGCTGCTGTGACCGCCTGGAGAATGTTCCTTCTTGTCTTTCATCTTCTCCGGTGAAGGTGCTAAAGATATTTAGTATGTTTGGACACATCGATGGCAACAGCGGGATGGACATAGATCAGATCAAGCATTTCTTGGAGAAAATGCCGTGCCTTGAACAGTTGATCGTAAGCTACAATACAGTATATGAATTTGCTGTGTATGTATCATTCAAGAGGCTTGAGAAGATTTCAAGAATAGCTTCACCAAAGTGCAAAATCCAAGTAATCTGTGGGAATCTTTGTTTGACATCTACTCTGCCTTCTTCTTTATCGAAGAAATGATCTGCTCTTCCAAAAGAATAATATTCTTGGTTTCTAAGCTAGACTCAAAAGCAATTAAGTTTGCTATGTTACTGTCGTTTGTGCTTTTCTTATCATCTAAGATTATGACTCGTGTTTTTATGCTTTTGCTTTCCTTTTTTAAGACTAATTAAGGATGTTAAGTTTGTGTGTTAAATACTGTTTCTTGGTTAAGGGCTAAGGATGGCTACATAAAAGAAATTTGATATTTGAATCGGTAATTGGATTCGAGATCCTGGAGCCCAGCTTGATTTGGAACAAGAATCAAGATTTCATATTTTTATCTTTCTTCCATATTTTGTTGTCTCTCTCTCTCTCTCTCAGAATGATAATGAATCATGGTGCGTTACGTGATCACCCAAGTTGCTTCAGGGTTTCCTCATCTTCAAATCATTGTCACTCAAGTACATGGAGGATGATAGGTACGATAGATACTATTACGATTCAATTGTCTTGACGAGCAAAGGAATATAAATGAAAATGGAACGTATCCTCATAGTTTACACATCCATTGATTTCTCTCGAAACAAAATCTATGGATCAATTCCTGAATCCATCAGTCTATTGAACGAACATCATGTTCTCAATTTGTCAAGAAATGCTTTCCTGGTGGCACGTCCCATCATCCTTCTCAAACCTTACAAGTGTGATCTTAGACATCAACCCGTGTTTGTGATGCAGGGTCGTCTTTTTGCATGTGCAAGTGGAGCGATCGAACAGGGTCCAAAAATATCCATTAAATATATTTTTTAAAAAATATATCATGAATAAAGATTATAATAAGTTTTTTTTAACCTTAAAAACTATTATAATAAATTATGATACAAATATTCAATATAACTATATTAATATTTTTTTGTATCTATTAATAAGTAAATATCAATATAATTCTCAAAATATCTTTTGATTTTGTTTACATAACCAAATAAGAATGAAAAAAAAAATTTGACAACAAGAATAATATAATCAATAAAATTAGCTTGATATTAATTATAAATTTTGGAAAGTAGATGCTAAAAATTTTAATATTTAAAAATATTTGGGAAGGTTGACATTCTAATTTGATTATA
Source organism: Alliaria petiolata (assembly GCA_020283515.1). NCBI lineage: Eukaryota > Viridiplantae > Streptophyta > Magnoliopsida > Brassicales > Brassicaceae > Alliaria > Alliaria petiolata. The sequence goes on from JAHZTW010000001.1 coordinate 358,400,261, forward strand.
TTGTCACTAATTAATCTTGTTATAAATATTGAAAGAACGAAAAGTTTTCTTCAACAATTCTCTAAAAAATTACTGTAAACAAGTTTTTTTGTAATAAAACAAAATAGACAAAAAATGATTCTCAATCTTCAGTTTGATTCATTTGAAGCATAATCTTAAGGTAAATTATGTTTTAATTTAATTTATTTGAATTTTTTTAATTCTTTTAAGTGATTTTGGTTTTTATTGATATCCAATTGCTCTTCCGAAACTTAGTGATTTTTTATTCTTTTTAATTCTAATTTTTATTTAAGTTTGAATTTTATTTATAGGCTGATTTTTTTGAAGTTACAAAGTCAAAAAAGATTAATCGAAGAATTCATAGAATCTCAAAAAGAAGCTTTTACTAAATATTTAATGGAAAAGTAAATAATTCTTCTCCAATCAAAAATTTTGAATCTAAAACTATAGAAGATTTGAATTAGTGGAAGAATTTACTTTAAAAAGAAGCTAGAAGAACAATGTTATATAAATAAAATTTATTAAATTATATCAATGTAATTTTTAATTTGATAAAAACATGTTATTGAACGATTCTTCTGGAAACATAGTCCATGGAACAATTCCTGAATCCATCAGTCTATTGAACGGACTTCATGTTCTCATTTTGTGAAGAAACGCTTTCGAGGTGGCCACATCCCATCATCTTTCTCAAACCTTGGACACCAACCCGTATTTGAGATGATAATGGAAATTTAAATGCAAAGCCTCATAACCTTCACTAAGAATCTCCTTTATATATAAGGGATAGGTTTTCTGGCCTCTGAGGGCTGCCACCTCAGCCAAAATAATCAGAGAAATAATCAACCAATAAAATTAAAGATTTGTGCCATGTCATTTGTACCACATTAGCATTTGTTTCGTCCAATTAAACCATAGCAATCTTTTGATCAAAAAAAAAAGTAGCAATCAAAAACCCTTTAGCTTATTCATTTCTTTTTGTTACAGTAGATCGTTTCTTATTCCAAATTAAACGTCAATCACTAAATACATCTGCACGACGCTTTATATAAAGGATAAAGGAGATTCTAAACCCACAAATATCCAACAAAACCCTATAGTGGCATTGTTCTTCACACCATATCTTCCAAAATTAGTGACCATCGCAATTCTTTTCAAAAGCGGAGAATCTTCAGGTTTGTATTGTTCCCTAAATCTATAAGCGTATTAGTTCTGATACAAAGGTACACTGAGTAGATTTTATATTTGAATGATTACGTCTTCAGAGAAAAACATTTAGGGGAGTTTCCAATTTCATGGTTAGAGAACTTATTTTACCTGGATAGGCTCGATTTCATGGTACCACTAACACGCTTAACCCCTAATAGTTAGAGAAAGATCTCAGCGTCTTTGGAAATATTATCCATTAAAACGTCTTTACTTGCATAATCAAGACTAACCTGTTTGTTTATTTGTATATGTTTGTTCAATTGCTCATTTCCAGCTTTCAATTTCTATAAAATCTACAAGTGTTTGAATTTTCATTAAAATTCTTTTGCTGACGTCGTTAATATACTTTTGTTTGTATCAGGTAAGTAATTTGCACATGTGGAGGATAAGTACAGGTTTACCAAATATTATACACATCTTTAATCATCTCACTTAAACCATAATCGCTTCTTTTTAACCCATTTGCAATTTTGGTGCGACTGTTACATACGAGGTTGTTTCTTAACAATTTGAAGATAAGAGGAGGCGTCATACCGTGAAGCTGCACTTGAAGAAGAAATGGAAGAGACTTCTACTCTCTCTATAAAGAAAACTCATTTCGTAGTGTTTTCCTTTCATCTCAAATTGTGTGAGTTTCGATTATGTTAATGCCGAAGAAGGACGATAGGATTTTACACTGTTGTTTGCTTGCATTGTTTCATTTAGAATGCAGAGGCGCCAAATATGAGCGGATAATTGAGGATTATGCTCGTGGGGAAGAGGATGCCAAGCGAAGAGCTGAAGCAACCCAAGGTCTTCCTTAAGGTATATGCGATTCGATTTCTCTATGTTTCATCACTCTGACATTATGCTATTCAAGTTCCAAGTTGCTTATATGGTTCCTTCTTTATGTTTATCAGCTCGAAGAAATCCGGAAAGGGAAAGAGACCTGAGAAGGGTGGAAACCGATTCTGGAAGAACATTGGTTGGGGCTTTAAGACTCCTCGTGAAGCCATTGAAGGTTTGTTTGCGTATTTTTCATTCTCACTTCGCGTTAGTAGCTATTATAGGTGGAACTCTGGATTATGATTTCATATAGTTGATTGATCCATGACCTTCAAATTCTTAATCTTTGATTTATCTCGCAATTTGATAAAATTGAAAAATTAGCACATTCTTAGATTTGATGAGCAAAAACAAACCAACTATTCCATGGAATCTCTAGAGTCTTATCAACTCTCCATCATAATTGGATCTGCGATACTGTTTGTTTTTCATCATTTCGATCAGTCTTCTCTCTTTTCACTAGATTTAAACTCTTAGAATGAACACTGATTCGAACATGGTATCTAACTACTGGAATTAAGAGTTATAGTATGAATCAATAAACAAAAATATCTCTTAGAAACCTGTAATACTCTCCGTTTAACATTAAGTCTGATTCTCAGGCTATTGTGTTTTTTCCTATTGAACAGGATCTTACATTGACAGGAAATGTCCCTTCACCGGAACTGTTTCGGTTAGAGACCGTATCTTAGCTATTACTTGCCACAACGCCAAAATGCAGAGGACCATTATCGTGAGAAGGAACTACTCCACTTTGTGAAGAAATATAATAGGTATTCTTAGATCCATACTTCTATTAGTTTACTGACTCGATATGACTTTTACATCGATGTTTAAAAAATATTATCCTATTGTTACTTATGATGTATGAAAAGAGGCATTTGAACATCCCTGCTCACGTCTCACCCTTCTACCGTGTCAAGGAAGGAGACCATGTCATTGGCCAGTACAGGTTATGATCCGATTTATAACAACAACAATCTTTGTAAAATGAAGTATTGCTTTGTTCCGGTATATCTACGGCAAATCTGTTATAGATCATATATTCTTTGATAGCATTGATTTGCTAACCCTGCACAAAATGGCTGTTATGTGGTTCCTTTTGTTTGATCTCGGTTTATGGCTTCTGAAATATATATAGGACAAAGAAATATCAAGAAATGCGGATGATGATGATACACCGATAAAAGTTGTCTGGGAAAAAGATTGGATAAAAGATTGGAGAATGAGTAAGCAAGCTGTCTGGGAAAAGTTTCAAAAAATTAAGACGATAAGACTTCCCACAAAGATAAAAGAGGGATAGGTTGCAAGGTTAAAGGTGTGATCAAAGAAGAAAGCACAAGAAAGAAACGTTAAAGATTCACATACAAGAGGATATGACTACAATTGAAAGAAATAAGACACACCAAAATTAAAATAAATAAAATTTTTGTTAAACTAAAGGTACAAGCTACAATCACCTAATGAACAACTTACCTTTCATATTTAAAATCAGTTGTTAGGACAACTTTTCAAATCAAAAATCAAAAGTCCTCAAAACATAACAAAAAAGATATAAAACTAAAACAATCAAAGCAATATAATACACAAAATTAATTGAAAACAATCAAAGAAATATAAAACATAAAATTAATTGAAAACCTTTTATAAAAAATATATATATAACCACAAAATAATTATATAACCCACGCGTAGCGTGGACAAAACACTAGTCAATGGTAAAAAACTAAAAATCATATAGAAAATACATATATGTTAGGCATTTAAAATAATAATGATAAACAATTATGGGTATCGGTTATTTTAAATTTTGCTATTATAAATATTATTGTCGGTAAATAATGATATTACATTATTCTAAGTTCTAACTAAATATTTATAATCATATTTACCAATATATCTACTATAAACTAGTTTATGTGTTATTTCTAATGTTTCTGAAAATTTAAAAATATAAACTTGTATAAAACCTATAAACAAAACAAAAACACAACTTGTTGGTAGGTTTGTCGGTTGATCATACGCTCGTTTCTGTCGCTGTTGTTGCTGCTTTAAGCTTGTAGTAGTTCTCTTTTCAGTCTTGGTTCTCCTCAATTGTATTGGTTCTTAGCTCAACTTCAATGTCTCTGGTTTGTATAGAAAAGGTCAAGGATGAAGCTCGTTTCAACAGTCTCAGATTTACTAGAATCTCTTTTTTTAGTATCGTATAATATAGTTGGCTGTCTTTGGACTTTTGCTTCAATTTTTGTGATTTGTTTCCGGAGATATCTTTATATTCCGCCGGATTATGTCTATTTTCGTAATTTTGTTTTCTAATCGTTTCCAAAATGCATTGATGTCCAAGAATATAATGTAATCTTATCCCACTTAAATCTTATCTCCATTCATAATTTTATTTAATCGCATGGCTCCCACACTAGAATTGTAATCACATCTGAAACGGATTTCCATTGGAAGCTTATCTCACTAACGGCAACTCTAATTTTCATTATCCATTTCCTTCCTACCATAAAACCTCTGAATCTACTCGATAATCTTATCTTATGATTTTGATTATGGACACAAGTAAGTTTTCCCATTTTCTCACGTTGTATTTACTTTTCATTATTTTCTAGTAAATTAGCTTTTTTAAAATCTTAAAGGAACCTTACAACTGTGTAGAACATTACAGATTGCTCTTGTAATTGTTGATATTTTGTTCCAAAAAGATGGATTCTATCTCGAGAGATATAATCAGCGATCTACCAAATCATCTGATGTGTAAGTATTATGATATACATCATAGCATATTTGTTCTTTTTAGACAGAGTTTTGAATGCCAACCTAAATATAAAAACCTTCTACATATTTAATCAAAATTTAAAACTACTACTTTGGTTAAAACATCTTTTTGAATCGGTAAAATGTCCACACGGATGGGTTATTTGAGACTCACGTCTGCAATGGATTAGCCCAATGATTGGGGGCGGTATTGTATATCATAAAAGTTTAATAGGAATTTTTTTTCATAAAAATAAATTCAAATATAAAAAGTACTAAGTTTAATTTTGTGAATTTAATGAATTGAGCTATATTTTTTTGGTCCATATAAAAAAACCATAAATCATTAGTAATTACATATATATATATATATATATATATACATAAAAAAAATCTTATCTAATGGGCCAGTGAAAATTGGGGGTCAAGCCCAAAATCTCATTTGGCTTGGTACAGAGCCAGCCAAGGCCCAATCCACTTCATGACAAAGTGTCAAAGCTGTTTATCATAAAGCGTTCATGATTATTTAATACATTTGTAGTATATATTCAACCAATGTAAAATGTAAAATTGTGAGGTTTTTGGCAATAAATGAAACACTTATTCACAAGTTCATTTTTCACAATCATTCCGCAAAATTCATTTGTCAAAAATCATTTTATACTGTATTTCGATTCGTGATAAATCACAATGACATAAATAGGGAACTAAAGAATTGAGATAAAAAAGACTAAGAAAAATGTAAATTTTAAGAAAAAAAATCACTTTTTAGGACTCGGCATTGGTGGCTCATTGCTCGGCCTCCGTAATCTCAAATTCTCAGCTTAATTCTTAGCCTCAGCGATGGTGAGCTCACTTTCACCATCACTTTCTTTTCCAGTTCTACTCCCTGTCCACGTTCAATGCTCTTTCTCTTCTCTTTGTTCGTTACGCAATCAACTATGTAATCTAGAGCAATCACTATGTCCTTGATCGATGGTCTAGTGTTTGCGTTTTCTCTCACACACATAAATGCCTCGAGAGCTTTCTACAAAAAAAATTCCATGTAACGACGTTGTATCGATAACATTGGATCTACGATCTTTTTATGTTTCTATCCATGAACTGTCTTACCTATAAAAAAATCAATAAATGGGTCATCATCATAAAAACTATAGATGGTCATGATATTAAAAAAAAAGCATTACCCAATTCACAAGTAAGCGATTATAACCCATGAATGAGTCCCCAACGGTTCTGTGTCAACTGATAAGCTCCAGCATCACAACTCCAAAGATGTAGATATCAGATTTCGACGACAACCTCCCGCTAGTAGCATACTCGGGTGCGCAATAGCCTTGAGTTCCCATAATTCTAGTAGAGACATGAGTCATATCATCGTCTAGACCAAAATTTAGCAAGCTTAAAATCAGATAGCTTTGATTTATAGTTGTGCTCTAGCAATATGTTTGCAGTTTTCAAATTTTTGCAGATGACAAAAGGGTTAATTCGTTAGAAAAGATGTTGTAATCCTTTAGCTTCTCTGATGGAAAAAAATGTTTGCTCTTGATGTTAAGAGATTGGAGCAAAATGATGAAGATAGATGCAACAGCTAAAGGATTACAACACCTTCATAATGAAGCAAAACTTGTTGTGATCTACAGAGATTTTAAAACTGCAAACATATTGCTAGTTCATGGCTACAAACCGAAGCTGTCTGATTTTGAGCTTGCTATGTTTGGTCCAAACAATGATATGACTCATGTCTCTACTAGAGTTATGGGAACTCAGGGATATTGTGCACCCGAGTATGCTATTAGTGGGAGGTTGTCGTCAAAATCTGATATCTACCGCTTTGGAGTTGTGATGTTAGAGCTTAACCGTGGATACATAGCTAATGGGGACTCAATCATGGGTCACAGTCGGTTACTTGTGAATTGGGTAATGCTCTCTTAAGAAAAACATTAACTTTTTTGTTTTTTGTTTTGTTTTTATCTCATGACAATAGATTGTCTTTCCGATGATGACCTTTTTATTGGTTTTTTAAGAGGCTAAACAATTCATGGATAGAAACATAAAGAAGATCGTAGATTCAAGGTTATCGATACAAGAGCGTTACATGAAAACTTTTTTGGAGAAAGCTCTTAGGTGGCGCTTATGTGGGTGAGAGACGACGCAAATACTAGACCATCGATCGGCAACATAATGGTCGCTCTAGATTACATAGTTGATTGCTTAACGAATTAATAGAAAAAGAGAAAGAGTATTGAATGTGGACAATGAATAAAACTGGAAAAAAGAGATGCTGACAGTGAGCTCATAAGAGGAGAAGCCGAGGATGTTTGAGTGGTAAAGAAAAAAGAAATCAGAGAGAGTCGTCGCTGATGCTAAAAATTGTGCTGAAAATTTGAGAGTACAGGGGCTGAGCAATGAGCCACGAGTCCTCTAAAATGAATTTTTTATTAAAGTTTAATTTTTTTTTTCTTTTTTCTCAATTCTTTAGTTCTGTATTTATTTCATCAATATACGGTACAAAATAATGTATTTATTTTGAAATATACAGAAATATACGGTACAAAATAATTTTTGCGAAATGAATTTTGCCGAATGATTGTGAGAAAAGAAATGAACTTTAGAACGTTACTAACCCAAAGATGTCTCTAACCCAAATGTTGGTTTTGCAAAAGCTTTGTATAGGATTTTACCTAACCATCGAACAAGAAACTATCTCTACCGGAACAAGATCTTTGCCTTGATTCAGCATAATCTTGACACACCGAGAGTAAAGAAAAAAAAGAAAAAAAAGAGAGAAATTAGAAAGTTATCCAAATTTAAGATTATTACAGTTGTTTTAGCTACAAATCGGACAACGAACAAGACCATTCTCGTTACACTCCGTACACCTCACCACCACGGCGTCGTTTCCCCATCCTTCCACCACTTTGCAGCTTCCATTACAACCGGAACACGGCAGGAACGATAAACCGCCGCATCCTTCGCAGCCGCTGCCGCCGCCTCGATCTTTCTTCCTCGGAATCCCTCGGAGCAAATCTCCAAGCATACCTTCCTCCACTAATCTCATAACCTCCTCTTCTCCGCCGATGTACCTCCCCTTCACGAAAACCCTAGGCGGCAACAACGCCGCCGCGTCTCCGGCCATGAGACTCGTTAGCTCTTCTCTGAATCCTCTGTCCATCGAGACGTCTCTCTCGCAGATTACTACACCGAAGCTCTCGATCGCAGCTCTAACGGCGTTACACGCCTCGAATGTCCTCCTCACGCCGCGCAGCGACGTCGTGTAGATCACGACGCGGTTCTCTCCGCCGCCGCCGGGAGGACAGAGCTTCTCCGAATTCTCCGCGAATTTCGGATCTAGCGGTTTCAGAACGTCGTCGTTCTCCGATTTATCCCTAGGGTTTTTCCAATTGGGATCCGAGTTCTCTTTGTTTACTCCGCCGGAGGAGACATTGCGTTTCGCCGGAAGAGGAGAGAATCGGCAAGTATCGGCGTCGAGGCCGGACATTAGCTCCCAGAAGTTAATAACCTCCGTCTCCGACTTGACGGTGACTGGCTCCTTACCGACGATGGTGAATCTCTCGGGAGGAGTCATCGGCGTCGCGGGTGTGGAGATAACGGCGGCGGAAGGTTGCGGCGGCGGAGAAGGCAAAGGGTCGAGATTGAGGAGGCCGTAAGTGGTGGAAGTTAGCTTGACGAAGTGGCTGTGGCAGCCGGCGAGCTGAGAGAAGTCATCGCTCTGGTTCAGGAGGTTGGAGGAGACGCAACCCATCGCCGGAAGATTCGTCGGAGAGAAAAAAATAGAGTTTGGAAAATGGGGTAGAGATTGAGTGAGAGAGACGGTCGAGTGAGATTAAAGAGAAACTCACAAAACTGCTTAGAAAACTCCTTAAAGAAAACACCAAAAAATTCTAAACTCGTAAGGGACAATGCACGTGGCATGTCCTTCTCTTTCGTCAAACACGTTAGTGACCCCATGGATGAAGAAGTTGTTACTATATATATTAACCACAATTTTTTCCTTACAATGTTGACATTATATTATAGTTTATCTTAAATTTCATAAAAATTATAAACTCATCTTTGTGCAACTAAATAGACAGTTTATACAACAAACACATTGAAATGAACTCTGCTTCTTCGAAGAACTAGTCACAATCCGACATAATCTTCCTAAAATTTATGTTTTAATCATTATTATTTTGTTTTATAATTTTGATATACATTTGTTATTGAATCCCATTCTCTTGTAAGAAAATGATATTCTATGTACTACTGTATATAGAAAGTTGTCACAACTTAAAAAAGTTTATGATATTAGACTGTAACATGAATAATTTTTGGAATCTAACCTTACTTTAAGTTCAGTGGAGATTGGTAGATTGAAACTACTGGTATATCGATTTTGTTGGTAGGTTGATTTTAAAAGATTTTTAAATTTTTTAGGGGGTGTTATTGGTTCTTGTATTTTAATAGATTTAGAAATTCAAACCAAATCCAGTGTTATTGGTTTTATGATTTTAAAATATATATTGAAATCCAGTGTTATTGGTTCTATGATTTTAAAATCTATATTGAAATCCAATTATAATTTTAAAATCCAAGTATTATAAAAACTTGATTTTTTATTGGATTTGAATGGATTTATAAATATTTTCATGACTAAAATACAAAGACCCAAATACTTGATTTAACCTTGGTATTTGATTGGATTTGAGTATTTTTAAAATCCAAAGAGAATTTTCAAATCCATTCAAATCATAAAACCAATAACCCCTCCTTAGATTCTATGGTTATCCCTATTAATTTATGTTTTTTTATATTCTTACTAAATTCGTGTTATTGTTTGATAATTTCATAATTCCATTAAAATCTCATATTAGAAAATAAATAAACTCTAATATACCATGAGATAGCCTGAAAATTTCGAGTATCGGAACGGAAATTTACGAGTACGAGACGGGAACGGGAAATTCGGGAATTGAAAAATAATTCTCAAAAGAGAATCCATAAGAACGGGACGGGTTCGAGAAATTTCCTTACGAAAAATCTTTTCCCAAACGGATAATTATTTTGGATAATTCGGAAAAATTCGAAAAAATTCGGGAAAATTCGGAAAAATTCAGGAAAATTAGGAAAAAAATCAGGAAAATTTGGGAGAATTTAAGAAAATTTGGGAAATTCGGGAAGTTTGGGTATTCCCTTTCCCTTCCCTTACCTTTCCTATACCCATTTGAACAAAATAAATGGTCTCGAACGAAAATTTGTTTAAACGGGAACGGGAACGGGACGGGAAATTTGAAACGGGTACGGGTGGGAACCGGGTACCCGTCCCGAAATTTGCAGGGCTACCATGAGACATGATTGTTTAGTTAACACAACTTTCAATATACCATGAGTATCCATTAAATTTATAAAATTACTAGAATAGGATCCGCATATATGCGGATTTTTAATAAAATATTTTAAACACATAAAAATAAATTAAAAATAAAATCGAATAATTTGTAAACAAAAATAAATTTTACATTTATTAATATTTCCATATATATATGTTTTAATACTCTTATATGAATTATGTTTATTTCTAATGCTTTATATATATATATATATTTATTTATTTGTTTTAAAAATTTATTTATTTATTTATTCGAGTTTTTCGAGTATGTTAACAATCTCCCCCATTAACTCTCTTCAAGCAAATAAAATCTCTCTTTCTCTTCACATCCATCTCTCTTACATGATCTTTCTGCTCTCTAGAGAAGTTATGCTTCTCAAGACTCGCATCAAAAGCTTCTCTACATGATTATTGATATGTTCCTCCTTATTGAGCTCATCATAATCTAATGTCATATCAATGACATAGAATTTCTTATTTTAATTGAAATATATTTCTCAAGACTCGCATCAAAAACTTCTCTACATGATTTTTGCTATCCTTCTCCTCATTGAACTCATCATCGTCTAATGTCATATCATTAGCTCACCCTGGGCATTCAGATCGGATCGGATCCAAGCGGGTTCGGGTTTTTTGGATCCGACAGTGTTGGACCCAAATAGGAACCGAATTTTTTTTTGGTTCGGGTCGGGTCGGTTCCATGTCGGGTTGGGTTGGGTTGGGTTTGTATTTTTGTGTAGAAACCAGACAAAACCCGAAAAATAAACGGGTTCGGTTTGGAACCGAAAACCCGAATTAGATCCGAGAGACGAATTCAGATTCGAGGAAGCTACGGCCGAGCATCGCCGTTGCAAACGCGGCCTCCGGATCGAGTCTCCTCTCCACGCTCTCTGAAGAGATCCCTCAGCTCCTCCTCTGAAACGTGATCCTAACACACTACGGTCTGAGCTCGTCTCAAATTAAAAGGAGAAAGATCTGAGAAGGAGATAAGGAGAACAAAAAGGATGATGAAAAGAAGAATCGGAGAAAGAAAAGACTCGAAGAAGAAGGAGAAGAAGGAGTTCATAGATGTGATTGTGGTTAAGAAAAAAAAGAAGGAGAAGAACAATTGGAGATGGAGGAGAAGAAAGAGGCAGAGAAGAAGAGAGAAGGAGGCAGAGAAGATAGATTAGGTTTTATTTTCTTAGGTTAATAAAAAAATCAAAATATCTAATATTTCGTGGTTTGGTTCGATTTTTCGGGTAACCGTTCGGTTCTCGGGTTTAACCCGAACCGAATCGAGAACCATTTGAAATTTGAGTGAGAACCGATCGAGTTTTATGCATTTATCCGGTTCGAATCGAACCTTGATTTTCGGTTCGGTCCGGGTCCTGTTTTCTGGTTCCGGTTTATACCCATGGTGGTCATTAGCATCTGCAATTTCCATTTTAATTAAAATATATCCTAGTTAATCTAATTTATTTTTTGTTTTTGTTTTTGTTTTCTTAAATTGAAATAAATATTTTCTTTTTTTTTCTTAATATAATAAGATCTTATTATTGCATGCGTCAAAGTTAGTAATTTACATGATCGTGACATGTGTTAAGTTAATCGATAAGATTTTGACACATGTGAACATACATCAACCAATTACATTTTAACATAATGTTAATATAAATCTAGAAACTAATCTTTTTTTTTAAAATTAACTTTTATGTTTTTCAATTAGATTATGAAAATTGTATGATCAATCACCGATATTAAAAGGAAAATAATTAAAAATCAAAAAAGTAAATAAGAAAAAAGGAAAATTATATTAAATGCTTTAAAAACAAAAAGGTAAATAAGTATCGCTTATGTTTTCCAAAAAAAGTTAAATAACAAAATTAAGAAAAAGAAAAATGAAATTAAAGGTTTTAAAAATAAAAAGGCAATAAGTATCTCTTATGTTTTCCAATAATAAAAAATAAAAATATGGTACAAAATTTAATTAAAAACTAAATAAAAAATAGAAAATAGAAAAGAAAAATAAACTACGTTCTGTAATAAGTGATTTTGCGTAAGCGTTATCATTCTAACTTTTTTTTATGTCATATAACTAATCTAATTTTGTTTTCTTATTTTTCATGGTTAGTTTATTTTTAATGAGTTATGTAATAGTTAATTATAAGTCAATTCAATTGATCTACTTTTATTTTCTACTTTTTCATGTTTAATTTCTTTTTAATGAGTTATATAATAGTTAATTATTATCCAATTTATATACTGATCACATTCGAAGTTAAAATGATTGAGATGCATCTGAGTCAATCGATCAAATTTTGACACATGTAATACTTTTTTTAATTAAGAAAGTTAGTTATGTTTTAAAAAATAAATATAATTCAAAGTTTTAGGATTAAGAAATATAAAAGTAGCAAAATCATTAGAAATAAACATAATTCATATAGGAATACAAAATTCTCAAAAATTAGAAATATTTAATAAAATTTAGGTGGAAACAAATAAAAATAAAAATAAAGATAAAATTTCACAAGTAATTCGATTTTTTTATTTATTTTTTTTTTCAATTTAGTTTTACGGATTTTAAAATATGTAATTAAAAACCCGCTCATACGCAGATCCAAATATAGTTTTATATAATAAGATAATGATTTATCTGATAAAAACAATTAATTGATAGATTTTTTGGAATAAACAATATTCTGTTACTTGCACAAAAGGAAAAAAAAATTTCTGTTAAAAAGTAATATTTTTAAGGTTATATTACAAATAATTTAATAATTTTTTAAATTTTAAATCAACGAATTTTATTTAAATCTTCCGAGTTAAGAAATCTCTTATCCAACCAAATTGATGATTATTTCCGGGTTAAAAAATTAGACCCGGAATTTAACTTTAGTCGGGTCGGGTTTAAAACTTTTATAAATGCCCTCATAATCCGTCTTGGTCCCTTCACGATTTCTCTTCTGTTCCTCCGATTTGAGCGTTTGCTACCTCGAAGCTTTTTCTCCGATAACTCGCCGTCTCCTCCAATTGAGCTGGTTCACCTTCTCCGGCGAAGGTTACTTATACCCTCAATTAGGGTTTCAGAGGAAGACACCAACCCACATCACGTTCAGTGAATGGTATCGTGTTCCCAATTTCTCCCGTTTTGATTGCAACTCAGCTTACTCCAAGATTGATCAATGGGGTTTTGATTTGGGCTGTCTCGTAAAGAGAATTTATTCGCTTTTGATGAAGTTGTTGTTGGGTATCTGTCAGATAACGAAGCTGGCTGTTGTTCCCCAGGTTCGTTAAGGTTGATTGTAATTGTGATATTTATAAGAGACAGCTCTTGAAGGTTGCAATTGAGAGCTCTGATACGTTTTAATGGTTCGGGATCTGGGAAGGAAACTTGTCTTGCCTTCTCTCGGTTTTAGCCATTGCAATTGAAGCTTAAACATGGCTGAATCCAACGGCAAGGGCTCCCACAACGACACTTTCTCAGGTATTATACATGCAATCTCGTATCAAAGTGTGTTTCTTTCTTGTGGAATATCGGATTGCTACAATATCTGAAACAAGAGATGTCCTTTGTATAGCTTTTTTTCCTTTCTCAATAGTCAGAATTTAGCTACTGTTCGGTGCCTTTAGGTCAGCTCATGACTATTTTACGGTTTTGAACTTGGGATAGAGTTTCGTTAAGTAGAAAAGGAGCAGCCTTTAGTGATCCTGGACATGTTTTAGGGTGTAGTTAGGATCCTTTTTTCCTTCTGAAATTTTAATGGGAAGAGGGTTTGTAGGATCGTAATTGATGAAGAGATTGGAAATAGTATTTTTATTAGAGAGAGGCTTAGAACTGCAGACTGATTAGATGGTAGAGAGAAGAAGAAGCCAATGATAAGGTGACCTTGGAACCAAGGAGTGCCCCTATGCAATCATAATTTTGATGCGTGCCTCGTGATTTCTAGACTTTCATGATGATTGTCACATGCATTCACCATTGCTACCAAGATTTGTTTGGTGGACGCCAATATTTGCATGTTGTCCTTTGCAGATGATGATGAGGAATATGAGGACAACAACAGGGGATTTAACCTGGGTTTTATCTTCGGAAATGTTGATAACTCTGGGGACTTGGATGCTGATTACCTTGATGAGGTATTCTATTTTTCTCTTTTCCAGTATGATGACCTTGGTGAAGACATTATTTCATGGGAAAATTGGTCTCCCTTTTGCTGTCTCTGCTTTCTGAGCTTAGTAACTGCAAATGGATATCTGTATTTTGTTAACTATTGAGTTGTAAATTCTCCACCAAGCATACCTGTGCCAATGATATCATTTCAATTTTACAGGACGCCAAAGAACATCTTTCTGCATTGGCAGATCAGCTGGGTTCATCTCTACCAGATATAAATGTAACATTCTATGCACTCTTACATTTTGTTTCCTAAATTTTATAGCTGAGTGAAAGGCGAGTCTTTTATGTGATTTTTAATCCTCTTTTTGTTGTATTGGGATGCCAAAAAATGGTGTTTCGAAACTCAACAGTTGTTGGCAAAATCAGATCGTACAACAAGTGATCCAGCTGAGCAAGGTGATGTTGTCGGCCAGGGTCGTCTATCTCATGCAGTTTTTATGTTCTATTAGTACCCCCATTTAACTTCTAGAGTGGATTATACCGTTTCTTTAAAACCATACTGGAGGAGTTACTACTACTAGGAACCCTACTAGAAACTTTCTATCTCACAGTGGACAATCCCATCACACGGGTCTTGCATTCTTCACTTTGGTTCTAGTCATAAATTCATAATCTATCTACTGTTGGTTAGTTTAATGCAGATTGTTCTGCGTAAATCGTGTATAACGTTTTGACGGCTTATGTTTGAGATCCTTAAATATGCAACAAGCCCTGCCCATAGCAGTTACATACTGATACTATTTACACTTCTAAATCCTGGTCATCAGCTTCGTTGACACTGATGATTTGTCGTGTAGATTATGATAGAAAAGCTGAGGATGCTGTTGATTATGAGGATATTGATGAACAGTATGATGGGCCCGAAGTTCAAGTAGTTAGTGAGGAGGATCATCTACTGCCCAAAAAGGAATATTTTTCGACTGCAATTGCTTTGGGTAGTCTAAATTCCAGAGCTTCTGTGTTTGACGATGACGATTATGATGAGGAAGAAGAACAAGAGGAGGAGCATGCGCCAGTTGAAAAAGCTTTTGAGACTGAAGATAGGGAACCAGGTTTGCATTTAGAAATCTTCCGTTTCTTGTACAAACCAATTAATACATTTGACTGCGTACTTTTGTTGTGTCATTTCATGAATCTCAAATTGGTTTAGATGAGTTATTCTCCCGGAAATTATACTTGTTAAGCTCAAGCATATGATAACTTACAAAAATGTAGTCAAGTGCGTCCTTGAGATTAGAACCCTTTGGAAATTTTCTTATATGTCTCTTGAGCTACTGATTATGAAACATAAAAAATATTTACTTTGCAGTTTTCTTTAAGGAAGACAAAGCCTCGGAATATGAAAAGGAGGCTAGAATCGTGGAAAACGAGGATCATATGGACACAGAAGATGCCCAGGAGGTCAGTTTCCCCCACCCCCCAAAAAAGGGAAATTGTGTCTCACACAACATATTTTTGCTGTGGGATGATTTTGTTCTGTTAGTGATCTCATCAAAACATTCAGGAGGTGGTGGATGAGTTATTGGAAGGTACATTAGATGGGAAAGGCGCCACCCCACTGCCTACTCTGTATGTGGAAGATGGCATGGTCATCTTACAGTTCTCCGAGATATTTGCTATCCATGAGCCACCACAGAAACGGGACAAGAGAGAACATAGATATGTCCCTTACAGAGGTATGTAATCTGGAATGTTCTTCCTGTTTAATTTCTTCTCAAACCGCGTTTGAGCTTTTTGTGCTGTCTTAAATTTGCAAGATCAAATAAAATTCTCCAGATTTTCTTGTATTTCCCCTTCAATTCTAAAGGCCACTAGGTGTTGAAAGCACGATAACTTTTCCTCTTATGTGGCTCAGTCTCTTCATGGCAAGAATGAACTAGATCTGTGTAGTTGGTGCCACTAAAATGATGTGCTACATTCTTTTTCTTTTTCCAGAGAACTTCATGTTTTTTCCATTTCTCCGTTTGTCTTATTGTTTCTGTTGTCTCTGAATTCTTCTTTTTTCCTTTTGTTTGTAATTCATTTCTTCATGTGGAACTCTTAACATCATAGCCTTCTTTCGTACAGACAAATACAAATCTATGGATATCTCTGAGCTTGTTGAAGATGATGAGGAGGTACTCCTGAAGACTCATGGTAGGATGGAAACTCATGTTGAACAAGCTGAATTGATTCAGCTGGATGTTCCCTTTCCAATTAGGGAGGGTTTACAGCTTGTAAAAGCTGGCACAATTGGAGGTATCACACCAGAATCAAGAGAATATACCAAGCTAGGAAGGGATTCATGTATCATGGGTGAACTGTTGAAGCAGGACTTAATAGAAGATGATTCATCTTTGTGCCAATCTCAATTATCAGTGGAAGTTTTTCCTCTTGACCAGCATGAATGGGAACATCAAATTCTTTGGGAAAATTCTCCTGAAATTAGTTGTAATTCTGGTGAGGGCTTCGAATCTGAACTTGAGTCAGAAGGTATGCTGGTTCAAGGAACAAATTCAGAGACTGAACAAGAAAGCTTGAATGTGATGAACTCTAGAGAGAAAGCTCAAGCTGACAAGAATATGCTTGTGCCTTTTTCTGCCAATCTCTTGGAGTCTTTTGGCTCAAGAGGTTCCCAGTTTACAGACGAGTCCACTAACCAAAGTAGACATCATCCACAACTCCTACGGTTAGAATCCCAGTGGGGTGAGGATCATCTTAGTGAAAATGTCGACGCTGGGGTGGAAAATATAAAGCGACGTGAAAGGGATGCTCTTGGGCGCTTTAGCAGACTTGCATTGCAAGAGAGGGATATGGGGGGTGAGGCATGGTTAGATAGTATAATATGGGAATCAGATAAAGAGTTGAGCAGGTCTAAACTAATTTTTGATCTTCGAGATGAGCAAATGGTCTTTGAAATTTTGGATAATGAGGAAACAAAACATATTCAACTTCATGCTGGAGCTATGATTGTATCCCGGTCTTCAAATTCCAAGGATGAAAGCTTCCAGGAAGGCTGTGAAACAAATTCTGGGTGGCAATTCAATATTTCTAATGACAAGTTCTATATGAATGGGAAAAGCTCTCAGCAACTGCAAGCAAATACTAATAAATCTGGCGTTCATAGTTTGAGAGTTTTTCATTCAGCACCAGCAATTAAATTGCAGACGATGAAGAATAAATTGAGCAAGTAAGTGGGCATTCATATTTTGATATCGTTTTGTATTTGCATTCTGCGTACTCTAAAATGTTTCACACACCGGATATTTATTTTCTTACATCCATTTTTTAAAATGTTTTGAGTTAACTTATTGCAGTAAAGACATAGCAAATTTTCACCGGCCCAAAGCTTTATGGTATCCACATGACAATGAGCTAGCCATCAAGCAGCAAGGAAAGTTACCCACCCGAGGATCCATGAAAATTGTAGTTAAGAGCCTGGGGGGTAAAGGAAGCAAGCTACACGTTGGCATAGAGGAATCTGTCTCTTCTTTAAAAGCCAAGGCTTCTAGGAAGCTAGGTTGTGTTTTCCTTTCACTTTTTGTCTACCGCATTATGACATGGATTCTTTTTGGAGAACACTCAATTCTATTTGTTTCATGACAAACTTTGGTGCTCACTTGCTACAATTGTTTTGCAGATTTTAAGGAAACAGAAGCAGTGAAGATGTTCTATATGGGAAAGGAACTTGAGGATGAAAAGTCTCTTGCTGTACAAAATGTTCAACCAAATTCCTTGGTCCATGTTGTACGTACCAAAGTACATCCGTGGCCATGGGCACAAAAGCTGCCTGGTGAAAATAAATCCTTGAGACCTCCTGGGGCATTCAAGAAGAAATCTGACCTGTCTACTAAAGATGGCCATGTATTCTTGATGGAGTAAGAAAAAGTTCTATAAAAGACTACCTGTAAAATCAGGAACTTTTTTGTTTTGTTCTTTTTATGGCATGCTACTTTTTGGCTCTTGTGGTTATTTTGATCTATGTCTATCAGCAGGAAAATTTTGTTTTGGAAATCCTCATTTTGTTTCATTGATCTGTGTAGGTATTGCGAGGAGAGGCCGTTGATGCTCAGCAATGCAGGAATGGGTGCAAATTTGTGCACATATTACCAGAAGTCATCCCCAGAGGATCAACATGGGAACATGCTGCGCAATCAAAGTGATACTTTAGGGAAAGTGATAACTCTAGAACCTGGAGACAAATCCCCTTTCCTTGGGGAGATACACGCTGGTTGCAGTCAGTCATCTGTTGAAACAAACATGTATAAAGCACCTGTTTTTCCCCAAAGATTGCAATCAACAGATTATTTGTTGGTCCGGTCTCCTAAAGGAAAGCTCTCTCTAAGGCGTATTGACAAGATAGTTGTTGTTGGACAACAGGTTTGCCTTTTCCCAAGATTTCTCTCTTAGAATTTATGTCCATGGAAGGTGTTATTGCATATCTATAGATACACACAATCAAGAATGAATTTATGCTTGTGAATTAGTAGCGTAACAATGGAGCTTACTACCCTGAGTGAATTAAACTCGATTGCGTCACCACATTTACCTTTGCTACTTTCATTGGTGCTTTGGCGTCGGTATCGTAGCAAAATTTTAGGATAAGTGATGATAGAGATAGTAAATGAAGAGCTAACAGATCTAGAAAAAATAGATATTTTTGGGAAGGTACTCCAGTGATCAGAGAGATGTGAAATGCTCATTTCAGTTGTGTTATAAGTCACAAGAGTTTGGTTATGAGTTTAACCTGCAGTATACTTAATCGTGGCAATCTGAAGCTTATTTGGTTATAGTTTCATAAAATCAGCGTGCTCAAATTATATATTATCCAGGAACCTCGCATGGAAGTCATGTCTCCTGGATCAAAGAATCTACAGACTTATTTGGTGAACAGGATGTTGGTCTATGTGTACCGGGAATTTACGAAGCGTGGTTTGCACCACCCAATTGCTGCAGATGAGTTGTCCTTCTTATTTTCTAACTTAACAGATGCAGTCGTCAGGAAGAACATGAAAGCTTTTGCTGTTTTGAAGGTATCTCATCAAATTCTCACTTCTGTATAAGCAGCATCTAGAGTTGCACGCTTAGGCTTTCTCATTTTTCTTTCTTTTCTGCGTCATCACGCTTCTGTATCATATCATCTTGCTGACCTCTTACATGAATGTACAAATTGCAGAGGGATAAAAATGGCCAGCCTTGTTGGTTCAGGAAAAATGAATTTCAAATTCCACCTGAGAATGAGCTAAAAAAGCTGGTGGCACCAGAGCATGTAAGTTTCTCCTTTGAGTTTATTTCATGGTTGAAATACACGCCATCTGCTGTTCAGAGTTGCAATTAATGAGCTTTTGAGAGCTATTACTGGAAATATACTTTTTAAGATGCATGGTTTTCTATATTTTGTTGGCTTAGGTGTGTTCCTACGAGAGTATGCTAGCTGGGCTGTATCGGCTCAAACATTTAGGGATCACGCGGTTTACATTACCTGCCAGCATATCAGCTGCATTGACTCAGCTGCCAGACGAAGCTATTGCTCTTGCCGCTGCATCACATATTGAGAGGGAGTTGCAGATAACTCCATGGAATCTAAGCAATAATTTTGTTTCCTGTACAAATCAGGTGAGCATCACTTATCTTTATTGGGGAGTTACATAGCCAGTGAGTTCTTATCTATATGTTATGTTGGGAACTTAGGAGTTTAGTTATCCATAATCTGTGAAAGGTGGGGTCATTATAGATACGCCGGGGTGAGACATTACTAGTACTTTCCCAACAACACTAGATTCTATTTCAGCTCTATCTATACTAGTTTTTGTTAAGAGTCTTTCCGAATCTTGTCAGTGGAAGTGGATTTGATGCTTCTGATCATTCATCGCCCATGCTTTAGCTACTTGGCCGGTTCGATGCTCACATATCTGATTTTTGTTTGTTGGTTTGATTAGGATAGAGCAAATATAGAGCGTTTGGAAATTACTGGGGTTGGCGATCCGTCTGGACGGGGTCTGGGATTCAGCTACGTCAAAGCTGCGCCAAAAGCACCAGCTGCAGCCGGGCATATGAAGAAAAAGGCAGCAGCTGGTCGTGGAGCCCCAACTGTTACTGGTACAGATGCTGATCTTCGCAGATTAAGCATGGAAGCAGCTCGAGAGGTACACTTGTTTATTTCAGATGTCTAAGAACCTAAAAGGAGATCTTTCTTACAAGTTGCCCGTTTCTTCTAGACTTCTTCTAAATAAAGTAAAGCCCATTGAATTTTTTTAATTAAGATATGGTTTGGCTGCTCTCTTTATAGGTTCTTATCAAGTTCAATGTCCCTGATGAGATAATTGCCAAGCAAACTCGATGGCACCGTATAGCAATGATACGGAAGCTATCAAGTGAGCAGGCGGCATCTGGTGTTAAGGTGGACCCTACAACCATAGGCAAGTATGCCCGTGGCCAGAGAATGTCTTTCCTGCAGATGCAACAGCAGGCCCGAGAAAAGTGTCAGGAGATTTGGGATAGGCAACTTTCATCCCTTTCAGCTTTTGATGGTGATGAGAATGAAAGTGAAAATGAGGCGAACAGTGATTTGGACTCCTTTGCTGGAGATCTGGAAAATCTACTTGATGCTGAGGAAGGTGGGGAGGGGGAAGAATCTAGTATGTCTAAGAATGACAAGTTGGATGGAGTCAAGGGTCTCAAGATGAGACGGCGGCCATCTCAAGTTGAGACAGACGAAGAAATTGAAGATGAAGCTACTGAATATGCGGAGTTATGCCGATTGCTGATGCAAGGTACGTGCTTTCAACAAAGCATTTGTGTTATTAGCTAAAGACTTATTTGTCAATGAATCACTGACTGTTGGTGCTTATTTTAGAGGAGGATCAGAAGAAGAAAAAGAAGAAGATCAAGGCTGTGGGGGAAGGAATGGGATCCTTTCCTCCTCCACGGCCCAATATAGGTTTTCAGATTGCTGAGCCTGTAAGAAAGGCCACTGTCATTGACAAGAAACCTATTGCCACCCAACCTGATGCATCTTTCTTAGTAAATGAGAGCACCGTCAAAGACACCAGAAATGTGAGTACATGTTTCGAAATTTCCAAAACCCTCTTGCTCTTGCCTTTTCCGATTACTGTGACGCTGTGTCAAATCTTGAGGTCTTGCGTGTGTTGACAAACTTGTATCTTTGTATTCCCCTCCATTGGCAGGTTGATAGCCTTATTATTAAGACCCCCAAAGGTAAACAGGTAGAGAGCGGCAATTCTTTGGGCCCGTTGAAGAAGGTCAAAATACTGAACGAAAACCTAAAGGTACAATCAAATCAGTACAACATGTATAAACTAAAGTTAATATATTCTAGTTCCTTTGTGGTCATCTGGGGGTGTTGTCTGTTCTCTCGGTCTAAACCAGGTATTCAAGGAAAAAAAATCGGCGAGAGAGAATTTTGTTTGTGGAGCCTGTCGTCAGGTATATTTGCTTTTTAGACTAGATTATGAATCCAAACTTGCTTCTTAGAGAAAAGCGTTTGACTATTATCTTCATGGCCAGCATGGACACATGAGAACCAACAAACATTGCCCAAAATACAGAGAAAATACAGAATCACAGCCCGAAGGTACAGATATGGAGAAGTCTGTGGGAAAACCGAGTTCTTCAGAACAATCAGGTCAGGTCAAGCTGAAACCTATCAAGAACAGCAAGGCTGCGCCAAAAATTGCGATGAAAGTTTCTGTAGATGAAGCTCCGAAGGGGGATAATTCAACTTCCAAAACTGGGGGTCTCCCTCTGAGGTTTAGATATGGTATCCCCGCTGGAACGATGTCAGATAAACCTGGTTCAGAAGCTCCAGGAAGTTCTGAGCAAGCAGCGATGTCTGACAAAGACACTGGAACTAAGTCCACATCTAAAATCAGCAAACTCAAGATTTCAAGTAAGGCAAAACCTAAAGAATCAAAGGTTGAATCTGACAGACTTTCGCATCCATTGATGCCTACATATAGCGGAGAGAGAGGGGAGAGCAAATCTCACAAGCCTTCTGTTTCTGGACAACCCTTGTCTAGTACAGAGAGAAATCACGCTGCCTCAAGCAGGCACACTATTTCTATTCCGCAGCCATCATTAAGCATGGATAGAGATCAAGCTGAATCTCGTAGGCCTCATCTCGTGATACGACCGCCTACAGAAAGAGAACAGCCTCAGAAGAAACTTGTTATAAAACGTTCGAAAGAGATAACTGATCATGACATGAGTAGTCTTGAAGAGAGTCCACGGCTTGAGTCCCGGAAAACAAAAAGAATGGCAGAACTGGCCGGTTTTCAGAGACAGCAGAGCTTCAGATTGTCAGAGAACTCTCTAGAGCGGAGACCAAAAGAAGATAGAGTACGGTGGGAAGAAGAGGAGATAAGTACTGAAAGGCCAAGGGCGAGAAGGGATTATGATGATATGGCTGTATCAGAAGAACCCAACGAGATAGCTGAGATCAGAAGATACGAAGAGGTAATACGGAGTGAGAGGGAAGAAGAGGAACGACAAAAAGCCAAGAAGAAAAAGAAGAAAAAGAAGCTGCAACCCGAGTTAATAGAAGGGTATCTGGAAGATTATCCTCCTCGAAGAAACGATAGAAGATTGTCAGAAAGAGGCCGGAACGTCAGAAGCCGTTATGTCTCCGACTTTGAAGTAAATGGTGCAGACTATGCGCCTCAACCAAAACGACGCAAAAAAGGAGAGGTAAAATTCTGTTTCATTTGTATTGCTGAAATTGTCTAATGTCACATTTAGATTTCTTTGACTTGCCAGAAAATGAATAGAGAGAGATCTTGAAATTTTAATTTGAAATCAACTGATACACCATCCTATGAGCTCTAGGAAACTCATATTTTGTTTGCTCTCCTCAATTCAGGTTGGCCTAGCAAACATCTTGGAAACCATAGTGGACACACTAAGGCTTAAAGAAGAAGTGTCACGGCTCTTCTTGAAACCGGTGACCAAGAAGGAGGCTCCGGACTATCTTGACATAGTGAAACGCCCGATGGATCTCTCGACAATCCGGGATAAGGTGAGGAAGATAGAGTACAGAGACAGAGAGCAGTTTAGACACGACGTCTGGCAGATCAAGTATAATGCTCATGCTTACAACGACGGGCGTAACCCGGGAATACCTCCTCTAGCAGATCAGTTGCTGGAGATTTGTGATTACTTGTTAGATGATTATAAGGATCATTTAACAGAAGCAGAGAAAGGTATAGATCCCAATGACTGAGAGAGAAATTCTAAAGATAGAATATCTGTAATCCTCTTTTAGGCAAAAAAAAAAAAGGGGTTTTTAGCTTAGCTAATGTGATTTGTACGAAAAAGAAACATTTGCCATGTCTGTGTAAAGCCTGAAGTAATGAAAAGAAGAGAAAATTGTTATTTGTTGTTTGTAAAAATTTTGAGGGTTTCACTAATGTGATGATTATTCATTCATTGTCGCCGTCTTGCTCTTACATCGAGACAAAACAGAGAGAATTGTCTTTAAAGACAAATCCTCAAAATATAATCTTTGTTTCGTCGGAATCAATGGCTTCTCTGATGAGGCAAACAACTCAAGTACACTCACCATCACCTCCTAAACTCGGTCTCTCTCTTCTTCAACACCATTCTCGCACCTCTATCATCTCGTTTCCGACTCAGAGAAACCGGAACAACCTTATCCTCAATCCGTGTCGTTCTTCGTCATCATCATCCATGACTGTGCCGAGCAACGCAAAGAAGAAGAGGATAAAGTACAGGAAGCAGTACCCTGGAGAGAACGTTGGGATAACTGAGGAAATGAGGTTCGTCGCCATGAGATTACGCAACGTTAACGGAAAGAAATTGGATCCTAAAACCGATAAGAACGAAGAGGAAGAAGAAGAAGATGATGATGATGGATTGAAGGGAGAGACTTGGAGTCCGAGCAAGGAAGGCTTTCTTAACTTCTTGGTCGATAGCAAGCTTGTCTTCGATACCATCGAGCGAATTATAGACGAATCTGAGGATGTTTCCTGTAAGAAAGCTCCTTTCTTTTTTGCTTCTTGAACTAATTTCACTTTTCAAGAGTGAGTTCTATGGAATTGTTAATGATTTGGGTTTTGTGGGTTTTTGTGGAATTGTAAAGATGCTTACTTCAGGAGAACAGGATTAGAGCGATGTGAAGGTCTTGAGAAGGATCTAGAATGGTTTAGAGCACAAAATCTGGAGATCCCTGAACCAAGTCAGATTGGAGTATCGTATGCAAAGTACTTGGAAGAACAAGCAAGTGAAAACGCAGCTTTGTTTCTTTCTCATTTCTACAGCATCTACTTCTCACATATTGCTGGTGGTCAAGTTATAGTGAGACAGGTAAGTTTTCTTGAGGACGATGAATTTATCTGATAAAGTGTTTCATAAAAGTTATAACATTAGGAAGAGTTCGAGGTTGAAAGATTAGTATAGATATAAGTGGATTCAGGAGAGTTTTGTGGGTAAAGATGGTATGAGAAAGCTGTGATGAGAATGCGAAGGAGAATGGTAGACGAAAGAGAACCCTAAGTTTCTTGAGGATGATGAAGTGTTCATAAAAGTTATAGCATAGAAGAGTTCTTCAACTGCATATGTCTAACAGTAACAGCTCAGTTTTGTTAGAGTTTAAAAGATGAGTATCTAGATATAAGTGATATGAGAGAGTTTGTGAATAAGAATGAGAAGGAGAATGGTAAACGAAAGAGAAGCGTAACAACGAAACAATGAGATCCTAAACCCAAATCCGACCAAGACCAAGCTTGCTCCTTTTTTGTCTTCGTTTTTCAAGATATATCAATAATCCTAGAAAACCATGCTCTGGTTCTATCTTCTATTGATATACCTTGATTTAGACTGTCATCATTGCTTGGTTTTCAAAATGTAATTTGAGCAATCGATTCATTCAGGTATCTGAGAAGCTTCTAGAAGGGAAAGAGCTGGAGTTCAATAGGTGGGAAGGTGATGCACAAGAGTTGCTTAGAGGCGTCCGTGAGAAGCTCAATGTGCTCGGGGAGGTGAGATAGTCTATGCTATTATAAGAGTAACTCTTCATTCCTCCAGTGCCTTAAAAACTATATCTTCTCTAAATGATTTTGATTGATGCTTTTGGGAAATGAAGCATTGGACTCGGGACGAGAAGAACAAATGCTTGAAGGAAACCGCAAAGGCATTTAAGTATATGGGGCAGATAGTTCGGTTGATAGTCTTGTGAAAAAAGATCTCTGTTTCAAAGAGTACCAAAGAGTCAGAGACAGAGACTCGTCTCCCTGGTAGATTGCATTCCTCCATTTGGCATTGTGCTCTTGCTAATTCATGACAGTGCTGGAATTGAAGCTTATGAACACCAGCCTCCATGGCTGAAAAGAGCAACCTTGTGTTCTTTGCCCTGTTTAAAGTCAATGGCTTGAGAGGCATTGTTGTTATTAGATGTAGCCAAAGTCTGTGGCCTCAAAGTTTGATGAGATATTGTCGTTGCTTAGTGTAAAAACTAAAAATCTTTGTCACGCAACAAATTTTGAGGTTTTCGTTAATGGGAAATAAGCAGCTTAGATCTCTCAAGTTCGAGAACCATTGGTTTGAGAGGTAAGCCTTTATATCAAGAGAGCAGCTACAAATAAACCTGAAAGGATTAATGGGCTGACTAAAACTGAGCCCAAAATGCCGGAAACACCATTTTCATTTTCACACGACTGTGCAAGGTTTCCAAATCAGTCGGCAGTTTCAAACATTTCCCACCATTTTCGTTGCTTACACTTTTCTTCAGTCACTCTCTCCGTTAATCTGTCTCTCTGTGTTCGAGAATCGAGACAGAATATTTGGGATGTGCATCTAAGATTTACCATTATAGGGGTTTTAGTTTGATTCAATTGGCCCTTTGGCCGAGAAATAATGTTTGGTAGAGGGAAATCGAAACAGGAGGCTTGTTCCAAAGGGTTGAGACAGAGGTTGAAGGAAGACAAAATAAGCCAGTTACCTGATCCTCTGATAAGTCACATCCTTTCTCATCTTCCCACAAAGGAAGCTGTTTGCTCAAGCGTTTTTGTCCACAAGATGGAAAAGTCTCTGGCTTTTGGGTTCCTGAATCGGACCTAAACTTGAACGAATTCCCAGATTTCAATGCCTTTGTGAGCTTCGGTGACAGGTTTTTCGAATCCAACAGGGTTTCTTGTGTAAACGACGGCTCTCATCTCAAGTCATGGATCGATGCTGCGGTTAAGCGGAAGATTCAACATTTAGATGCTCCTTGTCCTGAAGGTGACTATCTTTACCAGATGCCTATAAGCCTGAGACGCTGGTGTTGTTGGAAAATCCAGTGGGTTGTCTTGCCTGATCAGGGCCAGCCCTGGGCTAAAGTTCATAAAGCTTGGGCTTTAGGCGCCAAAATGTGTTAGTCAATTTATGGGTATCAAAATTTTGTGTATTCTTTTAATATAGGGCATAATTTTTGTGATGTGCTTTAGGCATAGATATTGTACGGGCCGGCTATGTGCCTGATGATGCCAGAGTCTTTCTCTTTGCCTTGTCTCAAGACTATGCATCTGCTGAAAGTATTGTATCCCAATGAATCAGCTTTGGAGACACTTAGTCTCGTGCTGCCCTGTCTTGGAAGAGTTAAAATCTTCGTACTTAGGAACAGCGATGCAAAGGCCTTTACGGGTACAGTCTCGGTCATTGAAGAGGCTCGCTTTCATACAAGTTTCTTGTTTCCCAGTTCGATTCTGCTTTGAGTTTTGTGGTCGATGCTCCTCTGCTACGCTTTTTGAGTGTCTTTGAGTTTTGAAATCAAGCAGCTTTGTAGTAAACGATTTGGAGTCCGATGCCAAGTTAGATATCATTCTCGACTTTGGCTTGGAGCCTTGTGATGAAGCAAGTGTTTCAGCAGTGAGAGGAGATCGAATCGTTGAACTCGTTTGGACCCAATAAAAAAAAAAATTCCTGCGAGTTTTGCCGATCCAAGGGGTGTTATTGGTTCTTATATTTTAGTGGGTTTAAAAATCCAAATCAAATATAGTCTTATTGGTTTTATGATTTTAAAATTCATATTGAAATCTAAGTGGTGTATTGGATTATGAATTTTAGAAGATTTGGTGGTTCTTTTAAAATCCCCTGTTATTGAACTAATGATTTCTAAATGTCTTACCAAATCATATGTTATTCAATCAAGAATTTATAAAAAGTAAATCAAATCCTCTGTTATTGGAAATATTTTAAGTAGTGGATTTTAGAGGATTTTAAGTGGTTTTGGTGGGGTTTGTTAGTTAAAAATATAAAAAACCAAATCTCATGGTTTTAGGTGGGATTTCATAGAATTTTAATAACAAATCATAAGAAATTTCTTAATTCATCTAAAATCATCTAAAATTTCATTAAAACTCAAATCATTCCAAATTCTCCCAAATTTCAGTTTCAATACACCCCCATAGTGTTATTGGTTCTATGATTTTAAAATTCATATTGAAATCTAGTGTTATTGGTTCTATGATTTAAAATTCAAGTATTATAAGGATTTGATTTTTAATAGAATTTGAATGGATTTAGAAGTGTTTTCATGACTAAAATACAAAGACCCAAAAACTAGGTTCAACCTTGTTATATGATTGGATTTGTGTATTTTCTCTTTTTTTTTTTTTTACTAAAGTCATTTTTTCTCAAACACTACGTAGGTATTGAGTGAATTCACCAACTATGATTTTTATATAATGTATATATTATATTCTACTTCAAAAATATAATTGAGATAAATTTTTATTTCTCAAATCTTCTATTTTTACGATGTTTGTCTTCAATTTTTGTATCTTTTTTTTTCTATATTACGTGTATGTCATAAATCTTAAAACCTATAATATATATATAATCTCTTAATTATAATACAAAGTCCTAAATCTAATAAAGAACGACGTCAAGAACGAAAAAAAGTTCATATACTTAATAAAGTTCTTAAGAAATAAAAACTTTGATATAATTACTCGTAAATGGTATTGTTGTAGGTCTGCATGATATTAATAACACATTCAGTAAGTTTAAGGTGGAGAAACGAATACTAATTGCTCTCAATCAAGCACATGGATGTACCAAAACCTATTGTAAATCTATTTAATTGATTTACAATAAATCATATATTTGATTTTGAAATCCATTTATTTGATTTTAAAATTTATTTGTCTGATTTTAATCAATGGATTCATAAAAAAATTCTAAATCCATGAAGGATTTACAAATGCTATTTTACCAATAACCCCACCTAAATTTTCTTCTCAATAACTGTATAGAGAGAGAGAGAGAAATTCATCCATATATTCCTAAAATATTTTATGTACGAATTGACAAAGTAATGGGCTTGCATTTTGGCCAATTTAGCAAAGGATAGCTTCGACGCTTGAGTTCCGCAAAGTGAGACACAACGGGCAGGCTAGAGCTGTCCGGTCACATTCCGGGCAGATGCTCAGATGCCGACACGGCAACACCACCACCGTCGCTTCCCTTTCCCGACAACCTTTGCATCTCGGTCGCAACACCCTCTCCGGATCCACGTAAGCCGACTCGGCGTCGTCCAATCCGCTGATTCCGGCTGCGCTTAATAGCTCTTCCTCCGCCGCTCTACTATCTTGCGCCGACGCACCGCCGCCGCCACCGCGGCGTATGTTAACGGCCTGCTGAAGCTGAGCCTGCAGCGACGCGGCGGCGGCTTCCTGCGCCCTGGCTCTCGCTTGCCAAGCCTGCGCCTCGGCTCTAAGCTGCGCGTCACGCGCCTCCAGCTCGTTGTGACAGCGCGTGGCTATCTCTATCTCCGCCTCTTTCTCCCTCAGCTTACGAACCAACGGCTCCTCCACAGCGCAAATAAGCGCTTTATAGTGCATCTTCCTCTTCTCCGCTAACGTGCGCCGTAGCTCCTCCGCCTAAAAAAAGGAGATTTTACATTCCGACGAGAACAAAAATCAAAACTTTTCGACGTCTCAGACAAAATCAAAACCTGGGCACGAAGAAATCCTTCGAGCTCTTGGCTTTGCCTATTGATATGTGCAGCGACAACATCTTCAGACGAAGTGGAGACAAGATTCCGATGGTGATGACTGTTCTGCTGAAACAAATTACTACTAATATTTTGGGCCTGATCTTCGCCGGAAGATAATCGGAGTCCTGTATAGACCATATTCGACGGCGGATGATGATGGTGGTTGTGTAATAGAGATAAGTCTATAACTTGAGGAAACTGTAATTGCTGCTGATTGTTCGCTTCTCTTCCTCTTTTTCTCTGATTAGAGCCTATCGAAGAAGAAGACACACACATTCTCAATTTGTTAAAAAAAAATTCAAGATTTTTGAAGTTTTGATAGAAAATAAAACAACTTGACGAACCACCATTGTTGAACATTAACATATTGGTCTGATCAAGAAACTCTCCAGCCTGTGATTGCAACGAGAAATCTTGTTCCTCCTCTTTCCCGTTTCTGTACACGCAAACAACAATTCAAAAACCGTAATCAATAAAAGAGAGAGAGAGAAAGAAAAAACATTTATTAAATTTACAGAGAAAATAAATGGACCTGTGATTGAGGAAGATGAGATTTGAGGATTGGTGTTGAGCTTGAACAGCCATTTTTTCCGTTTTTCCGAGTGAAACTAACAAATTTTTCTAAGTGATGAAAAAAAAATATTAATGGTTAATGATCCAAAAGCTCCATCATCATCAACATCTTAACGTATTTGAACTCTGTCTCTGTTTTTTTCTCCACCTTTCACTCTCTCTCTCTCTCTCTCTCTTTTTATATATAAAAATAAATATAGAGGGCAATGGAGAAGAAAGAGTCTTTCTTTTTTGGGTTGGTTTGTTCTTTTGCATCTCTTCTTATGATGCTTTGGCTTTTTCTTCAGGATTCTCTCTCGTGTCTTCAACCACGCCATTACTCTCGCATATTCCAAGAAAAAAACAAAAACCAATAAATAAAGTGTAAAAAAAAAAAAAACGGAAATCGAAATTTGTACGATTTATTCGGTAACCAAAATTCTTATACCGGTTTGTATCCGACCCGAGCTAATTTTTTTAATTAATTATTAATTTTTTTGTAAAAAACTGAAATTGTGAAGATTTTTAAAAGACTTTGATGAAAATAAAATATAAATATAATATATTGATTATCTGAATTTAAAAGCTTATAAGTATGTGGCACTACTCATTTTTAAAAAAAATACCGAGTTTTATCTCTTTTATTTAACTTTTATACGTAAATATGTAAATGCATGTTTTCTTTATTCCAAATAGAGATCAACAAGCATATATATACGTAACGTATATGTCACTACTCATTTCTTTTTCTTTTTTTGAACATACACTGCTCATTTCTTAAATAGCGACTTTTAGCTTTATCATTTAAATATCGCTTTGTTAATTTCTCAAAAGGCGAATTTTTCATTGCTAAAGAGAATGCAAATATTCTAAAATGTATAGGTTGAATTAGATCTACATCTACTATATTTCAAGTTACTTCAAATAAGTGGTTTGGTACTTTCTTTTAGTGAGACGTCTAGTTTTGTCTTCCATCTTTCATTATCATATATAACAAGTAACTTTCTTATAATACAACTTGAAGATTGCTTATATTGTTTTCAACAAACAATATCATGTGTTTAAAATCACTAATATCTCTTAGCAAGAAAATGACATGCAATGCATTAATCATAACATGTGTGAATCTTGCTTGGCTATCTTTTATTTCATTAGCACACTAGAGAATCACATAATTAGATCATCAGACAGCAACTTCGTCCTACCTTTTTTAATTGTTAATCTCTTTTTTCTTTTGTGGAACTAATTATTAATCTACTTATATTGTGTATTTTTTTATATAATTTGCATTTTTCTTTTACACAGTTTGCCGTTTGGTTATATTAATTATTCTTGGATAAGTGGTCAGCGATATCTTTCATTTCCCTTTCTCTTCAAGTATCGTACAATATCATAAGCAACCGGCCATTATATGAAAGAAACCAAAA
Organism: Alliaria petiolata; assembly: GCA_020283515.1. Taxonomy (NCBI): domain Eukaryota; kingdom Viridiplantae; phylum Streptophyta; class Magnoliopsida; order Brassicales; family Brassicaceae; genus Alliaria; species Alliaria petiolata. Next base: position 358,431,580 of record JAHZTW010000001.1, read on the forward strand.
TACATGATCATATAAGTGAAAGAAACAAAAAATTTATCTCTGCAAGTTGAAGGTGAAAAATCATATTGGGCCTCAATAATATTTCATTATATCTCCAAAAATTATCATTAATCATGTTAATTATGATCTATTATTTCCACTCCGATCCACTTTTTATCATTTTCATTGTGTTTCTGATTCCAAGCTAGAATAAGTTTACAACATAGAGATTAAATGGGTTATGATATTACGTAATTATCTAATATTTATTGAAAGCTTAACTTAAAACGATATTTAAAAAAGGGTCCCAACCACAACCCATTCAACATGTTTATAGTTGGTATATACACGTACACACGAAGAACATGCATATAGTAGTAGTAGATATGGTTGAAAATGGAAATGTTTCAGAAGGTTAGATTAGTTCCCAATAACTTTTGGATCTGTTTCGGTCGATAGTGGAATTGGAGCTGCAAAACAAAATGAGAATCTAAAAGTTTGGTTTTAGTCGTTTTCAAAGATAACTCATTATATACACAAAAATATACGTTTTGAAAATGAAATACAGATGGATGGATTTTTTTCCCAAAAGGGCCCGGTTCAATTAGACGGACCGGTTCCCAAACCAAACCCACTATTTCTTAAAGCCAGTAGTTAAAATATCTACAAAGAATCATTTTGATTTCTTCTTACTCTTAGATGACTAAATTAGAGAAATTTTTTTTTTGTCATCGAAAAATATATTATAACTTTTAAACGCATTAATTCACAATTACAGGCAAATATACATGTAATAACTAAAAAAAGGCACTAACAGAACAACTTTGTGTACCAAAAGGCCCAGCAAGATAAAACAGAGTAACGAATAAAAAAAAACTCTAAAACAGCATACCCTGCATCCTGAAATCCACCGATACACTTCCCTATCACTGGAAGCCAAAAGAAGGCCATGCTCTACGTCTAATAACGCCATTCACCAATGAAACTAACTCGGACCCGAAAATAACTTGTCACTCGATGACTTTGCCTGCTTTCAACAACGCATACCAAACTCAAGAAATAGCAATCATCCAAACTAAGAACCCCAGCAAACACTCTTCGGCTATGCATCAAAATAGTGCCCTTCCAAACTCTGAAAACTAAAAAGGAAAACAGCTAAGAAAGGAGAGGAAAGCAGATGACCTGCACCGTAGATCAACCAGATCCGGCAACTCTATCTTCACAGCACCTCAGATCCGCCCAAATCTGACCCAAATAGCCACAAAAAACCTTCTCCACCAAACGCATCCAACGAAAATCCTTACAGGCTTGCTTCACCAAAACAGAGACAACCAGATCCGACCACAAGCGGCCTGTTAGAAACGGAAAAGATCCACCAAGGAGAGAAGATCTATTTGACAAATCATATATGTATTCCCTTTAGAGAATTTATCACAAACAATCCCATTTTAAGTTTTCAGTTCAATAATAGATCTAAAAATTTTGTTAATCACTTTTAGCATTATTAGGAAGGTGTTAGACACATTTAGAAAGACTGTCATAACTCAATTTATGAAGTTATTAGACATATTTAGTAAGACTTTCCTAACTTTAATGAAAATTTAGGAAGCTGTAAAAAATATATTAGACATATCTACGAAGGGTTTCCTAACTTTAATGAAAGCTATTTATAAACAAAGAAGTTTTTAAGATTATTTTTGAAAAATAAATTTCAGTGTGCTCTTTAAAAAAATTGACCTTCATTTATTTTATTGAGCTGAAGTAAAACGTTATTGACGACGCATAAATAAATTTTGTTCTTAAATCATTAATTTTTTTTAAAAAAAGCTACATAGTAATCTTCATTTATGAATTTTCAACATAATAAAATTGGAATCCAATGAGCATTTTAAATCAAACAAAGCAACATACAGTGATAAGATCAATGAAAATCCAACGACATACACAATCAACAAGCTTTCTCCATTTTCTAAAATATCTAAATTTATGCTCAACACTATTTTACACAAAAATCTTCAGAACCAGCTTCGAGGGATCTTTGATCATAGTATACAATACCTATGACAGTGAAGGATCTGAGTGTTTTTTCGCCACCTGAACATTCGATTCATGGACATGATGATCTTGTATGTTCTTAGGCTTCACAAAGCTACAACGTTGTCAACAGATTGGAGCTGCTCGCCGATTTTTTGAAGTGCTTCTTCGCTGATCTCAACTTTTCGGACAGAACCCGAAACCCTGTTCTTCTCGGATGCTGCATTGGAAGAAACTTGACCAAAGAGCTTTGATTTCATTTCTACGCAAGATTTGAGATCCTCTTCTGTTCTTGCTTTGTTCAGTTTGTCGATTATGTCACTCAAAGCTGAAGTTTTCTCTTCCCATCTACTTCTTTTGGTCCGTCTTTTGATTTCTTCTTGATCATCTGACTTACCACCAGAAACCGGTTTCTGAACCTTCACCAAACCGGCATTGACAGTCTCTGCGATCCGCTTCTTGAAGCTCTCTGTTCTTGCGGAGTCTGATCTCAGCCTCAGTTTAAGCTGCGAAACACTTCTTTCCTCGTTGCTTCGCTCAGAAGCTCCTTCTCCGGGATGATCCTCTTCTTCCGGAACAGATGTCAATGAAAAGGCTTCCTCGAGTAAATGCACATTGTTCATGTACCGATCAAAAGCTTCGTTTTCCACTTCGATGTTTCTGTCTCTGTACTCTTTTAGCTTTGTAAACCGCCACTCGTTTAACGCTTGAGCATCCTAGAGAATGTAAGACAGAACAACGACAGCTGATTAAGAGGGAAACAACCGAGTAGGAGAAATTTTTCGATCAACAAAATACGTTTTTCGTTAGTACGTACCTTTATCGTCAAAGGTTTTCTCTGGCGGGAAGCAGCGTTCAGGTTATTAAACTGAGCAAAGTTGCTAGAAAGTTGGCGGATTGATGAAACTCTAGTTGTACTCCTGAAGCAGTTTCCAATAGAAGAACAAAAATATCAATAACAAAGGTACCATCTTTTAGTTCCACAAGAAACACACAAACATATAGCATCTCAATATCAACTACTCCTAACATAGTAAGCAAACTGGCTTATTATCTCAGATTCACTTGCTTGAAAAAAAAAAGCAGTTTGGATATATGTACCCGGGAGTACCCTCAGATGCTTTCTGCTCTGATGATGGAGTACTTGGCGCCTGCGTCTTCTCGGCAGACGTTGCAGCTGCTTTAAGAACTGCATCGACAAGAACAACACTTAAGCCGAATTAACAACAATCCATGAAGAACATCTCTAATTCTCTCAGCTAATCACAAGCCCTCTAAAAAAACTAGTCTTACGATACTCTTTCTTTGTTCCAGGTCCTCTATTGGTTTTGATTGTTCCCCAATAACCATTCTTTTTATGAAACCTAATTGTTTCATGATTAAGTTATCAAGTGAAAGAAACTATCACAATTGATAAGAATTCCCCTGAAGAGTGATGATACTTATCAAAGTCATGAACAATAAACTCTAAATCTGATTTCTTCAACAGACTATCATCTCAAATTTGGCAGATTTGGGAGAAAAAAAGCATACCGTGAATTGGGCAAGGGTTTTCTGCTCTTGAGCAACAACCTTTACAAGATTGAAATGGGCACCTGCAATTATCAAAAGCAATAAACCATTATCACTCAAAATCATATCAGAAAACTGATCCTTTGACAACAGACATAACCTAGAAAGTGGAAACCAAAAAATCAAAACTTTCAACTAGCTCTCAAGAAAAAAAACGAAAAAGAGTAGAGAGAGATTCATCCCCAAATCCCGAAAGTTATAAACCTAAATCAAACCGAAATCGCAGTATACTGGAGCAATTCGATTCCCATCAGATTTGGAAAAAAACCCACGAATCAGCCTGAGATTTACAAACTAAGCCACCAAAAATTTAAACCCCAGATGTAAGAAATCTAATCCCCCGAGGAACCAATGCGAAGAGAGGGAGAGAGAGAGAGTTGCCTGGAGCGAGCGACGTTGCCGCATTGGATACACTTTGGTTTGTTGAGCCCACGGAGAGTTTTGGGAGGCGTGACGGCGGCGGAGAGACCATTGCTACTCGGGGACGGTGAGGAAGCCGCCATCTTTCTTCACCGGAGAGATACGAAACGAGTTACTTTAACGGTCAAAATATTAAAAACCGTTATTCGCGAAAGAGAAAGAAAGCCAACGACCAAAAAAATCGTCGAGTAATTTGGAAATCGGAAGGGGTTTTTAAATTTTTTTGTCGCTCNCAAAAAAAAAAAAAAAAAAAAAGAGTAAGAGAGATTCATCCCCAAATCCCGAAAGTTACAAACCTAAATCAAAACCGAAATCGCAGTATACTGGAGCAATTCGATTCGCATCAGATTTGAAAAAACACACGAATCAGCCTGAAATTTACAAACTAAGCCACGAAAAATTTAAACCCCCAGATGTAAGAAATCTAATCTCCCGAGGAAGCAATGCGAAGAGAGAGGGAGAGAGAGTTTGCCTGGAGCGAGCGACGTTGCCGCATTGGATACACTTGGGTTTGTTGAGGCCACGGAGAGTTTTGGGAGGCGTTACGGCGGCGGAGAGGCCATTGCTACTCAGAGACGGTGAGGAAGCCGCCATCTTTCTCTTCACCGGAGAGATACGAAACGGTTACTTAAACGGTCAAAATATTAAAAACCGTTATTCGCGAAAGAGAAAGAAAGCCAACGACCAAAAAAATCGTCGAGTAATTTGGAAATCGGAAGGGGTTTTTAAATTTTTTTGTCGCTCTGATTTTGGAGAAGCCTCTCTCTCTCTCTCTTTCTCCTCGCCTCTACGCTTGATTTCACGGCGGGTCTAGGGCGTCGGTTATTAAATTGCCACGTGAGTCGTTTTTTATGGGCCTGTGTCAAAAGCCCAATACGTTTTCTCTCTCCCTAAATCGAACCCAAATTTAACCAAACCAAAAAATCCATAAAATCGATCGGTTTATGAAATATTAATAAAATGATAAATCATTTTAACAAAAACCTGATTTTTGGAATTTGGTTCGTTTAATTTTTCTAGTCTTGGTATGAATTTTTTACGACGAAAACCTGATTTGTTTTTTTACCTTGACGTAATAAAGTCTAAATTCAAAATCTGAGTTAACCAATTGGGTAGGTATATTCAACACAAAAATTAAACATTATCAAGAAGTCCCTTTCTACTGGTATTGTGGTCTTGTGGTAAGGAGACGAGAGAAATTGGAACGCCAACATGCTTTAAGTTCGATCCATCTGTTGTGAAAAGTAAAATATTTTGTCTTGGACACCCATACGGATATAAGCCTTTACTTTCGGTTCATTTGCATATCCGGAGAAAAAAGATCTATCTGTGGGCTGCACCTCCCCCAATGATTAGTGTGGACCCTTCCATAGACTTGGAATTTACCCTAAATTATCAACAAAAAAAAATCTCTTTCTAGCTAATACTGTACATGAACAACGACTTCAAAATAATTCTGTTTTACATGAAAAAATTGATTTTAATGTCGATTTGAGTTATAAGACTCCATTTGAGCTAGTGTCATATGAATACTCACTACTGTTATAACTCACAAGGCTTTCCTCAACTCAGGGCATCTCCAATGGTTGCCTTCATTTATTTCATAAAAAATAAGATTCCTTCAAAAATAAAAATAAAATGAAGGAATTAGTTTCTCTCTAATGGTATGCTTCATTTTTTCCTTCAAAACAATTTTTTAATATATTTAATCATTATTTACCATTAATTGTTAACAACACCCTCACTTTTAAAATTTACAACTTTGTACTTAGTTATTTTACTTTTAACCATTATTAAACACAATCACAATTATAACGAAATTAAACTTTTGTAATATATATATAAATACATTACATAACATAAACTAAAAATCTTTGTACTACAAAGATTTTTATGATGCATTAGAAGTGGTTTTTCAGATTATTAAGTTGTTAGTTTATGTTGTGTTAAGTTTTTAGTATCTTTGATTTTGGTAGTAATTATGTTTTTTTTTTACATTATGTATTTCAAATTTTATGTTGGTTATGTTGTTGTAATTTTAACTATATTATATATTATTTTTGCAGTTTTATTTATAAATTAATTGGATCAAAAATAAAAATGCATAGTTTTAAAATTTATTGGATTAAAAAATAATACATCATTTTGTTTGGGTATAATGTAAATATATTTTAAAAGTTGAAGCTATATTTTGTCAAGAAAAAGTTCATCTTCAAAATATGAAAAAATGAATAGTATTTGTTCATATTTGAAGGAATACTATTTTCATTTTGAAGATAAAATTGAAGCACCATTGGAAAAAGTTTTTTCAGTTTTTTCTTCAATGAAGGAAAAGGTGAATTTTGAAGAACCATTGGAGATGGTCTCATATAGGTCTGGGAATTATAACCGAACCGAACTTTTCGGTTCTTGGTTCTAGTTCGGTTTTAGTTCGGTTCCGTTCGGTTCTAATTTGAAAATTAGTTCGGTTCTCGGTTCGGTTCGGTTCCGGAAACCGAACGGTTACCCGATTTTTTTATATAACCAAACCATATCAAACTATACCAAATTATACCGAACCGAAGAACTGAATTATCCAAAACTACCCGAAATATCAGAATTTACTCGATTTTACCCGAATTTATCCGATTTTAACTGAATTTAAACCAAAATTAAAAAATTCGGTTAGTTTCGGTTTTGAAAATAATAACCGAACTACCCGAGAACCGAACTAACCGAACCGAATTATGTTTCGGTTAGTTTCGGCCAACTTTTCTAAATCTGAACTACCCGAAGAACCGAACTACCCGATCCGAACTACTTGAAGAACCGAACTCGCAGGCCTAGTCTCGTAGATATACTCCAACACCACCACTTTTGCTTTCGTTGCCAAGCCGAGAACATCCGGTACACTGAAAGGACCGGTAGGTTCGATTGAAGAAACCAAAGTTCGATATATGTATCAAAGGCAAGCCCATACCAAGCCCAATGTGATGATCATAGCCCATGTATCTAGGGTTTTCCCTTTACGTGATTTAGTATAAATATGTTTGGTTTGTGTGATCAAGCAGTCATGATCAAAATTTTAACAAAGAGTAAGAGAATCGGTCCTTATCAAAGAGGACTAGATTTATTAGCAAAAACAGTAAATCATTCTGCCATTTGACTTCTACCTTGAAACTTTGATCTAGACCTTACAATTGGTATCAAAGCTTTTTCATCTTGATACCAAATGTAAGAATTAGATCAAATCTTCAACGTAGAAGTAAATTGGCAGAAAATATATAAAATTTCGCTTAGACATCTTACCATCTTGCAATTTCGCTTAGATATATAAATTGGCAGAAAATATATAAAAGTTCTCCTTAATATTTATGTTTTGCTTCTCCTTTGTATCTTTCCTTTGCCCAATGCACCTATGATCTCTCTGGTGGTAAAGGATACTTTTACGTAATCTTTAGCTAGTTTAAATAATTTATTATATCATTTTGGTTTTTGTAATGTCGACAGTTCACACAACGACCAAACTAAACATCTCTGGTTATATATATATATATATATATATCAGAGAATCTTTATGTGATAAACTAAATTAATTTTCAAACTGATGATGGCAATGTCGCAGACTTTCTCCGTTCCTCCCATAAGAAAGAAAAACAAAAGATCAATTTCACAGAATCATGATTAGATTTTTAATGATATTGAAGGTTTTTGCTCACCAATTTTTCGGGGCACATCGAACAATCTCTTAAGCTGTTACAATCATTCGCATCTCCTCCCTTATCCTCAAGACACCTATGCATTTAAAAAAAAAAATTAAAATATTTTAAAATACTACTAATCACGCGAACTTCCTTAATCATTTATTTAGTGGTAATTTTTTTTAAAAAACTTACTTATGGTATTGCTTAAACCGATTGAAGCAATGTCGCGTTTCACTAGTCACCGGAAACTCCTCATCCGCCGCCGAATCAGTCTCTCCTCCCCCATCTCCGCTGTCTTTTCCTCTCTTACCTCGGAATGTCGCCTCGTTCTGCGGTGGCGGCGACACCGTGCCGGGAGCATGTGCTGGTCTTGGCGCTTGCTCTCCTCTCGAAACTTTGCTAAAATCGCGTGATTTCATCTTGTCGTGTGCGTCCATTTGCGCCGACGACATCTCCGATCAACTTCCCGATTTGGTGCCTTCGAGAAAGCAAAGTTTTAAATGCAAAGGATCGATGCCACGTCATAGCTGTTCGTGTACACGTGGCGAATCAACAGACATGCACGTGTTTTCTCTTGTACAGCATGATCAATAAAATGGGACTGACCCCAAGTAACCTTCATTATGATTCTATGCGCCTTTCTCTTTGTAATATAAATTGGGGCCCAACGTAGAATGACCTATCCCTTAAGTTAGGTCATTTTTACATAACAAACCAAAATCCCAAAACCCTAAAATCGATTTTGTTATCGACGAGTTTAGTCTCTCAGCCATGAAAGCAGCAAAGATGAAGAAAACAAAGATGAAGCGACATCAGACTCGCTTCCGCCTTTCATCAGACTTGCTTCCGCCTGATCTCATTATGGAGATACTCAAACTAGTACCGGTCAAAACCATTACCAGATTCCTCTCTGTATCTAAGCTGTGGGCTTCCATCATCCGCGATCGAGTTTTTATGAAACTATTCTTGAATAAGTCCTTGAATAGACCGAGAGGCCTCGTCTTACTATACCGAGGCAGTGTTGAGAATTTAGCCTTGTCATCGGAACACCCAAGATTTGATACACATGAAACATCATCTTCTATTGATTCTTTAGCCACTTACCATGTGACTTACAACAAAAGGCAGGACACGTTTATGGTTCCTTCTGTTCACGGTTTGATTTGCAATGTATTTGATTCATCTAGACTCGCCATATATAACCCGTGCACTAGACGATCCATTACCTTACCCTAGTTCATTTCCAAGGGAACACACATTAACCAATACTTAGGCTATGATCCCATCAACAATGATTATAAGATGTTGTGTGTCACGAGAGCGGGCAAGACACGCGGTTTAGCTATGGAGGTAGGGGTTTTGACACTGGGAAGTGGGAATTCTTGGAAGATGATTCAAGGTAAAAATATCCCACCTCACTCTCTATAAGACTATAAGTCAAGACTTGTGCATCAATGGTGTTTTGTATTATCGAGCTTTTATTGGCGTGGAACTAAAGAATTCAGCAATCATGAGTTTTGATGTTAGATCAGAAAAACTAAGTCTCATCAGAGCCGAAAAACTTGATCTTGTCAAAGGACATCGCATCTATCGCAACTTTTCAAAGCTGACAAGCTATGAGGGAAAGCTAGCTGTCATTTTCTTTGAGAGGAAACACTTTCACAATGTTGCTTTGTGGGTTCTTGAAGATGCTACTAAAGAAGAATGGTCGAGGAAGACTTTTGTTTTGCCTACTTTAAGTAGCTATTTTACTCAGTTTCAATCCACTGACACTAACACATTTGAGATTATTTTTAGCTGTGATGATGGGTGGGTATCAGAAATTCGTCTTGACTATTGTGATCTGAAGAAAAATAGAACGAGAATAGTTCAAATAGAAGGAATCCCTCAGGGTCGTGGTGTAAACTCTGTCTAATCTGGTCTGGTTGAGAATCTCATGTTTTTGTAAGAGTTTTTTTTTTGTTTATTAGTCGATAGAAAGAGAAGAAAGGATCATCATGTTCGTTCTCCATACCGTCTTTTGTTATTCAGTTAGTTGAGTTTTATCTAGTTTCTTGAGAAGTTTTCATGATCTATAGTAAGATATAGCTTTAAGAAATTTATTTGTAAACTCAAGTTTATTTCTATAGCTTTGTTTTTTTGTGTGGTAATTCTTATATTAATTTTAAAAAAAGATTGTGAGAAATTTCTAAACGATATAGTTAAAAGAAATATTAGGTTTGTATAATCAGATCTTCTGTTTCCATGATCTATGTTATCAGTTTCCTGGTCCATAATCCCTACCTTTTTGTTTTTAACAGCACTTCGAAGTTCGAACATATCCTCAATAAAGGGTTTTTAACAAAGAAACCCCTCAACTAAAGATGAATCTAAAAAAAATCTCTCAACTATAAATTTAATGTAAGAACTCCCAACTATAAGTCTCTAAATGTAAAAATACTTATGTCTATAGTACTGTTAAAACTTTAATGGTGACACTTGTTCTGCGAAATATCAAAAGATTTTAATAAAAAACTCATCTAAGTAAATATTGATCGGGAATAAACCTTTCAACTATAAAATTTAATGTACAAACCCCTAAACCTTTTTATCTACAGTTACGTTAAAACCTAAACAGTCAACGATGAATCAAATGTATGCGCTTTGAATTGTAAAAATGACATAGATAATTTTAAAATAATGTGATAGCTTTTAAAACCAGCAAGGCATTTAATATCTTGAAATTCAATTAGAGAAAATATTAAAATTTCTAAAATCTACAAATTGATAAATGCTAAAATTATCAAACTCTAGTTTGAGATAGTAAGATTATGTGGCTTTAAAGTTAATTGAAAAATAAATAAATGTCAAATTTCATGTAGAACTTGATAAATTATTTCAGTTTCTCAAAACTCTAAATAAATTAAATTGTACGGAATTTTTTATGTATATGTATTCTTCAATGAACTTTGTAGGCGTAGAATCTCATTATCACATCATACTCTTGTCAACTTTTACAATCCAAATCGCATTGATATAATATTGACTATTTTTTAATGTTATTGTAGACAGAAATAGAGGAGATTTCACATTAAATTTATAGTTGAGTGGTTGATACTTGATACATCTGAACTTGACCGATTTTTACATTAAATTTCTAGTCGAGGGTGTTTTTCTCAATTCACCTTTAGTTGAGATTTTTTTGTTAAAAACCTTTAAAATTTTAAAAGTACTGTAGATGGAGTGATTTTTTCATTAACAAACTTATAGTTAAGGGGTTTTTACATTAAATTTATAGTTGAAAGTTTTTTCTATATTCATATTTATTTGAGTGGTTTATTTGTTAAAAATAAAGTAAATACATCAAAGCATTATCACGTGGATTTGTAATATTTGTTAATCAACCGAGTGTAATAAAAAGGTAGGTGAATGTTGGTCAACAATTCATAAATCCAAACAAAGTGTTTCTTTTTTAGATGTAAATCACATCTCATGTACCACCAGCTGGTCCGGCCCTGAGTCCAAGAAGGCAAAACCCATGCTTGCTACCCACTTTTTATATTTTAAATTCCGCTTTTATTTTGTAAAAAATGTCGATAGTTTAGCGGTATGTGATTCTATTTTTTCCTCGAGCTCACGAGTTTAATCCCTTAGTTGTGTAAAAAAAATAATTTAATAAACCAAATCAGGTTTTTCTCGATTTGGGCTTGTGACCTGGGCCAGGTCTGACCACCAGCTTAGGATTATCACTAATCACATTTTTTTGTCCAAAAAAAGAACTAATCACATTTTCTATATATTTTATTACATTTTTATTATTGTTGGACAATCGAACGAAGCAATTTACGTGGTGTGAGTGGGTTTGGCAACATCATGACACACGCTTGTTCCAGAATTGTTCCTTTTTCTATTTTATAGTACTAATATACTAGTACTATTACAGGATAAACAATAATGAAAATGACGAAAAAGAAATAATTAATAAGGTGGAATTTAAAATTTGTGTCACCTTTGGTAACAAGTTCGGAAGAATCCAACGGCCAAAATTACATCTTCGAGTGATATATATGCCGTTTGAGCGATCGGATGGGCAAAAAAGAAGATGACGATAAATGGGCCCCGCTTAAAAGGCCCATTCTCGTACAGAGAGATGCCGTTGGAGAGACACTGCCTTTTCTCTTTCTTTATTCCCCCAAAAACACATCATGCTTCGCCCTTCTCGAGCCATTCTCGTATGCCAATAACAGCACAACACGTGGATAAGTCACCGCACGTGCAGAACTCAACAGTCGTCATCACTCATGCTTAGGTGATGAATGTTTGTGCTGTTTTTAGATTTTGGTTTTTGGTTTTTGGATTTTGGTTTTTGTTTTTAGATTTTAGTTTTTAGTTTTTGGTTTTTTGATAATACTTGAGAGAAAAACTCCAAAAATATAGATTTTGGTTTTTTGCTACAAATTGGAAGTTATTTTTAAAAACTAGTTTCCCTAAATTTTAGGGAATTTATTTATCAAAAAACTTGATTGGCAAATAAAATAGTTTTTAAAAAACAAAAGCCAAAAACTCTTTCAAAAACTACAAACATTCATCACCTTAAAATCCTGAACCATGATTTTTATTCACAGCCTATGGGAAAATGCTTATTTGCAATCGTCAAATTTATTCTGTATGCAAATTAATTTTTCAACATTGATTAAAGAAAGCATTGACTTTATATCTGAGTCTTTATTTGCAAAATTAACATAAACTCAAGGAATTAATTTGTCAATTTAAAAGTTTGAGAATTAATCTGTACAATTACAAATATTTGAAGAATTCAATGATCATTTTAATGAATTGTCTTGTAAAAAATGTTAAATTTGGAAAAAAATAAATCAACTATATATAACTTTATAAATAATAATTTTGTATAGCTATATAAAAATTTATTTTTTATTTTACGGTATTAATAAAGTAATTTTGGTATCATTTTGTATTGTTTATATGTGAATGTGTGAAAAGAGACACTCACTATTTTTTCTAAATTTAATAGTTTTTAATGCCACAGGAAAATTGTAAACGTTGTTATGAATAAAATTAAAAAATTACGTGTACTTTCAACATAAATATCAATTTTTATAAAAACACACTACATTTCGACGTATATCTCTCACATTATAGTGTTTAATTCTGGTGATTTTTTTCTCTGTTGGCAAAATTTTCGGTTATATACCGATGATTGTTCTCTTACCCTACGGTGTGACGATGTCACTTTAGTTTTCGATCCTGGAATCATTGGTATAGTCATTTAACTAGAAGGAACAAAGTTTTCTTGATATATAATTGGGAGGAAAATAAAATCAAAATCTTTTGAAATGATTATGATACAGAAGTTTTGATATCAAAATGTCGATTTTCAGAACTTTGCCTCGAAGCATCGGTTTTAATCATGTAGTGTGCAAATTAGAGGTTCAGCCAAAAGATGCCCACACATACAATTTGTATCAGAACAAGATCGAATACAAAAAAGGAAACTAATGGATATAACGATCCGTTAGCGAATAAATCTTATCTACAGAAATCGTCGTCAAATTCAATTTATGTAATTGCTTTTTGAAAGTTTTGTTGATTTTGTTATTTTGATTTGATATCAATGCAATTTTAGACGGAAAACATAGTATAATAAAAACAATAAATTTTTAAAAATGTATTTAATTGTATTTTACAAATGATCGTGATTTATGAAAATGATCATTATTTTTAAAATAAAAATGATAATTTAATAATCTAAGTTTTGTAAATGTGCAGATTAATTCTTAAACTTTTAAGTTGGCAAATTAATTTCTCGAGTTTGTATTGACTTTGCAAAATTGGAGTCAGAAATAAAGTCAATGCTAATATCTCTGTTTTCTTAGTTAATATTGACTTTTCTCATATCTGAATTTACAAAGTCAACAATAAGTTGAATATTTAATCTGCACACACGATAATTGAATAATAAATTTACCAATTATAAATATTTGAGAAATTAAATAAGTATTTTCTCATATATATATATATATAATATTTATAGGTACAGCCTCTATTTACCTTCTTCTTTACATGTTATTTTATCAACATATATTATTCGTTCATCTAAATGTTTTCAACTATTTAGATTCTTTTTTTGGTTTGTTATTGATTACATACACGTTCCTACCTATTTTGAATATGCCTTGTGTTCTTAAAATAGGTCGCTTAGATCATCTAGACAGTCATTCATTTCAGAAATGTTTTTAGATTCAGTTTTTTTTTTTTATTGATTCACATACACATTTTTAAATGTAACGTAGATTGCGTGGGTCCATTTCTCTCTCCCTAAATCGAACCCAATTTAACCAAACCAAAAGATCCATAAAATCGATCGGTTTATGAGATAATAATAAAATTAATATTATTTGGAAATTGGTTCGTTTAATTATTCTACTTTTGGTACGAATTTGTTACGACGTAAACCTGATTTGTTTTTTTTTTACCTTGAAGTAATAAAGTGTAAATTCAAAATCTGAGTTAACCAATTGGGTAGGTAAATTCAAAACAAAAATTAAACATTATCAAGTAGCTTCATTATAATTCTGTTTTACAAGAGAAATTTGATTTTAATGTCGATTTGAGCTATAACTCACAAGGCTTTCCTCGATTCATAGCCAGTGGCGAGTCTAGCAAGAGAAATGGGGTGTCACTTGACATCCTTTAAATATTGATAAACTATATAAATATAACTAAAACTTTAAAAAAATCACTAGCACTAATAGAAAAATGTGCTTATTGAATCCATAAATCCAGATTAAATTCTCTTTACGACCTTTTTGATATATTATTTTTTTAAATTATTATTTTAACCCCGGTTAAAATAGCTTCTGGACTCGCCACTGCTCATAGCCACTTTTGCTTTCGTTGCCAAGCCGAGAACATCCGGTACGCTGAAAGAACCGGTTGGTTCGATTGAAGAAACCAAAGTTCGACATATGTATCAAAGGTAAGCCCATATCAAGCCCAATGTGGTGATCATAGCCCATGTATCTAGGGTTTTCTCTTCATGTGATTTAGTATAAATATGTTCGGTTTGTGTGATCAAGCAGTCATGATCCAAGTTTTATTATTTTCCTGTTTAAATTTTTTTATTTTCCTGTTTTAATAAGGTGTAGGAATCTGTCCTCATCGAGGAGAGGATCCTGTTGAATTCCCTTTTTTATAGAATCTTTTTGTGTGAGATTCAATTGCAAATGTGTTTGTATATATAAGAATGTTATGTTGATTAGCAAAAACAGGTAATTCATTCTGTCATTTGACTTGTACCTTGAAACTCTGATCTAGACCTAACAATTGGTAACAAAACTTTTATATATCTTGACACTAAGATAAAAGTTCTGATACCAGTTGATAGGATTAGTGATAGATAAAGAAACATGATACAATAGGAATGTAGTATATTTTGTAATTATTATTATACTGTTGTAATGCTCTTATATATAGTGTCAATAGAATACAGAGAGAGGCACGGATTGTGCTGTTCATTATTCAACATGGTATCAGAACCATTGTTTTAGAAAACCTTAAAATTTTATTTTATCAGTCGCCTCTCGATCTCTCTTCTCATTGTTTTAAAAAACCCTAAAATTTTATTTTCTCAGCCGCCTCTCGATCCCTCTTCTCTCCCTCTCGATCACTCTTCTATCTTTCTCAAGTCTCTCTCTCTCTATCTCTCTCTCTCTCTCACTCATATTGTTTTCTCTGCAACTATTTTTTGCACTTATATCTATACAATTCTCTGTCATCCATGGCTGCCGCTGCTACACCTGCTGCAAGTCTCACTCAGATTCGTGCTCACATTCCAATCATCCTCGATATGAACAAGATGAATTACGATCAGTGGCGCATCCTTTTTGAAACCCACTGTTTCAGCTTCTCCCTCACAGGCCATCTCGATGGCTCAACTCTCCCCACCGGACCGACAGACACCACTTGGAAGCAACTTGATAACACGATCAAAATGTGGATTTACGGTACGATTACGGAATCTCTTCTCACCTCTGTTCTGAAGAACGACTGCTCTGCTCGTGAACTCTGGCTCACGCTTGAGAATCTTTTCCGCGACAACAAAGAGGCTCGTGCAATCCAACTCGAAAACGAACTCCGTACGTTGACGATCGGCGATCTCTCGGTTCATGATTATTGCCAAAAGTTGAAGTCGATCTCGGATATGCTCGCCAACGTCAACGCTCCGGTTGCAGATCGCACTTTAGTTATGCATCTATTAAATGGTCTCAGCTCCAAATTCGATAATATCATCAATGTCATCAAACATCGAACACCTCCGTGCTCATTCGGTGATGCAAGATCCATGCTCATAGATGAGGAATCCCGACTCAAAACCAAACGCCAAGCTGTCCCAAATCATGACGACAATGCTTCATCACCTCAGCTTCTTTTAGCCACTGCTCCTCACACGCAATCACACCAACCCGGATTCACCAATTATCGTGGATACAACAACAATAACAGAGGATATCGCAACAACAGAGGAAACCGTGGTCGTCACGGTCAAGGAAGAGGACGCAATAACAACAGCCAGAACTGGAATTCTCGTCCACCGTCTCTACCTCCGTGGACTTGGCCTCAACAACAACCTGTCTGGCCTCAACAGAACTGGTACAATCCTCCTCAGCAACAACGATTTCAGCATCCATATCCACCTGCGCAATCTGGAATTCTTGGATCAATGCCACAACAAAAACGTGGTGCTGCTTATCTCTCTCAGACTATCCAACCACCACATCAAGGAGCAATGAACCAGGATTTCATTCCCACTGCGCTCGCTGGTGCTTTCAATACAATGACGTTACAAGATCCTGCTGATTCTGGATGGTACATGGACACAGGCGCTACCGCTCACCTAACTTCACAACCAGGTAAGCTCTCTTTCTCTCAATTCTCCCCTCCTTCCTCTCTTCCATTAGTAACAGTCGGTAACGGTTCGTCTCTACCGGTCACAGCTAAGGGTGAAACTTCATTCTCTACTTTCACTCGTCCCCTCTATCTTCAAAATGTTTTGCTTTGTCCCGAAATTTTAAAAAATCTGATTTCTGTTCGTCAATTTACGAAAGATAATTCTTGTTCTATTGAATTTGATCCCTTTGGTTTTCTTGTCAAGGATCTTCAAACTCGGACACCTATAATCCGATGTGACAGCTCTGGTCCCCTTTACTCCATCACACCATCCTCACCTTCTCACTCGCAAGCTCTCATCTCAACTACTTCTTCCGCTTCTCTTTGGCATCGCCGCCTCGGTCACCCCGGGAACGCAACGCTTCGTTTTTTACGTTCTTCTGGTTTTCTCAAGTTTTCACAACCGATTACGTTTCCTTTGTGCCATGAATGTCAGCTTGGAAAACATACTCGGCAACCGTTTTCTTCATCAACTTCACAAGTTTTTTCACCTTTTGATATTGTTCACTCAGATATTTGGACGTCCCCGGTCACCAGTGTTAGTGGAATTCGTTATTATGTAATTTTTTTGGATCAATTTACTCATTTTTTTTGGGTATATCCTTTACGCCAAAAGAGTGAAGTTTTCACAAAGTTTTTGCATTTTTATCGTTTTATTCAAACGCAATTCCAGAAAACTATTAAACCTTTTCAATGTGACAATGGTGGTGAATACACCAGTCGTGAATTCTAAAATTTCATCTCTGCTAATGGCATTCAATCTCGTTTTTCTTGTCCCCACACTTCTCAACAAAACGGTCGTGCCGAACGCACTCTTCGAACCCTCAACAATATGGTCCGTGTTCTTCTTTTTCAGGCTCATATGCCATCCACCTATTGGGTAGAAGCACTTCATATGGCAACACATCTCTTTAACATTCTTCCTTCTAGTGTTATCAACAATGAAATCCCTTACTCTCGTCTTTTTCAAAAATCTGTCACTTATGATCATCTACGTCTTTTTGGTTGTTTATGTTATCCCAATCTTCTTTCCACTTCAAACGACAAACTTTCTCATCGATCTTCTAAGTGTGCTTTTTTAGGATATCCTCAACACACCGAGGGTATCGTTGTCTCGATCTCCAATCTAAACGCATCATTCTGTCCCGTCATGTTACATTTGATGAATCTTCTTTTCCATTTTATCAATCACCAAATGAAATTTCATTGCCACCATCATCACCTACCATTTACTCTTATCCTCATAATTTATCTTCTTCATCACAACTTCCAGGCCCTTCCGCCCCTCCTTCTATCTCAAACACTTATGTTTCATCTATTACAAACTCTGCACTTCCCCCCTTAGATTCTTCATCACACCCTATTGTTCCACAAACAACAGCTCCACCTATTCAAAACAACAATTCCCAGTCAACTAACTCTGCTCCTCAAACTTCCATCTCAGCGACTCTTCCATCTACAACAAGACCAACAACCGAAACTGCTCCATCTGCTCCTTCCCTCTCCACGTCTCACCCAATCCCTTCGGATCCAAATCACATTCAAACTCGCAGTCGCAACGGAATTACCAAGAAGAAAAATATCATTTCTCTTCATACAGACGTTATTTCCCCTCTTCCTTTATCGCACGTGCAAGCTACTCACGATCCTAATTGGAATAATGCAATGAACATTGAATATGATGCTCAAATTGCAAGTGGTACGTGGAAGATAGTTCCACGGACTCCTAACAATAATATTATTCGTTCTATGTGGATTTTTTGTCATAAGTTTGATGCAGGTGGTCGTCTATCTAGATACAAGGCTCGTCTTGTTGCCAATGGAAAATCTCAACAGATCGGAATCGATTGCGATGAAACTTTTAGCCCCGTAGTCAAGCCTTCAACAATTCGTACTGTTCTTCATGTCGCTGTCTCTCGTCAATGGCCGATCCGTCAGCTAGACGTCAAAACGCATTCCTTCACGGGAACCTAGATGAAGTCGTTTACATGCATCAGCCGCCTGGGTTTGTGGATGCCACTCGACCAAACCATGTATGTTTTCTCCACAAGTCTTTGTATGGTCTCAAACAAGCCCCACGTGTTTGGTATCAACGATTTGCTCAATATGCAACAACAATTGGCTTCAAACAAAGCAAATCAGATGCATCTCTATTCGTTTACTCCCGTGGACAAAACCTAGCCTATCTCCTCCTCTACGTCGACGACATCGGTCTTACTGCGTCAACACCATCTTTATTACGGTCGATCATAACATCTCTTAGTTCTGAATTTTCAATGACTGATTTAGGTGATCTTCACTATTTTCTTGGTATTGCTATAACCAGGAGCAAAGATGGGTTGTTTCTCAATCAACATAACTATGCCGCCGATATAATTAATCGAGCTGGAATGTCACGATGCAATCCCTGCTCAACACCAGTAGATACATCCTCTAAGCTTGCTGCGGATGCTGGTCCACCAGTCGCTGACCCTACTTTCTACCGCAGTCTTCCCGCAGTCTTGCCGGCGCCCTCCAATACTTGACGTTTACACGCCCTGATATAGCATATGCTGTACAACAAATCTGCCTTCACATGCATGATCCTCGGGAGCCACATTTCAATGCACTCAAACGGATAATACGCTATATCAAAGGCACGATTACTCATGGAATTCAAATCACACCAACAAACACCTCCAAAATCACTGCCTACACCGACGCGGACTGGGATGGTTGCTCCACAACTCGGCGATCCAAATCAGGATACTGCATCTTCCTCAGAGACAACTTAGTATCATGGTCTTCTAAACGCCAGCCAACAGTATCTAGAAGCAGAGCCGAAGCAGAGTATCGCGGAGTTGCTAACGCCGTTGCAGAAGCTACTTGGCTCCAAAATCTCCTCCTCGAACTGCACTGTCCCATCACCACTGCTACAATTGTCTATTGTGACAATGTAAGTGCAGTTTATCTCTCGACAAATCATGTCCAACATCAACGAACCAAACACGTCGAAATTGACATCCATTTCGTCCATGAACGGGTTGCACTAGGACAAGTCAGAGTACTACATGTTCCGTCAAGTCATCAATATGCAGACATCTTTACCAAAGGCCTCCCAACGGCTCTGTTTAGTTCTTTTCGCTCCAGTCTCAGCGTTCGTCCTCCTCTCGCTATGACTGCGGGGGAGTGATAGATAAGGAAACATGATACAATAGGAATGTAGTATATTTTGTAATTATTATTATATCGTTGTAATGCTCTTATATATAGTGTCAATAGAATACAGAGAGAGGCACGGATTATACTGTTCATTATTCAACAATTAGATCAAAGTCTCAATGTAGAGGTAAATTGGCAGAAAACATATAAAAATTCACTTAGATATGAACATCTTGCAATTGAACCAATGGTTCTCCTTAAATGTTATTTTAGGATTAGATCAAAGCTTCAATGCAGATGTAGATTGGCAGAAAACATATAAAATTTCACTTAGATATATGAACATCTTGCAATTGAACCCATGGTTCTCTTTAAATTTTATTTTCAAAGAGCCTTACCGGATTTTGGTGAAATCTTAAGTATGTTTTGATTCTTCTTGGTATTTCTTTCATTTGCCTAATGCATATCTCTGGTGTTAAAGGATGAACTTTTACGAAATTTTTATCTAGTTTAATTAACTAATTATTTAATTTATTTCAGATTCTAGAGAGAATCGATGTAAAATCCTTCATGTAGAACACGAGTGTGCTTAAAATACAGCTGAGATCATAAACCAAAGTAAACCAAGTACTAAACCAACATAACCAGTAATATAAATCAACTATATACTCTCTGATAATCTATTATATCATTTTGGTTTTAGTGACATCGACAGTCCACACAACGACCAAACTAAACATCTCTGGTTATATATATCATTTTGGTTTTAATCTTCAAACTGATGATGGAAACATGAATTTGAGAATTGAAAAACAACTACCAAAAGAGAATCCGATAAGAACAGGACGAGAACGAGCGAGGAACGAGATGGGTTCGGGAAATTTCCTTACGTAAAATTTCTTCCTAAACGAGTAATTATTTCGGGAAAATTCGGGAAATTTCGAAAATTTTCGAAAAAACTCGGGAAATTTCGAGAAAATTCAAAAAATTCAGAATATTTCGAAAAATTCGGGTACCGATTTCATTTCCGTACCTTTTCCGTACCTGTTTGAATAAAATAAATAGTTCGGTACCGATCCAAGTTTTATTATTTTCCTGTTTTAACAAAGAGTAAGAATCGGTTCTTATCAAGGAGGACTAGATTTTCAAAATCCTTTTAAATTCCCTTTTCTATAGGATTTATTTTTGTGTGGATACAGTTGCAACTGTGTTTGTATATATAAGAATGTTACTGTTGATTAGCAAAAACAGTAAATCATTCTGCCATTTGACTTGTACCTTGAAGCTTTGATCTAGACCTACCATTTGGTATCAAATCTTTATATATAAAAGCTCTGATACCAAATTGTAAGATTAGATCAAAACTTTAACGTAGAAGTAAANATGGCCGATCCGTCAACTAGACGTCAAAAACGCATTCCTTCACGGGAACCTAGATGAAGTCGTTTACATGCATCAGCCGCCTGGGTTTGTGGATGCCACTCGACCAAACCATGTATGTCTTCTCCACAAGTCTTTGTATGGTTTCAAACAAGCCCCACGTGTTTGGTATCAACGATTTGCTCAATATGCAACAACAATTGGCTTCAAACAAAGCAAATCAGATGCATCTCTATTCGTTTACTCCCGTGGACAAAACCTAGCCTATCTCCTCCTCTACGTCGACGACATCGGTCTTACTGCGTCAACACCATCTTTATTACGGTCGATCATAACATCTCTTAGTTCTGAATTTTCAATGACTGATTTAGGTGATCTTCACTATTTTCTTGGTATTGCTATAACCAGGAGCAAAGATGGGCTGTTTCTCAATCAACATAACTATGCCGCCGATATAATTCATCGAGCTGGAATGTCACGATGCAACCCCTGCTCAACACCAGTAGATTCATCCTCTAAGCTTGCTGCGAATGCTGGTCCACCAGTCGCTGACCCTACTCTCTACCGCAGTCTTGCCGGCGCCCTCTAATACTTGACGTTTACACGCCCTGATATAACCTATGCTGTACAACAAATCTGCCTTCACATGCATGATCCTCAGGAGCCACATTTCAATGCACTCAAACGGATAATACGCTATATCAAAGGCACGATTACTCATGGAATTCAAATCACACCAACAAACACCTCCAAAATCACTGCCTACACCGACGCGGACTGGGTTGGTTGCTCCACAACTCGGCGATCCATATCAGGATACTGCATCTTCCTCGGAGACAACTTAGTATCATGGTCTTCTAAACGCCAGCCAACAGTATCTA
The DNA here is from genome assembly GCA_020283515.1 of Alliaria petiolata. NCBI lineage: Eukaryota > Viridiplantae > Streptophyta > Magnoliopsida > Brassicales > Brassicaceae > Alliaria > Alliaria petiolata. The sequence continues at coordinate 358,453,616 of JAHZTW010000001.1, forward strand.
GAAGCAGCGCCGAAGCAGAGTATCGCGGAGTTGCTAACGCCGTTGCAGAAGCTACTTGGCTCCAAAATCTCCTCCTCGAACTGCACTGTCCCATCACCACTGCTACAATTGTCTATTGTGACAATGTAAGTGCAGTTTATCTCTCGACAAATCCTGTCCAACATCAACGAACCAAACACGTCGAAATTGACATCCATTTCGTCCATGAACGGGTTGCACTAGGACAAGTCAGAGTACTACATGTTCCGTCAAGTCATCAATATGCAGACATCTTTACCAAAGGCCTCCCAACGGCTCTGTTTAGTTCTTTTCGCTCCAGTCTCAGCGTTCGTCCTCCTCTCGCTATGACTGCGGGGGAGTGATAGATAAGGAAACATGATACAATAGGAATGTAGTATATTTTGTAATTATTATTATATCGTTGTAATGCTCTTATATATAGTGTCAATAGAATACAGAGAGAGGCACGGATTATACTGTTCATTATTCAACAATTAGATCAAAGTCTCAATGTAGAGGTAAATTGGCAGAAAACATATAAAAATTCACTTAGATATGAACATCTTGCAATTGAACCAATGGTTCTCCTTAAATGTTATTTTAGGATTAGATCAAAGCTTCAATGCAGATGTAGATTGGCAGAAAACATATAAAATTTCACTTAGATATATGAACATCTTGCAATTGAACCCATGGTTCTCTTTAAATTTTATTTTCAAAGAGCCTTACCGGATTTTGGTGAAATCTTAAGTATGTTTTGATTCTTCTTGGTATTTCTTTCATTTGCCTAATGCATATCTCTGGTGTTAAAGGATGAACTTTTACGAAATTTTTATCTAGTTTAATTAACTAATTATTTAATTTATTTCAGATTCTAGAGAGAATCGATGTAAAATCCTTCATGTAGAACACGAGTGTGCTTAAAATACAGCTGAGATCATAAACCAAAGTAAACCAAGTACTAAACCAACATAACCAGTAATATAAATCAACTATATACTCTCTGATAATCTATTATATCATTTTGGTTTTAGTGACATCGACAGTCCACACAACGACCAAACTAAACATCTCTGGTTATATATATCATTTTGGTTTTAATCTTCAAACTGATGATGGAAACATGAATTTGAGAATTGAAAAACAACTACCAAAAGAGAATCCGATAAGAACAGGACGAGAACGAGCGAGGAACGAGATGGGTTCGGGAAATTTCCTTACGTAAAATTTCTTCCTAAACGAGTAATTATTTCGGGAAAATTCGGGAAATTTCGAAAATTTTCGAAAAAACTCGGGAAATTTCGAGAAAATTCAAAAAATTCAGAATATTTCGAAAAATTCGGGTACCGATTTCATTTCCGTAACTTTTCCGTACCTGTTTGAATAAAATAAATAGTTCGGTACCGATCCAAGTTTTATTATTTTCCTGTTTTAACAAAGAGTAAGAATCGGTTCTTATCAAGGAGGACTAGATTTTCAAAATCCTTTTAAATTCCCTTTTCTATAGGATTTATTTTTGTGTGGATACAGTTGCAACTGTGTTTGTATATATAAGAATGTTACTGTTGATTAGCAAAAACAGTAAATCATTCTGCCATTTGACTTGTACCTTGAAGCTTTGATCTAGACCTACCATTTGGTATCAAATCTTTATATATAAAAGCTCTGATACCAAATTGTAAGATTAGATCAAAACTTTAACGTAGAAGTAAATTGGCAGAAAACATATAAAATTTCACTTAGATATGTTTATCATCTTGCAATTGAACCGATGGTTCTCCTTAAATTTTAATTTCAAAGAGCCTTACCGGATTTTGGTGCATCATTCTAAAGCAAATAAGGATTCAAGAGGTATGTTTTGCTTATCCTTGGTATCTTTCCTTTGCCTAATGCATCTATGATCTATCTCTGGTGGTAAAGGATCCTTTTACGTAATCTTTTAGCTAGTTTTAAATAATTTATTATATCATTTTGGTTTTCGTAATGTCGAAACTTCACACAATGACCAAACTAAACATCTCTGGTTGTATATATATATCAGAGACTCTTTATGTGATAAACTAAATTAATCTTCAAACTGATGATGGCAATGTCCCAGACTTTCTCTGTTCCTCCCATTTCTCAACCTTTCCATAAGAAAGAAAAACAAAAGATCAATTTCACAGAATTATAATTAGATTTTTAATCAGATTTAATTTCCATTAAGGAACAACAATACATATTGAAGATTTTGCTCACCGATTTTTCGGGGCACATCGAACGTACATAATCTCTTAAGCTTAAGTAGCTGTTATCCTCGGTTTCAATCCACTGACACTAACACATGTGAAGATTATTTTTAGTCGTGATGTTGGGTGGGATTCAGCAGCTCGTATTGACTTTTGTGATCTGAAGAAAAATAGAGTGAGAATAGTTCAAATAAAAGGAATCCCACAGGGTCGTGGTGTAATCTCTGTCTAATCTGGTCAGAGAATCTCATGTTTTTGTAAGAGTTTTTTGTTTTGTTTATTAGTCGATAGAAAGAGAAGAAAGGATATCATGTTCGTTCTCCACACCGTCTTTTGTTATTCAGTTAGTTGAGTTTTATCTAGTTTTCTTGAAAAGAAAGCCCAATACGTTTTCTCTCTCCCTAAATCGAACCCAAATTTAATCAAACCAAAGATCCATAAAATCGATCGGTTTATGAGATACTAATAAAATGAGAGATCATTTTAACAAAATTAATATTACTAGGAGAGAACCCGCACGATGCGCGGATTTCATTTTAATTTAAGTTTTAAATAATATATTTTTAGATTTATATTTTAACTATTGATTTTATCTTGTTTTTTTAATAATTTTAATTTTTAACTTTTTTTTTCTTGATGATCTCTGCAATCTCTTTCATATATTATTTTACGAATCTTTATTTATTCTTCAATTTTTATAATCTTTTCATTTCCTAAATCTTAATATTATGACAATTTTTAATTTTTTAATTTATCATTTTGAGGATTTCTTTTACATATCTTGCATTGAATCCATGTCTTTTTGCCTATTTTAAAATTTTTGTATATTTTTGTATTCATTTTTCTTTTTCTTTATTTATTTCTTTTTCTCTGTATTTGTTTATATAATTTGTTACCTTCTTGACTTTTAATTGAATATTTTGCCGTGTCTTAAGATTTTAAAGATAGGAGTTAAATTCTTAATTTATTCAATATCATAATTTTTTCACTTGTACCAAAATCTAATTATTCTAATTTATTTGAAAATATGGATTAAATCGCTCAATTTTTTTTAATTTATCAATTTAAATTTCTTTATTTATGCATTTGCCGCATCTTGCGAAGTATGTAATTGATATACATATAAAAACAAAAGTGCTTTCAATTTAATACGTAAAACATCGAGACAATATCAAAAAAATTTAGAGAGGGTTGTCAAAGAGCACTCATGACATTCTGTTTATTTATTTATTGAGAAGATTATGAGTTTGAATCTTCATGAGTACAAACAATAGGTAAAAATATTTGTTTTGATTCAGATTTAATAGAAATAAAACAAAATTTTGAAAATTAAATAAAATGTCACGTGTCACCTTTATAGATACTGACGTGGCAGAAACATGGGAGTTTCCTTCTGCTTTCATAATTCATATAGTAGAATTGGAATTTGGTTCGGTTTAATTTTTCAAGTTTTGGTATAAATTTTCAACGACGAAAACCTGATTTGTTTTTTGAGGCAATAAAGTCTAAATTCAAAATCTGAGTTAACCAATTGGGTACGTGAATTCACAACACAAAAATTAAACATTATCAAGAAGTCACTTTCTGGCTAATATATACTGTACATGAACAACGGCTTCAACATAATTCTGTTTTACATGAGAAATTTGATTTTAATGTCGATTTGAGCTATAAGACTCCATTTGAGCTAATGTCTTATGTAGCCCTGAAAATTTCGAGTTTTGGGACGGGAATTTACGGGAACGGAACGGAAACATGAATTTGAGAATTGAAAAACAACTACCAAAAGAAAATCCGATAAGAACAGGACGAGAACGAGCGAGGAACGAGATGGGTTCGGGAAATTTCCTTACGTAAAATTTCTTCCTAAACGAGTAATTATTTCGGGAAAATTCGGGAAATTTCGAAAATTTTCGAAAAAACTCGGGAAATTTCGAGAAAATTCAAAAAATTCAGAATATTTCGAAAAATTCGGGTACCGATTTCATTTCCGTACCTTTTCCGTACCTGTTTGAATAAAATAAATAGTTCGGTACCGATCCAAGTTTTATTATTTTCCTGTTTTAACAAAGAGTAAGAATCGGTTCTTATCAAGGAGGACTAGATTTTCAAAATCCTTTTAAATTCCCTTTTCTATAGGATTTATTTTTGTGTGGATACAGTTGCAACTGTGTTTGTATATATAAGAATGTTACTGTTGATTAGCAAAAACAGTAAATCATTCTGCCATTTGACTTGTACCTTGAAGCTTTGATCTAGACCTACCATTTGGTATCAAATCTTTATATATAAAAGCTCTGATACCAAATTGTAAGATTAGATCAAAACTTTAACGTAGAAGTAAATTGGCAGAAAACATATAAAATTTCACTTAGATATGTTTATCATCTTGCAATTGAACCGATGGTTCTCCTTAAATTTTAATTTCAAAGAGCCTTACCGGATTTTGGTGCATCATTCTAAAGCAAATAAGGATTCAAGAGGTATGTTTTGCTTTTCCTTGGTATCTTTCCTTTGCCTAATGCATCTATGATCTATCTCTGGTGGTAAAGGATCCTTTTACGTAATCTTTTAGCTAGTTTTAAATAATTTATTATATCATTTTGGTTTTCGTAATGTCGAAACTTCACACAATGACCAAACTAAACATCTCTGGTTGTATATATATATCAGAGACTCTTTATGTGATAAACTAAATTAATCTTCAAACTGATGATGGCAATGTCCCAGACTTTCTCTGTTCCTCCCATTTCTCAACCTTTCCATAAGAAAGAAAAACAAAAGATCAATTTCACAGAATTATGATTAGATTTTTAATCAGATTTAATTTCCATTAATGTACAATACATATTGAAGATTTTTGCTCACCAATTTTTCGGGGCACATCGAACGTAAATAATCTCTTAAGCTGTTACAATCATTCGCATCTCTTCCCTTATCCTCAAGACACCTATGTATTTAAAAAAATTAAAATTAAATTATTTTAAAATACTACTAATCACGCAACCTTAATCATTTTATTTAGTGGTAAATTGTAAAAAAACTTACTTATGGTATTGCTTAAACCGATGGAAGCAATGTCGCGTTTCACTAGTCAACGGAAACTCCTCATGCGCCGCCGAATCAGTCTCTCCTCCACCATCTCCGCCGTCTTCTCCTCTCTTACCTCGAAACGTTGCCTCGTTCTGCGGTGGCGGCGACACCGTGCCGGGAGCATGTACCGGTCTTGGCGCTTGCTCTCCTCTCGCGACTTTACTCAGATCGCGTGATCTCATCTTGTCGCGTGGGTCCATTTGCGCCGACGACATCTCCGATCAAACTTCCCGATTTGGTGACTTTTCTTTTTGTTTGCCTTCGAGAAAGCAAAGTTTAAAAAATATACAAAGTATCGATGCCACGTCATAGCGGTTCGGGTACACGTGGCGAATCAACAGACATGCACGTATTTTCTCTTGTACAGCATGATCAATAAAATGGGACTGGCCCTAAGTAATAACCTTCATTATCTATGGGCCTTACTCTTTGTGATATAAATTGGGGCCCAACGTAGAATGACCTATCCCTTAAGTTAGGTCATTTTTACATAATAAACCAAAATCCCAAAACCCTAAATCGATTTGTTATGGGCGAGTCTAGTCTCTCTGAGCCATGAACTTTCACTCTAAGAAAGCAAATATGAAGAACGCAGCAAAGATGAAGAACGCAGCAAAGATGATGAAAGCAGCAAAGATGAAGAAGGTTACAAAGGGAAGCGTTGGCTTTTCATCAGACTCGCTTCCGCCTGATCTCATTATGGAGATACTCAAACTAGTACCGCTCGAAACCATAACCAGATTCCTCTCTGTATCTAAGCTGTGGGCTTCCATCATCCGCGATCGAGCTTTCATGAAACTATTTTTGAATGAGTCCTTGAATAGACCGAGAGGCCTCGTCTTACTATACCAAGGCTATGACGAGGATTTTGCCTTGTCATCGGAACACCCAAGATTTGATACACATGAAGCATCATCTTCTATTGATTCTTTAGCCACTTACCATGTGACTTACTACAAAAGTCTGGAGTCTCAGGACACGTTTATGTCTCCTTCTGTTCACGGTTTGATTTGCTATGTATTTGATTCTAGACTCGCCATATATAACCCCTGCACTAGGCGATCCATTACCTTGCCCAAGTTCAATTCAAAAGGTACACACATTAACCAATACTTAGGCTATGATCCCATCAACAATGATTATAAGATGTTGTGTGTCATGAGAGCGGGCAAGACACGCGGTTTAGCTATGGAGGTAGGGGTTTTGACATTGGGAAGTGGGAATTCTTGGAAGATGATTCAAGGTAAAAATATCCCACCTCACTCTCCTATAAGTCAAGACTTGTGCCTCAATGGTGTTTTGTATTATCGAGCTTTTATTGGCGTGGAACTAAAGAATTCAGCAATCATGAGTTTTGATGTTAGATCAGAAAAGCTAAGTCTTATCGGAGCCGAAAAACTTGATCTTGTCAAAGGACCTCGCATCTATTGCAATTTTTCAAAGCTGACAAGCTATGAGGGAAAGCTAGCTGTCATTTTCTTTGAGAGGGAACACTTTAACAATGTTGCTTTGTGGGTTCTTGAAGATGCTGCTAAAGAAGAATGGTCGAGGAAGACTTTTGTTTTGCCTAAATTAGGTAGCTATCCTCGGTTTCAATCCACTGACACTAACACATGTGAGATTCTTTTTAGCCGTCATGATGGATGGAAATCAGCAATTAGTGTTGACTATTGTGATCTGAAGAAAAATAGAGTAAGAATAGTTCAAATAAAAGGAATCCCTCAGGATCGTGGTGTAAACTCTGTCTACTCTGGTCTGGTTGAAAATCTCATGTTTTTGTAAGAGATTTTTTTTGTTTATTAGTTGATAGAAAGAGAAGAAAGGATAGCATGTTTTCTTGAGAAGTTTTCATGATCTATAGTAAGATATAGCTTTAAGAAAATTATTTGTAAACTCAAGTTTATTTCTGTAGCTTTTGTTTATTTTTTTGTGATAATTATTATATTAATTTTAAAAAAAAATTGTGAGAAATTTCTAAACGATATAGTGAAAAGAAATATTAAGTTAGTATAATCAGATCTTCTGTTTCCATGACCTTATGTTATAAATTTCCTGGTCCATAATCCCTACCCTTTTTTTTAACAGCACTTCGAACATATCCTTAAAATAAATTAAATAGATGAGAGCATTATATTATTATATATCATGTGGATTTGTAATATTTGTTAATCAACCGAGTGTAATAAAAAAGGTAAGTAAATCAGAAAGCATTATATAATATACTAGATTAGATCCGCGTTTACGCAGATTTACAATAACAAAATTTTAAACTCGTTAAAATGTTTTTTTTTTTTAAAATAGAAAACAAAATCAGATCACTACTTAAAAAAATATATATTAAAACACAAAATCGAAACCTAAGAGTTATTTATTTATTTTAATTCTCATATGTTTTCAATTAAAATATTCAAAATACAGAATCTGTTGCGGATCCTAAGCAACATTAACCCTATATCTTTTGTAGTTCATACACTTTATCAACTACATTTTCTGTTCTGCTGCGTTAAAAACTTAGATATGCAATTCGAGTCATTCGAGTATGTTAACGATCTCTCCATTAACTCTAAGCAAACAAAGTCCATTATTCTAATAAGATCATTTTGTTTTATTTTTCTTTTTTAATCTTTTTATTTTATTTTCCTTTTTTTTAGATATATCATTTTATTTTATTTTATTTTTTAACTATGACATGTGTCAAAATCTGATCGATTAACTTGACACGTGTCACGATTCTAATAAAATCATTTTGTTTTATTTTCCTTTTTTAGATTCTTTTATTTTATTTTTCTTTTTTTTAGATATATCCTTTTATTTTATTTTATTTTTTAACTATGACATGTGTCAAAATCTGATCAATTAACTTGACACGTATCACGATTATGTTAATTAGTAACTTTGACGCATCCTACTTTATATAATAAAATATCGGGTGATATATATGCCGTTTGAGCGATCGTATGAAAAAAAAGAGGAAGATGACGATAAATGGGCCCCGCTTAATGATAAAAATGGCCATTTAAAGCTTAAAAGGCCCATTCTCAGTACGGAGAGATGCCGTTGGAGAGACTGCCTTTTCTCTTTCTTTATTCCCAAAAACACATTAGAGCATCCTCATCGGTTATCTAATTTATTAGTGTCTTCACATTTAATTAATATTTAATTTAATAATATTTTATTGATATAAAGAGCTGTAAAACAGTATTAAAAAAAAGAAAAAGAAATTATTTTGGCTTCCAATAATAAGATGACACCTAAGAGGTCTTAAGGTGTTTTAGGAGTCTTGGCAGAGACACTCATATTAACTATTCATTCCTTTTTAATATTTTTTTTATTTAAAGACCTTCTCATAAATGTGCAATGGAGTTGGTCGTATGCCTTCGCCCTTCTCGAGCCATTCTCGTATGCCAATAACAGCACAACACGTGGATTTTAAGTCACCGCACGTGCAGAGCTCAACAGTCGTCATCACTCATGCTAAAATCCTGAGGGCATCTCCAATCCTAATCCATTTTTTGCTACAAACTCCATTTTGAAGTAAATTTCTTTCCAACTCTACTTCATTTTTCACTTCAAAATAGAGTAAAAGTTGAGATTGCTCCATATATGGAGCAAACCTATATTCTACTCCATTTTGGAGTTGAACATTTTTATTTACAAACTGGTCCTTTAAATATTATGTATTTTTATTTTATACTATTTTATCAACACAACAATAATTATTATCGATATATATATATATTTGAACACTAAATTTTTAAACAATATAAAATAAATAATCATAAATAATTGAAAACAACAATTTTTATTTAAAAATACATTACAAAATAAAATAAACTTAAAAATACATTACAAGTGCTGAAAGTAAAGATAAAAAACATAAACAAATATGAAAAATTTAATAATCTCCTAAATCGCTTCCTGATCCACCGAGATCATTTGTGGGAAAAATTCAGTAATGGTGATGTTTAAATAAAAAATTTCTATGTTTTTATAATATTAAGTAACTTTATTTTATTTAATAAATATTTAATTTATAATTTGTAAAAGTTTTATAAGAAAATAAATAAATGGGGTTAATTTGTAAATTTTAGAAATAAAAGGTATTAGTAATAAAATAGAAATAGAATCTATTTAGAATATTCTTTTTTAGAGTAAAAAATGGAGTTATACATTCGAGCAAAACTCAACTCCATTTTGGAGTTACTCTATTATGGAGGAAAAAATAGAGTTTTACATTGGAGATGGTCTGAAACCATGATTTTTGTTCACAGCCTATTTTTTTTTTGTTAAAAGGCCTTCATTAATTTAAATAAGTTTACTAGCGAGGTTACATAAGCAAAACAAAGTAAATAAACGAAGCAAAAAACGAAGCAAGAGGGAGAGGAAAGAAAGGAGACAAAAACAGTGTCTCAGAAACAAAACAAATGTGAATGCAGCAAACCTTAGAATAGCATCCAGATTAGCTTAAGCCCACACGTCTCATTCCAACTTTCAATGGAACGTAACCCAAGCCCTCCCTCTGTCTTAGGAAACGCCAAATCCGCCCATGTCACACGAGCCCCTGCCATGCAATTCAAGTTTCCATGCCACAAAAAAGAACTACACAGGGAATTAATTTATTTTACGTATCACCGTCTTTGGTAAAAAGAAAACCTGAGTCCAGAAACCAATAATTCCCGTAATGACCGTTGTAATGAGCCACAAGCGTCCTGCTAGGGTCAAATGTCTATGCATCCACCCGTTTAGCTTCCTTCTGATCTTTGAAATCAATGGGTCACAATCTGAAATTGAAAGTTTCTTGGAACAAAGAGGGAGCCCCAAATATCGGATCGGAAGAGAACCCTTGACGAGACAAAAACGGTTTCTTAATTGATCCAATATGTCATCTGACACACCAGAGGAGAACATAGAAGTCTTGCTGATGTTTACCGCCAGACCGGAGATCTTTTCAAAAAGAGACAACACTGTGAAAACCCCTGCCACTGACTGAGCTGTACCCTCCACAAAAATCAATAAGTCGTCAGCGAAAGACAGATGAGTTAATTGTAAGTCCTCACAACCCGGATGATAACTAAAAATCCCATCCAAGGCCGCCTTGTTCAACATTAAAGAAAGGACATTCATGGCCAACACAAACAAGATTGGAGAAAGAGGGTCACCCTGGCGCAGACCCGTCTTTCCTTTGAAATAACCCGAGGTTGTGCCATTAAGACTTACTGAGAAAGTAGGTGTAGAGATACAACTTTTGACCCAAGATATGAACAAATCTGGGACACCATACACTGAAAGACACGAAAGGATGAAATCCCATCGCATTGAGTCGAAAGCTTTCGCAATATCAATCTTCAATGTGATTCTAGGTCTTTGATTTTCCCGATGGAAACCCTGAATAACTTTCGCTGCCAAAAGAACGTTTTCCAATAAGAGACGATCCTTGATAAAAGCCGTTTGATTGGGGAGAATGATTTTCGGCATCACGATCTTCAGCCGATCTGAAATCAGTCTAGTAATCAGTTTGTAAATCGTATTTAAACACGAGATTGGTCGGAAATCTTTCAATTCATCTGCCCCGGTCCTTTTCGGTATCAGTACCAGGGAAGTGGCATTTAGGGCCGTTGGCATAAAAGATGATCTGAAAAAATCCATGACCGCCACAATCACTTCACCACCCAAAATTTCCCAGCTCGCTTTGAAAAACTATTTATGGAGGAAAATGCTTATTTGCAATCTACAAATTTATTATCCAACTATCGTATGCAGATTAAATTCTTAACTTAACACTAATTTCATAAATTCAGTCATGAAAAAAATTAACATTGACTAAAAAAACGGAGATGTTAGCATTAACTTTAAGTCTAAGTCCAATTTTACAAAATTAACTTAAACTCGATGAATTTTTTTGTCAACTTAAAAGTTTGAGAATTAATCAGCACAATTACAAAAATTTGAGAAATTAAATAATTATTTTAATGATTTTTCTTGTAAAAAATGTTAAATTTGAAAAAATCAAATCAACTATATATAAATTTATTTAAATAATAATTTTGTATAGCTATATAATTTTTTATTTTTATTTCATGTTACTAATAATGTAATTTTGGTTGTTTTTGTATTGTTTATACGTTAATGTGTGAAAAGAGACACTAACTGTTTTTTTTCCAAATTTAATAGTTTGTAATGCCACATGACTATTATAATCGTTGTTATGAATAAAATTAGAAAATTACGTGTATTTTCAACATAAATATCAATTTCTGTAAAAACACACTACATTTCGTCGTATGTCTCACAAAGTATAGTGTTTAATTCCGGTGATTTTTTTTTCTATCTCCAAAATTTTTGGTTATATACCGATGAATGTTCTCTTACTCGACAGTGTGACGATGGCACTTTAGTTTTCGATCCCGGAATCATTGGTATGGTCACTCTACAGGAATGAACAAAGTTTTCTTGAGATTTAGTCGGGAGACAAATAAGTCAAAATCTTTTGAAATGATTTTGATACAAAAGTTTTGATATCAAAATGTCGATTTTTAAAAAATTTGGCTAGAAGCATCGATTTTAATCATGTAATGTGCAAATTGGAGGTTCAGTCAAAAGATGCTACCCACGCACACAGTTAGCATCAGAACAAGATCGAATACAAAGAAGGAAAATAATGGATCTAACGATCCGTTAGCGAGTAAAACTTATCTACAAAAATCGTCGTCAAATTCACTTTTTCATGTACAATAATTGCTTTTCGGAAGTTTTGCATACTGATTTTGTGATTTTTATTTGATATCAATGAAATTTTAGACGGAAAAACATAGTATAATAAAAATAATAATTTTTTAAAAAAGTATTTAATTGTATTTTACAAATAATCGTGATTTATGAAAATGATCATTATTTTCTAAATAACAAATGATAATTTAATTCTCTAAATTTTGTAAATGTACATATTAATTCTCAAACTTTTAAGTTGGCAAATTAATTTTTCGAGTTTATGTTAACTTTACAAAATTGGACTCACACATCAAGTCAATGCTAATATTTCCGTTTCTTAGTCAATGTTGACTTTTCTTATGCCTAAATTTACAAAGTCAACAATAAGTTAAAGATTTAATATGCACACGATAGTTGAATAATAAATTTGCTATTTACAAATACTTAGAAACTAGGTGATCGGTCCGCACCGTGTGCGAGCTATAAAATATTTTATATGTTCAATATATAATTATTTTGTATATTGAAGTTGATTTATTTGTTCATAACTATTTATGTATTAATAATTTTATATAAATATTTAATATAAAAAACGATAAATCAAATGAAAAATGTTATAGATTTCAATAGAAATTGAAGATAAAAAGCCATTAACCAAGATTTTAAAATACTTCTTTAGATAAAAAATGTAAATATGATAAATAAATAAAGTGAAAGATATTAAAATATATAATAATTTATTTGTTTTTTATGGTTTAATTTTTTTATTGACATAAATAGTTGTACTATTTAAGTATTGATTAATTTTCTTATATATTATGTAAATGTTATATTTTTATGCATATACAGTTTTAGTGTTTAACAACAATCACACAAACGTTTTATATCGTTTTGTGTTTTTTCTACCGTTTAGAGTAACTTATAATTGTAAATATAAAAGTTATATTAAATAATAATTAAATTCTTTTCTCCTTACACAATATAATCTTACCAATATCTATATTTTAAGTATATATTTTTCCTTGACCTATTGCTAATTAAACCAAAATAGATTTTATAATCTTTACTTATCATAAGAGCGGGTAGATGGTTGGCCAACACATTTGTACGTACCAACCACCTCACCGCTCTAAGGACATATAGAGATTTTAAAAAAGAAAAAAAATCTTGATTAACTAAAATTAAAATTGGACTCTAATCGAGGTTAATAAAATGCATGCACGACAAGTTTGTATGCGACTTTGACTTTTGCATAATTAATATTTATATCCACACACATATTTGTAGAAAATCGAAGTATGCCTTTTATGTGTTAAAAAAAAGTATATGTTTTGTCATATATATTTTTATAATGTATGGTTGAATTTTAAAAATAAATAAATACGTATATTTTGCATGTAAGTATGAGTTAAAAATAAGTGAATTGTAATATTTAGGTGTTGGTTAGTTTTTTGATATTTTTCGCAAATATTATGTTTTTACACTATGCAGTTTTTCCCATTTAAAAACAATCACGAAAACTGTTTCTATCATTTTTTATTTGATCAAAATTTTATATTTTTCAGCATTTTATGGTATATGGTTTCAAATTAAAATTTATATTAAATATTAACAAAAATTACAAATTGTTTTTTAAAAATTTAAAATATAATATTTGACTTTATCATGAAAATAAATATAGTATATATGGGTAATCTATAAGTAATTTTCTTTTTCAATAAAAAGTATAATAAATATTGTTATAAAATTTGTGAAATCATATTTTTTAAAATTCTCTTGTAGCTCTCTGTTCATTTCTTTGAACAATATTGAGCAATTGGTTTGATGAAGAAAATAAACTTATTATGGTTGGCCTGCACACATATGTTCATTATAAAATTTGAGCTGCACATGTGTTTATTATAAAATTTGCTTCTTAAGATTTTTAAATGACTCCGTAAATCAAAGCATGAGAATGTTACGGAAAAAACAAAACTGTAGAGATTTATTTTTATTTTTATTTCTACTTCTTATTCTTGTTTTATCTTATTATAATTTATTTTTTCATTCAGTTACATTTCATTTTATTTCTGATTTTAAAATTCTCGATCTACAATGAGACTATATATGAGTATGATATAAAAATGTTATTTATTTGAAAAATAATAATAGATAAAAATGATATAGCATATTTACTATCCTATTGGATAATATATTATTATTTTTTATATAAAAATATAATATATATTGTTTGTAGAATTTTCATAATCATATTTCATGCAATTTATTATGAATATATGTAAAAACTAATTGATCATAGTAATTATTATTTTCTGTTAATTTAAATTTATTAATTTTAATGTTATAATCTAGTGTATTCATGTTTTAATTTCATAATTTATTTAATTTTAATTCAATCAATTAAAACATTTAGTTTATTTAAAAAATTAACTGAACCAATGAAAACATTTCGTTTATTTTAGGAAATTTGACATGTCACATTTACATGTCATCAAAAAAATACACTAACTTTGATTCTGGAAATGACAAATAAGTTTTTTTCGTTAAAATAGATTCTCAATTAATAGGAAGGAGGATTAAATGAAAAGAGGAGTTTGGTACCTCATAGGCTATCCACCTCATCTTTTTATGCAACTCTCTTCTTTTGCCACATGATCATTTGAGCTTCACAATGCTTCCTTGGGCTATATTAAACTTGGGCTATATTAAAAGTACGATCATGTTGGGCTCTACTTATTTAGGATAAGACACAAATTAAGGCCACGTTCTCTGACCTCCTACTTTTTCTTTTCTTAATCCAACCCCAACAAAAGTAACAAGTAACAACATTAGGATATAGATTCAACACATACTGACATCTCCCATCGATTTCTAAGATTCAGGTGATGAATGTTTGTAGTTTTTGAAAGAGTTTTTGGCTTTTGTTTTTCAAAAACCATTTTATTTGCCAATCAAGTTTTTTGATAAATAGATTCCCTAAAATTTAGGGAAACTAGTTTTTAAAAATAACTTCCAATTTGTAAGCAAAAACCAAAATCTATATTTTTGGAGTTTTTCTCCCAAGTATTATCAAAAAACCAAAATCTAAAAACTAAAATCTAAAAACAAAAACCAAAATCCAAAAACCAAAAACCAAAATCTAAAAACAACACAAACATTCATCACCTCAACATTAGGGTACTGTCATCCGAAAAAATGAAAAATCAAATTTGTTACCATATTATCCACACAAAATTAGGATATAGATTCAACACATGTTGCAATTAGAGATCAAATCCTTCAATTATGCAATTATACTTTTGTTGCGCCTGGCGCAAAAAAAAATAAAAAAAATAAATAAGCCACCGGCTTTTCCCCTCCCTAAAACGTTTTCCCACAAACCCTTCTTAAAACGCATCGTCTCCCACAATGCCACGTTTTCCTCGGTTTCAAACTCTTCGATCTCAACTCCTATATACAGTAGAACCTCTATAAATTAATACTTGATTCATTAATATTTCGATAAATTAATATTTTTTGTCAGTCGCAAAATTAATTTATCAACCAAACAATATATCTATAAATTAATAATCACTATAAATTAATAAATTTTTATAAAACTTTCATGGTCCCAACATTATTATTAATTTATAAAGGTTTTACTATATCTTCTCCCAGTCTCTCATTCTTAAACCTACGGTTGTTTTATCTCTACTTTGATCTTTATACTCTTTTCACTTCCAAATTCTACGAAGCATGAGAATTCCAGCTGACGAGAGGTGAGATACTGCCCTTATTCATCACATTCTCTTATTTCTCTTGGATTTATGATTCTTAGAAATCAGCCTAACCCATAAATTTAATTTATGCTGTTTTGATCTCATGTACCAGCATCATAAGTTATTGGTTTCATGTGGTTATGAAGAAGCATTGACTCGCAATATATCCTGGATATTGTTGATCGAGATCAAAGGCCGGTGCTCCAGGCGAACAACAAGGTTTGGACGCCGACCTAATCAGAAAAAGAAGTAAACGCACATGAGATCTTTTAGGTAAGGGTGAGTGCATCTCGAGCTGGTAAGTGAGGCAGATGAACGAGAAAGGTGAAAAATCCCAAACGGCCATGGCAATTTCTCTATGATATATTTTCTTCGCAATCTTTGTTGTCTTAATGAGCAAAAGCACGCTCGATCGTTTACATTATTATTTCTACTCTACATCAAATCATTGGTTGTTTGTAATCGGATTGAATAATCAAGCCACTATGATTAATGACCTTTCTTTCAATTCCTCATACCAGAGGCGCCAAGATTACCAAGGTTGTCTCAACAGTTACAAATGTTTGATTTCTGTTTAGTTTTATCTTATTTTCTCCCTGCTAAATTATTCATGGCTCAAATACTCACTATTTTTTTGTAAACTGACTACGTACAAGTAACTACCACGAACCTATCTTCTGCACATCGGTCATCATGATTTGTTTGTTTTTTTAAGGTTTTCTGCAAATAAACCCTCCATTGTGTTTTTATTTGCAACTTTACCCCCAACTCTAAAAAAATGCAGGTCATCCTTACCAGGTTTCGGTCAACTCGCAATATAACCCTCGGTTATATCGATGACGTGGCAAAAATAGAAGTGGTTTAAAAATCAAACGGATTGTTAAACGCACCGTTTTAAAAAATAAAAAAACGGCAAGTAATTAAAAACTATTTGTGGTTTTGAAAAAAAAAGACGCTCGAGGAAAAAAAACTATTGCACATGTAAATCCATTTGGGAAAAAATTTTAGTGGCATCATCTGCAGATCTTTTAGATCCGTAATATTTGAAACCCGACCTTTGATTCTGTTGATACCGAAATCCGGTTATTCGTAAATATGTGAATAGGTGGGTTCGAGAACTTTCTTATACGAAATGTTGAAATCGCAAATTACAAAAAGATTGTCGAAAAGACTTTGTCGTAAATACAAAAGAGAAATATCGTAAACACGATATGAAAAATATCGTAAAACTCGTCGGATATACGATTTGTATAGAAATCGAGAATTTAAGGGGGGTGCTCTCTGGAAATTTCTGGATCCTCATTTCCTCATCCTCTCCCGGTATTTATAGGAAAATGTTGGTTGCGGTTTTTGACGGGAATGGACCCCACGGGTCTCGTTTCCGGACTTTTAACGGAAATAACAATTTGGACCGGGCCAAATTATGGGCTTTAAGCCCAGTACCAACAGTAAGTCCCCCCCCAGTCCGTTAAAATGTAGATGTTTATGTATGAATTTTGACGGATTCTTCGAAATTGTTGGTCCGGTCATAAATCGGAGTTTGGCTCCGTTGACGAATCCTGGGCCGTCGACACGGAATCTCGAGATATCTTAGCTTCGAAGCGAGTGATCCTCTTGATACATATTTGTTTTTTTCCATTTTTTATAAATCTTTCTTCTTCTTCTCTCTTTATTTTTACACTTTCTTTTCCTCCACTCCGATAATGCGTTTCTCTTTTGCTTAAAACCTTCCACAATCCGTTGTCTCCCTCCAACTGCTGTTTTTTATTCATCTCTTCTTTTCCTCCATTCTCGTAACGCTAAGTAGGTGAGTGGCTTGTTTTATTTTTATCCTTTCTGCTTATAAATCCCTCCACGTTTCTATACTCTTCTCCATTAAGATAGTGCAGAGTGGATGAAAATTTGTCGTATCCGTGAGCCTCTTCTTCTTTTGACCATCCTGATATTTTTTATAAATCACCTCTCCTCTTCCCATTATTCTGCGTGATCATTTTTGGAGCGTCCACTTAGCAACGTAGGTATGGTGTTATTTTTTATATCTTCCATGCTTTCGTTTTTATATTTGTTTGTGCATCCGTGGAGCTTTCGGTAAGAGCTTGTGACGTCGGTGGACGTTGATATCGCTGAGTCGGCGAAGTGGTGTTTTGGAATGGCGAGTCATCGTGCTGTTCCGGGTCGGAACTCGCCGTGGGGCTTGTCGGAATGGTTCTGTTGATTCCCCGGATATTGTCGTGTGCAGCTAGCCATGTCCTCGCCGTGGAGTTTCAGCCATCCATGGTGAGTTTTCGCCGGGTTGCGTGGAGGAGTTGTCGGTGATGCCGTGAAGAAGAAAGGTTGAAGTGATGTTGGTGATGCCGTGAAGAAGAAAGGTAGAAGTGATGCTGGTGATGCCGTGCCGGCGTGATGTCACCGGATCGAGACGTATCGGGCCGAGACGTTATCGTCGGGTCGAGCTCTCGTCGTGTGGTTTTGACCGAGGTGGACGAAACTTGCCGCGAGATTGCCGGATCGTCGAGTCTCGATTTGAATCGCCGGATTCGCCGTCTCAATTTGCCGTCGCCGTATCGTGAAAAGAGAGATGAGTGGGACGCCGTGTTCTCGGAGATGTCGAGCTCTCGCCGGGGGTGGAGGTGTCACGGATGCGAGGTGGAACTTCACTTCGCCGTGAGGAGCTGCCTGGTTCTCGCCGGGTCGTGAGGAGCTTGCCGTCGCTGGTCTCCGAAATCCGGTTAACGTTCACAATCAAGCCACGAAGAGGAGGATGAAGAATTGTTATTGGGCTTGGTTAACGTCGTGTGGGCTTTGCTTGTTATTGGATCAGTTATCAAAAAACTGATCAAGTACAAACCCAAAAAATTCTGAAACAAGCCCACCATCATATTTGAAGAAATATAAAGCCCAAATTCAAAAAAGTTCCACTAGAGCCAATCGATAATAATAGCGAAAGATTCGAGTCTATGAGGATGTCGAGATATTTTGGTGGGTGCTTGTTGCCAAAATCCCGAGAATTTTGTCGAGATTGCCTCTTTCTACTTTATTTGGCGGAGCTTCGTTTATTCCAGGAATTTTTAATAACCTGAATTTTCGGTCTTTTCAGGTAGCGTTTCTTTTTCGATCAAGAGTTTTTGTCGGCAATAACCCGATGTCGGACGACGATGCGTCTTGGCTTGATATAGCAATGGAAGAGAATGAGACGGAGTTGCCTTTTCCGGACGAATCGGAGATTGCTGACGACAATGCGCCGGTCCCCGATATTGATCTTTTTGTCGTAGAAAGCCTTGAGGAGTACGATTCTGATTCGGAGTCGACGACAGAAACCCGAGATCTATTATTTCGCATCCTCCACGATTTTCCAGATTCCCTTTCGGATTCGGAGTCAAATAAAAAATTTCGAGTCTTTTCATGGGGTTCTTGGTTTGGACCTTCGGTCTCCCGTGGCGGGCGAGCGGCCTTGGATCCATGATCCGGGGTGGATATGCCTATATGAGTACTGGTTTACTCATTGCGCGTTGTGGTTTCCGTTGCCCGCGCTTTTGGTGGATTTGTGCGCAGCGAGGGGAATAGCATTTTCTCAACTTTCTCCGGGCTCGATCCGGAACGTTGTTGCGTCCGCTCTCTTGGCGCCCGAGTGTGGAGTCAACATGAGTGTTCGTCTTTTCGAAGCAATGTCGGACGTCCGTTGGAATACCCAAGGGATTACGGGGACCGTTCTTTTGAATATGAAACCGGGACGCATGATTGTTTATCCTTCTCGAAAAAAAGAGTTCGACTGGTGGAGGCGTTACTTCTATGTTCGGGTGACTGAGGCATCGGTTCCCGATGCTAGCAAAGAGTTTAGACGTCGTTGGAGCACGAGTCTCGGTAGACTTAGCGATTCATTTGAGATTTGTCATGGTGAATGAAACGTCTGACTTCTTTTTTTTGAATATTTTTCGCAGTCCAAAATCCGACCGGCAAGTCGTATCTTGAGAGATATCAAGACGATCTCGGAAAAATCAAGCGGTTTGGTGCCCAAAAGTGGTCGACTATTGTCTCGGTTCGGGAGAAGAGAGACGGTTTTAGACTTAGTATAACCAATCCTTGTTTTGCAGTAAATTTCGATCGACCGAAAGAGATGGATAAACGGATGAAGAAAGTTCCTAAGTTTCTCTTTGCTTCGGAGTCTCGGGCGTCTCCTCATGTGACTCCGAAGCTTTCCGAGGCCGGATCCTCCGGTACTGGACAAGCCGGCCGCCAGGTCGGAGAGAAGACGAGTAGAAAAGATAGATCCCCGACTCGGGTGGGAAAGGCCATGGTACCATCTCGTAAGGCGACATTTGGTGAGACCTCCTCAGGTAAGGCTTCGGCAAAGGCTCATGATGAAGCTGCAGGTTCTTCCGAAGCTCGGTCGGGGTCACTTATGGAGGAAACTCGGAGTGTCGTGCTTGGATTAAAAAATATAGCTGGTTCGGTGAAGAAGGTTCGACCAGAGGAGGTGTCGGAAGAAGTTGACGTGGATGCTCCGAATTACACGTTTTCGTTCAAGCACACAGGGAGCGAGTTGCTCATTCATGACAAGGATGCTAGCTTTGAGTTGTACCGGAATATCAAACATACCGATTCTGAGCTTTTTCCAGTTGATGATGATTCTTGCGGAGTGAATATCTTGAAAAGCATCGCTTCGTACCATTTCATGGTTAGTTTCGTATGGATCATATCGGTTTATTCGTTCTTTCTTTGTTAATCCCTTTTTTTTTTAGCTGGCGGCTTCGACCAACAAACTCGATCACGTGTTGCGGAAGAATATCGATAGGATGCAACAAAAGGCTTTGGATGCGAAAGTCATGCGAGATGCTGAGTGTGCGGCTAAGGAGGAGGTTCTCAAAGAGCTCGAAGCTTATAAGAAAAAGGCGAAAGATGCTGATGCGGTGGTGGCAGGCTATCGAAAGCAACGTGAACAGTACAAGGGAAAGTACGAGGCGGCGTTGATAGCAGGTGCGCGTGAGGTGGAAAACGAGAGGCGTCGTGCTCTTGAGGCAGTCTCCTCGAGGTACCAAGAGCGTTTTGAAAAGTTTCGGCGTTTTTACGATGGTAATGAAGCTATGGAGAATGCTCTTAGTCTCTATGGCCAGGCGAATTCGGTTCTCGAAGCTTTTAAGGGTTCTGTGATTGAGGTAGTCAAATTTCCCGAGGGGAAGATCTCCCATCTAGAGGAGGAGGTTGCCCTTAAAGAGAAAGAGGCTCGAGATTTGTCTGTTGAGGAGTTCGTGGCGGACGATTTCGTCGTTACCCAAGTTGATGAAAGGATTGAGAGATTGACGCGTCCGGAGGAAACGACGTCTATCATCAACCAGTATGGGTCCAATGCGGTTGATATCACTTCGTCTGTTATCGCCACCATCCGTCATGACAGTGTTCCAGAGGCCTAGTCACTTTGGTCTTCTCTTCTTATGTATAGTTTTATATTACGTTAGTCCGTATATGAACTTTTACATTTTGGGCTCTTCTTTACGATTATGTACTTAATCTTTTGCCGTTTCGGGCACTTCGTCGGTTTTTACCACTATTCAGCATCTTTTTTTTTTTTGGCGACTTTATTGTATTGTTTTTCGGAAGGCTAAATTTTGCTTGAATATCGTAATGTGCGAGATACTCAGCCTAAAAAAAAAAAAAAATGTTTTTGTTATCCCGAGGTCGAAATCGTAACTTGCGAGGTGCTCGGCTTATTTTTCGTTTCAACCTCTTCGTGCGGACCGGAATACGGCTTTAATGATCCTGGGAGAGAGACTTGGCTCGGCTTACCCCGTTTAATTCGTGCGAGACTGGGCTCGGCTTTTTAAAAACCGACGAGCTAAGTTTTTTAGGCTTAAGCATCGAAGGGGTGGGTTATTTCACCACTGCATTCGTGCGGAACGCGTTTGAAATTGATCGCCTGGCCAGGGCATCAATGTTGTTTGGGCAGCCGGACTGCGTATCGAAACGGAAGAGTTGTCGGTAAATCACTAAAAAAATTTTATTTAGTATAGCTGGACCTCCGAAAAGGCTGCCTACGTACCCTTAATCAGGGATCAAGCCGATCGTAGTTCACAATACAAAGTATAATTTTTGGTTTTTTTTTTTTTTTTTTTTTTTTTTGTTTTTTTTTTTTTTTTTTTTTTTTTTTTTTTTGCGGAAAGCTTGTTGGTTGACGAAGTTGCTTCGCTAATAGTAGTAACGCTTGACGTTCATGATGTTNGGGAAAAAGAAAAGGGAAGAAACGCGGTTTATATATTGAGTTTAAGCCAAGGGAAGGTGGGTTTTTGCTCTTTCTTTTCTTTCTCTTATTTTTTTCTCCAACTGACTTTGGACCAAAAAAACACGCGCAACGGCATGGCGTTTACTTCGGTTCTACAAAGACGACGAGGTGTTTATTCCTTATTCTACATTGTCCACAAGTCAAATGTCATATGGAGAGAGTTAAAAACATACAACTATTTTTATCAAGAAAAAAATAATGTAGGTTTAAATCGGTATTCGACGAGTGAACAGATAAAGGAACAAAAAAGATCACTCCACACCGAAAAAGTGATTTCATGTGGACCACGAACACTTTCATTCCTCCTAGCCAACGGTCCAAAGTCCAAACATTGGGGATTCAAAAAATAAGAGACGTTAAGGAGATTTATCATTGTTTATTCAGAGAAAAAAAGTTAGAAAAAACAAAAAAAATTAAAGTTTAAATGTGTACTCGTATATATATATATTTTTGTCAATCTCTCATTTTTCTTCGGATCTAACTATTGGTAACGGTTCTGGTGAATTTCCTAACACTAAAACCTAGTCTTTCTAATAGTTAAACTATGTACAATGATTTATATTTTCAACACCCTACTTTATACTTCACACATCATCTTTTTTCTTTTCTCGCTTAATAATTCAACATCTTTTTAGATTTTACATTTTACAATAGTTTTGTTTAATAAAATTTCACACCTTATCCTACTACTTTTATCTCATATTCTTATTTTTTTTTATATTTTTGTTTTTGTGATTTTATATTAATAACATTTATCGTTTGAAATTAAATTAAAACAATTATGAGTTAAATAACTTTTGGATAGTTAAAAAAATAATTAGTAGAATGCTTTGTTTGGAAACTCGCTAGGTGTTAGTCAGGCGTTTGGTCCGGATCTAGCGATTTTTCAAAAATCTGAAATAAATCGGGGAGTAATCGGAGATTAATTTTTTTTACAATTTAATATTTTATCAAACATTTTTATACATAACACTTCAAAATTAAAAATTCATAACATATGAGAAAATATATAGTTTGTACTTTGTATAGAGATTCCTTATAAACTACAAATACGAAAAAAATTGAGAGATTCTTACCTCATATTCGTGAACAAAGAGAAGGCAGATGATTGACGAACTTGATTCTATTTGATTTGTCTCGATTTGGAGTTGAATAATCAGAATTAGGATTTACCGGGAGGAGAAAAATGAAAAGAATTTCTAAATCTCCATCTACCTACGAAGTTGCTGATGGGAAGATGGGCTTTCATGGGCTTGTCATTATTAGGCCAAATTTGACAATATTTTTTTGGTTTGATTAGGCGTTTTTAATATTAAATCGGCGATTTTGTTCAAATTCCATGGATTAGACGGCTAAAAATCGGTAGACCAATTACTGTGACCGATTACCTAAAATCGCCACGGCTTGACAACGATCAGCGATTACACGGCCGCCTAAGCGGCTAGGCGGGCGATTTTTAGAACAGGGGTAGAATGTTGGTGTTAAAAAGGTTATTGTTGGGATCTATTTTAAAAAATATATATATATATTTAAAAGTATAAACAAGAGTTTATTGGAAACTAATAAAAATTATAGTAAAAAATATGTTTTTTGTCCAAATATAATAAAACAAATATCTATTTATAGAATATGAAAAATACTTCCCTTCTCTCTAACTAAGCTAGAGAGTCTTCGAGAACCCCGAAATCCCTGCTGTCTCAAGTACTAAAAGGAAAATACTTCTTGGACTGTTCTTTCTTACAGAGCAAGCCCTCACCAGTGCTTCTCACGGATGGCACAACATTCAAGAAGGGAAAAAGGTACTAGAGTTAGGACTTGGCTTTTCAGTAGGAGATGGTGCAAGTATCAGTATCTGGGAAGACTCATGGTTGTCAACCTCAAGCCCTATGACGCCAATTGGCCCTCCCAGCTTCCACTCGCTACATTTGACTGTCAAGGACTTGCTGGATCCAGACTCAAACGACTAGAACCTATCACAAATTCGCCTACACTTACCTCAGTACGAGGATGTTATACGCCAACTAATCCCTAGCTCTCTCCGCCCAAGAGATAAGGTTGTTTGGCTTGCTAACAAATCTGGATCCTACACAACGAAGTCAGGGTATAATCTTGCTGCTCAAAAGGCACTTCAACAAGCTGAACCTCACTTCAATTGGATGCAACATGTCTGGCACCTACACACATCACCTAAGCTTAAACACCTCATGTGGAGAGCTTTGAATGGGGCGTTACCAGTAGGAGAACTTCTGGCCATTAGGGGCATCACCACAGACCTACAGTGCAAAAGATGCAGACGCTTGCAAAGCATCAGGTATATCCTTTTTGACTGCCCCTTTGCAAGGAATATATGGAGGATGGCTCCAATCCAAAACGGACTAAACCTATTGTTGGAAGCTACGAAGTTACATTAATTCATATCTAGTTTTCGAGCAATTAGAAATCTTCCCCCATCAGGTTTAAAAGCTACGCCCCTCGTTCCTTGGCTAATTTGGAACTTATGGACTTCCAGGAATCAGCTTGTGTTCGAAAATAAATCCTATGCGGAAAGGGAAGTTCTAACTAAAGCAATTGTGGATGCAATAGCCTGGGAGTCAGCAAATGAAAAGGGGGTCCAAAAAAGAATACCTCCTCCTCTTCTAGCCAGTAATGTCGGATCGCAGGTTCTCTCTCCCTCCTTTTTTGTGGATGGTGCTTGGATTGAATCCACCAAAATAGGCGGGATGGGCTGGCTCTTCTTGGTAGAGAATGGTTGAAGACTATTCCAAGGAAGCTCTTCCATGGAGTTCGTGGGCTCTCCCCTTATTGCCGAGGCTTTAGCGATGCACAAGGCCCTCAAAGCAGCGGTAGCGGCTGGAGTGAAACGGCTCCAAATGTTTTCGGACTCTCAAGTCCTAATTTCCTCCCTTTGTTTAGGGTCGGATCTGAACGAAATTGCAGGCATTCTACATGATATCAGAGGCCTTGCCACTTTCTTCTCATCCTTATCTTTTAAGTTTATTCTCCGATCTGCAAATTGTTTAGCAGATGCGTTAGCAAAATCTGCCTTTGCTAGACTTGGTCCTTAGACTTGTTGTTTTTACGGATAATGAATGAATGAAATCACTTGACAAAAAAAAGATATACGTAAGATTCGTTTCAATTAGTATCATGTGTTGGGACTTGTAACCAGAGTCGTGCCTCCCCTTATAGAAAAGAAACCTTGATCTACAGCCCTATTTTTTCTTTTAGAACTTAAGTAGCTTTTT
Organism: Alliaria petiolata; assembly: GCA_020283515.1. NCBI lineage: Eukaryota > Viridiplantae > Streptophyta > Magnoliopsida > Brassicales > Brassicaceae > Alliaria > Alliaria petiolata. Next base: position 358,478,922 of record JAHZTW010000001.1, read on the forward strand.
CTTTTCGTTTTAAGAGGTTTTTATTAATTTATTATGTGTCTTTAGTTATGTGTGTTTTAATTTGCTTAATAAGTTAGTAGGTCCAGCCCAAATATAAGTTACATTGATTTTTAACACATAACAATTATATAAAATTAAAAGACAAAAAATTAGAAAAACGTAAAACAAATTAAAACCGTTAAACGTTAGAAAATAGAGTAAAAACAGTTTGTCGTCTAATGCAATTTTTTGAAATGTTGGTTAATGATTTTGTAGGAATAAAAAGCTAAAAAGAATAAAAATCACATTTTGAACTATTTTCGTGTTTAGTTTTTTTTATTTTCTTTTATCATACGATAATATTTATTATGATAGACATTTTTCTAGATAATTCTTATTATTATATATTTTTTATGAATTGAATTTTTTTTTTAATTGCCTATGGCATCTATTAATTTTGGCACGACTCTGCTTGTAACATGTTGATCGGCTGGATAATTAATCTTCAGCCTTAGCATCAGATCTATCATATAAACTATAGAGCAAATCATGTAACAATGTGAACACTAGGGTTTATATTTGAATCTTCAGTAATGTATTGTGCATGCATTTTTCTATCGACATGTTGGATAAATTATTCAAAATCCGAATCTTTAGTGATGTCTTGTGCATAAAATTTTTTATCGATATGTTGACACATATACAGTTGACTCAAAGGCTCATGCTCCTCCATATGTCCATGCAACACAGCTGAAGAACTTATCAAATCAAAAATCACAAAATCACAATATCATGGTCTCTAATGAAACCTGCAACAGCCTGGCCTTTTTGTGGGTTTCCCCTCTATAAAAACTTTGAATCCAATTTATATACAATTTTGTGAGTTGGTGGTAAGTTGCAATATAGGTAAATTATTCAAAAATATCAGTGTCGAAGATAAACGATTATCTTTATTGTTGTCCTTAATGAAGAAGGAAATTGCTTCTCTTGTTGGTAATAAAACGAGGGTATTTATTTGACTATTCGATTCAAAGGAAACAAAATAATTAATTAATTTGGTAATTCAACCGTTTTCGGCGGAAGGCACAAACTCAAGGGAGAAGAAAAGTCAGATCTGAGATCGAATTGGTTGGTTCTCTTTGTTAAATTTGTATCTGAGCTCTCTCTCTCTCAAGTCTCAACCCTGGAGCCATCAATGGATCTCTCTTATCGCTTCTCATCGGTCCTTGTCGTCCTCGTCTTCCTCTTCATCTCCATCTCCGTGGCCTTTGCTGAGATCCGCAAATCAGAGATCCGATCCGATGACCGACCCATCATCCCCTTGGACGAATTCGGTTTCACTCACTCGGGTCGCCTCGAGCTCAACGCCTCCAAGATCTCGCTTTCCAACAACAATCCGGACCTGGATCTCTCCAAGGTCGGCTTCTTCCTCTGCACCAGGGACGCTTGGGTTCACGTGATCCAGCAGCTCGAGGAAGAAGAGATCACCTGCGCTCTCCAGTCGGATCTGGTTAAGCATGTCTTCACATTCAACAATCTCAACAAGAAGGAGGCGAGATTCTCCACCGTCTTCACCGAGAACGACGCAGATCAGTACTCATTGGTCTTTGCCAACTGCCTCCAGCAGGTCAAGGTGAGCATGGACGTCAGATCCGCCATGTACAACCTCGAAGGTAAGAAAGGCGGCCGCGACTACCTCTCCGCCGGAAGAACCGTCCTTCCTAAGGTCTATTTCCTCTTCTCTGTCATCTATTTCTCTCTCGCTACCACGTGGATCTACGTTCTCTACAGGAAACGCCTCACCGTTTTCGCCATCCATTTCTTCATGCTCGGCGTTGTTGTCCTCAAAGCCTTGAACCTTCTGTGCGAGGCCGAGGATAAATCCTACATTAAGAAAACCGGCAACGCCCACGGCTGGGATGTCTTGTTCTACATCTTCAAATTCCTCAAGGGTATCACTCTTTTCACCATGATCGTCTTGATCGGTACGGGTTGGTCCTTCTTGAAGCCCTACTTGCAGGACAAGGAAAAGAAGGTCTTGATGATTGTCATTCCCCTCCAGGTAGTCGCTAACTTTGCCCAGGTCGTCATCGATGAGACAGGGCCATATGGCCAGGACTGGGTCACATGGAAACAGATCTTTTTGCTTGTTGATGTGGTCTGCTGCTGCGCTGTTCTCTTTCCCATTGTGTGGTCCATCAAGAACTTGCGCGAGGCGGCCAAGACCGACGGGAAGGCTGCTGTCAACCTCGTCAAGATAACTCTCTTTAGGCAGTACTACATTGTGGTTATCTGCTATATCTACTTTACCCGCGTTGTCGTGTATGCACTGGAAACCATTACCTCTTACAAGTATATGTGGACTAGTGTTGTTGCCAGCGAGCTGGCCACTCTTGCATTCTATCTGTTTACCGGCTACAAATTCAGGCCAGAGGTGCATAACCCATACTTTGTCGTTGATGATGATGAAGAAGAGGCTGCAGCCGAGGCCCTGAAGCTCGAAGACGAGTTTGAATTGTAAGTCGGTTCACTGGGAAATCGTGTGAAAGAAACATACTTTTGTTTGACAAGAGTAAACCGGATCATTATCAAGACCTATCTGGTAAACCGGCTTCTCTTCTCTGGTTCTTTTTCTTCTTAAATTTATCTTTCTTAGAATGCAATACCTGTTTTGTTTACTTGAGCTGTTAGGACACTTATATAGACTCCGATGGAATGTCTTATCGATTGCATAGTATTATTGTGTATTAATGGTTACATACAACGCTTGGTGCTTTATACTTATGCTGAGACCCTGCTTTTCATATGATCGACAAAATGGCTAATTAGATAAGTAGGATGAGCAAGCAAGCAAGCAGCTTGAAAGTAAACAAACTTTGTGCAAACATGATATGCCTTTGTTGGATCTGTATTTATTATATCTTTGTCCAAAGTGACAGCTCAAAGAATTGGTTGGTTTGAGATGGAAGAGATTACATTGATGAATGGTCACATAACCATTAAAGTTTGAATGGGGAGGTGATTTATTGAAGGAGACACACACATGTTGGCCGTTTTGAAAAAAAAGAAAAAGATCGCACTTGTTGCTTGTGCCAAGATTCCGTCTGCTACACTCTTGTCTCAAATGTCTCAAGTTATCATCATGGAAGGCCATCCATCTTTAGAAAAATCTAATCAACTAAGCTTTCATTATTTTAATATCTATGCTTAAACAAGGCCAGAGACCAAAAGAGAAAAAATGATGGAAAAAAATAATAATAAAAAAAGGGTGGGAGAGAGGAGAGGTAGTAGGCACAACAAAGATGGTGAGTTTCCTAAATCCACGGTCCACATATAGAAAAGACGCCTCCGACCAAACACCAACACAAACTAATTGAATTAAATTTCACGTCATCACCCGATTAAAGGTACGAAGGCGAGATCTAGTTGGGGAGCCGAAGCTTGATGATGCAAAGCAAGAGGAAGAAGAACACACACTCAACGAATCTGCCTTTTCCCTGCAAAACGTCAACAATCAAAAACAAGCTGGCTATGTCACTCCCAACATAGAATTTTTTAAAAAAGGTCAACAAGTCAAAAAGATAGGCACTCAATCTCAATGATAATTCAGACAAAAGTGACCAAACAAGAGTCATCTCCACGTGATAGCCAGTACAAAACACAATTGTCACCGAGTTCGACCTTTTTGACAGTCACAGTTTGTCAAGTTTAGAAAAAGATATTCCAACTTTAACCGAAAGTTACATGCTAATCCTTCCTCATTCGATCATCTATTTTCTTTTAGCTCTTAATTTCTTTAAAAAAATAAACAAAATAGACAGATAGATAGATAGATAAAGAGAGATAAAGAGAGATAAATTCATCCGCCTAAGCAAGCAAGTTAGCAGTAAGCACCCACTAGACCTAATTGTCTTAAGAGAATGGCAGAAGCAAAATTGGAAGAGAAAAAAAAAATCAAGTGTAAAGTCGAAAACTTTACCCCGGCGGAGGAAATGGACATGTAATCCGGTGAAGGGTTCTCCGTGATCCCTGGCGTGTAGATGCCACCACCACCGCCGGATGAGCCACCGGTGTTACCGCCACTACTACTACCTCCGCCGGTAGAGTTTTTGCTGCCACCACTACCACCGGAGGAGGAGGTCTTGATCCCGAGGGAGTAAACCGGAGTGCCGTCCGGGTAGAAGAGACCGTAGTTCCTCTCGGAGGTGGGACCAGGCTTCATGTTCTCGTTGAAGAGAGCGAAGACGAAGATGGTGAGATCGCAGTCGGGTCGAATGGGCGTCCTCATCTTCTTGCTCATCATCATCTTGATCAGATTGCCGTTGTACTTGCGAGCATTGTCGCAGGTGGCCCCAACCTCCTGCGGGTCGCCGTTGGAGGGCCATCCGGTCTCGGAGACGACAATGGGGACTTTCTTGTAACTGATGCCGACGGCGTCAAGGGCGTGGTAGACGGCGTCGACCTGGGCGAAGAGCATGTTGTCGTAGTGGAAGTTGGTGCCAGGATCGGTGAAGCCCTGGTTTGGTTGGAAGAGGACGAAGTCGAGAGAGACGTGTTTGGGGTTCTCCTCGTAGGCGAAGAAAGGGTAGGCGTTGATGAGGATTGGGGAGCCAGTCTTGACGTGGAAGTCCAAGATGGGAGTGAGGGATCCCAGGAGGTCGCGGCGGAAGGAGGTGGCGGAGGGAGGATAGGAGACGTCCAGGATGGCCAGCGAGTGCGCCGTCGTCACGAAGATCTGCTTGTTCAGGCCGCAATCCACAAGAGCGGCGTGGATGCTCTGCATCGCCGGGAAGAGGGCGGCGGTGAGGGCTGACTGATTGGAGGTGAGGACTTCGTTGCCGACCACGATGGCCACGATCTTGGTGCCCAGGAGGTAAGCCTGGACGTTCTGCTTCACCCAATCCTGGGCTTTGTCGGAGTCTTTCATCTGGGCCAGGTACTCGTTGCCGAGGGCGACTGTGAGCTCGAAGCCGGAGCCGGAGAAGGCACGGAGGGCTTGTGGATCGGCGTCATAGAGCTTGACTTTGGTGGCGCCTACGGACTTGAGGAGAGGGATGACGTTCTTCGGGGGAGGAAGATTGTTGGCGACCTGGCCGTAGTTGATGCCAATGGAGGAGACGATGAGAGGAAGAGAGAAGAAGAGTAGAGCAACGCACAACATAGAGAAGGGGATCTGGGAAGACGCCATGGATGGAAGTGAGAGAGAGAGAGAGAGAGAGAGAGAGAAGTGAGTGGTTGTAGGAAGATGATAGAGGAGGCAGGGATGGGACCAGAGCGTTAGGATTCACTAAATTTCAAAGTAAACAAACAGTAATAAACAAATAATGACAAAGAAGAAAGAGAGAGAGAGGGTAATGTTGGTTTGGATGAGCTGGAAGTCAGTGTCTCTGGAGCGCAGAGAGAGAGAGAGAGAGAGAGAGAGAGAGAGAGAGAGCATCTTTCTTGTTTTAATTGCCATTTGCTTGCTCTCGGATTCTTACTTCTCATGACAGATCATTCTTGTCTTCTTCTTCTCTTGATGCTCTGCTCTTATTACAACAGCAGCTACATGGAGAAAGACACAAACTAACTCTCGACTCCTTGTCTTTCAACATGTCTCAACTAAACATAATGGCAATCTTCCCTCTATTGCTTCAACTAGTATTACTATTTCCAATACAAATCAAACTAAACCAGAATTTGTCTGAATCTTCTTCCTAGGTTTAATTGCTCCTTTTACCCCATACTCACAAATCTGCCAGTGTTTTTGCAAACACCAAATCAGTGCCATCGACGTACATGTTTGGCTAATATAACCAGATGCACAACACCAAAATGCAATCCGCAATTAATATGAAACAACAAAAATTGAATGGCTCTCAATTTAGAATATCACTTGAAGCAAAACAAAGAAGTTACAATTCTCAACAAGGAGGTACAAGACAAGACCCAAGTGACGCACTCACGCTTTGTATCAAAGCTTTTGCACCACCCAGGCAAAGTGATGATGATATGAATCTATCTGTGTGCTGTGACCAGCGTCTCTATGAACCTCAACCCATCAAACCTCGGCTCCAATTTCTCCGACCCAATCGTCTTCCTCGATTCCCAGCCCTGCTCATTCATTACAAATATCATATGAGACCCGGAGCACAAGAGCAGATCTGTAATCGCAAATGCTAAAAAGAGGAAACCTTGTGAGAGATTGGAGGGAGAGCGGAGGAAGAAGAGAGAGCAGCGGTGGAGAAGGCAATGACAGAAGCGATCACGCCGCTCGAGATCTTCTTCATTATCATCATCGGAGGAGGAGGAGGAAACCCGACGACGCCGGATCTCGACCACCACCAACGCAGGCGCTGCGTAACGCCTTGTTTGGCCTTTTTAAAAAACCAAAATTGCCCTTCCTCGTTTTTTTTTTCTCGACCAAGAGAAGAAAATAGTACTAAATGTTTTCCTTTATATATTAGTAATAATAATAATAATAATAACAACAAAATAATATATAGTATTTATGAAAACATTAAAAAGGGTATGACTATGAACGTTGGAATGTGGTGTATCGTAACGGTGCATTCGATTCGAGTTGTTCGATACACTTTTTTTTAATGAAAGATGTTTTTTTTTTTCTCTTGTTTACTCATCAAATGGGTCAAAATTTATGAACTAAATACATTCATCCACTCACTCCCCTTGGAGGAATGGTTTTATGTTATATATAAACTTATATAATAAGATGTCTAGTTCCAATATTTTTCAAAAAAAAAAAAAAGTCTACAACGAAAACATTCCTGGTGACAATAAAAATAACAATAGGAATAAATATGAAAAGAATGAAATGAATAAATGAATGAAAATTATTGTTGCTTCCCAAATTTGATAGAGAATATTTTAACTCTATGGTGTAATTTTTAAGGAATGATAAGAAATTTAATGTTCCCTCTCATTACTTTGGTCACTAGTTAGGGCCTATAATTCCCTAAAACATAAGGAATGAACAATAGGCCGTTCGTTTTGAAAGCCCACTATCTAATCTAATTTTCAAGCTCGGCCCAAATTTCTCTTTGGATAAAGAAAACTTGATTATGGGCGGATAAAGAAAAATTGATTATGGGCCTTTTTAGTACCAACCTAAATACTTTTGGTCCTAAATACGAACGGGGTCATCCTCGTCTATCTAACCCATCCCAATTCAGACTTCACAACATCTGCGCAAAACTCCATTGTAGGCTTGTTTCCTCAATCTCGTTCTCGTTAATCGATTCTCTCTTCCGTTTTTTTCAGGTCTGATTCGTTTCTAGATTTTAGTACGATTCTGCTAGTTCACAAACAACCACGAATGTCACTTCTTTTTCCCACCAAACACATGTGTTAGTTTTTTTTCTTTCTTTCGTCGACGATGGTTTTGCTGATTGATCTTGTGCATCTGTTTATAGAAGCTGGATTCTCTGATTAAATAATCGTAAGAGTATGAACGAAGAATACTGGTTAGTCTATACTCTGTACGATGTCTATCTATAGCAATTTGTAATTCTTGCATCGCTTCTTCTTTTCTGACATGAGAACGGAGACTTGATATCGCTGATCGATCCATCTTTTGTTTAACTCGGACTTAACTCATATCCCTCTTTTTTTTTTTCTTTCTAATCCTCGTTGTAGATGGTATCAAGCTAAAGTGTATAGATCAAAGAACCCTCTTCACGGGGAGCCTATCTGCGGTCGTTACGGTGAGTACATTTGTGACGAGACCAACGATGACATCTGCAGCCTCGAGTGTAAGCAAACACTCTTGACAAGGGTTGACAACACTAGAGTGTTTTCTGCCACAGATGAGTGTTTCTGTGTTAGAGACCCAGGATCTTCTTTCACCGATGCTCAATTGCTTAGAAGCAAGCTTGAGATTCATGTCCAAGGAGCATCAGTCCCTCCTCCTGCCTTGACTTTCAGTTCATGTGGGCTTCCTCCAAAGCTTCTTCTCAACTTAGAAACGGCTGGATATGGCTTTCCACTCCTATCCAGATGCAAGCATTTCCAGCTGCTTTAAGCGGCAAAAGTCTGCTCGTTTCTGCTGAAACAGGCTCCGGGAAGACAGCTTCATTTCTTGTTCCTATTGTTTCTCGTTGTACAAGGTATCGCTGTGAGCATCCCTCAGACCAGATGAGCCCCTTGGCTATGGTTTTGGCTCCAACTAGAGAGCTCTGCGTCCAAGTTGAAGATCAGGCGAAGATGCTCGGAAAGGGGCTGCCATTTAAGACTGCACTCGTTGTAGGTGGTGATCCCATGTCTGGACAATTATACCGCATTCAGCAAGGTGTGGAATTGACCATTGGTACACCAGGTCGGCTTGTTGACCTTGTAACAGATCATGCCATCAAACTAGATAGTATTACGATGTTTGTGCTGGATGAGGTTGACTGCATGCTTGAGAGAGGCTTCAGGGATCAGGTGATGCAGATATTTTGGGCCTTATCGCAACCACAGGCCTTGCTGTTCTCTGCGACAGTCTCAAGAGAGGTGGAGAAGGTGGGAGGGTCGCTAGCGAAGGAAATGGTTTTGGTATACATCGGTAAACCCAACAGGCCTAACAAGGCTGTGAGCCAATTGGCTATCTGGGTTGATGCAAAGGAAAAGAATTACAGAAGCTCTTTGAGATACTTAGAAGTCAAAACCATTTCAAGCCCCCAACTGTACGTTGTGTATGTGAGTTCGAGAGTTGGAGCAGATCTCTTGGCTAATGCTATAACTGTGGTCACGGGGGATAAAGGCTCTATCAATCCATGGGGAGAAGCCAATGAAGGAGAGGAGAGATGTAATGGGTTCGTTTTTGGGTGGAGAGGTGCCTATTCTTGTATCAACTGGATAGTTCTAGGCCGAGGAGTTGACCTATTGGTGGTAAGGCAGGTAATAGTGTTTGACATGCCCAATACCTTCAAGGAGAGTACATACATGTAATTGGCAGGGCCTCGAGGATGGGAGACCAGGGCAGTGCCATTTTATTTTGTGAATGAGCACAGCAGAAATCTATTCTCTGATTTGGTTGGCGGCTTTAAAAAGTTGTGGAGCAGCCATACCTACCTAAGAAACTTATCAATTTGACATCCAGGGAAATGCACAACAAGAAGAGGAGGGTTGGATACTGAAACCGAATGTATGTATGTTGTCGTAAATTAAAAGAAAGAAATGAAGACTTGAGATGTATCGAACCAGAAAAAAAGGTTTACTTTGTTAAGATTTAGATGTGAATAAGAAGAAATTACATTGACTTATGGGTTGTTGAACACAATTATATAATATTTGGGGATTAAAAAGACCAGCTGCCAATGTCGTGGTGAAAAGAGCGGAACTTTGTTCCACCAGGAACCTGGAAACCTCAAAGGCCGGAAAGTTCGTCAACACGTACTTGCTTCTCTTCCTGTCTCCTTCGCACCGGAAGGTATCATTTTTCCAGCTCTTTTTGGAATCCTTATCCTTTCCATCTACTTTAGATTCGATCATACCGATGATTGGCTCATTCCCAGATCCATTCGATTCGTGCATTTCCTCTCCTTATGTAACCAAATTTTCCAATTTAACGCTCTTTTGTCATCTTCTGGCGGATCCGTTATCATGTCTTGATCTCCTTAAACCTTAATTTTTCCTCACATATTTTAGGTCATGATAATAACTCAGATTAATGAAAATCCCTTCATAAATGTGGTCCAGCTTCCTATTGTAGGACTACAAGAGTTTCTTTCTTCGCCTGTTGGAGCAACTACTACTCATAAGAAAACATGGGAGACTCTTCGAGTTCAACCTCTTGGAACAGTCAAAAGGATACGGAAGATGATCGGATGATTGCTCTTATGTTATCTGAAGAGTATACTAAACTAGATGGTGCAGTAGGCAGACGCCTCTCGAATCTTGCTCCCGTGCCTGTAAGTTTCTTTCTAGTCCCTTTCGTACAACTACATTTCACAACGCACACAAGAGTATCGCTAGAGATTTCACTGTACAGAATGAGACTTTTCTACATGCTTAGCTCTCTCTCTCTCTCTATATATATATTTTCTTGTTTTGCAGCATGTTCCACGGATAAATTCTTATATTCCCAACTTAAATGATGCCACCTTGGATCACCAACGCCTTCTTCAAAGGTTTTTCTGATGCTCTCTTCTTCTACTTTTCTCAATCTATCTAGGACGCTCAGTCGTTGTTGTGAATATGTTAGTGTAATCTGTGTAATCCCCTAGGATGTTTCTTTCAGATTTAATTGTTAATTCTTAAGTTCGATTGTCATTGCAGGCTCAATGTTTATGGTCTGTGTGAGTTGAAGGTCTCTGGTGATGGAAACTGCCAGGTGATAGGAGGCTAGATTCTCATTTTTTTTATTTTTTTTCTCTCTCTCTCTCTCTCTCTCTGCTCGGATACTCATATCTTATAGAGAAATTTGTGTGTCTTTTCAGTTTCGAGCACTTTCTGACCAGTTGTACCGATCTTCAGAGTACCACAAGCAAGTTAGGGGAGAAGTTGTTAAACAGGTGAGAGATGTCTTATGATTTATGAGCGATGAACAAAGGCAGTGCCAGTGACCATGTATATGACTGTTTCATAATTAGCATTAAACCAGTTTTTGCAATGGGCCAACTTTTTGCGATTTTTGAAAATACATCCCTTTTCGTTCCTCATTTCCTAGTTGATCTATTGTTTTGTCTTGATGCTACAGCTGAAGGACAATCGCTCTATGTATGAAAGTTATGTTCCGATGAAATACAAACGATATTACAAGAAAATGGCAAAGTATGTTGTGCAAACATATTCATTTCTCATTAGTCTTCTAAGCTATACTTTGATTGATCTAGAAAGTTTTCTGTTTCACACCCAACGTTATATAAATGACAGACTTGGAGAATGGGGAGACCATGTCACCCTACAAGCTGCGGCAGATAGGGTAAATTTCCTTTTTTTTTTCTCTATCTTCATATCACTCGAAGTATTACTTAAGATGTACCTAAACAATCATCTAATTCTGAAGAAGACAACTCTGTTGCTTTTTTTCCTATCTAGTCTTCTTCATGTCCTTTTTTTTTTTTTAATATGGATATTGAAATGTGTAACACATAACACATCCTCGAGAAGCCATGTAAAGTAACCACATACAGATAATAGACTCTTTTCGGATTAAGCCCTGGGACAAGTGCCTCTGAGAATAGCCAATAACTTTGAGTAGTTTTCCTTTCCACTTTCTTACAATGTTTCCATTGTATCTCCCTTTAACAGTTTGCAGCAAAGATATGCCTGCTGACATCCTTCAGGGACACTTGTTTCATTGAAATTATGCCTCAGTATCAAGCACCTAAGCGTGGTGAGACTCGGAAAAATATTTCCTTTCACCTTACCTTATCGCTAAGTGATTTGAAGTAACATCTGACGAATGTAGTCTTACAAAGTTGTGGGTTTATTTGTTTGGAATCGTGCAGAGTTATGGTTAAGTTTCTGGTCAGAGGTGCATTATAACTCTTTATATGATATTCAAGGTTTGTTTCGTGTTTAGGAAATGTAACAAAATGGTGACTTTGTGCTTGAGGACACTGATTATGATCTTCCTTTTTGAGTGCAGCTGCTCCAGTCCAGCAGAAGCCGAAGAGAAAACATTGGTTGTTCTAGAAAGTAGAGCTCTCACTCGTCTCAGAACAACATCTTTATCCTATTTTTGTATAAGTTTTGTGCATAAGTCAACTTGCATTTGCATACGTTATAACTCTTCCTTCACACTTCTGTATACATACAAACTAGCTTGAAATGTAACATTCTTAAGCCGAATATGATAGTCATTGACCAACGCGAAGAAAATATGACAAAGAGACAATGAGGTAGAAATACAAAAATGAGAGAAGATAGAGTTTTCTCTCTCTGGCGGGTAAAGTGTAAACTCTTCGAACATGATATTGATGTACATGCTTTTATATTACAAGTAAATTTTTTTAATCATAAGTACATTTAATTTCATAAAAATATACACCATATATAAGAGGGGTGGGCACTTCGGTTTTCGGGTTGGTTTTGGTTCAGTTTTTCCGGTTTTACGGTTTATTGGTTTTATAAAAATTCAAACCATATAAAAACTATATATATTTCGGTTTGGTATGGTTCGGTTTTTTTTGGTTTTCGGTTTTTCGGTTTTACAAATACAAAAACCATATGTCACTTGGTTCGGTTTCGGTTTTTTCGAAAATATACTACTACGGAAAATTTTGATTCAAATTATGAGTAGAAATAATATTAAATTAATAATAGATATAAATGAAACAAAACAATAAGTTTAAATAATAGAATCCAAATCATATGAAATAAATCTAAATCATCAATAAAACTAAGACTATAAAAACGAAAAACTAAAAAAAAAAAAAAAACACATTCTCATGATCTTATCATCGTCTTCACTCTTCAGCCACTATTGTTCATCTCCTCATGTTGTTTATAAATCTCTGATATACAAAATTTATAATATATAAACATTGAGAATAATCTATATTTAAATAAGATATATATATATAATTATAAACTTATAACATAAACTAAACTAAGGATATAAGAAAATATAAATTATTTACAATTTAGTTCTGAAACCAAAACAACCATTCGGTTTTACGGTTTTTAACCAAACCAAACCTAAATCGAAACGTTTTAAGAAATGATAACCAAATGGTTTTTTAGGTTTAACCATAACCAAATCATATCACTTTTTCAGTTTGGTATGGTTTGGTTTTTTCGGTTGCGGTTTTTTTTCCGACCCTTAGAGATTAGATACGATCATAATTATTTTAGAGTTTCTCTAATTACTAATATATAATTGTTTTTTTCTTGACAAACTACTCGTATATAATTGTGTCTGGTCCCAAACTATCAATTTTGGGACCGGGCAAATTATTGATTTATCGAATTTATTAATTTAACGAATATTAATTTATAGAATTTTTACTGTATATAAGTTTCAGATGCCACTACTCATCTTCTCTTTTTGTGGAATCCATACGAGAAGATGATTAATGGTATCTAAAACTTTTTAGTTAATAAATCAATTTTTTTTAATTATTGGAATACTAAATATTACTAAATAACTTTGTTTGGATGAATAATAATATATAAAAAATTTAGATGTCAATTTGTAAATAAATAAAGTTGCATACAAAATGAAGTAACATTGGAGAAAACTTTTCTTCATTTTTTGATGTTTTTTCTCAAAATAAATGAAGAACTGCTGGAGATGATCATGCAGACAAACAACCCAACCCTACAGAGAATACAACATGTAGAAACATATACAAGAGGAGTGGATTTATAAATAAATAAAAAAAAAACTTTTCTTAATTTTTTGATGTTTTTCCTCTAAATGAAGGACTATTGGAGATTATCTCATGCAGACAAACCAATCAACCCTACATAAAATATTACATGTAGAAACACATAAAGATACATGGTAACATGTACATATACAAGAGGAGTGGATTATAAAAAAAGAAGAAGATGAAAGATCGATCACATAAGGCGACAAGCGTGGACGTTGTCGTCGTTAAAAAAGTTGCTGACTTTGTCGTCACCACGGTTAGTGACGTGCATGTGACCGTGACGGTCGCTGAGGTTGTAGCCGTGGCGGTAGTAGTTATAGCTCTCCCTGAACTCGCGGGTTGTATCTTTGAAGTAGTGGTCGGAGGAAGTGAAGTAGCGAGGCATGTCCGGGTAGGGCCAGAACTCGGCTCGCTTACCGGCTCGTCTCACCGCCTTTAGCACTTTCTTCCTCTCCACGTACCCAACCACCGTCACTCTCTCCATCTCTAGGTTCACCTCCACCGAGTCCACCCCTTCACGAACACCACGCCATTTAATTTAACTTCTCTTTTCATATCCATTAATTAATTATTTACTTTCTTTTTCCAAAACACACACACTTAATATTACCTCTCAGCTTGTAAATGGCATGCTTGACTACCCTCTCGCATCCACTGCAGCACATCCTTACTTTCAGGTCTATCGTCTATTTTGTTGCATATTTATCACAGCATTCATATGTTACAAACTAATTAATCAGTATTAATTAATATGTGATACATACGTAAAGAATTAACTAGAAGAACATTTGTATATATATGCTGAATCAGCCAAATATATTATAACTATAGCAACATCCACTAGTGAGACAAACTTATGACATTTCGCTTCAGTTTTGTCCGATTCCACTTAACGAATCAATAAAAAACCAAAAG
>JAHZTW010000001.1:358493167-358572734 GCA_020283515.1 Alliaria petiolata
TTTTTTTTTTGCGAGAATCTGATCTGCCAATTTGTTTTCTCATCTAGAATTTTCTTGAAAAATCCGCAGAACTAATACCATCTCCATCAATAGTTTCTCACCTAAAATTTTCACACTTGTAAGAGAATTAGGTGAGAAACCATTGATGAAGATAACTAGCTATACTTCCATTAATTAGTGGCATATCATAAGAAAGGTTCTGATACCGATATTATTGTTGTTATCCAAATCTATTTTAATTAATGACAAACTAACTTCATAATCATATAGGGTCGATCAGAGACTAAGCGCTACAAATATGAAATTATGAAAATTGAGGTTAACTAAAAGAGAAAAAGAAAGAGAATACCTGTAATGAAAGTGGACGAGCCCTTGGCATGGTGTGGTAATAGTTGAGGTGGCTCACACTTTTGACCTTTGGCTTCTTGTGTGGATAGCGAAGGAACAAACAGTATGTGATGGTCGATATGATGGACCTCAAACCCATTTCTATGCTCCAACGCCCTCTCTATATATATTTAATTATACGTATAGTACCTACTCACTTAGCTAGAAAGAGAGATGATCAAGACTCACAAAACTTAGAGAGGAAGCAATAAATATATACACAAGAGGAATGCATGGAGAGGGGTTTTAAACAAAGAATAAGATTAGACAGAACGGAAGATATTCCTTTGGAATCGCTTCCCTTTGTAATAACTTGTAATCTCTGAGGTGATATTTATTTATTTTCCATAGTCATTTACATGTATATTATACTTATGACTCAAAACACATTACTACTTTATGCTCTTAGCTAAATCAGAGGGTAACATATAATGGGTTTATATGCAAGGCAAGTTGATGAAGATATATGATGATGAGTTTGCTAACTACTATGGATATCATATAGTACTAATTTTTACAATTAAAGCTTCCTGTGATTACAATTTATCAAAAAGCATTGTCTCAAGTCTTGACATAATCCGATGGTATCAAGTGGTTTTTCTTCTCACTGATGGTATCAAATGTTTTAAAAATGCAATTCTAAAGAAATGTGTCGCTATATTTTATGCTTGATGTATATAAACAAATCAAAAGAATATAAATTGTCCTGGTTTTATGGCTTCATTGGTCATCTCTAATAAAGTGGCCGCAACCGCATTATCCAGTGCACATTGCTATAAAGAGAAGATTTTATTAAAGATACAACCGAAAATTTTAATTAAGTTGATTTATAATATATCCATATTTTTATACCCAGTGGATTTTGAAGGAGACGGAGACCTCAAGACTTTTAATCTCTATTCTCTACGATCTGTAGTAGAGAGTTGGTAACATCTAATAGAACCATAGTAGAACATAAACATTCATACTTACAACCAAAACCAAAACCAAAGAGACTGATTTATACAAATTCCTGCATATGGAATCTAGTATATCATTGGTTTGTTTTGTAATGTTAATCACCATGTAGCTTACATGCATTCAACAACTTGGGCTTCATGGCCCATCGTCTCAAGAAGTATATATGATTGTGATACCTTTCTTTCATCAAATAACTCCAAGTCTCCAAGAAATGAAACAAGTGAAATGTTCTGTTAGAACTTAGAACTTAGAGTAGAGATAAAACTTTTTTCTCGGAGAATTCCGAAATTTATAACTATCTATTATTTATATGCTCAGCATAATAAATCTCCAAATTGTATCTTTATGTAAGAAAATGTTAATCGGGCAAAAAAAAAAAAAACGAATCTATTATATTTGAAGAATAAACAAATAATTGATTTACAGCTCCCATTTAATCTAGACGAACAGTACCCTATAGATGCTAAGATAATATTATATTCTAGAAAATCTTTATCGTCGGTAGAAATAAACGAAACCATAGATTTAATTTTTAAAAAGAGGACATCGACATGTGTCAGTATCATCCGGACTATAAAATATCAGGAGGGAACGCGATATTCCCACGCATATATTGTAAACATGAAAAGACATGTATTGATGGATGATCTTAGAGAATCAATCAATGTTAACAAAAAGTGGATGAGTTAGAGAAATGGAGCACGTGCTGCTCTTGCTTCTGCTGCATGGCCCTGATTAAGAAACCACTCTCTCTCGTCTCATCTCCATTTCTATTATTCCTTATTCCCAAATTCCCTTAACATTAATTAATAATGTTGGAACAAAAAATTTAATAAAGATAATTGAGTTTTATTATTTTGTGTTTTTGTGTAAATAAGAAATGGTTTGAGGTCCAAACAAATGAAAGAGGATAAAACAAATGGAAAGTTTCCATTAATTATAATTTCTTATGGAAGAGTCTTAAATAAATGTAAAGTTTCCATTAAGTATAATTATTTGTGGAAGAAGTCTAAACAAATGGAAAATTTCCATTAGCTATAACTTTGTGTGAAAGTTAAAGTATCCCACATTGGAAACTTGGAATGTTTTCAAGTCCCCTCTCATACTATATATATGATGGGTTAGCCTCTCTTTTCAAATCATCCAAACACAGATCATCAGATCAAAAGCAAAGGCTAAATACAAGTTCCTTCAATCCACTACTGCATCAGGTAGTTTCTTTAGTTCGAGAGTATTAGTTGAGATACAAGTTCGTTAGACCCGCAATCGAGTGATGCGATTCGGGGTTGCACGGTTGTATCCTGGGACTCATGAATCGTGATAAAACCTGTCACACTACGGATGATTCTTTGAGTTAAGGAAAGAGATTGCGATCTCGACTCTGTTCCAGTGTTTCGGTTTCACCGATTTATTATTTACGATTTTCCTTAACTCGTTTTATTCGGTTTTGATGATCCTTTTATTTTGTGATTAAATCAATATTCCGTATTTCTAAATTATTGGTCTTACAGTCTTAACTCAAAGAAATCCGTTCGTGTTCTACGAACATCTAACGGATTTTAATCACGAGTAAATAAAGGTTTTTTCATCGATCGATTTCAAAACGATTTATTCGGATTTCAATCAGTTTTGTTACTCTCGTCTTATTGGTTGCGATCAATAAAACGATAGGCATTACAATCAGTAAGTAATCGCCGATTTGGATTAGGGTTTGATAAAACAAACGCCTCTCAAACGCGTTTGCGAACACTTTGACGAATGCTCTGCGGAGATTCGGAAAAATAAATTCGCTATACGTGGATCTTAAAATTTTAATGTTGGTTCATACCAAATTAATTTTTTATAATACTTCGTGGCATCGGGCGTGATAGAGACAAAGATCTCAAAGAGAAATCATGTCTCTCCTCCTGAAAGTTTCGATGGGATTGTAGCTGAGTTTAAGTTGTAAAAAAAAGAAGATGTTCTTCTATTTGACAACTATGAACCTGCAGAAGTACACTAGCAAAGTGAGACCTCGTCTCCCTGAAGGCAACACCGATCCAATGATCCTTGCGACGGTTCAAGCCTGGGAGCACACTGACTTCTTGTGCAAAGGCTACATTATGAACTGTCTCTCCAAACCGTTGTACAACTTATTTGGAGATTTAAAAAGTTCGGAGGAAGTGTAAGATTCCTTTGACAAAAAGTATCGAATTGAAGATTTTGGATCCCAGAAATTCACTGTGGTGAAATTCCAACAGTATCAGATGGTGAATTCGAGGCCATTGATGGAACAACTGGCAGAAGTGTAGAATCTCCTTCATGAGATTCACGCTGAAGATATGAAGCTTTGCGAAACCTATCGGGTTTGCTGCTTCATTGAGAAGCTTCCTCCATGTTGGGCGGACTTCCAAAACCTTCTCAAACACAAGCGGAATGCAATTTCCCTTGAAGACTTGATAGTCAGGTTGAGGATCGAGTCTCGAATCTCGAATCCGCATAGCAAGTGGAGTTCTGAATGAGCACATTGCTAATGTTATTGTTCATAAGAACAAGAGAAAAAGAAAAAAATTTCTCTAAAAGCCTCTACTAGCTTTATGAAACGAAAGGGTGCAATGAAGTTCTTGAGAATTTGTCACAAGCGTGGCAAGGTGGATCACAAAAAGCTGACGCAAGTCGTAGCAAGATTCACAACGGCAAAGACAAATGAATGTCTCAAACCAACATGACTGATATGTGCGCTGTGGTCACAGAAGTCACACGGTTGATGACAACCCAAAGGAATGGTGGTACGACACAGGTGCCGCAACTCACATATGCAATGATAAGAACATGTTTAGCACTTATCAAAAATGCAAGAGTGAAGAGCAACTGTTAATGGGTAACATCGGCTCGTCCATGATTGAAGGTCGTGGTGAAGTGAAGCTCAAGATGACTTCAAGACATGAGATAAATCTCAAGAATGTGAAGTATGCTTACAAGCAAAACTCACAAGAAACCCCATCCCTTTGAGTCGAAAGAACAACCGAGCCTCTCGGTTTTATTACACAGATTTGTGTGATTTAAAATTTGTTCAAACTCGAGGCGGTAAAAATATTCGTGACTTTCATAGATGATCATACAAGATACTGTTATGTATACTTACTACGCAGTAAGGATGAAGCTTTGGAGAAATTCAAAGAGTATAAGTTGGAAGTAGAAAATCAACTTGATAAAAAGATCAAGATGATAAGAAGTGATAGAGGAGGTGAATACAATGAACCATTTGATGCATTCTGCAGAGAGAATGGTATCATTCATCAAACAACCGCTCCCTACTCACCTGAATCCAATGGGATTGCGGAACGAAAGAACCGAACCCTAAAGGAGATGATGAACGCCATGTTGCAGGAATCTGGGTTACCCCATAACATGAGGGGGGAAGCGTTGCTTACCTCAAATTATATCCTGAACAAAATACCATACAAAGTTACTGGAAAGACTCCGTATGAACTTTGGAAAGGAAAGGTACCTTCATATAAATACATGAAAGTGTGGGGGTGCTTGGCGAAAGTTACAATTCCACTTCCTAAAAAGGTCACAATGGGACCAAAGACAGTAGACTGCATCTTCATTGGATATGCAAAGAACAGTAGTGTTTTTGTTTTGCTTGAGGGCAAGCAAAGGCTAAGTCTGGGAGAATTGATATATCATGGTTTTTACTCATTTTTAAGCCATGATATAAGTGTTTTTATAGAGTCTTTTGCTAGTTTTGGAGTCTTTTTAGAGTCTTTACAGGATGAAGAGCATTTGGAGCTAAATGGGAGAATCTGGAACATTTTGGAGCACTTTGGAGAAGCAGCCGAAGTGATGAAGTCAAGAGGCTGGATTTACGACCTGAGTGTCGATCGACACCAAGGATAGACGGCGAAGCTTGACGGTTTCCAATCAGGAAAAGGAAAGAAGAGCAAGTTTGAAGAATTACAAGTTTACCCCTGGACGAAAAATCCCCTTCTATAAATAGTTTTCAGGCATTGTTTAGCCAAGGACATTATTATTATTTTCTGTTTTTGAGACTTAAAGAGAGATTGATCCTGAGCTTTTGGGGAGACAATTCTAACTCATCTGAGCCAGATTTCGAACCCCTGTATCATTCTCTATTCTTTTATGCAATATTATTAAAACATGTTTTGTGTTTGCATTATTATGTCTGAGTAGTTTGCTAGTTAGGTTAGGGTGATTTAGGGTTTGATGAAGAGTGATATGGGTCAGGTTTTACCCTAGATAATCTACTGCAAGTGCACAACAAAGCAGTTGAAGTACAAGGGGTATCGAAATCCCAAGAGAAGTAGTAACTACGCTATAGTTTCTAAGTTCGGATTATGCTAAGTCAAATAAGTATTAATTGTAAATTAAACTATGCGAATTAAGTAAATGTGATTAAAGCGGTTTTAAGATTCAGAGACTAAAACGCTAGGTGAGGGTAAATTATCAGGTTGAATCCAAGAATGCAGAATATTATTTTTATTAGGGATTTATTAAGAACCGTCTAGAACTCGAATCACTAAGTTAAAACCAATCAACTCTCGTTGCAGAAGTTATCTATGCTTAAATTCCAGAAAACCAAATCTCTTTGCGAAATCTAACAATCTAAGCAAGCATTAAAGTTCAGGTTCGATATGTTCACAAAATAACTAAACCAAATCTCTTTGCGAATAGTTATTTTGCTCACCTATGATTAGATCAAGTTACTAATAATGCTCTCGCATCTATTAAATAACCTAAGGTTTGATTCCTAAGTGATCAATTCAGAAATCAAGTTAAGTTCAAATCAAGGTGAAGATCTAAGTGATTTCCCTAACAAAGATAATAATTCTACAGACTTTTCATCAAACCCTAAATCACCCTAACCTAACTAGCAAACTACTCAGACATAATTAATGAAACAGAAATCATGGCTGAAATAAATTGCATAAATAAATAGAAGAGAATGATACTAGGGTTCAAAATCTGGCTCGGATGAGTTAGACTTGTCTCCCTAAAAGCTCTGGAACAATCTCTCTCTAAGTCTCAAAATCTCTAAATTATCAAAGTGTAATTGGCTAAACAATGCCAGAAAACTATTTATAAAAGGGGATTTTTCGTCCAGGGGTAATCTTGTAATTCTTCAGACTTGAGCTTCTTTCCTTTTTCTGATGGAAATCGCCAACTTTGCCGACTCTGACTTGGTGTCGATCGACACTCAGTTCGTGATTTCACTCTTCTGACTTCATAACTTCGGCTGCTTCTCCAAAGTGCTCCAAAATGTTCCAGATTCTCCTATTTAGCTCTAAGTGCTCTCCATCCTGTAAAGACTCAACTAGGACTCGAAAACTAACAAAAGACTCTATAAAAACACATATATCATGGCCTAAAAATGGGTAAAAACCATGATATATCAACTCCCCCAGACTTAGCTTTTGCTTGCCCTCAAGCAAAACAGAAACTAAATATAGAGTCGAGGTTTGAAAACAGGAACTTTCAAGTACTTCTTCAGAACGCCACAGATATTAACACTCTTGAATCCACATACTATATAACCAATTTCAGGTAGTGTTCAATGTACTTACCACAAGCTTAGCAATCTCCCAGTTTGAATCCAGACCCTTTCCTTGGTAAAATATTCGAACTCTAACATTGGCAATGCTACAGAACTTTTCTGATTCTTTTCCCTTCCTTAGTGCCTGAACAAGATAATACTTTCTACAGACTCTCCTATTTTCTCTTTCCTTAGTCAACTTCTGCCCATTTTCTGGGTATTCTACAGATCTTTTCATTGACTTTTTCTTATATATTTTTTTTTAAGCCTTTGGAATAGTGCTGCTCCTACTTGTGTTCCTTGTGAGGAGACAGGTTAATGAGGTTCTTTGTACTATTCCTTATTCAGACTCTTTCTTTCTTTTCTTTTTCTCAAGGGAAGGTCAAGGAGAGACTGCAGATTTCTAATCTTATTCAAAACTGAAAGAGGAATCAAGTTCTGCGCATACCTAGTTCTTGTAAGGGGGCCTGAATTCGTCATGTTAGACTGATCCACTTGCAGCTTTCTACTTAGTAATATCCAAAATCAATTGCTACAGCAATGGTCCATCAAGTGTCAACAATCTATGGTTTTGTTCCTAGAAAAACTGAAAATCCCAACTGGTTTTGACTCAATAAAACAGATTTTTGACTCAAAAACAAACTCAAAAGAAAACACAATGTTAGCAACCACCTCCCCCAGACTTGAACAACACTGTCCCCAGTGTTATTAAGAATGAGTTTGGCAAAAGAAAAAATACATATAAACTGTTAGAAATTAAAGAGAAAAAATCGGACTACCTGACTCTGCGTGTGGCGTCGATCGACACAGATGGTGTCGATCGATGCTGTGTATGAAGTTAATGTCGATCGACACTGGTAGTATCGATCGACACTCTATCCGTAGACAGAGTTCTGCCACTCGAACATGATTGTTTCTAAGTCAGAATTGTTGTCGAAGCCATCCTAACTGTTAGAAAAACTCAAACAAACGTTAAAAGCACAAGATAATCCAATAACTCAATAAGTTCAACAAGTTGGAAACAAAGTACTGAAGCAAATGCAGACTCAAGATAAAAAGAAAAACTGACTCAAAAGACTAAAAAGGAATGGAGAATCACTCATCATCATCCTCATGTGGTGGAGAAGAAGGTGGTGGAGTGGGTGGGCGAACGCAGCTGCATGTGGACATGGTAGCAATGGCGCTCCAAATCGCCTGGAAACTCTGCACCACATATCTCTGGAACACGTCTGGCTCCATGGGAATCTCGGGAGCCTCAGGAAGCTGATGAGTAGGAACAGGTGTCTGAGCTCTGCGCCTGGAGCATGAAGGGCGTGCGGCTTCTGCAGCTGGCCTGGATGATGCGCCTCTGGGTCTGGCAGCAGCAATAGTCCTGAGCTTGCTCGGACTAGGACGAAATGCGAGCCTGGCAAGGCTGGACGTGATATGCGTGAGGTCGCAGTCAGGTAGAAGCACCGCGTGCTGCACTCTCTGCTCATTTGTAAACACCCAAAGCTTCTCTGACTTCACCCAATGTGTCCTCTTCAGGTAGTCCATACTAACCAAAGATCTTGAAGTATCAATGGTGCAGCTCGAAAGATCAATCCCGAAGTGCATGAAGATGGGAGTAAGGAGACTTCCAATAGTCTCGGGCTTCACCTGTGTACCAGAGAAGGGCTTCGTCTTCAAGGAAGCCAAGTGGTGAGCAAATACAGCGCCAAGGTTGGCGCTTTGTGGCGCCCCTGACTCCTCATAGATCATTTCCCAAAGACTGCGGTAGAGCATTACCAACTCAGCCACTCGCATCTTCCCTGGCTCATGCTTACACAGAAGCATGGTGGAGATAAGGCGTACCAAATAGCGCAGAGTGGGGTGGCGGATGTCAGTATGTGTGGACTTCTTGGAATCATAGATCCCATTCCCGAATACAGACCAGAAATCCTGATTGTCTGGCAGCTGAGTCTGAAGAGCAGCTCCCGTCGCATGCTCATCCTCGAAACCATAGAGCTGGCAAAGCAAGGGAAGTGAAATGCGGTAGCGAATCCCGCGAATGAGAAATGTGAGTGTCCCTTCCAGAGCATTGCGGACTATCTCATTCCTGTAATAGACTCTGGCAGTGGCGATGAACTGGCGAACAAGGTCGGTATAAAGATCGAACTGCCTCGTCGCTATGGTGCCCATACCAGCTCTGCGCATCAATCCCATAACATCATTTTTGATGCCCAATTCTGTCATCGTCTTCTCGCAAGCAAAGCAAGTCGGAGCAATCTTCACCTTGAGCCACGCATTGTAGAACAAGGTGTCATAGTCATCCCAGCTCTCATCAATCCCTCGAAGAGTACAATCTTCTTTAGTAATCTCCTTGTCTGGAGAATCCTCCCAAACGCGTGTACACCGGATCCTTGCACTTTCACGCTTTGGCCATGGTGGTCTAGAAGGAATCACCTCATCATTAGCGGTCGCAGAAGCGGACGCTTCAGTGTGGCGAGCTCTCTTAGTCACAGGAGGGGCCATCAGCAATGAAAAAGAAAGATCTAAATCAAATCATAATCCAAAAATGAGACGTAATGTCTCTGTTCAGGTAGGCACGAACTTTCAAATCAACACCAAATCGTGAGTTTCAACCCAAATTCTGAAGCAATTGAAAGGCTACGCATGCTTAATATCATGAATCAACCAATTTCTAACCATGAAACCCAAGGAAAACTTTAAAATTCGCAACATGCATCATTAATTTTCAAAAATTCGAAAATTTCAAATTGTGCAAATTAGAAGAGGAAAAACTGTTGGGCAATGATTCTCAGCATGATATACAACCTAAATGAGCATCATTCAATCAAGAAATCAAGCCAAATAGGTCGGATTCGAAGATTTTCACCATAGGGCCGAAATCAAAATTGGGAGATTTGAAGAACATACCTTGTAGATCGGATGAATGGATGATGGAATGCGAAAGAGAGTAAAAATCCGCACGGATTAGAGCAAATAATCGCTCAATTTGGTTAAGTTTTGCGAAATTTGCGATTTGGGGAGAGAGTTTTCGAGTTGTGATGTTTTTATGAAAGTGACGAAGTGTTGAGTTATAAAGACTTACCTGTATCCTCGCTTGGTGTCGATCGACACTAGGCATGATCGATCCTTCTTTTTTTTTTTTTTTTTTAAAAGCCAAAATAATAATTAGTAAAACCAAAATCAAAATGAAAAATAAAATAAAAAAAAACGTACCTTAGTGGGTTGCCTCCCACTCAGCGCTCGTTTAAAGTCAATAGCTTGACTGTTCACGCTTTTAAGCGTTGGCTGGATCATAGGGTAGTATCGAATGCTTCCCAGATGAATGTCTCCTCATCCATGGTGGTGTATACGAAGTGGATGCATGAGATTTTCCAAGAAAATGAGGGACAGCAGCAGGTGGGATACTACGTTTTCCTGCAGCATCATCAAAAGAAATACCAAGTCCTCTACGAAAATCTCGCGGCTTTGATAAGTGCGCAGCATCCTTTGAACTTTTAAAACTCTTATTGAGATGATCAGGAGGTTTGGAATGTATTCCAGGAGATACATACCTATGCTTCTTTCGAGGTTTATGGCATGTAGGATGTGGAGGCGTCTGTTTGACAACATCTGGTGTGATCTGCGACGGGTGTCAATCGACACCAAGCTTGCAGCTCGAGTCTCTGCACTCGTTGTCCAATTTAGCTCGGCAATCTTTGTCTCCATGACAAAAGCGTCGTCCTCCATCAACCTAGTAGTGATCAGACTCTCATTTGCGCCCAAAGTCCTGAAGATATGGTTGTTCCCACCCCAATCTTCAATCTCTTTAGAATTTCCATCCAATGTTCTTTGAACAACCTCCTTGGTCACTTGTTCCTTAGAATTCAGCTCTTCTCCAGTGATCACAGCAATACATGAAATGGGTGTGGAAGTTCCGGTTCCAGTAGTAGGAATAGCTTTGTAGAACACTCTTTTGTCAACATTAGAGAAGGACATTCTCATATTAGGCATGTCTACAATAGCTCCTACTGTCGCCATGAATGGTCTTCCAAGGATGAATGGCATGAAAGACGCTCTGCTTACTTCCACCACTTGGAAATCTGTTGGACCCAGGCAATTCCCAACTTTAACGAGCAAATTTGGAATTATACCATGTGAGACCGCGGTAGAAGAATTGGCAAACTCAGGAGTAATGCTGAAAGGTTGAATGGCAGTAATCCCCAGCTTCTCTGCGATGTCCTTTGTCATGAGGTTCACGCTGGCTCCTGAATCGCAGAGGGAATGTTTAAACTCAGCTCCACCAATGGAGCATGGAACCATAAACATCCCAGGATCTTCAATCTTAAGCAGCTGCTTCAGCGGTGGAGGGGTTTCTCTTGCCTTGTGAAAGAGTTCTTCCATCTCTTCAAATGTTTCCTTGTTATTCTGGAAGAAAGCACACAAAGGGTACCTCTCATAGGCCTCATCAAAGGATAGCTCCTTAGGAATCATTGCCACTTTCCTGTTGAAAGCAGCCAGTTTCTCTCCACTAATGGGCGGTCTTAGATGCTTGGGTATACGGAGGTTCGGAACCTTGGTTTTGCAGGCACTTCCTGATGCAATCTGTGAAGCTGTAGATGTGTCTGTGCAGGTTCGGGACGGGTGTCGATCGACACCCAGCTGGTGTCGATCGACACAAAGGGTTTGTGTCGATGATGCTGTCTCGATCGGGCTCGATTTGTCTGATCTCAACTCTGGTGTCGATCGACACTCTATAGTGTCGATCGACATAGACTCCGCAGCAAAATTTTCATCTTCAGGCTCCTCCAAATCTTCAGCATTTAAATCTCTTTTCTGCACAGTCTAAAGGTCCTTTTCGTCATGGATCCTGATGGCATGCACATGTTGTCTTGGATTCACATCCGTCTTCCCCGGAAGATATCCTTCTTGTCTTTTAACAGCTTCTGCGGTTTGGGCAACCTGAATATCCAGCTTCTTCATGTGAGAATGTATGTTGTCAATCTTCCCATTCAGGTCCTCATACAGTGCATCGATCTTTCCATTGAAGCTCACTATCATCTTCTGCTGTCCTTCCAGTAGTTGCTCAAGCATGGCCTCCATTTTGTTGTCTTGCGGAGGTGGCTTCTGGTAGGAGGATGAACCATAGTTCCTGGTGTAGTTGCTGTTGTTGCTCTGGAATGGGGGTTTCTGGTTGTAACCAGAAGAGTTCTGATTTCCTGTGAAGGAGCTCTTCTGATAGTTTGCGCTGAAGCTCCTGTTTCCCTGCTGGTTTGCAAACCTTTGGCCCTGAAATCCACCATTATTGATGTAGTTGACATCCTCTTCTTCACAGCCCTCATTTGGTTTGAATGACTCCACCTCGTTTGCAAAATGGACCTGCTTCTTTCCTACCAAGAGATCTAGTTTCCTGTTGACTTCAGCAATTTGGTTTCCTCCACTCAGTCTTGCGCCCTGTTTCCTCTCGAAGTCTGCGTTCTTGGTGCTGTTACTAGAGGCCAAATTCTCTATAAGCACTATGGCGTCTGCAGGAACTCTAGTGTTGAAGTTTCCGTTGCTTGTTGCGTCTAAAGCCATCTGGTATCTCCAGTCAATCCCGCGGTAGAAGATACCAAGCAACTGCGGTTCGCTAAAACCGTGATGTGGGCAGTCTCTCTGGTAGGCCTTGAATCTCACCCAAGAAGCTTTGAATGCTTCAGTAGGTCTCTGCGAGAATGTGGTGATCTTTGTCCTCATCTCCTCTGATCTCGCATCATCAAAGAAATTGCATAGGAATGCATTCTTTGTCTCTTCCCAAGTAGTTAGAGATCCTGGTGGCAACTGCTTCAGCCAAAATGAGGCATCTCCTGCAAGCGAGTAAGGAAAAAGCTTGCAGAAGAGATAGTCATAAGGAACTCCATTGGCTTTGATGCTAGAAGCCAAGTCTTCGAATTTCTCTATATGGTCCATAGGATGCTCGTTGGGAAGACCATGGAAGGGGTTCTGAGCTACGAGTGAGAAGTAAGCAGGCTTCAGCTCGAAGTCATTCCTCTGAAAAGCAGGAGGACGGATCGCAGCTCTATTGGCATAGAACTGATCTAGGCGGTTGTAGTCGCCAAGTGTTCTTCCGCCTCCAACATCTGCGGGTGCAAGTTGTCTCTCAGGTTCGACTATGATGGCGCCAACCTCATCAAGTCTCTGTCCGTCGGCGTTCCTTCTATTGCCCTGACGGTCGAAATAGTTGCCCTGGGCGTCCTGAATCAGAACCATGATGTCTGCCATCTTAGACTGCGTGCAGTGTCGATCGATGCCTTTGGTGTCGTTCGACGCTGTTTCTGGCTCTGGGTGTCGATCGATGCTGGTTGTGTCGATCGACGCTCGTGCAGACTTGTGGTTCGTACGTTCGAAACGGCCTAGCTCCTGGATCAACGGGATTAGTTCCTGGTTCTTGTTGCTTCTGGTACTGCGGTAAAGCATGCACCTGAAAAACAAAGAATTTCGAAACTAAATCAGTAACCAAAATTAAAAAGCAAAACCTAGTCAAAATCCTAATGCTAGATTCTGTAGGTAGTTAATCTACTTCCCCGGCAACGGCGCCAAAAACTTGATATGGGTCAGGTTTTACCCTAGATAATTTACTGCAAGTGCACAGCAAAGCAGTTGAAGTACAAGGGGTATCGAAATCCCAAGAGAAGTAGTAACTACGCTATAGTTTCTAAGTTCGGATTATGTTAAGTCAAATAAGTATTAATTGTAAATTAAACTATGCGAATTAAGTAAATGTGATTAAAGCGGTTTTAAGATTCAGAGATTAAAACGCTAGGTGAGGGTAAATTATCAGGTTGAATCCAAGAATGCAGATTATTATTTTTATTAGGGATTTATTAAGAACCGTCTAGAACTCGAATCACTAAGTTAAAACCAATCAACTCTCGTTGCAGAAGTTATCTATGATTAAATTCTAGAAAACCAAATCTCTTTGTGAAATCTAACAATTCAAGCAAGCATTAAAGTTCAGGTTCGATTTGTTCACAAAATACCTAGACCAAATCTCTTTGCGAATAGTTATTTTGCTCACCTATGATTAGTTCAAGTTACTAATAATGCTCTCGCATTTATTAAATAACGTAAGGTTTGATTCCTAAATCAATTCAGAAATCAAGTTAAGTTCAAATCAAGGTGAAGATCTAAGTGATTTCCCTAACAAAGATAATAATTCTACAGACTTTTCATCAAACCCTAAATCACCCTAACCTAACTAGCAAACTACTCAGACATAATTAATGAAACAGAAATCATGGCTGAAATAAATTGCATAAATAAATAGAAGAGAATGATACTAGGGTTCAAAATCTGGCTCGGATGAGTTAGACTTGTCTCCCTAAAAGCTCTGGAACAATCTCTCTCTAAGTCTCAAAATCTCTAAATTATCAAAGTGTAATTGGCTAAACAATGCCAGAAAACTATTTATAAAAGGGGATTTTTCGTCCAGGGGTAATCTTGTAATTCTTCAGACTTGAGCTTCTTTCCTTTTTCTGATGGAAATCGCCAACTTTGCCGACTCTGACTTGGTGTCGATCGACACTCAGTTCGTGATTTCACTCTTCTGACTTCATAACTTCGGCTGCTTCTCCAAAGTGCTCCAAAATGTTCCAGATTCTCCTATTTAGCTCCAAGTGCTCTCCATCCTGTAAAGGCTCAACTAGGATTCGAAAACTAACAAAAGACTCTATAAAAACACATATATCATGGCCTAAAAATGGGTAAAAACCATGATATATCAAAGAGTTTGTAGAATCACTAGAATTATTAGGAAATCAATTGGATCTTCACCTTGATTTGTGCTTAACTTGATTCTCTGAATTGATCACTTAGAAATCAAACCTTAGGTTGTTTAATAGATGTGAGAGCATTATTAATAACTTGAACTAATCTTAGTTGAGCAAATTATCTATTCGCAAAGAGATTTGGTCTAGGTAATTTGTGAACAAATCGAACCTGTTCTTATTGCTTGCCTTAATTGTTTAAATTCGCAAAGAGATTTGAAATTTAGGGATTTAGGCATAGATAACTTCTGCAACGAGAGTTGATTGGTTTTACCTTAGAGTTTCGAGTTCTAGACGGTTCTTAATAAATCTCTAATAAACTTAGATTCTGCATTCTTGGATTCAAACCTGATAATTATCCTTGCCTAGCGCCTCGTCTCCTGAACTTTAATCCATCTAAATCCGATTTATTTACTTGCTTTAATTGCTTAGTTTTCAATTTCATTATTCGACCTAGCATAATCTAAACCTAGAAACCATAAGTGTAGCTTTAACTTCCCTGAGGATTCGATACCCCTTGTACTTCAACTGCATTGCTGTGCACTTGCAGTAGTTGATTATTTGGTTAAAACTAGACCCCTATCAGTGCGTACATATCTTAGAAAACTTCTCAAGTTTCTAACTATTTCCACTCGCCCCACCTCAACTTCCATTTAATCAGAATGCTTAGCATAACCAGTTAGCTTTGGACTTTCTCCTAAAGCTCAGTTATCCATGATGATAGGTCATGCTTACGGTCAGTCCATCTTGGCCCGTCGACTTGCCTTAGCGAACTCTCGAGTTCCTAAGCGTTTGTCGCATCTTGCCTCAACTACCATTGACCACCATCATAAGTGTTAACCAAGATACCCGCATCCTTATTAACACAACTAACGAATCACTCTTGACCCTTCACTCGAGTTTCCAAAACTCTCTTAAGTTCCTCCTTAACTCTTTCCAGTTAGGAACACACACTCAAACATTCACAACAATCCCATTGTTTGAAGTTTGACATTTCCTTTGGTCATTCTTTGACACCTTGGTCGGATTCTCAATCCCCTCTTAAGCCAGTCAGATCCTTGATAACAAATCAGCTTGATCCGCTGCTCCCGAACCCAACGGTTCTAACCTTCCAGTAAAGACATTTAACCGCAATGTCCTTAGTAGATTTACCATTCCATCTACATTATTTTCAGACGATACACTAGCCTTCACCGGCTCAATGCATCTGCAACCAGAATAGCCTTACCCAAATGATAAGCTATATCCACATCATAGTCAGCGACTATCTCAATCCACTTACGTGTCCTCAGATTCCCGGATCACTCTTTGATCCTCGGATCACACATTGATCCTTACAGACAATATTATCGTGGCCTCAGATTCCCGGATCACTCTTTGATCCTCGGATCACACATTGATCCTTACAGAACAATCCCACGGTCACGCCTTGGCTAATCCGCAGATTCCCACAGACGCTTAACATCTAATCGGCTAGGCAACCCGCTCACGATTCCAGTCATGCGGTGATGAACTCCTTAGTTCTCACCCACACAGTCTTAGGTTACTCAACAGTTATCTTGCAACCAGCATAGGTTACTCAATAGTTATCTCGCAACCAGCATGTCACAGTCATGTCCCATCCAGACTCTCTATAAAGGGATCAATGACTCAGCCAGTACTTGGCACACCAGGCCATCAGTCAGCTCACAAGGCCTCGGCTCACACAGCCATTACAAGTCCTCACGTGTATTTTCAGTTGGTACCACGCCTTAACCAGCCAGTACCCGGCACCCAAGCCAATCAGTTCGTACAATGCTTAACGAGTAAGTACTCGGCACACTAGCTAATCTATCAGTACTGCCACACCACATTACTAATCCTACGATGGCGAACTCCCTTAGTCCCCACCGTCACAGTCATCACAACATATCCGTTGCAAATTCAGTACCACATCCTTCATTTGCGAATCCACTGATTCCCATGGATGCTACCACAACCACGCTTTCCCAAACTTAATGGTTTCCAAAGTCGCCTTCATTTTAGTCATGCATTGGCAAACCCACGGTTTCCAAATTGCATCTCAGAAAACATCCGTCTTGGCCAACCCTCTTGGTTCCAAGGACGAATCCCATAAGTATTGGCAAACCCACTTGGCTTCCAATAACACCTCGCATAAATAGTCACGCTTGGACAACCCACTTGGTTTCCAAAGACTCATCTCCGAAACAGTCACGCCTGGACAACCCACTTGGTTTCCATGGTTGTAAACCAGAACAGTCACGCTTTGGGAACCAACCCTGTTCCCAAAGTCGTACCACAGAACAGTCATGCCTTGGCAAACCTTCCCGGTCTCCAAAGTCATAACACAAAACAACCACGCCTTGGCAAACCTTCTCGGTTTCCAAAGCCTTAACACAGAACAGTCACACCTTGGCAAACCAATATGATCTCCAAAGTCGCAACCCAGAAACAATCACGCCTTAGCAAACCTGAAGGTTCCCAAGAATGCCAGTCACGTCTTAGCGAATCCGCAGATTCTCAAGGACGCCAGAACAGTACACGGCTTACAAGCCCTTACCAGTCACACAGACCATTACCACGGCTCACTAGCCGTTCACGGCAAACAATGCCCCCGGTCACACAGACCCTTATATCGGCTTACAGCCTTACTACACATAAATGGCTTACAAGCCTTCCCACGGCACACAAGGCCTTCGGCACACAATGGCCTCGGTCTCCCAGACCCTTATCTCGGCACGCAATGGCCCCGGTCTCGCAGACCCTTATCGGCACGCAATGGCCCCGGTCTCCAAGACCTTTATCTTGGCTCCCAGCCTTACTACGTTTAACCATCGTGTCTTTACTTAACCAGCAGAGCAAAAGAATGCAAGCAATACATCACATAACATATATGATCATCTACCCTAACTTTGAACCTAGTCTTATGGACTCGGTTCCGCACTAGCGTGAATCACACATCACCCAGGCAAGAGACACGATCCTGCCTCGATCACAAGTTAGTTAGACACCATGTATTCTCTCGGTTGCCACAACCGAACAACAATCACAAAAATAGGTATGATCATCTATCCTAACTCTGACCATCTAGTCTTATGGACTCGATTCCACACTAGCGTGAATAACACATCACCTAGGCAAACGAAACGATCCAGCCTTGATCACGAGCTAGCTAGATACCATACACAATCACAAAAACAGAATGATCATCTACTCTAACTCTGACCATCAAGTCTTACGAACTCGATTTCGCACTAGCGTCAATTACACATCACCTAGGCAACCAAAACGATCTTGCCTCGATCACGAGCTAGTTAGATATCATGTAACCTCACGGTTCTATGATCATCCCAACTACTTGTGAATTACTCACGACCATCGATTCTACTTCAAGCTAGAATCACACATCTTCTTGAGCTAGCAACACAATCCGGACATCCACACAGCTAGTTAGACACCACGGTGGAACCTCGGTATCCAATACCAATCACAATTACAGAAACACATTGACCTTGCTAAGCATAAACACTAACTTACACAAGCAATCAATGAAAACAGTAAAACCTAGCAATCATACGATCCTAGATACAGACCACAATCACGCACTCATAGGAAGTTCAACCAGATAGACTAGATCATTAACGGATCCAGCCACTTAAGCATATAAAATAAGTATTCCCTTTACCATTTTTCCGCGTCTAAGTCATTCTAGACAAGCCAAATTCACCTCAAGACTCTGTCCTAGAACCGACCACGCTCTGATACCACTTGTAGAGACCCGACCCGGATTTCCTAACCCGCGGCCGGACCACAGTAAATTTTCGCCTTTCTAACCGATATCCTAGATGAAGTCTAACACATTCCTTCCATCTAACAACTTAGCAAAGATCTTCCCATGGTCTTACTCAATCACGGCTTAACTAGCTACGCATTAGAGTAACAATATCAAGCGTCAGCTAAACCATACCTTGGCCACATCGCATGATCCATGAACGTCCCATACCGTCCAGACCTCATCCACAACTTCAAACACGCTCCTGCTGAACCAGCCACTGTGCTGGCCAACCCACGAGCACATCTCCCCCCCCGTACTTAGTCACTCAACCAACCATCACCACATGACCAAGTACAGAAAAGATACGGCTCAGATCCCCGATCCCTTGCACGCCCAGACATGATCCACACTGATTGCCAGACACGATCCACACGATCCACACTGATCGCCAGACACGATCCACACGGACCGCCAGACACGATCTTACCAATCGCCAGACACTCCTGTCACGATCAACCATGATCGCCAGTCAGCCCAGCCTCGATCAATCCTGATCGCCAGCCTGCCCAGCCATGATCTCCTTGACCATACCCACGTTTCTCATGACCACGATCGTGGTCCTCTCGGCTATCTCTCGGATATAGCCGACTCCTCTTGACTATCTCTTACCGATCGCCAGACACTCCAGTCACGATCAAGCATGATCGCCAGTCAGTCCAGCCTCGATCAATCCTGATCGCCAGCTAGCCCAGTCATGATCTTCTTGACCATATCCACGTTTCTCATGACCACGGTCGTGGTCCTCTCGGCTATCTCTCGGATATAGCCGACTCCTCTTGACTATCTCTTACCGATCGCCAGACACTCCAGTCACGATCAACCATGATCGCCAGTCAGCCCAGCCTCGATCAATCCTGATCGCCAGCCAGCCCAGTCATGATCTCCTTGAACATATCCACGTTTCTCATGACCACGGTCGTGGTCCTCTCGGCTATCTCTCGGATATAGCCGACTCCTCTTGACTATCTCTTGGTGAACCACTTTCTCTCGGTGAAACTCGATCAGAACAGAAATCTCTCGAACGTAGTCACACATCTCACGGATCCAGTCATGCATCTCTCGGACGTAGTCACGCATCACACGGATCAAGTCGGCTCGCTCTCGACTAGCTTTCGAACACAGTCGGATCGAACAGCCATGTTCAGATTCGGTCGGAGAACTCTCGGCTACGGTCACACGCCCCTCAAATACAGTCGACTCGCTCTTGACTAGCCTCGGCTGAACACAGCCACAGTCGGATTCTCTCGGACGATTCCAAGTACTCTCGGATATCTCACGATCCGCTCGGACAATCCTCGATTAACTCGATCCCTCTCGGTAAAACATCAAATAAAAACGAATAGTCAAATCATATTCGAACAGAACTTCCGATCTCTCGATGATAGTCGGAATGCTCGAACAATCCCTCGGACGCAGTCGAATCCCCTCGGCTACGGTTGGAATCTCCTCGACTACGGTCGATCTCCCTTGGACATAATTTCCCACCTCTCGGCTAAAATCGCCTCTCACGTATTTCTCTCGGATATTTCTTCAGAATAATGCGGCTCCCCCGATAATAGTCGAAGAAAATACCTTTTATCCTTGATAAAACCTAGGTATCCCGGTTATAGTCGATGCAGTTCGGTTTTCTCTTGAACATAGCCGGTTCGATTTAAGTTCCTTTCGACTATGTCACACATCGCTCGACCCATATCGCAAACCGCTCGACTAATTCACGGGAAATCCTTTTCCCACACGAAAACTCTATTCTGGCCGACCAAACACACGTCCCACGGTCCAGTCCCTTTGTTTCTCAACACTTAGTCATTTTCTCGTCAGTTTCACAGTTTTATTCGGCTATAGCCACGGTACAGTCCATAACCTCACGGACACTGTCACAGTACATACAATTTCTCACGGACAGTCAAACCTCACTCGACCCAGAACACATTTTCATCAGCCATCCCAAGACCCATTCTACAATAATCAGAATTTATGGTCGCGGATGCTACAAGACCGGTACAAATTTATAAAAATCGAAGGCTTAGGTTAAAAACCGGTTCGAACCGGTCAAACTTACCTGGCGCGGTCTGGTCGAGTGCATAAGCCGCTGGTCGTAGCCCGCTGTATTAGCCTCAGCGGGTCGATCACGCAATATCCCGCTGCTATAAGACCGCTGTAACTCTCGGTCCAGTCGAACGTCGCAGCGATTTTTTCAGCGGATCTTCACTCGTCGGACTATAGGGTCTGATCTTGCTCCGTCGCCGCTCCTCATAGATCCGCAGTGGTATGTTCTTGCTTATGCCGCTGCCATGAGCCGCTTCACCATTCTGGCTTTCTATCACCATACTATCATGTTTAAACAGCGGTATGCTCTCCCTCTCGGCCGCTCTGTTCATGCCGCTCCATTTGTCTCTGTGGTTCGTGATCTCCTATCCCGCTGGAACAGACCGCTCCATTTCTTCATAAATAAAGCTTTCACATCGGACAAGACAAACCAAATCGGCAAACAAACACAAAGCTGAATGGATTTGGAGTTAGGATCCAATGCTGCTGTTGACCTAGCAATCTTTTGCTCTTGTTCCAATCTTATGGGTAAGAATGCAGAGATTGAACCAGATCCACTCTAAATACAAAAAAGGTATGTATGTTTTTATACTGGTTTATGTATATACACATCAACAATATACGATCAGAAATATCTCACTTTTGTTATTGTTGCTAGGAGCCACGATGATGGGAGCAATTCTTCTACTCGTTCATGTCGTACTATGCATAAGAGAATTTAAGAAAAGCAAGTACTACACGAAAATAGGTACGTCTATTTGCTAAAGTTGTATAATCACTATAGGTTTAATCAAAAAAAAAAAAAAGTATATAAAATCTGAAGCTTTTCTTTTGTTATCTTAAGACTCAAGATTATGGAAGGAGCTGCACTTCTCGATTTTGCTGTACTCTTTATGGTTGTAGCGAGAGCGTGTTGGAGCAGACGAAAACACAAATCATTCAAAATAGGTATATTACATTTTATGCGCGCTCCATAATTTGAGTTATACCCACATAAACTTTTTTTGTTTTGTTGGTCAACAAACACTCATTGAAACATTATTTTCTCACTTAAAAACTTTCAGTGAACAATTCTTCAGAAAAATCTCAATCATCAAAGAAACAACGATATCACTTGGAGGAATGACGTCTGACAGGAGTTTTTTTTTCTCGAATTCATTCTCAGTAACAACCTCCTGAAATGATATAGCATTGTAATTAACAAAAATCCAGTAGAAACTAGGTTAGCCTAGGAGGCAAAATGACAAAAGGGTTATGGATATTACTTTGAGAGATTTCTTTCGTGCTCTTGTTTTTGTTTTGAATCACCTGAAGGCCATATGTGATGCTGCAACACATGCCAAAAGGTTATGATCAAGAAAGTATCACAAGCAACAATCCAATTTATACTGCAGGATCTATAATTCAGAGTTCTTATTCAAAGAAGCTCACCTTTCGGCAGAGATTATAACCCTGTCGTCTTTCATCGCCGTTTCTGAGGAGCTCTTAAGCTGGTGTCGCAAAGCCCAGTCAACCACTTCATCCGCACCTATTTAATCATAAAGATCTAGGTTAGACAAATAACCGTGCGCTAAAGAAAGAAAGACAGAAAAGGCAAAGGGAAAGATGCCCACTATCAGTCGAAAGGGATTGGTCTTTGATGCGCAAGGTTTCAAGGTCAGGGCATTCCAGACAGTGTTTGCTAAGGGCCTGCAAGAATCATTGAAAAAGACACAAGTAAAAGACACAGGAAGAAAAACCAGCGACATTTAGATAGACATGGGATTTCATTGAAAGATGCTCACTGCACGGATGCTGGTTATATTAGCTTGAGCCTTCAAGATCTCTGTATCACGTTCGAGTTTCTCCTTCCAGCCCAACAGCGAAGCTTCGTCCTGTTATGTTTTAGAAGAAAAGAAAATGATATAAAACGCAACAAATGATTCCAGACAAGCAAAAAAAGAGGAAAGGCTCATACCTCAGGTGAACGGATGGTCACTTCGTTAGGAAATAACGTAGTGATTTGTTTCACTGGTTTAGGCAACCATTCCTGCAGGATAACTTTACCACAACCGTCCCTATTCTGCAGGATAAGTTTACCACGAGAGTAATCCTGCAGATGACATGAAAAATAACTCCCAACGTATCAAAGAGAAGTATATATATTTTCGCATATGCATATATATGCAGTATCGCCACTTACAAGTTATCAGGGAAAATAAACTTAAAAACTAGAAAAATGGATATTATTAAATAAGAGTGGGATTAGCATACCGGAAATGCATGATCCAGCAAGTCACTGGAAAACTTTGATGAGGACAAGAAACGTCCAGGTTGGGACTGAAAATGAAATATAAAAAGAAAAAGTCAAAATAACCATTTTGAGAAGAATACAAGAATAATTAAGACAGACTATGCATATAAAATAATAGAATTCCTACTTTCTCCTCTGGGCTGTCTAATTGGGTTTGTGAGGCTATGACAACAGTATTCGCCGCTAAATTCTCAAGCTTGCTCTTCAAAGTAAGATACACTTCAGTGTTCCCCGATACAGATTTCCCAATGTCTTTCAGCATCAATATCAATGAACCTTTTCCACTTTCATTAGAAACCACCTACGGTATCATACACAGAGGTTAAAGGGTTCTTCAGCTACTGAGACTAAGTAGTATTTTTCAAATTCAATAAAAAGGTAACAAAAAGTGGTAAAAATTACCTCAAAGATTTCATTAATGGCAAGTTTATCTGCATCGTCATTGGAAGAACTGTCATTGGAAGAACTATCTAAGCGAAGTGAATTCGCTGCACAAAAGAAACCATGGTATATTTCGCATAGACCACCTAAATCATTGCCATCAGCTATCGGCCTATCAAATTTAACCCCGAGTTTTGAAGATTCATTGTCTTCAAATGCAAGGATGACTTTGCCCTTGAAACCTATTGCCGGTCCCCTTAAAAAGAAATAAAACCGTGTTCTCTTAACAACAATCTACATCTGCTGAAAATATGAGAAGAAAAACAGTAAACCATACCTAAGTTTTAAACGGAAAGAAGAAAAAAAAGAAGCTGAAGGGGCGAACTTCACTCGATCACCTAAGAATAACATAAGAATTACATAAGTGTCTGTTCAATAAAACAGAAAGTGGCACAAAAACTAAACTGAACAAATAATACATAAGCAACCATACCTGTTTTAAAGGTGTAACTTTTAGAGGTTGTGGTTGAAGTTGGAGCAGCCTGATCAGCTCGTTTAGCAAGCACAGTCAAACTTCCACGGCTATCACTTTCTTTGGTCGAATCTGCTTCCTTGGATGTTGATCCCTGAAGCCATCCATAAAAAGTGGAGAATCAATGTTAGTAGATTTCCGGGACAGGTATATTTTCTGAGGCATTTGGAACCAATATTCAAGAGTTCCAATTTTCACGATTCAAAATTAGAAAAGAAAAGTTGATACGAATATTAAGAAAGGCTAAGTGGATGTTTACCCCAGGTAATAAGAGTGTGTCAACAATCATCAATTTGGCCCCATAATATTTCGCAAGCGCTTTTGCTAAGACTTCCTGATATATCTCAGAGCCTTCAGATATACCATATGAAAATTTTGTTAGGAAAATGGATATGAGAAACATAATAATTATAAACAAAAATTGTCCAGAGTTTTCTTCATACCAGCTGGTCCAGAGAGCAAGATA
The DNA here is from genome assembly GCA_020283515.1 of Alliaria petiolata. Lineage (NCBI taxonomy): Eukaryota > Viridiplantae > Streptophyta > Magnoliopsida > Brassicales > Brassicaceae > Alliaria > Alliaria petiolata. The sequence goes on from JAHZTW010000001.1 coordinate 358,517,376, forward strand.
TGGGGACATATTGTCGACTGCTTTGGTGCATAATTTGCAAACTTGCCTCCAGACTTCAGACGGACAATTGTTGATGTTATCAAATCATCCTTAGTTGTGTCACTGTGACAATCAATTCAGAGAGTTGTTTATCAAAACTTGGAAGACCACAATAAGTGTTGTCCATCTTATCATAGTTTGTGTGACAGAGATTCGATAAAAAAAGAAAAAAAAAAAAAGAGGTTCTAACCACAACCGACCTTAAGAAATATGGGAAGTCCTCAAGAGAAACTTCTATGTCCTGAGGATTGAGTACTCCTGCTCGCAAAAAATCCTTATGTGCTTGGCGTCTAGAGGATTCATGAACAGATGAAGAGTCTCCTGCTCTTGTCTCAACATGAAGACCTTGCAGAGGGGCACTCTGCGCTTCAGAGATGGTCGCTGAAGAAGCTCTATCTGGTGCAGAAAGATTTTCATATTTCAGAGGCTGAAATATCTGAACACTAAGTCAAGGAAACAAAAAAAAATATAGCAACAATATCATAGATAGATAGATAGGAGGAAACAATAATATGATCCCCTCATTACAGAATGTGGATAACATTCCAGAAGGCTCTTAAAAGGATACATAAGCATGTTTCCAAGGGGTGCTGAAGACAACCTCATCGCCACCGTGCAGATGAACATGAGTACCCTTTTGGTAATTCTTGCCATTGACCACAACAGGAGCAACTCCTTTCCCTTTTATCTTCAGGGTGGCAACTGAAGGACCTCCGTGCTGCCAAGAAAAAAAAAAAAAAAACAAGAAATTATAAGTAAAAGAGCTTTGTGTCCTTTAGGAAAGTAGAAAACTTAACATAACAGATTCATACCTTCATCTGCGTCAATTCACACAGAACGCCGGGCATGAATAGATCTGGGATAAATATATCGCATCCAAGCGGTCCAACAGTAAACACAGCGCTTCTGATGACACAATGAGGATTCTGAAATGGCAAACAATATTCTCAGGACAGACCCCCTCCCTAGATCAACTAATGTGCATTGTCAGCTAAATGCTCCTAGGCACGATTTATTGAGCACCACGACACACCCTAATGCGATGCATGCAAAGAGCATATGAAAGCAGTCACATACCTCTGGATACAGAGAAAGAAGCTTAGCCCAAGGAAACTTCGGTTCAGCCAAAACTTCACCTGTAGCCCGATCCAAGAATTAAAACATATGAGGAAATAGATAAAAAAAAAAAAATATTCATGAATAAAAGAGTGAACATGCAAAACCTGCGGGGGTAGGGGTCACCAAGCCTTCGTATTGTGGGTTTATGTGGGTGTTTTGACAGGTTGAGATCTCCCGCTCTCCAGATTCCGATCCGGTATCATTAACCGGATTATTGAACTTCCAACCAAAAACTCAGAATCAAATAAAATCAATCGAAAAGAAAACAGATGAATTCGAACAATAATAATATATATAAAAGCCAGATTTCGTTCGAATCTGAGTCCCTCCTCCTAAGCGAAATCCAAAATTCGAATGGGAATAATTTTACGGAAATTAAGGAAAATTGAAGAAGGTTGGTCTCCGATCTTAACCTTGGATCGTTTGGTAGCCGTCCGTTGCGATGGAGTTGCAATAGAAGGACATAACGCCTTTGACTTCCTCGTCTCCACCACCATGTCTAGAACGAATCTGATAACTCTGGGTTATCAAGAGGAGGAAGAACGTAGAGAAGAGATGATCGGAATAGGGAGAAGAGAGAAGGCGGCGGCAGAATGAGGAAAGAGACTTAGATAATGTTGTTGATTAATTTGATTTGCCCTAGTTGGGACTTGAGAGTATTTATTTGTACCGAGTGGGAAGAAGTAAAGAGACACGACCGGAAGTAAAGAGACACGACCGGTTCGAATTAATCATAATCAAAATCAGAGGTAGAGTTCAAAACCCGGTCAACAACGAGTCAAAATCAGTTTATTTCCACTTAATTCGTACCGGTAAAAGTAAGAGAGAAGAGTCGAAAGCTTTAATTGGTAAAAACAAATTGGAATATAAGAAATAAATGGAATAAATTTATATGGAATTAGAAAAAAGGAATGGAATAAAAATTGAATTCCATTCATTTCTTAGCAATTTTGATGTGGAATAGTTTTTCAAAAAGATTTGTTTTTTTCCGTATGAAATGAATGGAATAAGTGGAATAATTTTTTATTTTCTTTCCTCGTAACTAGTAATAATTTTGTGGAATTTCATGAAATACTCCATTCCACATGATTTTATTCATGAAAATTGCAATCCAGTTACATCCAAACTTTTCTGGAGCAGTTTGGTCGCGTCCACAGGCCGCAGGGAACGAGATGCTGGAAAACTTTCCGCGGTTTATTCCGGGAATGCACCGCTCTGTACAAACTGCTGAGGGACTTCAAATCGACCGATCCGAAGAGATATCATAGCGGCTTGATTAGATGATAGCCCGCTGGTATTATGACGCTGAGGATATGACAGCGGTTTTGTTCTTGGACAGACCGCGCCGCACGAACCACTGCACCAAGAGAAAAAGTCGTCGCTTTCAGGGACGTCAAGCTACTCATGCAAATCGGTCAAGAAGACATCAGCACCAAACTCGAAGAGAGCAACAACCCATGCCCCGGACCAGTTCCACTTATTCAAGCCCGTGTTGAGTCCACCATCTTTATCATCACACAAAATGGTCCATGAGCCAACGGCTGCATTCAGAAACTTGTTCACATTCATCCGGTTTCAAGGAAATAAAACATTTAAATCTATACTATATAAAAGTTGATGCCATATGCCATTGAGGGTGTCCACATAGGACGAAGAAACTGAATTTGATTGGTCCAAATCAGCGTTTTCATTAAACACTAAAATGTTAAATATTAACAATTTAAATAAATTAAAAAAAAAAACGAAAAAATTCTCATAGTATAATAGAAAATTAAGATAAAAAAAGTTTAACTAACAAAATAGATAATAAAGTTATGTCAAAAATCCAAATCTACAGTGTTTGCCAAAATAAAATAAAAATTCAATGTCACAAAAGCTAAACTAATAACAAAAAATGGAAATCCATAATCAAAAAGTTAAATTTAACACACAAAAAATCATCTAAAAAAATAATGTATTTTATTCTAACTCTTTAAAAATCAAAATAAAAATGGTTAATTAAAAAAACTTGAGAGCTTTTAACAAATAAAAACTTAAAGGTAATGCATTAAGCTATAATAAGATTAAAAAAATCAACTTCATTTGTCCAAATAAATATTTCTATTTAAACATAAGAAGTTGAATTTAACTAAATCAAAACAAATAGACATAAATCAAATTACTCTTTAAATATAAAAAGACTAATAGACTACCTGTTTCTGATTTAAAAACTATAAAAAAGGCTACATAAGTAACTTTTATACTCGAAATATAATAAATAGTAAATTATTTTTTTATACATAATCACTACTTATATATGAGGCAACATTAACAACACATGAGTAACTCCTTCTAAAATCAACACTATAATAACACAATGTCTCTCCCACATGTTGACACATCAGCTTTTCAAGTGATTGTGAAAGTGACATGTCAGTAAATGAAAAAACTTGAACTGCCAATAAAAACATTTCGATTTCACATGTCACATTTTTACGAGGACTGGGCATTTTAATTTCGTTGGGCCTTAGAAGAACGTTTTAGTTGGTAACTGCAGGCTCCAGAGTCGTCGTCATCCGCCATGGATTCGATCGGTAGAATTCAATAATCATCGATGAAAATAGCTACGCGACGATCGCCCTCTTCGCCATTCTCTCGCAGCCACTACCGTCGCTCATTCTCCTCCGCGTGGAGCGTCAGCATCTTTCCCTCTCCCTCGGCGATGTCCACCGCACCAGCTCCGCCTCTTCCAGTTCGTCCTCCGAAACTTCGGCAGCCGAAGATGTTTCTCGAAAGACGCAGGTGGTCGCTGAGGTTAGTGCTTAAATATAAACTCATGCTCTGTGTGCATTTTGATTGATTGCTCTTTGTGATTTACTTCATCTCGATATTTCCCAGTTATCCAAGAAAGTGATAGACTTGAAGGAATTAAGGAAAATTGATTCCCAAGGTCTACCTGATGCTGGGATTCGCTCACTTGTCTGGAAGGAATCAATAGATAAACTGATTTTAGCAACAAAAAATGAACTGATTTAAGTAGGAATCAATATAGACAAATGATTGGGATATAAACAAATATTATCATCAATTTTGGCATCTTTTGATTTGTTTTTGAATATTAGTACGAAGCATCTCCTATGACTGTTTCAGAGGGCTGATAAACAATCATTAGTTTGTATGCTTGCTTATTTTTCCAGCAATGGAAAGATGTCAAATTAACATCACCGCTGCTCTAAAGAGAAAGCATGTATAAACTGTCACTTAAACATTTGACTCTTCCGAGCAAACAGGCCAAGGATCTTATGAAAAATAAAAGCAATACTGATTATGGATAATAGCTGCAACTTTTCGTAGAGCTCTTTTCCTGATTTGTTACAATTCTCAAATTATTTTATATTTTTTCAGGTACTAAGCATTCCACAAGTGTATCGAATTGGGACAATGTTTTGGGTCGACAAATATGGGAACTCAAGGACTCTCCCCTGAGGAAGTAATGGATCAAACCAAAACAACTCCAAAAAATTATTCAAGTAAATTTATAGCAAAATCACAATATCGCTATGAGACAAAGCTACACCTAAAAATAATAACAAAAGCAACCTGGACTCATGATCCAATTATTTTTGCTGTAATAGGTGATCAAGCAAGTGAGAAAACTAATGGCGGAAGATTGTCAACATGACTTACCCTTCTTTCTTGCTAGACGTCGGTTCAAGGTAAGCTAGGATAAAATAAGAAACAAAATAAGTGGAATAATGTGAAATATCGACCTTTTAATGTCTCAGTGCTTATTTTGCGGGGACAACCATAAGGGGTTTGCGGAATTCCAGTCCTGTTTTCAGTTCTAGAAGGACAAAAGTTTTCAGCAAACAATGCATGGCTTCCAGAGAATTTAAGGATTTATGCATAGTTATTTCTCTGAGAGGGAAACTTAGTTAGATACAGATCTTACAGGGGAAGAGTTGCTTCCACAATCTGAGGCAGACAAGATCGAAGCTATGCTGAAAGATTTAAAGGTACTGGTTCGGAGACTATCTCATGGCACATAGTATTTTTGATAGAAAGTGTATCAATCATGTTAACAGGGTTGATTTATCAGTTTCAGTTATTAAAAACGTGATCTTTCTTTATGTTCATGCATGGAAATAGTTGAGTAGGTGTTATGCCCAATCATAGGTCTCTTTCCAACAGTCAACATGGGAATAGAAGCTACCAATATGTTAGAACACAGCAGCAAGCTGGTGGTCATCCAAAAGGTAAACTGCCACTCTTTAATTCCAATCTGATTTCCATTTCTGTAGATTAGTGTATGGGTGATTTCGGATCTCAATTGAGGTTCTCTGCCGATCTCAATTTGGGAGGTTGTGGAGCTGTCATGTCTAGAGGAGAAGTTACTGAAGCTATTTCGAGTTATCACAGAGTAGGAGATGACGAACGCCAAAGAATCAAGAATCAGGTAAAGTTGTGAAGAAATTTGTCATCTTTTTGTTGTTGATTGTGTGTTAAGAGTACCTTTTGATACTTCCCTTGACATTTCTGTCTTCTACAAGGTTAATCTTTCGACTGAAATCAACCACGGAGGCTATAATTAGAATTATAGTTGGTTGAACCTCTTGCCGCCCAGCGTCCGAATGATTGACTGTCTCAAACACCATCTATCACCCTTTCGATTTCAAAATTGGGAACCCATCAAGATTCATCTAACAGCTTGACGATAGAGATTCCTAATTATATTCGATAGAGAATCCGAAGAAGGAGATGATGCCGAAGAAGGAGAGATCATTGGCGGAGAAGGAGACGGAGACGTAGACGAATCGAGCAAAATGGTAATTGGTTCTTCGTTCTTTTTGTTGTTCAGACACTATGAAGCGTCCCTGTGATTACAGAATTTAATGCAGATTGAATACAGCGTTAGAGGAGGGTCATCGAGAAACATTGAGTCTGCTCCTGTCTCTATCCCCACAACTCTCAAATATGATGATTCAAAACAGTGGTGCGTATCCCACTGTAATGAATGTAATCTATTGCACGACCCTTTTGTTAGAGATGATGGATTGTAAAAAAAGAGTTTTTTTGCAGGTAACAAATGTTCAGTTTTTATTCCTACTGCTTCGATCATCTTTAGATTGAGAACCATATGTTGGAAACCAATTTTACTTCAATTGCGTTGAGAGGAACGGATTTTGGGTCAAAGAAATTTATTAGAGTTCAATGTTTTAATGGCGAAACCTTGAGTGTGATTAATACTGGTGCTCTTGGTTGCCTTTTTGGATACAACTTGTAAGAACATGATCTCTGTTGCATTTTTCGATAGCATTGCATATTAGTAAACTTGCTGTGTTTAATTTCAGCTTGCTTCAAGTGGAAATCGATTCAAAACATATCACTTAGTCAACCAGATCATTGCAAGTGCAGGTTAAGATTCCTCACCAGTTAAATCACAAGTTAGAGTTTTCATTTGGTTGTGAACAGAAGCTCAGCTCCAATAGGCTTTACGTGGAGGGGAATGGAAGAAAGAAGAAAGTGTTTAGAATAGAAATCAGCAAACCATCATTAAAAAGGTTAGCAACTACACTTCTACAATGTATAACGTGGTTTTGGGTGTTAGTGATCGATCCAAAGTGGATGTCAAGACATAAGTGTGTTTTACTCTGAGCAGCGAAGTATACCTTGTGATCTTAGCGGCATTCAGTGATCGATGTTTTTAATGCCAGGCCTTATTAAACAACTATGTGATGAAGCATGATGATAAGCTGGTGCTTGAGTTGATGGCTATCTTTACCAAAGACCGTGACTCATATCATTGCGCCAAAAAGTGTCAAAGAAGTTTGTTTAGACCGTGACACTTTGTTTTAGTATCAAGAAGTTTTGGTCTAAACAAAAATGGACCCTAATTGAGGATCTTCTTTGATAGAAAAATCATGTGTTACAACTTTTCTTGGAGTTGATAGATTGTGAAAGATGAATATTCAGTTGCATTGCATATGTCTTTTTTTGATTTCAGGTTACTTCAAGGTGAAGGACAACAAAAGGAAGTTCCGATAATAGAAACCAGCATAAGATCAATAAAAAGGATAGCATAATTAGCATTAACACTTGTACTGCAAATAACGAATCTGAGGTCACAATGAAAAAAGTATAAAAGAAGAATAAGAATTCCCATCAGAGTTTGATTCAAGTGGTTCTGGAAATGAATGTATATTGGCATGAGAAGAGAGGATCCAGTTATGCACGAGGAAAGGGAAGCAATGAAAAATATATGATGCAGCGAGGCTTGCTATTGAGAATTATTGGATTAAACAAAAAACCAAATTACTGCGAACTTCTCGTATATTTGCCTAAAATCTTCCAGTTTTTACTTGTATTTTGTATTTTTAAGAAGAATAAATCTGTACTGAAAGAAAATCACATTTTGAATTCTTATCTCATTATGGAAAAATTCCTATATTTTAATATGTTGATTATGCATGTGCTGTTGCTATTTGATAATTTTGGTAAAACAGTCCGACTCCTTTTCCAGTTTTACAGAAAATATCTTTGTTTAGCTAATGGTATAAACTAAGTTATAAACTATAAAGGATTCAGAAGATTATAAAATACATATTATACCTCATGATTACTCAGTTTAATTAGATTTGCACATTGAACAACAAGATTCTTTCAAATTTGTAAGGTGAACACAATTTACAAAACATCTACCAACTCCAAAATCAGTATAAAACTTTACGTCTCACACCTACATTAGCAGATATACAAAAACATCTTCCAACTCTAAACCAAAAGCAGAAATAGTTCCCAAGTGTTAAAATGTGCCAAGAGGAAGTTGATATAAACATGAATCCATAAAAGGTTTGGGTTTATTAATTTATGTAAACATGAATTCATAAAAGGTCTGGTTATTTTGTTCAAAAATAACCTTTAGCAAAAAAAAAAAAGTTATTTTGACCAGGCCTAATTAGTCGATGTAAACATGAATCCATAAAATGTCTGGTTTATATTACTATGGATACAAATGAGCTTAGCTAAATTGGTTGATTTAGAAAAAGTTTCTTAGTTTTCGATACTTTGGATGCACATGACATACATCAGTCACACTGAACAAGAAACAAATATTTGATTGATAAACTTCTTTCTGGTAATCCCTATTTACAAATAAATAAGAAAATCACGGTTTTTATAGATGTCAATAAAAGAATACATCCGGTCAAAAACTCTTCGTTCTAAAAATTATATGGTTTTTTTTAAACACCTTTAAATTAAATTAAATCATGTTGGCATTTAAAAAATATTAACCTTTAAACTGAAAAATGGATTTTATAGCATAAATAAATAATATATTTAAAGTTATAATTGTGCTAAATTATCTTAAATTTTAATTTTTCGTACGAGTGAAAGATTTTGTACAGAAATCCATAATTTTTTTTATGCCTTTGAATCAGAGTATGTAATATGGTTTCCTTTCAAATATCACTCAATTCTATTGGCATCTAATTTTGTCTACTTTATCTAAAATATTATCAAATATTTAATAGCAAATTTTTATAAATTTTTATCCCGCAGCGTAGCGCGGGTGTTTACCTAGTTCTATTTAAATATAAAGTATGACGGATTTATGAATCAAACTTAGATTGATATATCTAGATAGACTATTCAAATTAAAACATGAAAAAATCAAATAAAGAAAAAAACAGTAAAAATGATGTGAAGACTCCACATCATCTTACAAGTTTAAAAACCAAAACCAAAATTATCAAATAGTAGACTGCAAATAAAACATATATCAATGATAGCTGAATAAAGGTATAAGTTAAAACTCATGCAAGGCCTGGTGGAGAAGGAAGAAACGGCTTTGCATGATCATTGCAGCTTCCCAACAAAACTACATGCAGCCTTTTGTTGTTCGCGACAATTCGATCTTTTTCTTAAGTGTCTCAAACACACTTGTGCAAAACTCAGTATGCATATTAGCAACCGAGCGACCAGTTCCTCTGTATATTTCAACAAATTTGCATTACACTTTGCATTCAAATTAAAAATATTGATAAAACAACATATCTAATTTTTTTTAAAATACAAAAATTGTTATAAAAATGAATCACAAATTATATATGCATAGTTACACAACATCAATGAGACATTCAATCAAAAACCAAATATTTAAACACATAAAACTGAGAGAAAAAACTATAAAATCCACAAGAAAAACAAAATAAAACACCAAGATCTTATCAAGAAAACTCTTCTCTAAATCAAACGTGTGTGCATGTCGAAGTTGGATAATTCGATAGGTGATCATTACTATTATTTTACTTAATAAGATTTTTAATTTAAAATATAATATAATTTTCTACAGCTCTTTTATGGTTTTGATAATTTAAAAGATATTAACAAAAAAAGTCAAACCAAATTATTAATACAGATTCGCGCGTAGCGCGGATTAATAACCTAGTCTATACTATATAAAAGTTGATGCATTATGCCATTGAGGGCGTCCACATGAGACGAAGAAACTCGATTTGATTGGTCCAAATCAGTGTTTTCATTAAACACAAAAATGTTAAATATGATTAACATTTTAATTAAATTAAAAACACAGAAAACAAAAATTATCATAATATAATAGAAAATTAAGATAAAAAAAATTAACTAATAAAACAGATAAAAGAAAATTATGTTAAAAATCCAAATCTATAGCGTTTGTCAAAATAAAATAGATATTCAATGTCACAAAAGCTAAACTAACAAAAAACAAATTTGGAAATCAATAACCAAAAAGTTAAGTTAACAAAAAAAAAATCCATCTTAAAAAAAGTTGATGCATTATGCCATTGAGGGTGCCACATAGGACGAAGAAACTCGATATCATTGGTCCAAATCAGCGTTTTCATTAAACACAAAAATGTTAAATATGATTAACATTTTAATTAAATTAAAAACACAAAAAACAAAAATTATCATAATATAATGGAAAATTAAGATCAAAAAATTTTAACTAACAAAACAGATAAAAGAAAATTATGTTAAAAATCCAAATCTTTAGCGTTTGTCAAAATAAAATAGAAATTCAATGTCACAAAAGCTAACCTAACAAAAAAAAATTTGGAAATCAATAACCAAAAAGTTAAGTTAAAAAAAAAATCCATCTTAAAATTAAAAACACAAAAAACGAAAATTATCATAGTATAATGAAAATTTTTTTAAAAAAAATTAACTAACAAAACAAATAAAAGGAAATTATGTCAAAAATCCTAATCTATAGCGTTTGTCAAAATAAAATAGAAATTCAATGTCACAAAAGGTAAATTAACAAAAAAAAACAAATTTGGAAATCAATATCCAAAAACTTAAGTTAACAAAAAAATCAACTTAAAATAACTAATTTATTATATGTTATCTCTTTGAAAAATCAATATAAAAATGTTTAACTAATAAAAAAACTGAGAGCTTTTCACTAATAAAAATTTAAAATAAAAAGTTAAAGTTGATGTATTAAGCCATACATAGGATTAGAAAATCAATTTTATTCGTCCAAATCAATAATTTTATTAAACATAAAAACTAAATTAAATTAAATCAAAACAAAAAAAAAGATAACGAAAATTAACATTTTAATTAAAATGGAAATTAATACCAAAAAGGTAAAATTAAATAAATATAAGATCATCTAAAATTAACCTGATATTTAAACTAATTATTTAAGATAAAAAAATGGAAATTATGTTTTACAAAATGTCAATACAGTTAAAATAGAAATCAATAACAAAAAAAAAAATTAGCACAGAAAGAAACATCAAAAATTAAAATAACATGATATCTAAGCTAATTATTTAAGTAATCAATATAAGAAAGTTTAAAAAATAGAAAAAGAAAAAGAAAATTATGTCTTAAAAAATGTTTATACTTCCAAAACAATTTTATGTCAAAATAAAAAGAGTTAAATTAACAAAGAAAAAAATCATCAAACATTATGTCATTGAGGTCGTTTACATAGGACGAAGAAACTCAATCTCATTGATTCAAATCAGCGTTTTCATTAAACAAAAATGTTAAATATGATTAACAATTTACAGAAATTAAATAACACAAAAAACGAAAATACTTATAGTATAATAGAAAATTAAGATAAAAAAAAGTTTAACTAACAAAATAGATAAAAATAATTTATGTCAAAAATTTTAAATCTATAGCGTTTGCCAAAATAAAATAGAAATTCAATATCACAAAAGCTAAACTAACAAAAAAAAACAAATATAGAAATCAATAATCAAAAAGTTAAATTAGCACACAAAAAATCATCTTAAAAAAATTAATTTATTATATTCCAACTCTTTGAAAATCTATATAAAAATGTTTAATTAAAAAAAAACTTAAGATAATGCATTAAGCTATACATAAGATTAAAAAATCAACTTCATTTGTCCAAATAAGCATTTCTATTTAAACATAAGAAGTTGAATTTAACTATATCAAAACAAACAGCCATAAATCAAACATACTCTTTAAATATACAAAGACTAATACACTACCTGCTTCTGATTTAAAAACTATAAAAAACACTACACAAGTAACTTTTAGAGTCGAAATATACCAAGTAGTAAAATACTTTTTTATACATAGTCACTACTTATATATGAGCCAACATTAACAACACATGACAAACACCTTCTAAAATTCTATTTAAATAATAAATTATGACGAATTTATGAATCAAACTTAGATTGGTATATCTAGATAGACTATTCAAATCAAATCATGGAAAAAACAAATAAAGATAAAAACAGTAAAAATGATGTGAAGACTCCACATCATCTTACAAGTTTAAAAACCAAAATTATCAAATAGTAGACTGCAAATAAAACAGATATCAATGATAAACTGAATAGAGGTATAAGTTAAAACTCATGGAAGACATGGTGGAGAAGAAAGAAACGGCTTTGCATGATCATTGATGCTTCCCAACAAAACTACATGCAGCATTTTGTTGTTCGCGACAACTCGATCTTTTTCTTAATTGTCTCAAACACACTTGTGCAAAACTCAGTATGCATATTAGAAACCGAGCGACAAGTTCCTCTGTATATTCAAACAAATTCGCATTACACTTTGTATTCAAATTAAAAATATTGATAAAACAACATATCTAATTTTTTTTTAAAATACAAAAATTGTTATCAACATGAATCACAAATTATATATGCATAGTTACACAACATCAATGAGACATTCAATCAAAAATCAAATATTTAAACACATAAAACTGAGAGAAAGAACTATAAAAATCACAAGAAAAACAAAATAAAACACCAAGATCTTATTAATGAAACTCTTTTCTAAATCAAACGTGTGTGCATGTATAAGTTGGATAATTCGATAGGTGATCATTACTATTATTTTACTTAATAAGATTTTTAATTTTATAAACAAAAATAGGAAAAATTACACATTATATTTTAAATTATTTTATATAAATTTTTTTTCTACAAATCTATTATGATTTTGATAATTTAAAAGATATTAGCTAAAAAAGTTAAAACCAAAATATTAATACAGATCCGCGCGTAGCGCAGATTAATAACTTAGTATATACTATATAAAAGTTGAGGCTATAAGCCATTAAAGACGTCCACATAAGATTTAAAAAACCCGATTCGATTGGTCCACGTCAGCTTCTTAAAATTAAATATTAAAATAGATCAAAATTAATATATATTTTCCTAATTAAACATATTAAAAAAGAAACTTTAAAAATTCGAAATTATATATGGAAATATAATTAAAAATCATAACAAGAAAAAAAGTTTATTAAACATCTTAAAAAAGGAAATTTTTAAACCCAAAATTATATATGGAAATATAATTAAATATAATTATATATGGAAATAATATATAATATTCCTAATTAAACATAACAAAAAATGAAAAAAATTTAAATTCGAAATTATATATTGAAATATAATTAAACATCATAACAAGAATACAGTTTACTAGGATATAGCCCGCACGTGCGTGTGGGTTACATAATATAATTTAGATGTATGAAAAATACACGTGTAATATTTTTTATGTTGTTATATGTTTAATTTATTTAATGTTTGGGTTTGCACAGTGTGCATGTTACATGTTTATTTAAAATTATAAAATTGTAAAATTTAAATGTATGAAAATTTTAATTTGAATTTTTTTGTATGATAATTTTATTTATTGTTTGTGTTTGTTTAGTTTCAGTACATTATATGTTGGTTTAAGTAGTGTTGTAGTTTTTTTGTTATTGTGTGGAGTTGCACATTTAGTAGTTTAGATTTGAAATTTAATGTGTGCTTGTAAAATTGAAGAATGTAAATATTGTTGATCTAGGACACTACAATAATATCGATATGAATAATCGTTAAGTTAAATTACTCACTGTATATTTTTTTGTTACGCAAAACTTAAAAAATGGTTTTTGTTTTTACCCGAAAAATATATAAAACGAAAACTAATAGATAGAATTAGGCTGAAAATTTTGGGACGGATTTCCGTTCCCTCCCGCACCCGTTCAAAAATTTCCGTCCCATTCCCTTTCCCTTTCAAAAAAATTCATATTCGGGACCATTTGACGTAGCGGAAGCTAGATAGATGCAAGGATCTTATTTAGTCTAAATCAATGCCTTCCTGGATTCGTTGAGATCTCTCTGGATCTGCCGAAACAAGGATTTAGAGAATACTCTTCTCTGAAAAAGTTAAAAGCTCTATTTTATAAATCAATAATCAACTGAATACAATAATAGGCCATAAGAGGCTATTTATAATAAAACCTTAAAACTATGAAAACCCTAATCTTAATTAAAATAGAAAACTATCAAAATATAGAAAATAGAAATTATACATATTTATTATAATTCTACGCTGCATCACCATTTATTTTATTCAAACGGATACGCGAAGGGTACAGAAAAGGAACGGATATGAGATCGGGTACCCGAACTACCCGTTTAAATTTTCCGAATTTTCCAAAATTTTCCCGAAATTATCAAAAACTTTCGGAATTTTTCTGAATTTTCCCAAAATTGTCCAAAATATATGTCCCAAATTTTATCATTACCCAAAATAATTATCCGTTTGGGAAGAAATTTTAGGTAAGAGAATTTTCTGAACCTGTCCCGTTACCCAAATTTCTCGTCACGTTCTTATCGGATTCCTTTTTGGAAATTGTTTCTCAATTCTCAAATTTTCCGTTCTCGTCCCATACCCGTATATTCCCGTCTCAAGTCTCAAAATTTACAGGACTAGATAGAGTTATAATTTACTAACAATTTATTATTAGAACTAAAAGGTAAAATTATAAAAAATTAGATGTATGTAAATTTTAATTTGAATTTTTTTGATATGATTAATTTATGTATTGTTTGGATTTGTTTAGTTTGATTATATTATATGTTTGTTTAAGTAATGTAGTAGTTTTTGTTATATTATGTAGTTGCACGTTTATTAGTTTAGATTTGAAATAAACGTGTACTTAAAAAATTGAAGAATGCAAATACTGTTGATTTAATAGACACTACAGTGTTAGCGATATGAATAAATTTTAATTTTGTTTAATTTTCTAATATAATTATTATTTGATTATTTTTTATATAAGTGTATTTTATACATAATATAAAATTAATGTCTTTAATTAAAGTGAGAAAATCAGAAATTTTTTTGTTCATTTGAACATTTTTAAAACAAATAATTACCATAAACCAATTCTACAAAATGATTGGCCCATTCAAACATTATGGTATTTTGTTTACTTAAAATTAATGGGTCATTTGTTATAATTTGTAAATAACAAAGCCCATTTTCGGACCGATATTAAATAATTTTTATATGTGCTGATTTTTTGACAATTTATTTTGTTTTTCTTTCTAATCATTTATGTCAGTAATTATTATTTTACTCCTTTGTATTTTAACTGTCTTTTTAAAATCAAAATAAAATAAATATTTTTTGTTTTCCATGACATATCGTTGAAAGTAATTTTTGTTTGTTTTTACTATTCTAAAGAGAAACGGAATTAAAAAAACAAAACTAATAGAAAATAAAAAGTCCGCAATTTTTTCTGATATCATTACAATTGGGCTTCTAAAAACAATTTCACGTGTTACTAATATTTGTCCAATTAGTGATGATCATTTCACTCTTTCGGAAAAAAATAATTCCTCCATTACACCATGGATATTCTTTGGAACGCATAAATAATCTAAGCAAATTATAGGTAAGGGAATTTTCCGAACCTGTCCCGTTAAAATTATCTAACATTTTTTAAAAAAAATCCTAAAATTTATTAAAATTCCTTAAAATTATCCAAATTACCATAAATATTCATTCCAAAATCCAATGTATTCCAAAATATTCGTTCCAAAATTTCTGAATATCAGTTACCTCAAAAAGTGATATAATACTACTATATATGTTAATGTAAATTAATGTGTTTTTTTATATTTCCGTTTAAAATGTTGTAATTAAAAGTTGTCAATCTCTTTTTAAAATTCAGCCAAAATTTTAGGATATTTCTTATTTTGTAAAATTATAATTAGTTTCATATGCTTTTAATGAATTATTATATTCATTTTCTTAGGGTACATTTAATAAAATTTTAATGAATTATTATTCCTTTTATTTTTTTAAAACGTGGCTCACAAATATTATATTTCGAATTCACTGATTTCCCCTCTCCCGTTTAATAATTATGTTTTAAGCTTACAGAAATATTTTGGGACAGCCCGGTATATTAGTTTATTTTTAAGCTTACACAAAAATTATGTTTTAAGCTTACACAAAAATTAAGCTTTAAGGGTTTTAAGGTCTTCAGGATTTTCTGGTGTAATCTAACGTACTTGATCATCATAAATTATATCAGCAGAGTCATCCATAGTGTCATCCTGAAGTAGCTCGTAATTATGTAGAATCCACGCATCACACACATCAAGTGTATGATTCTTCAAGTGTTAATTGTGTATGTACTGTCTTTCATATTTGTTGGACCTGCATTTGTTCATATGATTAAATAGAGAAGGCATTCTAAACCGTTTAAAATATACACACAAAATATGCAATCAATTTTTGAACTAACCATATACTTCTCTTTCGTTGGTTTCTTGCTAATTGGATTTACATCCATCTTCATGATTTCCCCCTACAATGAATACAATCAAAACAAAATGTGATTAGTAAATATGAAAATATAGAAGAGGAAAAATATATATGTTACGATTTAGTAATAGAAATCTAGAACTCACCTTTGAATCGTAGAGAATTAACTCCATCATTTCTCTGAAACTCTTCGGTTGCAACCACACTCGGATAGGATATTCTACATGCAAATGAAGCATAATTTTAGATATAATTGAATCAAACTTAAGAAGCTAAATTTTTTTTACGAATAATATATTACTTGCGAAAGCTGTAAAAATATATCGTTGAGTGATGGTTGTGAGAGATGGATGCTCTCTATTATATAGAACACGAAATAATTAGGGTAATTGATGTGGTTTGTTAGCGGTTTTTTTGTTTAGATTTGGAACAAATATTTCGAAAATATTTTTACTTTGAAGTGCAAGAGGATTTGATTTGATTGTAGTTAAGATTTCAATATTTACTTGCTAAAACCGTGATTTGATTTGTTTGTAGTTAAGATTTCAATATTTATTTGCTGAAACCATTTCTGTTACGGTTTATATTTTATGTAGAGCGAAATTCAAGAGGATTTGTTAACATATTTAGATATAAGGTTTACAAAATATCGGAGATGGAAACAGCAATTGATATTAATATGATGCCGAGATTTGCTACGTTTATTAGCACATTCCAATATTGGTTTTCTATTGCTATTATAGTCCGAGATTTCATGAACTAATATTCTTCCTCAATATCTATAACAGGTAAAGAAAAGAAATCAAATGGGATCCCAGATTTTCGTTGGTAATATTCTCCTTCCTCTATTCTGTTTTTTTAAACCGATCAAATTATCAAATACTCAATTATCGGTTTGATTTAAGTTGATCTTGGATCCGCGTCCTACTAAACATGGTTTTCGGGTGGTTTTTTTATGTTTTACTGAGTTGACTCAGTAGTTTAATATTATTTAGTACGTTTTTATCCTTAATTAAACATGTTTCCAAACAGATTTAAAGCACTAATCCAATGTCATTATTCGTAAATAATAAGTTTTTTTAGAGTACCTCTACAAATGTACTTCCAAAATAATATTGTAGAGAATATTAAAAAGGAAAAATTAAAACCCGAAATTATATATGAAAATATAATTAAATATAACTCTATATGGAAATAATATATAATATTCCTAATTAAACCTATTAAAAAGGAAAACTTTTTAACCCCAAACTAATATGTAATATGTAGCAATATAATTAAACAAGAAATTTATATCACTAAACTAAGTTTGTATTTTATCTACCATAATAGAATTTAAAATTATAATAAAAAGAGTCAAATAAACAAAAATATTTAAAAAAAATATGTCTTTCAGGTTTAAAACATACAAAGTAGTTTATATACAAAAATATGTACTACAAGGAAATTTTTAAAACCCAAAATTATATATGGAAATATAATTAAATATAATTATATATGGAAATAATATATAATATTCCTAATTAAACATAATAAAAAAGGAAAAAAATTTAAATTCGAAATTATATATTGAAATATAATTAAATATCATAACAAGAATACAGTTTATTAACCATATTAAAAAGGAAAATTTAAAACCCGAAATTATATATGAAAATATAATTAAATATAACTCTATATGGAAATAATATATAATATTCCTAATTAAACCTATTAAAAAAGGAAAAAATTTTAACCCCAATCTTATATGTGGCAATATAATTAAACAAGAAAATTTATAACCCTAAACTAAGTTTGTATTTTATCTAGCATAACAGAATTTAAAATTATAATAAAAAGAGTCAAATAAACAAAAATATTTTAAAAAATATGTCTTTCAGGTTTAAAACATACAAAGTAGTTTATAAACAAAAATATGTACTATATAAAAGTTGAATTTATAAGCCATTGAGAACGTCTACATGAGACTTAAAAAATCCAATTCGATTAGTCCACGACAACGTTATCATTAAACACAAATATGTTAAATATATAATAAACAATTTAAATAAATTAAAAAATATCAGAAACGAAAAATTATCATATCTTCTTATTATATAAAGTAGGATGCATCAAAGTTACTTTTTAACATGATCGCGACACGTGTCAAGTTAATCGATTAGATTTCGACACGTGTTAAAAAATTCAACCAATTAAATTTTAACATAATAATTTTATAAATCTAAAAAATAGTTTTAAAATTAAAAGGGTAAAATAAGTTCTTTTCTCTTACTAATACAAAAAAGAAAATAAAAAAATCGAAAAAGTAAATAAAAAAATTAAGAAAAAGGAAAATAAGTTTTTTTATAAAAAAAAATCGAAAGGTAAATAAGAAAAATAAGTTTTTTATGTTTTTCATTTAAATTAAGGAAATTGTATGATCAATTACTAATAACAAAAGGAAAATCAAAAAATTAGTTTTAAAAATAGAAAAGAAAAATAAGTTTCTTTTTCAATAACTAATACCAAAATATTTAAATTTTAAAATAGAAAAGGAAAATAAGTTTTAAAAATAGAAAAGGAAAATAAGTTTCTTTGCTTGATATGACATTAGACGATGATGAGCTCAATCAGGAGGATGATAGCAAGAATCATGTAGAGAAGTTTTTGATGCGAGTCTTGAGAAGCATAACTTCCCTAGAGAGCAAATAGATCATATACGAGAGAAACAAAAAAAAGAAATTAAAAACAAAAAGTAAATTTGATTAATTATGGTAATTTTCAATTAAAAAGAAATTTTAGATGCTAATGATATGACATTAGACGATGGATGTTATTACATTATATCATATTGTGTGAACTAAATCATTTTATCGATTTAGATTTCGATACACGTCTCGGTAAAATATTATTTTTTAAAGAAAAAAGAATTTCCAAAACAAAATGTCAAATTTATTGATTTAGATTACAAAAATAAAATAAAATTAACTTGAATATATTTCAATTTAAGAAAAAGAAAATAAAAACAAAAGAATCTATTTCAAAAGAAAAATAAAAATAAAAATAAAAGGTAAATTAGATTAACTAGGATATATTTTAATTAAATAAAAAAGAAAATTCTAGATGCTAATGATATGACATTAGACGATGATAATATCAATGAGGAGGAGGATATCAAGAATCATATAGAGAGGCTTTTGATGCGAGTTTTAAAAAGTATAAATTCTCTAGAGAGTAGAGAGATCATATAAGGGAGTAGAATGTGAAAAGAAAGAGAGTGATTCTTTAACCTCTCTTTACGGATTATTTGATTTTGTTTTTAATTTATTTTTACGGATTTAAAATATTTTATTAAAAAACCCCGCATATATGCGGGTCCTATTCTAGTCACAATATAAAATTAGGATAAGAAAATTTAACTAACAAAATAGATAAGAAAAGTTATGGCAAAATTCCAAATCTATAGTGTTTGTCATAATAAAATGGAAACTCAATGTTACAAAACATAAACTAACAAAAAAAACAAATATGAAAACAAATAAAAAAAGTTAAATTAACAAAAAAAAAAGAAAACCCTAGCTTTTGAACTGCTATATAATAATATATACAATCTCTATACGTCTTCATTATGCCATATTTGGTTCATGTGTGATTATTAGCTTGATGCTTTTCATATGTTAAATATATAATAAACAATTTAAATAAATTAAAAAATATCAGAAACAGAAAATTATCATATTGTAATATAAAATTAAGATAAAAAATTTTAACTAACAAAATAGATAAGAAAAGTTATGGCAAAATTTCAAATCTATACTGTTTGTCATAATAAAATGAAAACTCAATGCTACAAAACATAAACTAACAAAAGAAAACAAATATGAAAATCAATAAAAAAAGTTAAATTAACAAAGAAAAAGAAAACTCTAGCTTTTGAACTGCTATATAATAATATATACAATCTTTATACGTTTTCATTATGCCATATTTGGTTCATGTGTGATTATTAGCTTGATGCTTTCCATTTAATTTTTTTTGTCTCTTGCTTTGTTGTTCATGTTGGTTATTAATTTAAGATTTTATGTATTGTTTCTGCAGGATTTGTGTATGTTTTACTGCCGTCGTATTGAACTTCCGTCTTAACTGACAAATATTCAAATAGGTTTGAGATAGTGTTTCTTCTTTTTGTAAATCTCTGAAAATTTCATCCAGCTTTATATATATAATATATGGTTCATGTGCACGGGCGTACCCATGTAGAAGAATGGTGGGTCAGCTGACCTACCCAAAATTTCTATTAAAAAATTATATTAGTTTAATATATTAAATTTATGTTAGGCATGTTTTTTTCATAGTTGCACTTAGTTAAAATATATTTTAAGTCTCGATTATTTTGATCCATTTAGTAGAAAGTTAGTTGAGGTTTTGGAAAACATGACTCATAAATATATATCCATTTTTTTATTTTTTCTTTCATAAAATTTAACAAATCTATCAAACCTAGATTACTAATCAGAGTTTTTTCTTTTCGATCTTTTCTAGTTTTTGTCTTTTCCTTTACTGCTTCCAAATTCCAAGTTCAAAGTGTCATTCATGATCATTGTTTATTTTTTTTATAACATAATTTGCTTGTTGTTAAGTTGTATTAAAATAATTAATAGGTTTATTGTTTTTAATTCACATGAACGAGTAATAGAAAATTATTTAAAAATAAAATAGTCCAGCATCATCTAGTGATTCATATGATCTATCAAGAGATCATGCGGATAAAAAAATAACAAATCGATAAAGAGATATTCAAGACAATTACAAATGAGACTTTGATAAAAAAAAAAACATTTCAAGATATGAAAGATCGTAGGGTGGTTTTGTAAGATGTTTTTACTGATTTTACTGATTTTTTATATATTTATATTTATACTTATGTTTTGACCCATGGTAAAAAAATTTCTGGGACCGTGTGTTGTTTAGTTTGATGGTGTTCGTTTAATATTTTTCTGCCTCTGCTTTGTTATTCATGTGTGCTATTAATTTAAGACTCTATTCAATATTTTTGCAAGGTATGTGGATGTTTTGCTGTGGTCGTATTGAATTTCCGTTTTTAAGTGACAAATATTCCAACAGATTTGAGATAGTGTTCTTCTTTTTCTTTTTGTAGATCTCTAAAAATTTCATCCAACGTATATATAGTGTTTTTTTTTTTCAATTCAAGAGTAATGAAAAGAAGAGATCTACCTCTAGATTTTAATATTGCGTCTCTTGATTTGTATATCTCTAAACGTAACTCATTAGAATGTTGATAGTTTTCTTAAAGCTTCTAGGGTTAGAGAAGATGAGATAGACAAGGAAGAGAACGTAACCATCAAGGTAATATAATTTTTTCTTGGGTTTTTAGTAATAAAACCCCTCAATTAAAGATCATTCGTATGAAAACCCCTCAATTAATAATCTATCGATAAAACCCCTTACGTTAAAGTCTGTTAACATAAATCCTCCTCCATCTATAATGTCGTCAAAAGATAACAGAACACAGTTAAAATGAAATGCTGCGTTTTTGTTAACTAAAAACGACATGTTTTTGCCGAAAAAAAAAAAAAACGACATGTTTTTCTACGATCAAATTTCTTATTGAAAGAGATGTAAAAATCTCCAAATTGAAATTTAGGGTTCTTCGTTGAACCAAAAAAATTAAAATTAGGGTTCTTCGTTCATCACTGTAATTGAAGCTCATATTTGCGGCCGATTCATCCTTCGTCCATCACTGAAGCTCACATCCTTTGA
Source organism: Alliaria petiolata (assembly GCA_020283515.1). Classification (NCBI taxonomy): domain Eukaryota; kingdom Viridiplantae; phylum Streptophyta; class Magnoliopsida; order Brassicales; family Brassicaceae; genus Alliaria; species Alliaria petiolata. The sequence continues at coordinate 358,539,387 of JAHZTW010000001.1, forward strand.
TTTTTTCAGTGTGAAGATGGTGAAATTATAACATAAAGTGAGTGTGAAAGGGTGGGTGAAGACTGAAGAGGGTTTTGTTTTCTCATTTCTGGGCTCAGGTGGGAATGGCAATGAAGTCTGGATTCAGGACATGCGCTGACATGGCACCATCTCTGTTCCAATTTCGACCGCTCTTCTTGGTTTTTCTTACTCTCTCTCTCTATCTCTCTCCATTGTCTATAATTGTCTAATTGCTGCAGTGGAAAACACCATATCAAATATTGTCTATGTACTATATTATAGATCTCGTCTTCACCACCAAATCTCAATAAAAGTCGAGTCTTTTCCCAGCTTCTAGCACTCTTTATAACTGAGTTCATGTGGTGAATCGAGGAGAGGATGGTAAAGTTTTTTTTTTTGCTAAGTGACAAAACTTCGTACTTTCATGTTATGATGTCAGTAAGAGCAAGCAATTAAAGTTCTTAACTCTCAAGTCTTGCCATTAAGTTCTGAAAAACAGACTTTATATTATGAAGGATTTTTCCCTTTTTTCCACAAACGAGTTTGTAAGAAACTCCATATACGTTTAAAAGCTGTGTTAAGAAAATTCAAAACTTGAACAATAGCATAATTCAAAACTACAATAGTTCTTCATATTGTTCTGTCTCTTTCTGTGAAGCAGGCATTAACTGCTCATCTTTGCCGCTCTGCCAAACCCAAACACTATCAGTCCAAGCAGGCCTAAGATCATCTGCCACTAATTTATGGTACTCCACAGTATCTCCATTAGATTTCTTCACTTCCACCATATGAAACGTTGGCGTCACTAGGAATATCTCTGCATCCATCAATATCATTCCTTTTCTTCTCTCTTTTAAACGTTCCAGTTTTAACAAACCTGCTTCTTCCTTTCTTATGCTCAGTTTCAATTGTTTTGTCACCTCCTCCAGCTTAGATATGATCACTCAAGCAGGTTTTTGGGATGTGAATCTTGATTTTCGCTTGTCATATACATCTCCAAACAGTCCTGCCAGATCAAACCCAGCAGATAAGGCAATTATATCAAAAGCGTTATCATCTTGCAAACTCCGACGTGTAATCGTAATATAAAAAATCATATCTGTCTATCACTCAACCGATTTATTGGTTAAGAAAAGAAACAAAAAACTAAATATGATTATCGTGAATAAGTAAAAAAGATGGGTTCGGGAACTTTCTTATACGAAATATTGAAATCGGTGATTACAATAGAAATCGTCGAAAAGACTTAATCGAAAAATACAACGAGAAAAATCGTAAATGTCGTAAGCCGAAAAATTTGGGGGTTCTCTCTGGAATTTGGGATTCCCATTTCCTCATCCTCTCCCGGTATTTATAGGAAAATGTTGGTTGCGGTTTTTGACGGGAATGAACCCCACGGGTCTCGTTTCCGGACTTTTAACGGAAATAACAATTTGGACCAGACCAAATTTATGGGCTTTAAGCCTAGTACCAACAGTAAGTCCCCCCCCCGTCCGTTAAAATGTAGATGTTTATGTACGAATTTTGACGGATTCTTCGAAATTGTTGGTCCGGTCATAAATCGGAGTTTGGCTCCGTTGACGAATCCCGGGCCGTCGACACGGAATCTCGAGATATCTTAGCTTCGAAGCGAGTGATCCTCTTGATACATATTTGTTTTTTTCCATTTTTTATAAATCTTTCTTCTTCTTCTCTCTTTATTTTTACACTTTCTTTTCCTCCACTCCGATAATGCGTTTCTCTTTTGCTTAAAACCTTCCACAATCCGTTGTCTCCCTCCAACTGCTGTTTTTTATTCATCTCTTCTTTTCCTCCATTCTCGTAACGCTAAGTAGGTGAAAGGCTTGTTTTATTTTTATCCTTTCTGCTTATAAATCCCTCCACGTTTCTATACTCTTCTCCATTAAGATAGTGCAGAGTGGATGAAAATTTGTCGTATCCGTGAGCCTCTTCTTCTTTTGACCATCCTGATATTTTTTGTAAATCACCCCTCCTCTTCCCATTATTCTGCGTGATCTTCTTTGGAGCGTCCACTTAGCAAAGTAGGTATGGTGTTATTTTTTTATATCTTCCATGCTTTCGTTTTTATATTTGTTTGTGCATCCGTGGAGCTTTCGGTAAGAGCTTGTGACGTCGGTGGACGTTGATATCGCTGAGTCGGCGAAGTGGTGTTTTGGAATGGCGAGTCATCGTGCTGCTCCAGGTCGGAACTCGCCGTGGGGCTTGTCGGACTGGTTCTGTTGATTCCCCGGATATTGTCGTGCGCAGCTAGCCATGTCCTCGCCGTGGAGTTTCAGCCATCCATGGTGAGTTTTCGCCGGGTTGCGTGGAGGAGTTGTCGGTGATGCCGTGAAGAAGAAAGGTTGAAGTGATGTTGGTGATGCCGTGCCGGCGTGATGTCACCGGATCGAGACGTATCGGGCCGAGACGTTATCGTCGGGTCGAGCTCTCGTCGTGCGGTTTTGACCGAGGTGGACGAAACTTGCCGCGAGATTGCCGGATCGTCGAGTCTCGATTTGAATCGCCGGATTCGTCGTCTCAATTTGCCGTCGCCGTATCGTGAAAAGAGAGATGAGTGGGACGCCGTGTTCTTGGAGACGTCGAGCTCTCGCCGGGGGTGGAGGTGTCACGGATGAGAGGTGGAGCTTCACTTCGCCGTGAGGAGCTGCCTGGTTCTCGCCGGGTCGTGAGGAGCTTGCCGTCGCTGATCTCCGAAATCCGGTTAACGTTCACAATCAAGCCACGAAAAGGAGGATGAAGAATTGTTATTGGGCTTGGTTAACGTCGTGTGGGCTTTACTTGTTATTGGATCAGTTATCATAAAACTGATCAAGTACAAACCCAAAAAATTCTGAAACAAGCCCACCATCATCTTTGAAGAAATACAAAGCCCAAATTCAAAAAAGTTCAACTAGAGCCAATCGATAATAATAGTGTTTCGGTTCGAGTCTATGAGGATGTCGAGATATCTTGGTGGGTGCTTGTTGTCAAAATCCCGAGAATTTTGTCGAGATTGCCTCTTTCTATTTTATTTGGCGGAGCTTCGTTTATTCGTGAATTTTTTGATAACCCGAGTTTTTGTTCTTTTCAGGTAGCATTTCTTTTTCGATCGAGGGTTTTTTTCGGTCGCTTGGTATCTGATGTCGGACGACGATGCGTCTTGGCTTGAAAGAGCAATAGAAGAGAATGAGACGGGGTTAGCTTTTCCGGACGAAACGGAGATTGCCCATGACAATGCGCCGGTTCCTGATATCGAGCTTTTTATCGTAGAAAGTCTTGAGGAGTACGATTCTGATTCGGAGTCGATGACGGAAACCCGGGATCTATTATTTCGCATCCTCCATGATTTTCCGGATTCGCTGTCGGATTCGGCGTCATTAAAAAATTTCGAGTCTTTTCATGGGGTTCTTGGTTTGGAGCTTCGGTCTCCCGTGGCGGGCGAGCGGCCTTGGATCCATGATCCGGGGTGGATATGCCTATACGAGTACTGGTTTACTCATTGCGGGTTGTGGTTTCCGTTGCCCGCGCTTTTGGTGGATTTATGCGCAGCGAGGGGAATAGCATTTTCTCAACTTTCTCCGGGCTCGATCCGGAACGTTGTTGCGTCCGCTCTCTTGGCGCCCGAGTGTGGAGTCAACATGAGTGTTGGTCTTTTCGAAGCGATGTCGGACGTCCGATGGAATACCCAAGGGATTACGGGGACCGTTCTTTTGAATATGAAATCGGGACGCATGATTGTTTATCCTTCTCGAAAAAAAGAGTTGGACTGGTGGAGGCGTTACTTCTATGTTCGGGTGACTGAGGCATCGGTTCCCGATGCTAGCAAAGGGTTTAGACATCGTTGGAGCACGAGTCTTGGTAGACTTAATGATTTGCTTGAGATTTGTCATGGTGAATGAAACGTCTGACTTCATTTTTTTTTTTTTAATATTTTTCGCAGTCCAAAATTCGACCGGCAAGTCGTATCTTGAGATATATCGAGACGATCTCGGGAAAATCAAGCGGTTTGGTGCTCAAAAGTGGTCGACTATTGTCTCGGTTCGGGAGAAGAGAGATGGTGTCCCCGGGTATATAGGTAATTTTAATTTTTTTTTTTTTTTTTTTTTTTTAGACTTAGTTTAACCAATCTTCGTTTTGCAGTGAATTTCGATCGACCGAAAGAGATGGATAAACGGATGAAGAAAGTTCATAAGTTTCTCTTTGCTTCGGAGTCTCGGGCGTCTCCTCATATGACTCCGAAGCTTTCCGAGGACGGATCCTCCGGTACTGGACAAGCCGACCGCCAGGTCGGAGAGAAGACGAGTAGAAAGGACAGATCCCCGACTCGGGTGGGAAAGGCCATGGTACCGTCTCGTAAGGTGACATTCAGCGAGACGTCCTCAGGTAAGGCTTCGGAAAAGGCTCATGTTGGAGCTGCAGGTTCTTCCGAAGCTCTGTCGGGATCACTTACGGAGGAGACTCCGAGTGTCGTGCTTGGATTAAAAAATATAGCTGGTTCGGTGAAGAAGGTTCGACCAGAGGAGGTGTCGGAAGAAGTTGACGTGGATGCTCCGAATTACACGTTTTCGTTCGAGCACACAGGGAGCGAGTTGCTCATTCATGACAAGGATGCTAGCTTTGAGTTGTACTGGAATATCAAACATACCGATTCCGAGCTTTTTCCGGTTGATGATGATTCTTGCGGAGTGAATATCTTGAAAAGCATCGCTTCGTACCATTTCATGGTTAGTTTCGTATGGATCATATCGGTTTATTCGTTCTTTCTTTGTTAATCCCTTTTTTTTTTTAGCTGGCGGCTTCGACCAACAAACTCGATCACGTGTTGCGGAAGAATATCGATAAGATGCAACAAAAGGCTTTGGATGCGAAAGTCATGCGAGATGCTGAGTGTGCGGCTAAGGAGGAGGTTCTCAAAGAGCTCGAAGCTTATAAGAAAGAGGCGAAAGATGCTGATGCGGTGGTGGCAGGCTATCGAAAGCAACGCGAACAGTACAAGGAAAAGTACGAGGCGACGTTGATAGCAGGTGCGCGTGAGGTGGAAAACGAGAGGCGTCGTGCTCTTGAGGCAGTCTCCTCGAGGTACCAAGAGCGTTATGAAAAGTTTCGGCGTTTTTACGATGGCAATGAAGCTATGGAGAATGCTCTTAGTCTCTATGGCCAGGCGAATTCGGTTCTCGAAGCTTTTAAGGGTTCTGTGATTGAGGGCGTCAAATTTCCCGAGGGGAAGATCTCCGATCTAGAGGAGGAGGTTGCCCTTAAAGAGAAAGAGGCTCGAGATTTGTCTGTCGAGGAGTTCGTGGCGGACGATTTCGTCGTTACCCCAGTTGATGAATGGATTGAGCGATTGACGCGTCCGGAAGAAACGACGTCTATCATCAACGAGTATGGGTCCAATGCGGTTGATATCACTTCGTCTGTTATCGCCACCATCCGTCATGACAGTGTTCCAGAGGCCTAGTCACTTTGGTCTTCTCTTCTTATGTATCGTTTTATATTCCGTTGGTCCGTATGTGGACTTTTATATTTTGGGCTCTTCTTTACGATTATGTACTGAATCTTTTGCCGTTTCGGGCACTTCGCCGGTTTTTACCACTATTCAGCATCTTTTTTTTTTTTGCGACTTTATTGTATTGTTTTTCGGAAGGCTAAATTTTGCTTGAATATCGTAAAGTGCGAGTTACTCAGCCTAAATTTTTTTTGTTATTCCACTACAAGAAAACAGCCATTTTGCGACGGCAATTTGCGACGGCAATTTTCCGTCGCAAATTTGCGACGGAATTGCATGTATATTGCGACAGTACAAAAAAGATGTCGCAATTACGTCGCAAATTTGCGACAACAAGAATCGTCGCAAAAACGTCGCAATTTGCGACAAATTTGCGACAGAATTGCGACGGTAAAAGAAACAGCCGCAAATCCGTCGCAAATTGCGAGGAATTTGCGACGGAAAAGTTCCGTAGCAAATTTGCGACGGATTTGCGACGCGATAAATCCGTCGCAATATTTGCGACGGAATCGCGACAGAACTGCGAAGAAAACAAAGTAGGTAAACCACGTTTTCCATAAGTCACACCTAACCTCGAGTAAATCGTCGCAAATCCGTCGCAATTATATCGGATGCCGTCGCAAATCCGTCGCAAATACGTTGCAAATAAATATAAAAATCTATAAATAGCTCACTTCTGATTGTTGTTTCACACATCTAAAAATAAAACAAAGAAGAGAGAAGAAAAAAAAAAAAAAAGAGAAGAAAAAAAAATAAGAGTGAAAACATTGAAAAAAAAAGTAAGAGTGAAAACATAAAAAAAAAAGTAAGAGTGAAAAATGTCTTCGAAATATAATGACATATATGCATTACGATCGTGGATGTACAATCAACGAGATCTGGAGAGTGGTGAAGTGACGAAAGAGTATCGGGACGGGTTGCGAGGATTCTTGTATCAGGCAACAAACCAACCATTTGCGATAGAACATGGTAAAATATTCTGTCCATGTAGAAAATGCAAGAATATACCATATATAGAAATTGATACTGTGAAGAGGCATCTATATAATAGAGGGTTTATGCCAAATTACTATGTGTGGTTTTCGCATGGGGAAGGTAGTGGTGCAGGAAGTAGTAGTACCGCGGGTCAGGGTTTTGAGCAGCCTAGTAATGATCATTATGATGCTGGGTCTAATATATTTGGAAATATTGATCAAGGGTATCAACAAGGGAATAGATATCATGATATGGTTGTAGATGCTATGCATGAAGCTCCACCAACCTCATTTGTTGATAATAGTCGGGAAGAACCCAATGCAGATGCTAGACGATTTTATGATATGTTAGACGCTGCAAACCAGCCCATCTATGATGGATGTAGAAAAGGGCAGTCTAAATTATCATTGGCATCTAGGATGATGACAATTAAGAGTGATAATAATATGACTGAGAGTTGCATGGATTCATGGGCTGAACTTTTTAAAGAGTATTTGCCAGCAGATAATCTTTCTGCTGAAAATTACTATGAAATACAGAAGTTGGTTTCGGGTCTTGGGTTACCATCAGAAATGATTGATGTATGCATTGATAATTGCATGATTTTCTGGAAAGATGATGACAAACTGCATGAATGTCGGTTTTGTGGGAAGCCGAGATATCAAGAAACCACTGGAAGGACTCGTGTCCCGTACCAACGGATGTGGTACTTGCCAATCACTGATAGATTGAAACGATTATACCACTCGGAAAGGACTGCGGCAGCAATGAGATGGCATGCGCAACATTCTACGGTGGATGGGGAGGTTACACATCCGTCAGATGCAAAGGCGTGGAAACACTTTCAGACGGTACACGTTGACTTTGCTAACGAATGCAGGAATGTCTATCTTGGCTTATGCACTGATGGATTTAGTCCATTTGGAATGTCTGGGAGGCAATATTCTCTATGGCCTGTCATATTGACGCCATACAATCTTCCTCCGGATATGTGCATGCAACGAGAATTTTTGTTCATGAGTATTCTAGTGCCTGGTCCTAAGCATCCGAAGCGAGCACTTGATGTATTCCTCCAACCTTTGATTCATGAGTTGAAACAGCTCTGGTATAGTGGTGTTCGCACGTTTGACTACTCGCAGCAGAGGAATTTCAATATGCGTGCAGTGTTAATGTGGACTATTAGTGACTTCCCAGCATATGGAATGTTATCGGGGTGGACTACGCATGGAAGATTATCTTGTCCATATTGTATGGATAGGTCAGATGCGTTTCAGCTGAAGAATGGAAGGAAGTCATGTTGGTTTGATTGTCATCGTAGGTTTCTTCCCATGAATCATACATACCGGAAAAATAAGAAGTTGTTTAAGAAGAACAAGGTTGTCCGTTTCCCTCCACCTGTTCATCTTTCAGGGGATACTTTGTTAGAGCAAATTGATGAATTATACGGTGCTCAAGAAACGTGTAAGCGTGGGGGAAATTGGCACACACCGGCAAACATGCCGGACGGATATACTGTATCTCATAATTGGCACAAAAAGAGTATCTTCTGGGAGCTCCCTTATTGGAAGGATCACATTTTACGGCACAACCTTGATGTGATGCACATAGAGAAGAATTTTTTTGAAAACATCGTGAATACAATCTTGAACGTGAAGGGAAAGAGTAAAGACAATTTGAAATCAAGGTTGGACTTGGTCGAAATTTGCGCAAGACCCGAGTTGCATATTACAAGTCAGGCAAAATTACCGATTCCAAACTTTCGAATGTCCGTGGAGGCGAAGCGGACATTATTCGACTGGGTTGCTTCTGATGTTAAGTTCCCAGATGGATATGTGTCCAAATTCTCAAGATGTATAGAGCAAGGACAGAAATTTTCTGGTATGAAGAGCCACGATTGCCATGTTTTCATGCAACGACTACTACCATTTGCATTACACGAGCTCTTACCGAAACCAATTCACGAAGCAATTGCTGGTACGTAAATTAAAAATAATTAAATAAGTCGATAAGTAATATATAATTCAGTTAATTAATTGATGAAGTTGCATGTAGGCATTGGAGCATTTTTCAGAGATCTATGCACGCGAACACTGACTGAGGATGGTATTGCACAGTTAAAAGAGAATATTCCGGTGTTGCTTTGTAACTTAGAAAAGATTTTTCCACCTTCGTTTTTTGACGTAATGGAACATCTCCCAATCCATCTACCACATGAAGCAGCACTTGGGGGCCCCGTGCAATTTCGATGGATGTACCCGTTCGAGCGATACATGGGATATCTTAAAAGAAAGGCAAAAAATCTTGCAAAAGTGGAGGGATCGATCGTTGCTGGAAGTTTGACGGAGGAAACATCTCACTTCACGTCATACTACTTTAGTCCAACTGTGAGAACCAAAAAAACCGCTCCTAGACGGTATGACGATGGAGGGGAAGCACCTACGTACCACGTTGACGTCCCGGATATCTTCGCCCAAATAGGCAGACTTGCTGGAAAAGTGAAAGAAGTTTGGTGGGAAGATCACGATCATTGTAGTGCGGCGCACAATTACATATTGCGGAATTGTGAGTATGTGCAGACATTAGAGAGGTATTAATTTTTATTTCCTACATACATTATTATGATAATATTCTCCAATTCATATATATCGCTAACTCGGCAGGTGAATTACTGCAGATTATTCGATTCTCAGGTTCGAGAACACTTTCCTGATTTAGAAGAAAAAGATTATGAGAAGTACAACGAACGTGAATTTGTTGGGTGGCTAAAATACTATGTAAGATCAATCTACACTTATTTTGACTTATAAAAATTGTTTTATTTATAAACACTTCATTAAGATTTATTATGTAGGTAACACAGGGATGTTCGAATGAGCCCTTCCCACTATGGATGCACGAAATTGTTAATGAACCAATAGCTATGACCATTAGTGCTCCAATGTACTTGACTCGTGGGTACATATTTCATACGTACAAACATGGATCGAAGAGGTCAACCGCAAATTATGGAATCCAAGTTAAAGGTGAAAGCGACTTCTACGGTGTCTTGCAACAAATAATTGAAGTCACATTTCCAGGAGCCATCGGTTTGAAATGTATTTTATTCAAATGCGATTGGTACGATCCGAGTAGTAGAGGGGTCCGCACAAATAACTTAGGGGTGATTGATGTCAATTCAAACAGACGTTTTGCAAAGTTTGAACCCTTTTGCCTAGCCTCGCAAGCAGATCAAGTGTGTTTCATTCCATATCCTCGGATTAAGGAAAAACGTGAGAGGTGGTTATCAGTGATTAAAGTGAATCCGCGAGGCCGTATTGTCGGGAAGATTGACGATGTAGCTATGCAAGCTGAAAGACATGATGAACTCTCCACTCCAATGGCTTCAACAGAAGATATTTTACATATTGATCTAGAGCAACAAGATGTAGAAGACATAGTGAATGATTCAACTGAAGGTCCAGGATCGGACGAGTTCGATGAAACCGATGATGAAGAAGACACTGATGATGAGCATAGTGGAGATGAATCGGATTAGCCAAAATCATAATTTGTAATTTGTAATTTGTAATTTGTAATTTGTAATTTGTAATTTGTAATTTGAATTTTAAAAAAAATTTGGGATTTGCGACGGAATTGCGACGACCCCTCGCAATTCCGTCGCAAATCACCCAAATTGAAATACAGTTATTTAATGTTTATACACTGCGACGGAATTGCGACGACCCCTCGCAATTCCGTCGCAAATCCGGAAATCCGGATACTTCCCAAACCCTATACCCTAAATTGAAATACAGTTATTTTAAAAAATCCGGGATTTGCGACGGAATTGCAATTCCGTCGCAAATCCGGATACCAAACCCTATACCCCAAATTGATATACGGTTTGTAAAGTACTCATCTAAGTTTAATTGTAAACATATTATGATCTTCTAAGTTGATATACAAATTATAATAAAAAAATAGAGTTTTCCATGAAATCATTTCATATAGAAGGATAGAAGGAGATGATGTTTATTTATAAGTATATGAGTTTTGTAAAACTCACATTAAAAAGTAGAATTTGTAAACTTTTGCATAATTTGAGATTTGTTAAGACTTGTTACTATCATAAATATTTTTTATCTTTATAAAATGAAAAAAAAACATTTACACTACTACTTCTAATAAGATTTAAAATATTCGGGATTTGCGACGGAATTGCGAGGGTTCGTCGCAACTCCGTCGCAATTTTGTAAATTGCGACGGAGTTGCGACGACCCTCGCAATTCCGTCGCAAATCCGGAATTCCGGATACTTTCCAAACCCTATACCCCAAATTGAAATACAGTTATTTAAAAAAATCGGGGTTTGCGACGGAATTGCGAGGGCCCGTCGCAATTCCGTCGCAGTGTATAAACATTAAAACCTAATGATTCTTTCTTCTTCCTTCCTTACGCGAGTATTTCTTCCTTCCCTACCACCGCCGCACCTCTCTCTCTCGAGAAACCGCCGCCGGACGTCTCTCTCTCTCGAGCCACCGCCGCCGGACCTCCCTCTCTCTCTCTCTCTCTCTCTCTCGAGCCACCGCCGCACCTCTCTCTCCCTCTCTCGAGCCTCGCCGGATCTGCTCCTCCTCGCCGCCGCACCTCTTCTCCTCGCCGGATCTGCTCCTCGCCGGATCTGCTCCTCCTCGCCGCCGAACTCCCTCACAAAGGTAACAAATCCCTATTTTCTTAGATCTATGTTAGATTATTAGGGATTTGTTAGGTTAGAAATTGTTAGATTTTTAGATATGGAATGTAATTAGGGATTTGTTAGGTTGAAAATTGTTAGGTATATAATTTTAGATTATCTAGAAATTTATTAGATTTATTTTGTAATTAGTTTGATTTTAGGTAAATATTTTACAAATTTAATCAATTAATACCTTATGTAAAAATTGTTATTTTAGTTTGTATTTGTTAGATTTATTTTTTATTTGTTAGATTTATATTTTTAAAATTTAGTTTATAATTTTTACTTTATATATTTTGTTTAAGATTAGTTTCAAAATTGTAATTTACAAATTTTTATTTAAAATTTTTAGTTTATAAATTTTAATTTTATTTTATAAAATTTTAATTTTTATAAACCGAACATGATTTTTATTTTATAACTTTTTTAGGTTATAAATTTTATAATTTTTTTTAGTTTATAAATTTTTATTTTTTTATGACTAACAATTTTTTTTTTTTTTCAGATGTCTACGAACAACGATTTCTCTCGTTACATGTCACGAGGGTCTGGAGGGTCTGGACCTCGGTCTTTTCCGTCTACTCCAGGGGCTTCTTTCACCTCTCCCGTTCCTGAGACAGCTCCCGCACAGCCTCCTCCTCTTCCTCAACCGGAGGAACATCTACAGCAAGATTGGCGTTGGCAAGATATGGATATTCGAGAGGTTCTCGAGAGTCCCGGTCATGACCGCCTGATGCACCTTGATCCAAACCGTCCTCCCGGAACCAAATGGTATTTAAAAAATATATTTTTTAATTATTTCAAATTATAACTATTGCAAATCTTTTAGTTTCTAATTTTTTTTTTCAGGTTCGATTATGATCCATCTGTGGCTGCTAAGGTCCGAGAAATCTTTGAAAGAGATTTCAAAGAAGCTCATGCCAATTGGTCGCAAACTCCGAAAGAGACCATCAACCGGTGGTACAAACAATTTGCCGTAAGTATTAGATTTTTTTATTTATTTTATTTATTTATTCCTTACCCCTCGCTATTTTTTAATAACCTTTTTTTTGTATTTTGTAGCAAAAATATCATTGGGATTGGAGCATTAACGGAGAAGTTAGTGAAATGTTTGAGCCCAAGTTGAAGAAACGGATGACTGACCATGTGGGACGTTGGAAGACAAAGTGGAAAAGGCTAGGCGATGATGCGAAGCCCGAATGGATTGCTTCGTCAGTTTGGGAGGGTCTTGTTACATTTTGGAATGAGCCGGGGAGCGTGAAGAAGAGCGCCAATGCCCGCAAAGCCCGTTTCAGTGCTCCTCCTAGAGAGCAACCATCTAAGCATCGGTCGGGTCAGATTTCTTTTAAAGGACGCGGCCGAATGATAGTAAGTATTTATTTTCTATATTACATTTTTTTATATAATTTATTCTAATCATTCTAATGTTTTCAACTTTTATGTAGGCTGAGCGGACCGGAACAGGAATTCCGGATTTGTTAGCGGTTCTCGAGGAGACCAAAAAAAATCCGGATGGATCTTTTGTCGATGGACGCTCGGAGAAGCTATACAACGACGTCACTGCGAGGATGCAAGAGATGACTCAGGCTGATCCTGATGATCCAGAAAGCACTGCATCTTGCTCACTTAGTACGACCCAGAAGAACCAAATTTATCTGGACGTAAGTAATTTCAATTTCATTACAATTTTTATTTATTTTTTTAGTTAATAATTTCTTAATTATACTTACATATATATATTTATATATTTTTTAAGGTCGCTCCCCGTACAAGAGGAAGAATCTTCGGAGTGGGTTCTTTACAGTCAGATATTGAGGCTGTCACTCTTCCATCTTTTTCTTCCACCGGACCAGATCCCGCTCTTCAGGAGATAATCGAGACCCAAGCCCAATTGATTCAATCACAGAACCAGAAGATGCAGAGCTACGATAGGTATTTCGAGTTTCTGGCACAACGAGACTCGGCATTCGCAGAACTTTACCGTAGCTCGGATGCCGGTCCGTCGAACGCAAACAATGATCCCCCGATCGATTAAATTTAGTTTTTTCTTTCTGAACAATTAAGTTTTATGTTTTATGAATATTATTTTGTAATTCAAATTTCTATTTTAAATTTTAATTTATTTTCTAATTTTATATTTTAAAAATAATTATAATTTTAATATTAATTAATATATAATTTTCGTGAATTTATTATATAAATTATTTATTATTAAATTTGCGACGGCGTTGCGACGGCAGTATTTGCGACGGCTTTGCGACGTCAAATTTGCGACGGCGTTGCGACGTCAAATTTGCGACGGCGTTGCGACGTCAAATTTGCGACGGCGTTGCGACGTCAAATTTGCGACGGCGTTGCGACGCGCCTGATTTGCGACGACGTCTATTCCGACGCAAATCTGTCGCAAATTTGCGACATATTTGCGGCATATAGGATTTGCGACGGCAGTATTGCCGTCGCAAATTTGCGACGGATTTGCGATTAATATTCTCCGTCGCAAATTTTGCGTCGGATTTGCGACGGAATTTAATTTGCGGCTAACGATTAGCGACATTTTGGTCGCCGTCGCAAATCCGTCGCAAATTGGGTTTTGCGACGGATTTGCGACCATTTTTACCGTCGCAAATCCTCAGTTTTCTTGTAGTGTTCCGAGGTCGAAATCGTAACTTGCGAGGTGCTCGGCTTATTTGTTCGTTTCAACCTCTTCGTGCGGACCGGAATCCGGCTTTATTGATCCTGGGAGCGAGACTTGGCTCGGCTTACCCCGTTTAATTCGTGCGAGACTGGGCTCGGCTTTTAAAAACCGACGAGCTAAGTTTTTTTAGGCTTAAGCATCGAAGGGGTGGGTTATTTCACCACTGCATTCGTGCGGAACGCGTTTGAAATTAATCGCCTGGCCAGGGCGTCAATGTTGTTTGGGCAGCCGGACTGCGTATCGAAGCGGAAGAGTTTTCGGTAAAAAAAAAAATTTTAATAATTTTATTAAGTATAGCTGGACCTCCGAAAAGGCTGCCTACGTACCCTTAAGAAGGGATCAAGCCGATCGTAGTTCGCAATACAAAGTAGAATTTCTTTTTTTTTTTTTTTTTTTTTTTTCTTTTCTTCTCTTTTTTGTGTTTTTTTGTTTTTTTGTTTTTTTTTTTTTTTAGTAGTGGGTAGCTCGTGGGTTCTCGAACAGAACTCTTTGGTTGATGAAGTTGCTTTGTTAATAGTAGTAACGCTTGACATTCATGATGTTCCAAGATCGTGGGATTGCCTCTCCCGCCATAGTTGTAAGTTCGAATACTCCTGGCCTGACGATCTTTGAAATGATGTAGGGTCCTTCCCAACTTGCGCCGAGCTTGCCTGCGTTTTCCTCTCGTGTGTTTTCGAAAACCCTTCGCAAGACGAGGTCGCCTTCTTAAATATGTCGTCCTCGTACCTTCTTGTTATAGTAACGGGCTGCGAGTTGCTGGTAGTTTTGAATCCTTAGCAGCGCCTGGTCCCGTTCACCTTCTAGGAAGTCGAGTTGATCCTTCATCATTTCGTCGTTTGTGTTTGGGTCTTGAGCGATCATTGTATGTCGAAGTCCGGAGATGCCCACTTCCGCGGGTGACATGGCTTCTACTCCGTGTGATAAAGAGAAGGGAGTCCTGTTCGTCGATCGCCGTGGAGAGGTTCGATGTGACCAGAGTACTCCGTCGAGCTCGTCCGCCCAGGCGCCTTTCTTCGCATCGAGGCGTTTTTTGAGGCCGTCGAGGATTGTTTTATTTGTCGCTTCGGCCTGCCCGTTGCCTTGGGGATAGCGTGGTGTCGATTTGCTTANAATAGTAGTAACGCTTGACATTCATGATGTTCCAAGATCGTGGGATTGCCTCTCCCGCCATAGTTGTAAGTTCGAATACTCCTGGCCTGACGATCTTTGAAATGATGTAGGGTCCTTCCCAACTTGCGCCGAGCTTGCCTGCGTTTTCCTCTCGTGTGTTTTCGAAAACCCTTCGCAAGACGAGGTCGCCTTCTTAAATATGTCGTCCTCGTACCTTCTTGTTATAGTAACGGGCTGCGAGTTGCTGGTAGTTTTGAATCCTTAGCAGCGCCTGGTCCCGTTCACCTTCTAGGAAGTCGAGTTGATCCTTCATCATTTCGTCGTTTGTGTTTGGGTCTTGCGCGATCATCGTATGTCGAAGTCCCGAGATGCCCACTTCCGCGGGTGACATGGCTTCTACTCTGTGTGATAAAGAGAAAGGAGTTCTGTTTGTCGATCGTCATGGAGAGGTTCTATGTGACCAGAGTACTCCGTCGAGCTCGTCTGCCCAGGCGCCTTTCTTCGCATCGAGGCATTTTTTGAGGCCGTCGAGGATTGTTTTATTTGTCGCTTCGGACTGCCCGTTGCCTTGGGGATAACGGGGTGTTGATTTGCTTAGTCTGATCTTCCATCGTGCGCAAAAGTCTTCGAAAATAGTTGAGATAAACTGGGAGCCGTTGTCAGTGACGATCTCGTAAGGAAGTCCGTGGCGGCAAATAATGAATTTCCATACAAACTGCTGGACGTTGCGGGCGTGTATCTTGGCATATGACTCTGCCTCTACCCATTTCGTGAAATAATCCGTCATTACTAAGACGAAACGCTTTTGACGGGATTGCGGGAGTGGCCCGATGATGTCCATCGCCCATCGCATGAAAGGGTAGGGGGCCGTGGAAGCCGTCAGCAGTTCTGAGGGTACCCGGATTACCGGAGAGTGGCGTTCACACTTTTCGCATCGCGCGACAAACTTCTCGCAATCTGTTATCATTGTTGGCCAGAACACGCCGTGCTTTTTTATCTTCAAGGCTAGGGCTCGTCCACCCGAGTGGTTACCTCCTGCTCCTTCGTACGTTTCCTTCATAACGTTCTGCACTTCTTGTCCGTGAATACAATTTAGCAGGACCCGAGAGGCGCTCCACCGAAAGAGGGCGCCCCTGAGGAGAGTGTAGTGGGCGCTTCTTGCCTTGAGGCGCCGGGCGGCCCATTTATCCGGCGGTACCTCTCCATCGGCCAAATACATCTTGATTTCATCCCTCCAATCTATTTCGATGGGTTCACCAGCTCTGTCCATTGGTTCACAATTTGTCTCGTCGGCGTCATCGAGGCCCTCTTCGAGTTCGGCTATAAGGCATACACCTTTTGATAGTTCGATGCTGGGCTTGGCGATGCTTTCTACTGGTATCATTCGGCGTAGATCCGGATCGGATGTTGAGGCAAGGGCTGCCAAAGCGTCGGCTGGCGAGTTGTCGCTTCGCGGGATTTTGGTGAGGACAAAACTCTCGAAGACTTCGGCGAGATTTTTGACGACCCTTAGGTAGGCCTCCATTCGGTCATTTTTAGCTTCGTACTCTCCGTTGAACTGGCTGGCGACGAGTTGCGAGTCGCAGAAAACTTGTATTTGTTTTGCCTTGATTGCTTTCGCTAACCTTAAGCCGGCGATGAGTGCTTCGTATTCCGCCTCGTTGTTTGATGCTGTGAACTCGAGTCGGAAGGATTGCTCGAGGATCTCACCGGTTGGCGATATTAACCGAATTCCGACTCCTGATCCGTTGCGAGACGAGGAGCCGTCGACGTACAAAGACCATTTTTCTTCGAGAGGGGTGCCGTTTTTAGCAGAATCCGGGGGTAACTCGACGAGGAAATCCGCGAGTACTTGGGATTTTGCACAAGTCCTGTTTCTGTAGTCGATGTCGTATTCGCTTAGTTCGACCGCCCACTTTGTCATTCGTCCTGATTGAGTGTGATTGAAAGTATGGTCGTAGCTTTCGTGCTGAGGTGACTACGGCTAGCGCGAGTTTTTCCATCGTTGGATACCTGCTTTCCGGACCGTCGAGTGATTTGCTCACGTAGAATATTGGTTTTTGTTCGCCGCGATCTTCCTTGACGAGGACACCGCTGACGGCGGAGTGCGAGACAGCCACATAAAGGTACAAAGTTTCGCCGAGGTCTGGTTTTGCTAAGACCGGCGGTGTTGATAAATATTCTTTGAGCTGACCAAAAGCTTCTTCGCACTTGTTGTCCCATTCGAAACGTTTGTTACCGCGAAGGAGTTGGTAAAAAGGGAGGCATCTGTCCGTAGATCGAGCGATGAATCTATTCAGCGCGGCGATTCGTCCCGTGAGTCCCTGAACTTCGCGAGTATTCTTCGGGGAAGGCATGTCGATGATTGCGGCTATCTTCTTTGGATTGGCTTCGATTCCTCTTTTAGTCACGAGATATCCAAGGAACTCTCCTGTTTTAACGGCAAAGGTGCATTTATCCGGATTTAGCTTCATGCCGTATTCGTTCAAACTCTTGAAGCAGGTTCGCAAGTGCTCGACGTGGTCATCGGCGTTGAGTGACTTTACGAGCATATCGTCGATATAAACTTCCATCGTTTTCCCCAGCTGGTCGGCAAACATCTTGTTTACTAAGCGTTGGTACGTTGCTCCCGCATTTTTCAGGCCGAAAGGCATGACTTTGTAGCAGTACGTTCCTCGATCAGTGATGAAAGAAGTTTTCTCGCGGTCGTCGGGATGCATCATTATTTGATTGTAACCCAAAAAAGCGTCCATGAAAGACAAAAGCTCGTTTCCCGCAGTCGCCTCTACCAAACGATCGATATGCGGAAGCGGGAAGCTATCTTTGGGACATGCCTTGTTAAGATCCGTGAAGTCGACGCACACTCGCCATTTGCCGTTCTTCTTTTTGACGACTACCGGGTTGGCCAACCAGTCGGGGTATCGGACTTCCGTAATCGAGCCGGCCTTCGATAACCGTTCGACCTCGTCATTCACAGCCTTGGCACGCTCTGGGCCGAGCTTTCGTCGCTTTTGCCTGATTGGTTTAACAGTAGGATCGACTTGAAGTTCATGTTGAGCGAGGGCGGGAGGAATCCCTTTCATATCGTCGGTTTTCCATGCGAATGTGGAAACGTTTTCTCGTAGGAAATCAGTGAGTTTGTCTCTGAGCTCATCGTTTAGTTCTGCTCCGATGCCGACGCATCTTTCCGGATCTTGTATGTCGATGTTGGTTCTGATAATTTCTTCGCGCTGTTGATCGTCCGGGGGTGGGAGTTCGCTTGGTCCTTGGGTTGCGATCAGACACGTTTGCCCCGCCTTTCGCAGCTTATGTTCGGTGATGAAGCAGGTTCTTGCCATTCGTTGGTTTCCTCTAACCGTGAAGATGTCACTCGAGGTTGGGAATTTTATGCATTGGTGATAGATTGATGGGACTGCTTTCATCCCATTTAGCCAGGGGGTGCCGAGGATAGTGTTGTAGATGGCCGGCTTATCGATGACGACGAACTTGACAACCTTTGTCGTTCGTCCAACATAGACCGGGAGTTTTATGGTTCCGATCGTCATGGTGGTGTCCCCCGCAAATCTTGTGAGTGGCTTCGTGCTTGCTTTAAATTCAAAACTTTCGAGCTCCATTCTCTGGAGAGTTTCCTTAATGATGAGATCCACTGTGCTCCCGGTGTCGATCAAAACACGGGTAACTTCGCAATCTCCGATTCGGAGCTCGATGACGAGAGGGTCGTTGTGAGGCGTATCCACTCCCTCGATGTCGTCTTCTGTGAAAGATATGTCGTTGCCGATTTTAAGTTCGTCGTTGGCATTGCGCTTCCACGGTTTAGCTGCGATCGTTCTTTGTTCGTAACTTTTGATTGATCGGACAGAGTCGTTACACGTGGGAAGTCCTCCCATTATCATGTTGATTCTTCGTCTTGCCGGAGCTGGGGCGTTGCCTTGTCCTTGGTCGTCGGGTTCGCGTTTTGGAGGTGCCATGTCTGCGTTGATAGGTCCAACCGGCGGATTTGGTGCGATGACGGCGAGTTGTCGCCGGGCCTCTTCTTGTGCGAGTCGGAATCGTTCTCCCTCGTTTCTTGGTTGCGGGGCTTCGCGCCTTTCGTTCAGTCTCCGTGTTTGGTTGCAACCTGACTCTTGGAGCTCTCTCCTATAGCGTGCCATGAGGTCGTTTTGTAGATGACGACATTCTTCGTCTGAATGTCCGTAGCGCTTGTGAAAAGTACAATATGGTCTCGATCCGATGGATGTGTCGTGGCTATTTGGTCGGATATACTTGTTGGAGCGCCCACCTTGCTGGTTGAATTGTGCGTCCTCGATGACGAAAGTAGACGACCTGCTACCTCTGCTGTTTCTTTGGTAGTTACCGTCGAGATGTTGGCGCGGTTCGTAGTAGTCCTCCTTCAGCTTCTCCTTCGGACTCTGCGCTTTTGGGACAACATACTTCTTCCCCTTCTCGATTTTTTCTTCCTCTATTTCGATAAAGACTGTTGCTCTGTGTAGCGCGTCTTCCAGGGTATGTGGTTTGTTTTTTCTCATCTCCTCGTAGAAACTCGATTCATACCAGAGCCCGTTGCGCAGTGCTGGAATCGACGCACTGTCTGATATCGACACCTTCGAGACAATGTTCTTGAATTTGCTAACGTATGACCGTAAAGACTCCTTTGGGCCTTGCTTTAACGTATATAGGTCGGCCTCACATGCTCCCTGTTCTATGTACATGGAGTAGTGTTTAACGAAAGCCAATGTGAGGTCTTCATAGCTATTGATCGAATTCGCTTTGAGTTTAGTGAACCAACTTAAAGCCCCGCCGGTTAGGTTTTCTACGAACAGTTGACAGTACCATGCGTTGCGTTCTTCGGGAGAGAACTGGGTTCGGCAAGTCGCGACGCTGAATGCGCTTATAAACAGCATAGGGTATGTCGTCCCGTCGTAGGCCGTGATCTTGATTTTGCCTGGATGCCGGGCTGTGGAGTTGGTTATTTTGCTCGTGAATGGGGTATTCTGCGCTTCCTTGAGTACCCGATCTATTTCTGGCGCCGAGCTCGTTGCCTGGTGGACTCGCGAAGTCATCTGTTTTAGCTGTTGTTTGATGCCCTCGAGTTCGCTGTTTTGATTTTGACGATTAGGAGCATCGTTTGGACGTTCGATGTGCTCTTGGCGTTGGTGATCGCTGTTCGCCGGTTGTCTCTGATCCCTTCGTTCTTGGCTGTCTATCGGGGGATGCCGTTCGCCCTGGTCATTTAGGTCGGCGGTCTGGTCCCCGAACAAAACTCGTTGTAGATGTGGGGTGTAGGTGGTTTACCTTGGCATCTGGCCTCTGTCGTTAGCATTGTGGAGGTCGTCAAATCGGCAATGGCACACTTGTTGAGCCGTGGCCAACTCGTCCAGTCGTTCGTTAGTCCCGCGTGTGTTATCGTTTATCTGGGTGATGAGCGTCTGGAGTAAAGCCGAGATGTCAGATCGTGGCGACGCGTTGTTTGCGGGTGCTTCCATCCTTGCGGCACCTGTCGGGAAGGATGTCCTTGTCGCAGTTAGGAAAGTCGGTCCCATCGGTGGCGTGTAAGTTCGGTATGCCGAGGCCATTGAGGTCGGTCTCGCTGTCGTTACTGGAGTCAGCGTTTCTGATGTGCCGTAAGTTGGCATCGCTGATAATGATGATATCGGCATTTCTGACCCGGTGGGGGTTGGCCTTGCCGATGTTCCGAAGATCGTCGTTCCCGAGGCAGTGGCGGTTGTCGCGGCCGAAGTTGAAGAGGTTGGTTTTGTGGATGCAGGAGTCGTACCTTCCGTCATCGATGATCGTATTTTTTTTTGTAAAGTGTAGAAATGTTCACCCTCCCCACAGACGGCGCCAAATGTTGATACCGAAATATGATTATCATGAATAAGTAAAAAAGATGGGTTCGGAACTTTCTTATACGAAATATTGAAATCGGTGATTACAATAGAAATCGTCGAAAAGACTTAATCGAAAAATACAACGAGAAAAATCGTAAATGTCGTAAGTCGAGAAATTTGGGGGTTCTCTCTGGAATTTGGGATTCCCATTTCCTCATCCTCTCCCGGTATTTATAGGAAAATGTTGGTTGCGGTTTTTGACGGGAATGGACCCCACGGGTCTCGTTTCCGGACTTTTAACGGAAATAACAATTTGGACCAGACCAAATTTATGGGCTTTAAGCCCAGTACCAACAAACACAACTACTGAAATCCAAACAGAAGGAGTATAAAACAATAGAACAATGTTACCTTATCATCTTGCAAGCTCCAACCGCATATAATCTCTCGCAATCAGCTTCACCGGATTCCTAAACTTGTTCTCCCAATTCGCTTGATCTTTTTTTCAAATTTGAAGTAAATGACAGGAGAAATCACTCCCAATCTCTCCCAATCGACTTTGAAACAACAAAAAATTGTAGAGAATCTCACTTTGAGAGTTTAGGGTTCGACGGTTTATGTTTTGATTTGGGGGTTTTGAATATTCGATGAATTTGAGGATCTTAATATCGGGTTTCAAAAACATGTTGTTTTGTTTACAAATCGTGCTGTTTCAATGTACAAACATGTCGTTTTCTATTAGTTCAAAATGCAGCGTTTTATTTAACTGTGTTCCGTTCTGTTTTAACGTTTACGGTAGACGGAGGAGATTTACGTTAACAGACTTTAACGTAAGGGGTTTTATCAATAAATTATTAATTGAGAAGTTTTCATACGAATGATGTTTAATTGAGGGGTTTTATTACTAAAAACCCTTTTTTCTTCACCTTAAGACAAAGCTAATAAGTGTTCTTGACATTTAACTACATCTTTTATATTTGGTCTACAACAGGTTGACTGTTGCGAGTGTTGAAAGTGTTATATAACTCAAACATCTTGGTTTAACTATTACATAAGACGATAGAAATTGAGACAGATGTTAGTCAACTTTTTGTTTTTTACATGTTTACTTTTGTTTGATTTGATAGCTATAATAATTTTCAGTTTTTATCTAGAGAGTTGAGGTTATAAGTCATTGAATGCATCCACATAAAAAACTTAATTTGATTGGTCTACATCAATATTATCATTAACCTAAAAATGTTAAAGTTTAAATAAATTAAAAAAACTCCAGAGAAAAGAAAACTATCATAACACAATAGAAAATTAACATAAAAAGTTTAACTAAAAAATAAATAAAAATAAGTTATGTCAAAATTCTAAATTTATAGCGTTTATCAGAATAAAATAGAAACTCAATGTTGCAAAACATAAACTAACAAAAAAACAAATATGAAAATCAATAACAAAAAAAATTAAATTAACAAAAAACATTAAGAAAATAAAATCAATATATAAAAAGTTAAATTAACAAATGAAAAAGTCGTATAAAAAAACTAACTTGATATTTAAGCTAACGTTTTGAAAAGTAAATATAGAAAGTTTTACTACAAAATAAAAATAATTTTTTTTGTAGCAATTCAAATCCGCATTATGAATTTATGATGATTACAATAAAAATTAACACTAAAAAATAAAATTTAGCAAAGAAAAAAATCCATGTAAAAAAAAAATTAACTTGATATCTATGCTAACTATTTGAAAAATCAACTACAAAATAGCTTAATTATAAAAAAATACATATTTCCTAAGTATATCAAACATACAAATTTTTTTTTATAAATTAAAGGGAAATAAAATATAAAATTACTATCAAATGATGTAAAGAAACAAAAAATGACCGAGAAATAAAATTAATTTTAAAAAAAATTAAGAAAATTTCAGATTTTTAATGTATTATTATCTACTATATGAATAACTTTTCAAAGTTGTACTATGTTACACGAATTCTACATCAAATATATATTTAAAAAATACAAAGAATAATACACTAGCTGCTTATGGTTTTAAACCTAACATGTTAAGATTTATTACATATTTTGATTTTTTGACAGAAGATACAGAGAAAACAAGAAACAAGAAAGAAAAAAATATAACTATACAATACAGACTTAAATCCGAAAATTAACAGACAGTAAGAATTGGCAGACAGACAATAAACTGGAAATCCATTAAATGTGTTCACATAAGATTTAAAACCACCAATCAAATTATGTCAAACCATCATTTTAATTAAATCTTAAGAAAATGTCAAGATTTACAGAAAAATAATAATCTCTTTACAAAATAAAATGGAAATTACTATCAAAAATGTTTTTAAAAAATAACAAAAAATTCCAAATCAACATTGTAATTAAATCTTAAGAAAAATGTCAAGATTGACAGAAAAAAAAAATCATCTCTTTCAAAATAAAATGGAAATCAGTATCAAAAAAATTTAAAAGAAAAATTAACAAAAGAGATTAAAGATTCATTAAAACAATCATCTTTTTCTATTGAAAATGGAAGTAAATATCAAATTTTAAATTAACAAAAAAAGGAAAATAAATTGGTATTTAGCTAACTCTTTTTTGCACAAAAAAAAGAAGCTAACTCTTTGAAAAAATAAGGCTAATTCTTTAGAATGAGCACCCAAGTATCTGACACACAATTGTATACCTAATTATATGTATATCTAAATTTAAAGTAACTAAAATTAAAGACGACATGGTCCACATCTAATATTTTAGATTATATATACTCACATATCAATAAATAATATATTACTTAACATTAGTTATAATTCAACAAATATTTATTACTATTTTTTATTATATATATAAAAAAAAACTATTTAGACCTTGCTTGGTGTAGAATTGACTATAAGCTGTTAAAACTTTAAGAATTATAACTTTAAAAATCTTAAAGTCAATGATTTATTACTTAAAAAAATGTACCATCGAAAACAAAACAGAATAAGATGTAAGTGCTTTTAAGAGCATTTTTAGAACTTTTATTACTTTAAAATCAATAAAGTTTGATTGGTAAATAAAATACTACAATAATTTACCAATTTTGAAAGCCTTAAAAGCCTCTATATATATAAAGTTACCTTTTCTCTCTTCTCCTTCCGCCACGTCAACCGCCCGCTCAGCTCATCTTCATACATTTGTTTTTACAACACCTTCCAAAGCCCATTTATATTTTACAACTCATGCTTCCATTTCCTCATCTTTCTAATTCGGCCGAAATTGAATTCCAGCCCACCTCAAATTCTATTTCCTCATTCCAGGCCACTTCAAATTCTATTTCTTGATCTTTCTAATTTGGCCAAAAATTAAATACCACCCACCTCAAACAACCCATTTGTACTCAGCCAAAAAACATAAATGTCGTCCTCACTCCATCTTCTTCTTCCAAAATCTCCGTTGCCGCTAACCTCCATGAAAGAACTTCTCGGTGGTCTCCATAGAAGCCCTCCTCCCAGATTCTTAATCTCAAATTCTTAATTGTCATGAAGACACCTCATCCTCCACATCATTGCCACATCATATTTTTTAATCTAATTTTTTAATCGCAAATACGGTTCAAGTATAGTAATATAAGGATAGGGCAATTGAGATTTGGTTGGGGATAAGAGAGTTGATTTGGGTGCAGAGTATCGTCTGAATTGTTGACAGTTGAGAAGTTGTATCCATTGATTATCATCACGGCGTGAAGCGGAGGACCTTCTTTGTGGTCTTCATTTGCTTCTCGCTCGGTCTCTGGGAATTGAATTCAACTCATTGGGTTGAAATTCATGTTCTTTTCAGGCAATTATAAGCCCAGATAAAATCGGATTCAAATAATGATCAATTGTTAGGTTTCTTGCGCTATTGGGCTACATAAGGGGCTATGAACACTCTTCAATTGTCCGCTTCGAAATTAACACGAACTCTACATGAAGAAATATGCACATTCATTTTCATATAATTTAAGTAACACAACACAATGAGTAATAAAATAAATCAAAACATGGCCATAACACCAAACACATACGAATATTCGAAAATTACCAAATATTAAATAACATTAGAAAAATAAACATAAATAATATAAATATATATATATATATATATATATATATATAAATATATAATCCTCCTGCAAAATGAAAGTAAGAAAGTATAGATCAAGATTTGACGTGAGCGAATATTATAAGAACTAAAAGATATATCTAAGGAATAGAAAATGTATAATGATCCAACACAAAAGTAGAATAATTATACTATGAAAAATACAACTAAAGATTAATGACAAAAAAACTCCCGCGCGAAGCGCGGATCAACCACTAGTTTAAAATAAAACCCTAAACCCTAAACCCTAAACCCTAAACCCTAAACCCTAACCCCAAAAACCTAACCCCTAAACCCTAACCCCAAAACCCTAACCAATATAAAGTAGTAAATTTGTTTCGGTGATGGATGAGGTTATCTTCTAGAAGTTTTGGTCATCGATAAGTGGAGATGAGGAACATAGTACTCGAGGTGTGCTCAATCGCAGCTATATGTGCACTTTTCTTCTAACAGATTCGCGTGGATATTGTGTTATGATTAGTTTTCGGTGGACAAATAGTGGTCAATAAAAAGAATGATATCCATGAATAAGGGTTCTCTCTAAACAAAAATTATTAAGCATCTCCAAATATTTTCATAAGTTTGTAAAGAGTAATGATGTTTTCATATTTTGTATAAATTATTTCTGCTTTCGCAAGTTTTTTAACGAACTTATTAAAAAATAAAAAGAATGATAAAAATAAAACAATGTTTTAGCAATACTCCTTAAGATTGATTGTAATACTTGTCTAGAATTCGAGGAAATCATAGTGGACATAACTCTTTTGGATATAACTATGATGGACACAATACTCGTGGACACAACTCTAATGGACACAGAACTCTTGGACGAGAAGTTTGCATTTCACATCCATAACCTCTATTCAAGTTTCTATAGCAACTATACCAATATAAAATTGTAAATTTGATTCGGTGATGAATGAGGTTATCTTCTAGAAGTCTGGATCATCCAGGGAGCCCCACATCCCTCTAGGATCCAATCTCCATATCTTTGGCTCAAATCACCTCCAATTGCTCCAAATCACCAACTAAAGCCACTCCATGACATGATTAGGAAAAATGCAGTATATACAACGTAAATATGCTCAAATGCAATTATAAAAAGACCTAAATGAGTGTAGAAAACAAGATTAAAATGCTAAAAATCTATAAGCATCAACTATCACTGCATTTCATAAATCAATCTCATTCATATCACAAGCAAAACAAATTAGTTAATTATAAAATTCCATACATAACATTAAAGTCTCAAAGGAAGCAGAACCCAAAACTTCCATACAACACAATTACTGTATAAGTCTAAGAGGTAAGAGAGCCCACAGCTTCGCAATTCTGGACATGTTTTGGCTGAAATTAATCTCCCGTTCAGGAGGTTGAGGAATGTGTACTGCATGATGGAATCCAGCCACGGGTCTTAACTGCAACTTACCTATGAATTGGATAACGGAATCAGCTGCCAACCACCTCGCATCAATCAAGTTAAAATCTCCACCATTAATCATGTCATTCAGAAACTGATCATGTAGAACGTTGAACCGAGCCACCAGAGCTAGGTACTCCACACTGTTTAGAATTGCTAGATCCGGATTGATAAAATCGATGACAAGAGTCCACCCCAAAATGCGCAAAATCTTCTTCATCTGAAAAGAAAAAAAAAAGGTCATAATAATCAAATAGAGACTAAATTACAGATTGAAAAGCAAATAAACAAATACCTCATCAACAGCTAATGATATATGTGGGTGCTGATCATATAGGTGAGCGCCAATGATACCCCTGTAGTTACTCATATTTAATCCTTGTTCATTCAGATTTATCACAGCATTCAACACCCCATTGAATTGGTTAGTCCGATTGATATATCTTTGAGTCCACTCAGTTCTGTCAGCACACCAAGCAGGAAAATGATCTGGAATTGCACCACACTAAAAAAAAAAAAAAAAGAAGCAATCGAGATGATGAATACAATAGCAAAAATTAAACAGTACTTAATATGCAAAAGAAAAAAATAATCATCATACCATAGCACAGTAGGTCTCCCTACAGATTTCACATTGTACATTATAGACGCTCCCATGTTCAAAATGAATCACCGACTGTTGACCGCAAGCTGGACAATTCACCATTCTCTAGGAATGAAAAAAAAAAAAAAAATTATTCTCAAGGAATGACAGAGTCGATAGATAGAGAGAGAGAGAGATAGCATCGAATTTATAGAATAAGCAGAAGAAACGAATATCACTAAAGTATGTAAATTTTATAGAATCGAAGGGTTGTATTAAACGAGACCGCTATAGTCTTCGAGCGTGTTAGATCCGTGAGAGTGAAAGAATCGAAGATTACCTCGGACTCCGAGAACAATGGTGAAGGGTTGTATTAAACGAGACCGCTATAGTCTTCGAGTGTGTTAGATCCGTGAGAGTGGAAGAACTAGGAACACCGGAGAGAATGACCTTCTTACTGGCGGCGAGAGAGTGAGCGCAGACTGCTCAGATATCGGGCCAGTTTGGAAATGGAAAACCCTTAGAAAAAAAGAAGTGAGAGGAAGAAGTTACGTCCATTGATTTTATTATTATCAACGGTGGATATTAAAAGAGGTGTGATCCTTGCCTCTAACGATTAGCCAATGAAAAACCAATCTTTTTTTATTTGCATTTTAAAAGTTTTAACATTTTTTTTTAATTTTGTCTAATTAGTAGTTTAATTGTGTTTATATGTTGTAAATTAATAGAAGATAAACTATATATTATTAAACAATTTAAAAATTATTTGATGGATATCTCACTTATAATCAATTTTGTTTGCAAAATGGTTATATTTTTTTAATTTTGTAGTGTTTGATTTAGTTTTTATGTTTAAGGGTTAAAATTCATAATTTAGGGTTTGGGATTTAAGTTTTAAGATTTGGAATTTGGAGTTTTAAGAATTTAGAAAATTATCAAATCAATTTCAAAATCTTTTATAAGTGTTAGTTTTAGAGTTTATTGTACTCTTATACCCTCAACTCCAAACCCTATACCCTAAACTCTAATTCAAAAACTTACTAACTTTTTCTTCTTATTTTGTATTTTGTAATAGTTTTTTTTATTCTATAAATTTTATGTTCTTAGTATGAAATAATAATTTGTGTTTTTTTGAAATTTAGAAATAGAAAAAAATATTGTACAAATGTGAATCTCTATACCCTAAATCAAACACTTATTAAATCCATAAAATTTTATTGTATTTCTATTGTTAATACCCTAAACCCTAAATCATATTTCCTAAACTCTAAATCAAATATAATGATTTTTCATTTTTATTTTGTAAGTTTTAGTTGTTAGTTGTCAATTGATTACGTTCTTTTTTATTGATTTTGGAGAATGTTAAGAGATTGATAAAACAAAAAAACAAAAAACTACGTTTTATTGAAGTATCAATATAGAACAATTTCAAGTCAAGATATGGTCACAAACAGCTTGTAGTATAGAATTTGCATAAATATACAAAAATACATTTCCTGTCAAAGAGCTCCAAAATGCCTAAATCTACAAATACATTTCCAAATGTCAGGAACTCAAAAATTTTGCTTGGGAAAGCTGTTTGGCTTCGATGTCCTGGAGTCTGAGACCATGCTCAGCCTGCAGAGAAACCAACAAAAGAAAAGGAAATGTACAAGTTTGCATTGACTTGTTTCTCCAATGATAGAGCCAGCTCCATGACTACAACTTAAAACCCTGACGAAAATATGCATATCTAGCTAGTCACTCATTCCAAATCATTCATCACTATGTTAGATTCTTAGATGCTGATGAAAACCCACAACTGTCTACAAAACTATTCTTAAGAACATGGTATCAATGTCAACTCTAATAAGTTTCTCCAAAATCTATGACTCAGAATGCACATATATGAAACTTCCCTTGGAGCTTTCAGTTGACCATCAAACTCTCAGTCAAGAGTAAACTCACCATCTGTTCTTGCTTTCACTGCATGATACTTCACAGGAATTCCTGAAAAAATCAAGAATTATAATTGCGTTTCTTTCTTAATAGTTTAGAACCAAAGTAAACCAAAGATGGCCTGGAACACACCTAAAAGAAGACATACAAGAGACTGAAATCCAATACTACCTCATACTATTGATCAACGGCCATTAAGGCAGAGACTCTTGCCTTTGTCCATTGGGATTCATGAAGCATAGAGCTCCCAATTTCCCAAAAAATGTTCAGAACTCTTTCTGCATCTTCAGGATATGCCTCGGTATCCACTTTAGAAGAAGGCATACACTGCAAGGCTTCCTTAATAACCATATCTATGAGTTCCTCCTCCGTATAAGTCTTGAGAGTATCAGTCCTGCATCAAAATCTGAATTTATGTAATTTGTTCATGAAAATACAGCAGAATCAATAAATCCTTTGTAATTCACCGAAACGACAACGAATCCAAATCATTAAACCGCAAACAGAGAATGGAAATAGAAAAAGGATGGATCTAAGAGAGGAGAAACGTTACACAATGTTTGTCGATGGAGGAGAAGATCAACCACATCAAAGGGTTCTTTGCAGTTAGCGAAAGAGAAGGCTTTAAAAATCAACAGCAAGAAAGAAAAAATCAATTTTGGCTTACCTTTATTAGATCTGGAGTCTCTCGCATACGCCGGAGCAAAGACTCCGCCTTGATCCTGTGTAGCGATTGAGGTCTTGATGCGGTAGCGTCTCATCATCTACTTCCATCATCGCCGTTAATAACTTCTAGTTCTCTTTGTTCTCCATCTTCTGCTTCGAGTTTGGGTTTGAAATTATAAAGGGAAATCAGCAGATGTTTTTGCAGAATTTTTTAAACCCTAGATCGAGAGAATCGAGTAAAACGGAGCAGAAAGAGAGCATAGAGGGAAGATGGTCGAAGATGGTCGGGTAATTGCTGGGATTTCTTTGAGCGGGACTCAGATTGTGAGAATATTTGGAGAATCGAGAGCAAAAGGGGGAGAATGGTGAAGAACACGACGAAGAGGAAGAAGATGAAAAATTAGGTAGTAATTGGAGATTTTTTTTGTTTTGGAGCCAAATTGAAAATAGAAGCCTAATTTTTTTGTCGCGGGGATAATTTTTCTTTTGTCCGCCGCCTGAATCTATGATGGCGCTTGCTGTGTGTATCCGCTATTATAGATAAGATAAAATATCAAAACGACACACATAAGTTTTTAAATTAGTCAGATTACATATGATAGCGTTTCTATATAAACAAACGCTATCTAAAATTTAGGGGTAAGCTAATCATAGCATTAGTGAACAAAACGCTATCTTTTAATGCTATTAAAATCCAATATTCTTGTAGTGTATATAGCTGCGATTGAGCACACCTCGTCTCCACTTGACGATGACCTAAACTTCTAGAAGATAATCTCATCCATCAACGAAACAAATTTACAAATTTATATTGGTGTAGTGGCCATAAGAAACATGAATAGAGAGAGGTTAGGGATGTGAAATGCAAACTTCTCGTCCATGAGTACCGTGTTCATTAGAGTTGTGTCCACGAGTATTGTGTCATCATAGTTATGTCTACTAGGATTTCCCGAAGTTTGGTTGCAATACTTGTTAAGAATTTGAACAATACTAGTGGACAAAAATCTTTTGGACGGAACTATAGTGGACACAATATGCGTGGAGACAACTCTAATATACACTCTACTCATGTACGAGAAGTATGCATTTCACTTCTCTAAGCTCTATTTAAGCTTCTTATAACTATTACACAAATATAAATTTGTTAATTTACTTCGGTTATGGATGAGATTCTCTTTAAGAAGTTTGGGTCACCAATAGGTGGAGATGAGGAAAATTGTATTCGGGGTTTGGGGGATATATAAGCATATTTCTTCTTATAGGTTTCTCTGGATATCTTGCTATAGTCATTTTAACATGGACAAATAGTGGTGGATAAAAGAGTCATATCCATGAATTATGGAATTTTCTAAAAAACGAATTAATAAGCATCTCCGAATGTTTTCATAAATATGTAAAGGGAAATGTAATTATTAAAAAAAATAATGTTTTTTCATTACACATTAAGATTAATTGTTATATTTGTCTAGAATTCGAGCAATCCTAGTGGATAATACTCTAATACTAGTGGATAAACTCTGTTGGATATAACTATGGTGGATGATATAAGCATGGATGCTTATACATCAGGAGCTAGCAAACAAAGGAGCCGTGGAGCTAAAGGAGATGGAGCCACGCTTGTAGCTGAGAGAGAAGGAGACTTTGTAGCTGATTCTGGAGGAGCTAAGGAGCTAAGGACTACACACCATCAGTCATTATACTCAGGAGAGCCCCCTGACCGAGCTACATCAAGTCAGAAACCACTTAGAAGTGAAGAAGAAGGCCTTAAACCAAAGAAGAGGCCAAATGAGCTATTTAAGGAAAGTCCGAACATATGTTATAAAAACATATCATTCGACCCACTCTTATCATTCACGAAAGCTAAGGAGATCCACAAACCGTCCTTGGTTCAATCCCAGCCAACATTAAACCAAGAAGATCCATTCAAATCCCCAAAACCACCAAACCGTCCAATTGAAGTCTCTGCCGAGCTAGATAAGGAAACCATGTATAAATGTCTATCCAAGACATTATATGCGACCTCCCCTACGTCCACAGCAGTCCACACAAGCCTACCACACCAGAACAAGTCAAGACCTCGCTCCCTTTAAAGCCAAACGGCTAGTAGCATTAAAAGCTAACGGCTAGAAGATCATTTCCTAACATTTTCAGCTTGATCTTTTCATTGTTTTTAATTCTTGTTACCGTTATTTTCTTTCATTTCTGAGCCTATATAAGCTCATTTCCCTTGTATCTTTTCATTCACCAAATTATTAATCAATAAATTTTTATTTTGTTTCAAAGAAAAGTTCATCTTTGTTTACAACTTGTTCCTGCAATTTATTAAGTTCTTTTTGAGGGATTCAGAGAGCTTGTAAAACGTGTAGAGTCTAGTTGTTCTTATGAGGATTAGCCCTTGAAGAACTAGAGTCTAAACGCTTAGTACTTGGAGTTCAAGTGCAATCGGTTTATCAAATCATCAAACCATTCATCCATCATTTCAGCTTAAGTGACGATTTCAAGGCAAACAATATTTGGAGAATTTCCAGTCTTGTGTCATTGGTATCAGAGCTAAAAGCTCCTATCCCAGGTGTTTTCTATTCCTTTTCAACCTTTGCATTTTTTTTTCATTAATAAAAACTCAAAAAAAAAATATTGTTTATGTTTTGCTTGTTCTTGTTTCCAGAAAATCAACATAAAAAAAAAAAATTCATTGCTTCTGTTTGCTTGATCTGATTCTGTTCTTGTGTTTTCATTTCCATTACCAAAAATCAAAAAAAAAAGAAGTGTTTCTATTGTTTCTGCATTTGTGTTCTTGTGTTCTTTCTGCATTGTTTTGAATCCATAAGTCAACCTTTTGGCTGGCCAAGCGTGTTTTTATTTCTTTTATGGAAAGGTGTATTTGCATCCATCCCATATATGTCTCTCATATTCACTACGGGGGGTGTATTGAAACTGAAATTTGGGAGAATTTGGAATGATTTGACTTTTAATGAAATTTTAGATGATTTTGAGTGAATTAAGAAATTTCTTATGATTTGTTATTAAAGTCTATGAAATCCCACCTAAAACTATGGGATTTGGTTTTTTATATTTTTAACTAACAAACCCCACCAAAACCACTTAAAATCACTCAAAATCCTCTAAAATCCATGACTTAAAATATTTCCAATAACAAGGGATTTGATTTGCTTTTTTATAAATTCTTGATTGAATAACAAAATATTTGGTAAGACATTTAGAAATCATTAGTTCAATAACAGGGGATTTTAAAAGAACCACCAAATCTTCTAAAATTCCTAATCCAATACACCCCCACTTCTTTTTTTTTTTGCATTCCATACTTAGTTAAGGTCATAAAACCGTCTAAGTGCATTTCCCATTTGTCTTGACCGTTGCATTTTCTTCCTTTGTCCATTGTTTTCATCCTTAACCATTGCATTCATATTAAACAAGAAAAGAATCAAAAAAAAAATTTACATGCAATTTTGTTTCATTTGCATTCATACCTTGTTCTTGTTTCTGCTATATTAACTCTTAAATTCATTTACTGATCTGTTTGTTTGGGTTATTGCAAGGTACCATGGGAGACAATGCACCAGCAGACCCTATACAAGCCATGATGGCAATGATGCAGGCCCAATTCGCCACCCTTACTGAGAATCTCAACACCTTCAGAACTGAAAGCAATGAGCGCTTCACCCGCCTAGAAGGAGAGAGACCACCACCTCTCTTGCCAAGAAGAAATGTCTTTGGCGTTCCTCCTGATGCAAACAGAGTAGGAGATCCTCCTGAAGTGCAA
>JAHZTW010000001.1:358629294-358718654 GCA_020283515.1 Alliaria petiolata
GAGTTAATCCTCATGTTTTGGTCTGTTTCCGAGGGAAAACAGATTGTTGCTCGAGGGAAAGTGAGCGGTTTGTGAGTTAACCGTGAGGAGATTGGATCTCGCGAGAGAAGTCCGAGTAATTCTGTTTCTGTCCGAGTAATCACCGAGTTTCTACCGAGAGAAACGTTTCTGAGGTGAGTGCGTGACTGTAGTTAATGTCTGGAACCGTAGGATTGCTAGGTTGTCTGGTTTTCATTGATTGCTTGTGTAAGTTAGTGTTTACTTAGCAAGGTCAATGTGTTTCTGTGATTGTGAAAGGTATTGGATACCGTGGTTTATACGTGGTGTCTAACTAGCTGTGTGAATAGTCGGATCGTGTTGCTAGCTCAAGGGGATGTGTGATTCTCGCTTGAGTAGAACCGAGGCCGTGAGTAAATTCACAAGTAGTTGAGATGATCATAGAACCGTGATTCTTTTGATTCTGTGCTTGCTTGCTAAGTAGTTAATGTGAATTATGTAACTGATGTATGATTGCGTTTTCTGATATTGGCTGGTGGTACGGGAAGATCGTACTCACTAAGCATTTATGATAATGCTTATGCCTCTCTTATGTGTGGAGTGTGCAGGTAAAGAGATTATCTGGGACGTTTAGTCTTGAAGGCGGACTTGGAGGCAGTGAAGAAAGAAGTGGATTAGGATCGGGATTTGGGGGTTCTTTTTATTTAGACTTGTTTCGGATTTTCTGTCTTTGCGTTTCTGGTTTTTTTAACTTAGGTCGAATTTGGCTAAGTTAGTTTTCTGTTTAAGAACCTCGGATTTATGTATTGGAATTGGATTTATTATGCAATAAGAATGAATGTTTTATGAATCGAATGCGTTGTTTAAGTTAAGAAAAGTTTTAAAAATCTGCTAAGTCTGGAATCTGGTTTGAGTTAGACTCGGGACGGCCGGCCTGGTTAGGATTATCAGGCTGGGTCGCTTCAAAAACCTTAAATAAACAATAGAATATAGATAACTTATGCAAAACCAATAGAATATAAATAAATCAAAAGATGATGAATTAGGTCGTTAATACTAATCTAATAAATATTCTGAAAAACTTTTTCGTAAACAATATTCAACGTCTGCCGTTGTGGTTTATTCTCTTTATCTGTTATCAAGATAACCCTGATCTAGTTGTTACTCTTGATAGAGCCACATATAATTCTCTAGGTGAATGTCCGCGCAAATGCGCAGGCTACATGTTTTTCTTTTTATAAATTACAAATTCTTTCATAAAGATGTTAACGAAATTCATTCTAAATTTTGTGTTTCAATCTTTATGAACCAATCTCCAAATATGTTTATTTCATTAATAATTTAAGAACATAGAAAAAAGTAATTAAATTATTTAGTGATTATAAAGGTTTCATGGATACCCTACAAAATATTTACTAAGTAATCAAAGAATAGAAAAAACCAATAATAAAATTGTTCAGGAAATTTAAATAAAACCCAAGAATACAATAAAAATATCTCCACATTAAAAATGTAAACATAAATCATCCATTAAAATAGTTTATTACACAAACACATTTCCTCATCAAACGATTAAAACATGACCACTTCGACCAAACCTGAACATTTAACGAAAAACAACATAAGTTATAGTTATTATAATGAATCAAACTCCAGATGTAATCTAGAGCACATAATCTATTAAACATTTATGGATAACATTCCATGCATGATTATATAGTGATCGACTTCGTAATCTAATGAGTTTAGCTTAATCTGCAAGATGAGAGGGTAGTTACCCAAGACAATTTTAACTTTATCATCACCTATTATCAGAAAATGATAATAAATGTTTAGTTGCATCATACCTACCATTTTCCCAACTGTTATTATTCCAGAATTTTTTTGACAAACCGCAAATGTGCGGGCCACATGTTTTCATTCATATTCATTACAAATTCTTTTATATTGTCTTAACAAAATCCATTCAAAATTTTATGTTTATCAATCTATGAACATACATAAAAATAAGAAAATTATTTGATAATTATAAAGGTTTCATGAATATCTTATAAAATATTTACTAAGTAATCAAAGAATATAAACGAAACCAATATTAAATTTGTCCAAGAAATTTAAATAAAACACAAGATTACAATCATAATATCTTCACATTAAAAACATAAATATAAATCCTCTATTAAAATAATTTATTATAACCAAACATACAACTAATCTAAAACTTGATTAGGAAAATTAGTTTATTACATAAACACCTTTTCTCATCAACCGTTTAAAATATTTGTTTTTCCAGTTGCTATTCGTATTTATCTTCGTCATTTTAAAATTATTCTAAAATATATGTGAACCCAATTGACACCAAAAATAAATTAAATAACAAAATAATGATCTTAATTTTTTATATGAAAATATTTGATTATTCATTTATCCAAAAAAAAACAACCCACAAAGATGATATAAAAATAAATATTCATATTTTCTAAACTTATAAACAAAATGAGATTTGCGATACAAATTATCCATTTTCTCTTTTTAATAGTTTTCCTTTTTTTTCCTTCTTCTCTTTCTTCTTCTTTATATTTCTTCATTATCTTCGTCTTTTTTGACATCTTATTCTCCCGGTTTTTGTTCGTACCCTTGCTCATCTTTTACTTATTTTTCTTTAATTTCCTCTTCTTCTTCTTATGTTATTTTATATTTTGGATATTATTTTTCCTTCTTCCACCCTGATCTAAACGTTTCAAGGCCACACACAATATGAATGCCCTTCTTCTCTTTATCTTTCTATCTATATCATTATGTTCTAATATAAACATAATCTAGAACACATAATCTATTAAACATTTATCGATAACATTCTTTACATGATGTAGTGATCGACTTTGTAATCCAATAGGTTTATCTTATTCTGCGAGATGGGAGGGTAGTTACACAAGACAATTTTACCTTTATCATCACCTATTTTCAGCAAACGATAAGAGATATTTAGTCTAGGTGAGTTCCCGCTCAAATGTGCGGACTACATGTTATTCTTCATATAAGTTACAAATTTTTTCATATAATAGTGTTAACGAAATCCATTCTAAATCTTGTGTTTTAATCTTCACGAACCAATCTCCAAATATTTTTATTTTACCAATAATTTAAGAACATAGAAAAAAATAAGTAAACTATTTGGTGATTATTAAAGTTTCGTGTATATCCTACAATTTTTTTTACTAAGTAATCAAAAAATATAAAAGAAACCATTAATAAAATTTTCCATTAAGTTTAAATAAAACCTAAGATTACAATCAAAATATCTTCACAGTAAAAACCTAAACATAAATCATCCATTAAAATAGTTTATTACACAAACACTTTTTCTCATCAACTGTTTAAAACATAACCACTTCGAGCAAACCTGACCATTTAACGAAAAACCATATAAATTATAGTCATTATAACGAACCAAACTGCATACATGATCTTGAACATTTAATCAATTAAGCATTTATCGATAACATTTCTTACATTATTATGTAGTGATCGATTTCGTAATCCAATGGGTTTTAGCTTAATCTGCGAGATGGGAGGGTAGTTTATGCAAGACAATCTTACATTTATCATCACCTTTATTTTCTTCTTTGTTCCTTTTTGTTCTTTTCTGTCTGTATTTTTTTTATTCTTGTTCTTTTTTCTCCGTATTTCTTCATTTTGTTTGTTTTTACTTTCTTCTTTCTTCTTCTTTTTTCTACTTCTTCATTCTTCTTTCTTTCTTCTTTCTCCATATTGACAGAATGCTGGTCGAAAACGAGACTGTTTTCTTGTAGTGCCGTACTCATGTGTCCACACGTATTGTGTCCATGATAGTTATTTCCAAAAGAGTCATGTCCACTACGATTGCTCGAATTCTTGACAAGTATAACAATCAGATTTAGTTAGTAGTGCTAAAACACTATTTTTTATCACTCTTTTTTTAAAAAAAAATAGTTTGTTAAAAAACTCGCCCAAGCATCAAAGTGTTTTTACAAAATATGAAAACATCATTTTTCTTTAACCAATTTATGAAAACATTACGCAATGCTTAATAAATGTTTATTTGAGAATTCCATAAGTCATCGATAAATCTCATTTCATCAACCTCTATTTGTCCACAGAAAATAACCATAGCAACATATCCACAGATACATATAAGAAGAAAAATGCAAATATTACTTACATTGCTGAAACCACGAATACAATCTTCCTCATTTCCACGTATTGATGACCTGGACTTCTTAAAGATAATCTCATCCATCAGCAAAGACAATTAATAAATTTATATTAGTGTAATAGTTATAAGAAACTTGAAGAGAGGTTATAGAAGTGAATTGCAAACTTCTTGTCCATGAGTACGTTGTACATTAGAGTTGTGTCCATGCGTATTGTGTCCACGATAGTTTTGTCCAAAAGAATTATGTCCACTACCATTGCTCGAATTCTTGACAAGTATTACAATCAAATTTAATGAGTTTGTTCAAAAACTCACCGAAGCATCAAAATTGTTTTACAAAATATGAAAACATCATTTTTCTTTTACCAATTGATGAAAAATTTACAAGATGCTTAATAAATGTTTATTTGAGAATTCCATAAGTCAGGGATAAATCTCATTTTACCGACCTCTATTTGTCCACGGAAAAAATGGCCATAGCAACATATCCACAGATACGTATAAGATGAAAAATGTAAATATTACTTATATTGCCCAAATATCGTATACAATCTTCCATCTCCACCTATTGATGACCCAAACTTCTTAAAGATAATCNATTTGGGAGAATTTGGAATGATTTGACTTTTAATGAAATTTTAGATGATTTTGAGTGAATTAAGAAATTTCTTATGATTTGTTATTAAAGTCTATGAAATCCCACCTAAAACTATGAGATTTGGTTTTTTATATTTTTAACTAACAAACCCCACCAAAACCACTTAAAATCACTCAGAATCCTCTAAAATCCACTACTTAAAATATTTCCAATAACAGGGGATTTGATTTGCTTTTTATAAATTCTTGATTGAATAACATAGGATTTGGTAAGACATTTAGAAATCATTAGTTCAATAACAGGGGATTTTAAAAGAACCACCAAATCTTCTAAAATCCTAATCCAATACACCCCAACATCTTTTTTTTTGCATTCCATACTTAGTTAAGGCCATAAAAAGTGCATTTCCCATTTGTCTTGACCGTTGCATTTTCTTCCTTTGTCCATTGTTTTCATCCTTGACCATTGCATTCATATTAAACAAGAAAAGAATCAAAAAAAAATTTTACATGCAATTTTGTTTCATTTGCATTCATACCTTGTTCTTGTTTCTGCTATATTAACTCTTAAATTCATACAATGCACCAGCAGACCCTATACAAGCCATGATGGCAATGATGCAGGCCCAATTCGCCACCCTTACTGAGAATCTCAACACCTTCAGAACTGAAAGCAATGAGCGCTTCACCCGCCTAGAAGGAGAGAGACCACCACCTCTCTTGCCAAGAAGAAATGTCTTTGGCGTTCCTCCTGATGCAAACAGAGTAGGAGATCCTCCTGAAGTGCAACCACCACCACCAGCACCAAATCCTGCACAACAAGCTCAAGAAATCCTAAACCGAAGAAACAATGAGAGAAACAGGCCACACAATGAGGAAAGGAACTTACCTCCAGAAGTGAAGCTGCTTGCACCAAATTTTGCTGGAAAGCTTGATCCTGCAGCCTATCTAGAATGGGAAAGGAGGATGGAGCATCTGTTCGAATACTATGCCTATACAGAGCCCAAGAAGATTGCTCTTGCCATAGCTAGTCTCACTGACCATGCTTTAGCTTGGTGGGACAAAGAAGTAGCTGAGAAGAGGAGGCTCAGATATCCACAAATCACCAGATAGAGTGATATAAAATTTGAGCTAAACAGAAGGTATGTGCCTCCACACTATCATAGAGATTTACTAAAACGGTTTAGATCTCTATTTCAGGGTTCAAAGAATGTGGAAGAGTATTATGAAGAATTTGATCTTCTAAGGAGCCAGCTAGCTCTAGATGAAACAGAGGAGTCCTTGATGTCCCAATTCATGGCTGGACTTCAAGAACGAATTCAGAGGAAGGTGGAGATGAAGCCTTACCACTCACTGCCAGAGCTCTTGCATCTTGCTGTTCAAAGAGAAAAACAAATCAAGAAGAAAGCAACTACTAGAAACCGCTCTAGTAACAACAATGCAGCTTGGAATCAACAAACTCAGCAAACTCAGCAGCAGCAGCAGCCAACCCCCACGCCAATCATAGATAAGGGAAAAGGACTTGCAATAGAGTCACACTTCAAATCCCATAACCCAGAGCAAGGTAAGTCTAGTAATTCAACTAGACATCATGACATAATCTGTTTTAAATGTCAAGGCAGGGGTCATATTTCAAGAGAATGTCCAAACAAGAGGACAATGATTCTCAGACAAGATGGTGGATATGATTCACAAGATGAGGATATGGCTGAAGAATCAGAAGAAGAAATCACCATATATGCAAAGGAAGGCGATTTGATAGTCATTCAAAGAGCTCTAAACTCTCAGCCAGTTTTGGAGGATTTGGAACAAAGAGACAATCTCTTTCATTCCAGATGCAACATTCAAAACAAGGTGTGTCATTTGATAATTGACAGTGGTTCTTGTGTTAATATTGCTAGTATTTGCTTAGTGGAGAAGCTGGGGCTTAAAGCTCAACCTCATCCAAGGCCAAACAAGCTTAAATGGCTTAATGACAAAGAAGAGCTGCAAGTATACAAACAAGTCGAGATCCCTCTGTCCATTGGCCAGTACAAGGATCAGATTATATGTGATGTAGCACCAATGCAAGCTGGGCATGTCCTGCTTGGAAGGCCATGGCAATATGACAGAAATGTTGCACACAATGGGCGCACAAATGATTATTCATTCTCATTTAATCACTGTAAGTTTACTCTTCCTTTACCACAGAAAGAAGTAAGAATTTTACAAAGCAGAGATAAGGGAAAGAGTAGTTATTTTGCTATTCAAGAGTTTTTAAACTTTGATCCACCAGATATAATGCACTTGCCTTTGCCAAGAGATTGTTTTGCAGGTTTTAAAGAACAAGAGATCAAAGTCCAGGAGCATAGCATGAGCAACAATGCTGAAAACGTGATGTATAAAGCTGGAAAAATGATGTATTATAAGGAGAAACCACCCTTACAGAAGTTTACATCAACACTGGAGCTTGAGAAAGCCAAAAACATCCCACTTATGCAGCTGATAGAGCATTTACAAGCTAATCATCAAGGTAAGCTCTTAGACTCTAAACATTTGACAAACACTAACTTAAGGTTGTTTGATGCAGATTCTACAGTTTTGAGGACAAAACCTCTTCAAGAGGGAGAATATGATATAAGCATGGATGCTTATACATCAGGAGCTAGCAAACAAAGGAGCCGTGGAGCTAAAGGAGATGGAGCCACGCTTGTAGCTGAGGGAGAAGGAGACTTTGTAGCTGATCCTGGAGGAGATAAGGAGCTAAGGACCACACGCCATCAGTCATTATACTCAGGAGAGCCCCCCTGACGGAGCTACATCAAGTCAGAAACCTCTTAGAAGTGAAGAAGAAGGCCTTAAACCAAAGAAGAGGCCAAATGAGCTATTTAAGGAAAGTCCGAACATATGTTATAAAAACATATCATTCAACCCACTCTTATCATTCACGGAAGCTAAGGAGATCCACAAACCGTCCTTGGTTCAATCCCAGCCAACATTAAACCAAGAAGATCCATTCAAATCCCCAAAACCACCAAACCATCCAATTGAAGTCTCTGCCAAGCTAGATAAGGAAACCATGTATAAATGTCTATCCAAGACATTATATGCGACCTCCCCTACGTCCACAACAGTCCACACGAGCCTTACCACACCAGAACAAGTCAAGACCTCGCCCCCTTTAAAGCCAAACGGCTAGTAGCATTCAAAGCTAACGGCTAGAAGATCATTTCCTAATATTTTCAGCTTGATCTTTTCATTGTTTTTAATTCTTGTTACCGTTATTTTCTTTCATTTCTGAGCCTATATATGCTCATTTCCCTTGTATCTTTTCATTCACCAAATTATTAATCAAGAAAGTTTTATTTTGTTTCAAAGAAAAGTTCATCTTTGTTTACAACTTGTTCGTGCGATTTATTAAGTTCTTTTTGAGGGATTCAGAGAGCTTGTAAAACGTGTAGAGTCTAGTTGTTCTTGTGAGGATTAGCCCTTGAAGAACTAGAGTCTAAACTCTTAGTACTTGGAGTTCAAGTGCAATCGGTTTATCAAATCATCAAACCATTCATCCATCATTTCGGCTTAAGTGACGATTTCAAAGGCAAACAATACTTGGAGCTTTTCCAGTCTTGTGTCAGTGGACACAATACTCGAGGACACAACTCTATTCCATATTGGACATAATACTAGAGGAGGAGAAGTTTGAATTTCCCAAAGCTAAGATTCATATAACTATTACACCAATATAAGAAGTTTGGGTCTTCAATAAGTGGAGATGAGAAATATTGTATTAGACTGTGATCTGCAATATCTACAATTTTCTGTTTTCAGTGAACAAATATATAGTGCTCAATAAAAAAAACCATATTCATGAGTTATGGAAATATTGGAAGCAACTATAGTTATATTAAAGTTTGAAT
Source organism: Alliaria petiolata (assembly GCA_020283515.1). NCBI lineage: Eukaryota > Viridiplantae > Streptophyta > Magnoliopsida > Brassicales > Brassicaceae > Alliaria > Alliaria petiolata. The sequence continues at coordinate 358,637,980 of JAHZTW010000001.1, forward strand.
TTGAATTTCCCAAACATAAGCTTTATTAAAGTTTCTTATAACTATTACTTTGTTAATTGGTTTTGTTATTTGGTTTCAGTGATAGATGTTAAATAAGGGGAGATAAAGAACATTGTATTCCAGCATGTAAACAAAAATTATTAAGATGTCAAAATGTTTTTTTTGAGAGATATCCTTTATTTTTTTAGCTTGTCTTAAGAGTTTCTCTGAAACCAATAAGATAGATTGGCTGGAGAGTTTTCCATGAACATGGAAGTTTTTCTTTAAACCAGTAATATTGGCTGATCTCAACAAGTTGAAGAACAAAGTTGAAGAAACAGATAGCTGGAAGAGATTGAGAAAGCAAAGTTGAAGAACCAGATAGCTGGAAGAGATTGAGAAAGCTTCAAAAGTCTTGCATCTTCAATCTGAGTTAGAACTTCAAACAGAGTTAGAATGGAAACAAGTGCACATGTGCAAGTAGTACAACAAGAAGAGAAAAAGTCAATGGAAGAAGAACCGTATCACAACCTCATGGCTCAGTGATGGCCGAGTGATGGCTGATTGACCGAATGGATTCTCAGCTACAAACAGTTGAACATTTTCCACATGAGCTAACCTTTCAAGGTACTTCCTTAGTGCACCATTAGCTCATGTTCTCACGAAACCAAACATTTTCCACACTACTCTTTCTTAGCTAGCATTTGAAGGAAAACAATATATTCTATTGTTGCAAAACTTACGGTGTTAGAGAACTAATGAGAGAACTTATTAAAAAGGGAAAAACTCACCCTAATGGAGAGCGTACTCATGGAGAAGAAGTTTTCATTTCACTTCTGTAACCTCTATTCAAGTTTCTTATAACTATTACACGGATATAAATTTATTAATTGGTTTCGCTCATGGATGAGGTTATCTTTAAGAAGTTTGGGTCATCTATAGGTGGAGATGAGGAAGATTGTATTCGAGGTTTGGGCAATATAAGTTATATTTGCATTTTTCTTCTTATATGTATTGGTGGATATGTTGATATGGTCATTTTCCGTGGACAAAAAGAGGTGGATAAAATGAGCTTTATCCATGAATTATGGAATTCTCTAAAAACTATTTATTAAGCATCTCCTAATGTTTTCATAAACTAGTAAAAAAATTGTGATGCTCTAGCAAGTTTTTAAGCACACTATTTAGAGAGAAAAAAAGAATGATAAAAACAATGTTTTAGCACTACTCATTAAATTTGATTGTAATACTTATCAAGAATTCGAGCAATCGTAGTGGACAGAACTCTTTTGGACATAACTATCGTGGACACAATACGCGTGGACACAACTCTAATAGACACTCTACTCATGGACGAGAAGTACGCATTTCACTTCTCTAAGTAGCTTCTTATAACTATTATCCAAATATAAATTTGTTAATTTGTTTCGGTTATGGATGAGATTCTCTTTAAGAAGTTTGGGTCACCAATAGGTGGAGATGAGGAAGATTGTATTCGAGGTTTGGGGGATATATTAGCATATTTCTTCTTATAGGTTTCTCTAGATATCTTGCTATAGTCATTTTGCATTTCACTTCTATAAACTCTATTCAAGTGTCTTATAACTATTACACTAATATAAATTTATTAATTGGTTTCGCTGATGGATGGGATTATCTTTAAGAAGTTTGGGTCATCAATAGGTGGAGATGGAAGATTGTATACGATATTTGGGCAATATAAGTAATATTTACATTTTTCATCTTATACGTATCTGTGGATATGTTGCTATGGCCATTTTTTCCGTGGACAAATAGAGGTCGGTAAAATGAGATTTATCCCTGACTTATGGAATTCTCAAATAAACATTTATTAAGCATCTTGTAAATTTTTCATCAATTGGTAAAAGAAAAATGATGTTTTCATATTTTGTAAAACAATTTTGATGCTTCGGTGAGTTTTTGAACAAACTCATTAAATTTGATTGTAATACTTGTCAAGAATTCGAGCAATGGTAGTGGACATAATTCTTTTGGACAAAACTATCGTGGACACAATACGCATGGACACAACTCTAATGTACAACGTACTCATGGACAAGAAGTTTGCAATTCACTTCTATAACCTCTCTTCAAGTTTCTTATAACTATTACACTAATATAAATTTATTAATTGTCTTTGCTGATGGATGAGATTATCTTTAAGAAGTCCAGGTCATCAATACGTGGAAATGAGGAAGATTGTATTCGTGGTTTCAGCAATGTAAGTAATATTTGCATTTTTCTTCTTATATGTATCTGTGGATATGTTGCTATGGTTATTTTCTGTGGACAAATAGAGGTTGATGAAATGAGATTTATCGATGACTTATGGAATTCTCAAATAAACATTTATTAAGCATTGCGTAATGTTTTCATAAATTGGTTAAAGAAAAATGATGTTTTCATATTTTGTAAAAACACTTTGATGCTTGGGCGAGTTTTTTAACAAACTATTTTTTTTAAAAAAAAGAGTGATAAAAAATAGTGTTTTAGCACTACTAACTAAATCTGATTGTTATACTTGTCAAGAATTCGAGCAATCGTAGTGGACATGACTCTTTTGGAAATAACTATCATGGACACAATACGTGTGGACACATGAGTACGGCACTACAAGAAAACAGTCTCGTTTTCGACCAGCATTCTGTCAATATTTGGTCACAAATGGCTGTTTTTGATTAATTTATGACCAATGTTAATTGGTCGAAAATCGTCGGTCACAAATCCAATTTCGTCAATATTTGGTCGAAAAAATCTGACAAGTACACGTGGTGGACAATTGGTCGAAAATTACTGACCAATATTATGGTCAACATTTTATGACCAAATAGCATGGTCAAACATTACGATGAAAAATTGGTCAAAAATTTAGTAAATAATTTTTGACTAAAATAAGTGGTCAAAAATTTGTGATGAAAAAAAAATCGAAACATAGTCAATAATTTATGACGAAATATCTGGTCAATATATTGTGATCAAAATTTGTTGTCAATAATAGTCAATAATTTCTGACGAAAAAGGTAATAAAAGTAAATATCAAAATTTTAATTTCTAATCTATTTCTCAAAATTGCAATTAAAAAAATATTAATTAAACTACAAAATTAATAATAGAAACTAGTTTCATTCATATCATAATTATACAAAATATTACAAGTTAATAAGTCATACATGTTAATTAAAGCCGCCAAAAAACACTGGTTAAAAACATATAACCATTTGTGTTAGACAAAAAAACACTCTTGAAATCCTCAAGCTCCTTTGCTTGCTGAGCATTGGCCTTTCTCTGTTCTTCTTGCAACTTCTCCATCTCAGCAATCTTCTTTTTTGCATTGTCCAACTCTTGCATTATTGCTGGTGATGAAGTGGTAGAGGTACCTTGAAAAGAAGAAGTGAAACCACCAAAGTTTGCCAAAGATTCAAACCCAAAGTTTTTAGCGTTAACAGCTTGAACCTCCTGAAAAGTAATCCCATTATTAACAATCATATCAATGTTATTTTTTGATCAAATAAAAGTAAATGAAACAATCATAAAGGTGTGAGTGAATCAAGGATGTTGAAAATAAATTCATTACCTTGAGAACGAGGGTGTTGATTTCTGCTGGTGTGAGTGAATCAGGCTGAGAGGATCCATCTTGTGTCTCCTGAGAAAGAATATACTGCTCTTTCTCTAACACTGCTTTTACAATTTGCTTCGCTGTGTTGTCCATGTAGAGTTTTGTTTTTTTTTGTCTACATGTGTGTCAATCAGAAATTGAACCATGTTTGGAGGCTCTCCTAACTCATTGGTCTGTGATTCATAAAAAAGTTCCACTAACAATTAATTACTTATGTTAAGTGTTATTATTTGAGCAAAAAAATCAAAGTTAATTACCAGCTCGTCGTAACGTCGGCAGTAGGATTTAGAGCCTGTGTTGTGTGCACGCTTACGTTCTCCTCCATTCTTGTTTCGATTGCATTTGTTTGTAGCAGATCTCTTCTCTGTTGCCTCATCCTTCCAATAAGCAACAAAAGCCTTCCATACATCATCATTCGATATCCATATAGGTCTCTTCTTTGCCTTCCAGCTTTTTTTCCAACCATATATAGTGTTCTTAAACACTCTTGCTGCTACAAAGTTGTAGCATTTGCGCACAAGAGTTGTGTATGTGGGATTCCAAGTATATTCTTGCTGCAATAAGAAAAAAAGATTTGGTTAAATATTGACAGTGGTAAAAGTAATCAAACGCTAAAATGATGATGGAAGATGGTAAAGCTAAGACAAACGATGCTGAAATTGGTAAAGCTAACAATAATCAAGTAATCTATTTCACTTAACAATATATATAATAACTTCAACATATATTAAAGGAGAGAAAGAAATGTCGAAATGTCAACAAGTAAGTCAAATTTGACTGCATCAAGTCGGTTTTATGCATATATATATATATATATATACTTGTTACCTAAATTCTATTGGAAAACGAAAATACAAAATTATATGTCCAGCAAACAGAATTATACTTTAATCTACTGTGACATCACGGGTATATACGAAATCCAGTTTTTAGCGTTAACAGCTTGAACCTCATCAAAAGTACTGATTTAGTGATTTGCGTTTCATAGCTGAACCTACAAAACAAAATAAAGCCATGACTAAATTTAAATGTTTGGATATATACTAATACTAAAAGCAATAAGCAATATTGGCAAGGGTTTTTTCATATACCATGAAGCATTTCCTTGGCGACATGGATTGAGTTCCCGCATGTTTGTCCTGCCTGGATTCATCAACATCTCATCGATAGACGTTTGCGAAAATGGAGATCGCTGAGGAGAAGGATTGGTAGTTTCTACTGCAGGAGTTTCTGGTACTGCAGCAGAAGAGGAGTGAGGGCCAAAGTGAGTATTCTGACTATCACGCCATCGTTCATACTCACGAAATTCTTGGGAGTTAGTAAAATCAGCAAGCGACATCAGGTAAGAGAAGGAGTGAAATCTCAGGTACTTAGAGAAGAAGGGATTTATCAAAACCAAAAAAACCCTAGATCTAAGGTAAAAGAACGAGATGAAGAAAGAAAGAGGAGAAAAAGAGAACGGCCGCTGTAGGAAAAAAATGTCGAAGGGTTGGTTTACTAGGGTAAGTTAGGGTCAATTAATTAATTGGGCTAATTGGGCCACTAACAAAAATCATCCCAATTTTAATTTATTTGAAAACGTGGGTAAAATTAATTAGGCCAAGAGAAGTTAAGAAAACATAAAGCCCAATTTGAATACATGAATTTTGGTTTTTTTTTTTTTGAAATAAGATACATGAATTTTTAAGTGAAATACATCAAGTGAAAAAATGCAAAATAACTTATTATTCAGAATCTGATGATGAATATTCTGAAGATGCTGAATCACTAGAACTTTCAAATTCTCCACCCTCTTCTTCTTCTGAATCTTCCAACATATAATCGGCCACTATGTTATTAAAATCTGAAAAAAAAAAATATTAGTGGGGATAACTCACATAATACGATAACTCACCTCCATCGTCGTAGCGGTTAGGCTTTCTAGCTTTTGTTTGGATTTTTGGTGGAAAGTAGTATGATGAGAAGTATGATGTCTCCTCGTTGATACTTTGAGCCACAATTGAACCCTCTACTTTGCTTAAATTTTTCACCTTTTTCTTGAGTTGAAACATAAATCGCTCAAATGGATACATTCATCGCTCGTTGATACTTGAGCCAAAATACTAACTAATTTTTGACCGAATTCAAACGGCTACAAAAGCTCTAAACGGCTACAAAGTAGTCGATAAGTGGTCATTAATTTCTGACCAAAAACTGTCTGATAAATATGGTCAGAAATTTTGACTAATTGTTGACTATTTTTTGTATTCGCTAAAAGTTGGTCAAAAATTTCGACTTATTTTAAACGGTAACTAACGGCTATATTAACGGTCAATAATTTGTCGATAATTTTTGACCAATTTCCGCTGTCGTATTTGGTCACAGATATTGACTATTTTCTGACTGTTTTTTGTATTTGGTCGAAAAGTCGTCACTGTGTTTTGACCATTTGTCAACTAAAATGTTTGGTCAAAAATTTCGACCATTTTTTTACTATCTTTATTTTTTATCGATAATTGGTCGAAATACGGTCAAAAATATTTTTGACCAATGTAATGGTCGAAATGTTGGTCGAAAATTGGATGTTTTCTCGTAGTGGATTCAATAAACCATATAAAAAAGCACATGTAAGATTAGTAATCCAAATAAAAAAAACTGCGCAAACCCTCAAATAAATAAGAACACGTAAAAGAAAAAATCAATTGGCACAATCTATACTTATTAAAAAACTAAACCCTAAAATATAAGGACACGTAAATGTAAAAAAATCAATTGGCATAATCTATATACTATATAATCATCAAAATCACCGAATATTCTTTTTTTGATTATTAGGAATTAAATTTTCATTTTTTTCTAAATCTTCTCGTTCATATAATGATAATCAACAAAACCTCTTTTTATATGTTTTGTTACATTACATCATAGACATAATTTCTTTTTATATGTTTTGTTAGTTAAACTTTTTACCTTAATTTATATTATAATATGATAATTTTCCCTTTTTGATATTTTTAATTTATTTAAAATGTTTATCATATATTTAACATTTTTTGTTTAATGAAAACGCTGATGTGGACCAATCAAATCGGATTTTTTAAATCCCATGTGGACGGTCTCAATGGCTTAATGCTTCAACTTTTATATAGTATAGACTAGGTTTTTCTTTCAGAAATCTTGATATATATTTGTTAAATTCGTTTTGAATTTTGAATTTTTTGAATTTAATATTTTTATACTGATTCTAGACATATTTTTGTTAAATTCGTTTTTTTATACTGATTTCTTTTTTTTTAATCTAGAAAGAGATGATTTTCTTCAAAAAAAATTTAAATTTTCTTAATATTTGATTACAATGTTGGTTTGTCATAATTTGATTGGTGGATTTAAATCTTATGTGAATATCCTTAGTGGTTTATAATCTCAACTTTTCTTTTTAAAATGATAGATTAATCTGTTTTCATAGTATTTTTAAATGAAATTTTAGAAGTTGTTAGTGATATGTTTTTTATGCTTGTTCATATATTAGTAGTAGCTATGTAGAATAATCAAAATTTATCATTTACTGTGTTTCAAGCAGAATGTTACTTGTCTTATATTTTTAATAAAACACTATTATCTATGTTTTTTTATTATACTATTTACGTTTTTTATTTAAATAAAATGATAGATTAATCTGTTTTCATACTATTTAATTTTACTTTGTATTTACCCTAAAACTCATGATGAGTGTGTGGTTTTTATATATTTACTTAGTACACTTTTATGTTTGAAATATTCTTATTTAATAGTTTTGAAATGTATATCTTATAGCATGATACAGAGGTATTGAATTTCATATATTACAGCAAATATTTTATGAACTTTAACTAACATTAAAGCTCTATTTGGTTAATTTATTTTAAAGGCTTTTAAGGCTTTCAAAATGGGTCAATTATTGTAGTATTTTATTTACCAATCAAACTTTATTGATTTTAAAGTAATAAAAGTTCTAAAAATGCTCTTAAAAGCACTTACATCTTATTTTGTTTTGTTTTCGATGGTACATTTTTTTAAGTAATAAATCATTGACTTTAAGATTTTTAAAGTTATAATTCTTAAAGTTTTAACAGCTTATAGTCAATTCTACACCAAGCAAGGTCTAAATAGTTTTTTTTATATATATAATAAAAAATAGTAATAAATATTTGTTGAATTCTAACTAATGTTAAGTAATATATTATTTATTGATATAGGAGTATATATAATCTAAAATATTAGATGTGGACCATGTGGTCTTTAATTTTAGTTACTTTAAATTTAGATATACATATAATTAGGTATACAATTGTGTGTCAGATACTTGGGTGCCCATTCTAAAGAATTAGCCTTATTTTTTCAAAGAGTTAGCTAAATACCAATTTATTTTCCTTTTTTGTTAATTTAAAATTTGATATTTATTTCCATTTTCTATAGAAAGAGATGATTGTTTTAATGAATCTTTAATCTCTTTTGCTAATTTTTCTTTTAATTTTTTTTATACTGATTTACATTTTATTTTGAAAGAGATGATTTTTTTTCTGTCAATCTTGACATTTTTCTTAAGATTTAATTACAATGTTGATTTGGATTTTTTTGTTATTTTTAAAAAACATTTTTGATAGTAATTTCCATTTTATTTTGTAAAGAGATTATTATTTTTCTGTAAATCTTGACATTTTCTCAAGATTTAATTAAAATGATGGTTTGACATAATTTGATTGGTGGTTCTAAATCTTATGTGAACACCCTTAATGGTGTTTTACTTTTAAATTATTATTTATTAATTTCACATTTTTTAATATAGATTTCAATTTTTTTTATAGAGATGATTTTTTTTTTCAGAGATCATGACATATTTTTCTTAAATTCGTTTTAAATTATTATTATTTTTAATTATATATATTTTACTGATTTTTGACAAAATTTTTTCAATTCATTTTAAATTATTTTATTTAATATTTTATACTGATTCTTTACATATTTTTTTAATTCGTTTTAAATTATTATGATTTTTAATTTAATATTTAATAACGGTTTCCTTTTTTTATCTAGAAAGAGATTATTTTCTTAAAAACAAATTAATTTTTCTTAAGATTTAATTAAAGTGCTGGATTGACATAATTTGATTGGTGGTTTTAAATCTTATGTGAACACCCTTAATGGTGTTTTACTTTTAAAATTTTATTTATTAATTTCACATTTTTTAATATGGATTTCAGTTTTTTTATAGAGATGATTTGTTTTTCAGAGATCATGACATATTTTTCTTAAATTCGTTTTAAATTATTATCATTTTTAATAATATATGTTTTTACTGATTTTTGACATATTTTGTTCAATTCGTTTTAAATTATTGTTATTTTTAATTTAATATTTTATACTGATTCGTTACATATTTTGTTAAATTCGTTTTATATTATTATGATTTTTAATTTAATATTTTTATACTGATTTCCTTTTTTTATCTCGAAAGAGATGATTTTCTTAAAAACAAATTAATTTTTCTTAAGATTTAATTAAAGTGTAGGATTGACATAATTTGATTGGTGGTTTTAAATCTTATGTCAACACCTTTAATGGTTTATAACCCCAAATTTTCCTTTTAAAATACTTTTCTCTTAATTTAACTTTTTTTAATATGGATTTCCATTTTTTTTGGGAAAATAGATTATTTTTCTTTCAGAAATCTTGATATATATTTGTTAAATTCGTTTTGAATTTTTCTTTTTTTTGAATTTAATATTTTTATACTGATTCTAGACATATTTTTGTTAAATTCGTTTTTTTATACTGATTTCTTTTTTTTATCTAGAAAGAGATGATTTTCTTCAAAAAATATTTAAATTTTCTTAATATTTGATTACAATGTTGGTTTGTCATAATTTGATTGGTGGTTTTAAATCTTATGTGAATATCCTTAGTGGTTTATAATCTCAAATTTTCTTTTTAAAATGATAGATTAATCTGTTTTCATAGTATTTTTTAAATGAAATTTTAGAAGTTGTTAGTGATAGGTTTTTATGCTGGTTCATATATTAGTAGTAGCTATGTAGAATAATCAAAATTTATCATTTACTGTGTTTCAAGCAGAATGTTACTTGTCTTATATTTTAAATATAACACTATTATCTATGTTTTTTATTATACTATTTACGTTTTTTATTTAAATAAAATGATAGATTAATCTGTTTTATTTAAATAAAAACCACATACTCATCATGAGTTTTAGGATAAATACAAACTAAAATTAAATAGTATGAAAACAGATTTTTTTAAACGGAAATAAAAAATCTGTTTTCATACTATTTAATTTTAGTTTGTATTTATCCTAAAACTCATGATGAGTGTGTGGTTTTTATATATTTATTACTTAGTACACTTTTATGTTTGAAATATTCTTATTTAATAGTTTTGAAATGTATATCTTGTAGCATGATACATATGTATTGAATTTCATATATTACAGCAAATATTTTATGAACTTTTCATTTGTTAATTTAACTTTTTATATATTGATTTTATTTTTTTAATGTTTTTTTGTTAATTTAATTTTTTTTGTTATTGATTTCCATATTTGTTTTTTTGTTAGTTTATGTTTTGTAACATTGAGTTTCTATTTTATTCTGATAAACGCTATAGATTTGGAATTTTGACATAACTTATTTTTATTTATTTTTTTAGTTAAACTTTTTATATTAATTTTCTATTGTGTTATGATAATTTTCTTTTCTCTGGAGTTTTTTTAATTTATTTAAACTTTAACATTTTTAGGTTAATGATAATATTGATGTAGACCAATCAAATTAAGTTTTTTATGTGGACGCATTCAATGACTTATAACCTCAACTCTCTAGATAAAAACTGAAAATTATTATAGCTATCAAATCAAACAAAAGTAAACATGTAAAAAACAAAAAGTTGACTAACATCTGTCTCAATTTCTATCGTCTTATGTAATAGTTAAACCAAGATGTTTGAGTTATATAACACTTTCAACACTCGCAACAGTCAACCTGTTGTAGATCAAATATAAAAGATGTAGTTAAATGTCAAGAACACTTATTAGCTTTGTCTTAAGGTGAAGAAAAAATTATATTACCTTGATGGTTACGTTGTCTTCCTTGTCTATCTCATCTTCTCTAACCCTAGAAGCTTTAAGAAAACTATCAACATTCTAATGAGTTAGGTTTAGAGATATACAAATCAAGAGACGCAATATTAAAATCTAGAGGTAGATCTCTTCTTTTCATTACTCTTGAATTGAAAGAAAAAAAACACTATATATATATACGTTGGATGAAATTTTTAGAGATCTACAAAAAGAAAAAGAAGAACACTATCTCAAATCTGTTGGAATATTTGTCACTTAAAAACGGAAATTCAATACGACCACAGCAAAACATCCACATACCTTGCAAAAATATTGAATAGAGTCTTAAATTAATAGCACACATGAATAGCAAAGCAGAGGCAGAAAAATATTAAACGAACACCATCAAACTAAACCACACATGAACCATATATTATATATATAAAGCTGGATGAAATTTTCAGAGATTTACAAAAAGAAGAAACACTATCTCAAACCTATTTGAATATTTGTCAGTTAAGACGGAAGTTCAATACGACGGCAGTAAAACATACACAAATCCTGCAGAAACAATACATAAAATCTTAAATTAATAACCAACATGAACAACAAAGCAAGAGACAAAAAAAATTAAATGGAAAGCATCAAGCTAATAATCACACATGAACCAAATATGGCATAATGAAAACGTATAAAGATTGTATATATTATTATATAGCAGTTCAAAAGCTAGAGTTTTCTTTTTCTTTGTTAATTTAACTTTTTTTATTGATTTTCATATTTGTTTTCTTTTGTTAGTTTATGTTTTGTAGCATTGAGTTTTCATTTTATTATGACAAACAGTATAGATTTGAAATTTTGCCATAACTTTTCTTATCTATTTTGTTAGTTAAATTTTTTTATCTTAATTTTATATTATGATATGATAATTTTTCGTTTCTGATATTAACATATTTTTGTTTAATGATAACGCTGTCGTGGACTAATCGAATTGGATTTTTTAAGTCTCATGTAGACGTTCTTAATGGCTTATAAATTCAACTTTTATATAGTACATATTTTTGTATATAAACTACTTTGTATGTTTTAAACCTGAAAGACATAATTTTTTTAATATTTTTGTTTATTTGACTCTTTTTATTATAATTTTAAATTCTATTATGCTAGATAAAATACAAACTTAGTTTAGGGTTATAAATTTTCTTGTTTAATTATATTGCCACATATTAGATTGGGGTTAAAAAAATTTCCTTTTTTAATAGGTTTAATTAGGAATATTATATATTATTTCCATATAGAGTTATATTTAATTATATTTTCATATATAATTTCGGGTTTTAAATTTTCCTTTTTAATATGGTTAATAAACTGTATTCTTGTTATGATGTTTAATTATATTTCAATATATAATTTCGAATTTAAAATTTTTTTCTTTTTTTTGTTATGTTTAATTAGGAATATTATATATTATTTCCATATATAATTATATTTAATTATATTTCCATATATAATTTTGGGTTTTAAAAATTTCCTTTTTAAGATGTTTAATAAACTGTTTTCTTGTTATGATTTTTAATTATATTTCCATATATAATTTCGAATTTTTAAATTTTCTTTTTTTAATATGTTTAATTAGGAAAATATATATTAATTTTGATCTATTTTAATATTTAATTTTAAGAAGCTGACGTGGACCAATCGAATCGGGTTTTTTAAATCCTATGTGGACGTCTTTAATGGCTTATAGCCTCAACTTTTATATAGTATAGATTTAAATGTTTTCTTTACCTTGAAACCGGATGAATGTGAACAAGTTTCAGAATGCAGCCGTTGGCTCATGGACCATTTTGTGTGATGATAAAGATGGTGGACTGAGCACGGGCTTGAATAAGTGGAACTGGTCCGGGGCATGGGCCGTTGCTCTCTTCGAGTTTGGTGCTGATGTCTTCTTGACCGGTTTGCATGAGTAGCTCCACGACCTTGTTGATCGAGCCGTTGTGACATCCCTGAAAGCGACGACTTTTTCTCTTGGTGCGGCGCGGTCTGTCCAAGAACAAAACCGCTGTCATATCCTCAGCGTCATAATACCAGCGGGCTATCATCTGATCAAGCCGCTATGATATCTCTTCGGATCGGTCGATTTGAAGTCCCTCAGCAGTTTGTACAGAGCGGTGTATTCCCGGAATAAATCGCGGAAAGTTTTCCAGCATCTCGTTCCCTGCGGCCTATGGACGCGACCAAACTGCTCCAGAAAAGTTTGGGTGTAACTGGATTGCAATTTTCATGAATAAAATCATGTGGAATGGAGTATTTCATGAAATTCCACAAAATTATTACCAGTTACAAAGAAAGAAAATAAAAAATTATTCCACTTATTTCATTCATTCCATAGGAAAAAAAACAAATCCTTTTGAAAAACTATTTCACATCAAAATTGCTAAGGAATGAACGCAATTCAATTTTTATTCCATTCCATTTTTTTTAATTCCATATAAATTTATTCCATTTATTTCTTATATTCCAATTTGTTTTTACCGATTACAGCCTTTGACTCTTCTCTCTTACTTTTACCGGTACGAATTAAGTGGAAATAAACTGATTTTGACTCGTTGTTGACCGGGTTTTGAACCCTACCTCTGATTTTGATTATGATTAATTCGAACCGGTCGTGTCTCTTTACTTCTTCCCACTCGGTACAAATAAATACTCTCAAGTCCCAACTAGGGCAAATCAAATTAATCAACAACATTATCATAAGGGGGTTATTGGGAGATGAATTCATAAAATTTTGATTGATTTTAAAAGTTGATAGATTTGTTAAATTTGTTAAAAGTTTTGTTAGATTTAGAAAGAATTTGTGTATTTAGAAAATCTATCAAAATAGTTTTGTTCTAATGACTTTGAGAATCTAAGCTATATATGTAGTATTTTGAAAGTCTTGATAAATCTTGTTTTATGAGTTAAAATATTTAAAATCCTTGTCCCAATAACACAAGATTTTAATAGAATCATAAAACCCAAACTTTTTGAATAACAAAGGATTTTGGATAAAATTTTAAATTATTTAAACCAATAACAATGAATTCTATTAGGATTTTAAGAATCTATAAACCAATAATGATGGAATCTCAAAAGGGAAAATTCCATAAAAATACCTCAACTAAATTTCGATAAGCTTTTTAATACTCAAACTTTTTTGTTACCTAATTTAATACACGAACTAATTATTTTACCTAATCTAATACACGAACTAATTATTTTACCTAATTTAATACACGAACTAATTATTTTACCTAATTTAATACACGAACTAATTATTTTACCCATTTTAATACGTCAACTAACCATTTGACACTGTCGATTTAACGGAAGGATAACCTCCGTTATCTTTTTATTTTTTAATAATAAAATATTAATATTTTAATTAAAAAATAATAATAAATTTAAAAAAACTTTAAAAATTCCTAAAATTCAAAAACAAATTCTAAAAAATTTCTAAATTTTTTAAAAAATTAAGAAAAAAAACTTTCAGATAAAAAATTTATAATTTCAATTTTAAATATCAGAAAAATTAAAATTTAAAAATTATAAAAATTTAAAATTTAAAAACTTGAAAGTTTTACATTATAAAAATGTGTTGTTTACCTATTTAATGAAAAATAATTAAGTAAAAAAGAGAAAAAATCTGACACTTATTTTTTTATGGTTTACATGATAAGAAATTATTTTTAGTCACAAAAGTTTTAATACTATAAAAAAAATTGTTTAAGTTGATGACTGATTTAATAAAAAAGTAAAATGATTGTAAGTTCAAACAAAATGTAGTACAAATTTTATTTTTGTATGTAGGCTTGTAGGAGAGTACAAATTTCACTTTTCACTCTCCTACAAGCTTACATATAAAAGTGAAATTTGTACTATATTTGTTGAACTCGCAATCGTTTTACTTTTTTATTAAATAAGTCATCAACTTAAACAATTTTTTAAAAGTACAGAAAACTTTTGTGATTAAAAATAATTTCTTATCATGTAAACCATTTTTCTCTTTTTTACTTAATTATTTTTCATTAAATAAGTAAACAACACATTTCATAATGTAAAACTTTCAAGTTTTTAAATTTTACATTTTTATAATTTTTAAATTTTATTTTTCTGATATTTAAAATTGAAATTATAAATTTTTTATCTGAAATTTTTTAGATTTTTTTTTGAATTTTAGGGATTTTTAAAGTTTTTTAATTAAAATATTAATATTTTATTATTAAAAAATAAAAAGATAACGGAGGTTACCCTTCTGTTAAATCGACAGTGTTAAATGGTTAGTTGACGTATTAAAATGGATAAAATAATTAGTTCGTGTATTAAATTGGGTAACAAAAAAGTTTGAGTATTAAAAAGCTTATCGAAAATTAGTTGAAGTATTTTTATGGAATTTTCCATCTCAAAATTTTAAAAATTCTTTAAAATCCATCTACCAATAACCCCCTAATCCATCTACCAATAACCCCCTAATCTCTTTCCTCATTCTGCCGCCGCCTTCTCTCTTCTCCCTATTCTGATCATCTCTTCTCTACGTTCTTCCTCCTCTTGATAACCCAGAGTTATCAGATTCGTTCTAGACATGGTGGTGGAGACGAGGAAGTTAAAGGCGTTACGTCCTTCTATTGCAACTCCATCGCAACGGACGGCTACCAAACGATCCAAGGTTAAGATCGGAGACCAACCTTCTTCAATTTTCCTTAATTTCCGCAAAATTATTCCCATTCGAATTTTGGATTTCGCTTAGGAGGAGGGACTCAGATTCGAACGAAATCTGGCTTATATATATATTATTATTGTTCGAATTCAGCTGTTTTCTTTTCGATTGATTTTATTTGATTCTGAGTTTTTGGTTGGAAGTTCAATAATCCGGTTAATGATACCGGATCGGAATCTGGAGAGCGGGAGATCTCAACCTGTCAAAACACCCACATAAACCCACAATACGAAGGCTTGGTGACCCCTACCCCCGCAGGTTTTGCATGTTCACTCTTTTATTCATGAATAAATTTTTTTTTTTATCTATTTCCTCATATGTTTTAATTCTTGGATCGGGCTACAGGTGAAGTTGTGGCTGAACCGAAGTTTCCTTGGGCTAAGCTTCTTTCTCTGTATCCAGAGGTATGTGACTGCTTTCATATGCTCTTTGCATGCATCGCATTAGGGTGTGTCGTGGTGCTCAATAAATCGTGCCTAGGAGCATTTAGCTGACAATGCACATTAGTTGATCTAGGGAGGGGGTCTGTCCTGAGAATATTGTTTGCCATTTCAGAACCCTCATTGTGTCATCAGAAGCGCTGTGTTTACTGTTGGACCGCATGGATGCGATATATTTATCCCAGATCTATTCATGCCCGGCGTTCTGTGTGAATTGACGCAGATGAAGGTATGAATCTGTTATGTTAAGTTTTCTACTTTCCTAAAGGACACAAAGCTCTTTTACTTATAATTTCTTGTTTATTTTTTTTTTTTTTCTTGGCAGCACGGAGGTCCTTCAGTTGCCACCCTGAAGATAAAAGGGAAAGGAGTTGCTCCTGTTGTGGTCAATGGCAAGAATTACCAAAAGGGTACTCATGTTCATCTGCACGGTGGCGATGAGGTTGTCTTCAGCACCCCTTGGAAACATGCTTATGTATCCTTTTAAGAGCCTTCTGGAATGTTATCCACATTCTGTAATGAGGGGATCATATTATTGTTTCCTCCTATCTATCTATCTATGATATTGTTGCTATATTTTTTTTTGTTTCCTTGACTTAGTGTTCAGATATTTCAGCCTCTGAAATATGAAAATCTTTCTGCACCAGATAGAGCTTCTTCAGCGACCATCTCTGAAGCGCAGAGTGCCCCTCTGCAAGGTCTTCATGTTGAGACAAGAGCAGGAGACTCTTCATCTGTTCATGAATCCTCTAGACGCCAAGCACATAAGGATTTTTTGCGAGCAGGAGTACTCAATCCTCAGGACATAGAAGTTTCTCTTGAGGACTTCCCATATTTCTTAAGGTCGGTTGTGGTTAGAACCTCTTTTTTTTTTTTTCTTTTTTTATCGAATCTCTGTCACACAAACTATGATAAGATGGACAACACTTATTGTGGTCTTCCAAGTTTTGATAAACAACTCTCTGAATTGATTGTCACAGTGACACAACTAAGGATGATTTGATAACATCAACAATTGTCCGTCTGAAGTCTGGAGGCAAGTTTGCAAATTATGCACCAAAGCAGTCGACAATATGTCCCCATATCTTGCTCTCTGGACCAGCTGGTATGAAGAAAACTCTGGACAATTTTTGTTTATAATTATTATGTTTCTCATATCCATTTTCCTAACAAAATTTTCATATGGTATATCTGAAGGCTCTGAGATATATCAGGAAGTCTTAGCAAAAGCGCTTGCGAAATATTATGGGGCCAAATTGATGATTGTTGACACACTCTTATTACCTGGGGTAAACATCCACTTAGCCTTTCTCAATATTCGTATCAACTTTTCTTTTCTAATTTTGAATCGTGAAAATTGGAACTCTTGAATATTGGTTCCAAATGCCTCAGAAAATATACCTGTCCCGGAAATCTACTAACATTGATTCTCCACTTTTTATGGATGGCTTCAGGGATCAACATCCAAGGAAGCAGATTCGACCAAAGAAAGTGATAGCCGTGGAAGTTTGACTGTGCTTGCTAAACGAGCTGAGCAGGCTGCTCCAACTTCAACCACAACCTCTAAAAGTTACACCTTTAAAACAGGTATGATTGCTTATGTATTATTTGTTCAGTTTAGTTTTTGTGCCACTTTCTGTTTTATTGAACAGACACTTATGTAATTCTTATGTTATTCTTAGGTGATCGAGTGAAGTTCGCCCCTTCAGCTTCTTTTTTTGCTTCTTTCCGTTTAAAACTTAGGTATGGTTTACTGTTTTTCTTCTCATATTTTCAGCTGATGTAGATTGTTGTTAAGAGAACACGGTTTTATTTCTTTTTAAGGGGACCGGCAATAGGTTTCAAGGGCAAAGTCATCCTTGCATTTGAAGACAATGAATCTTCAAAACTCGGGGTTAAATTTGATAGGCCGATAGCTGATGGCAATGATTTAGGTGGTCTATGCGAAATATACCATGGTTTCTTTTGTGCAGCGAGTTCACTTCGCTTAGATAGTTCTTCCAATGACGATGCAGATAAACTTGCCATTAATGAAATCTTTGAGGTAATTTTTACCACTTTTTGTTACCTTTTTATTTAATTTGAAAAATACTACTTAGTCTCTGTAGCTGAAGAACCCTTTAACCTCTGTGTATGATACCGTAGGTGGTTTCTAATGAAAGTGAAAAAGGTTCATTGATATTGATACTGAAAGACATTGGGAAATCTGTATCGGGGAACACTGAAGTGTATCTTACTTTGAAGAGCAAGCTTGAGAATTTACCGGAGAATACTGTTGTCATAGCCTCACAAACCCAATTAGACAGCCCAGAGGAGAACGTAGGAATTCTATTATTTTATATGCATAGTCTGTCTTCATTATTCTTGTATTCTTCTCAAAATGGTTATTTTGACTTTTTCTTTTTATATTTCATTTTCAGTCCCAACCTGGACGTTTCTTGTCCTCATTAAAGTGTTCCAGTGGCTTGCTGGTTCATGCATTGCCGGTATGCTAATCCCACTCTTATTTAATAATATCCATTTTTCTAGTTTTTAAGTTTATTTTCCCTGATAACTTGTAAGTGGCGATACTGCATATATATGCATATGCGAAAATATATATACTTCTCTTTGATACGTTGGGAGTTATTTTTCATGTCATCTGCAGGATAACTCTCGTGGTAAACTTATCCTGCAGAATAGGGACGGTAGTGGTAAAGTTATCCTGCAGGAAAGGTTGCCTAAACCAGTGAAACAAATCACTACGTTATTTCCTAACGAAGTGACCATCCGTACACCTGAGGTATGAGCCTTTCCTCTTTTTTTGCTTGTCTGGAATCATTTGTTGCGTTTTATATCATTTTCTTTTCTTCTAAAACATAACAGGACGAAGCTTCGCTGTTGGGCTGGAAGGAGAAACTCGAACGTGATACAGAGATCTTGAAGGCTCAAGCTAAGATAACCAGCATCCGTGCAGTGAGCATCTTTCAATGAAATCCCATGTCTATCTAAATGTCGCTGGTTTTTCTTCCTGTGTCTTTTACTTGTGTCTTTTTCAATGATTCTTGCAGGCCCTTAGCAAACACTGTCTGGAATGCCCTGACCTTGAAACCTTGCGCATCAAAGACCAATCCCTTTCGACTGATAGTGGGCATCTTTCCCTTTGCCTTTTCTGTCTTTCTTTCTTTAGCGCACGGTTATTTGTCTAACCTAGATCTTTATGATTAAATAGGTGCGGATGAAGTGGTTGACTGGGCTTTGCGACACCAGCTTAAGAGCTCCTCAGAAACGGCGATGAAAGACGACAGGGTTATAATCTCTGCCGAAAGGTGAGCTTCTTTGAATAAGAACTCTGAATTATAGATCCTGCAGTATAAATTGGATTGTTGCTTGTGATACTTTCTTGATCATAACCTTTTGGCATGTGTTGCAGCATCACATATGGCCTCCAGGTGATTCAAAACAAAAACAAGAGCACGAAAGAAATCTCTCAAAGTAATATCCATAACCCTTTTGTCATTTTGCCTCCTAGGCTAACCTAGTTTCTACTGGATTTTTGATAATTACAATGCTATATCATTTCAGGAGGTTGTTACTGAGAATGAATTCGAGAAAAAAAAACTCCCGTCAGACGTCATTCCTCCAAGTGATATCGATGTTTCTTTGATGATTGAGATTTTTCTGAAGAATTGTTCACTGAAAGTTTTTAAGTGAGAAAATAATGTTTCAATGAGTGTTTGTTGACCAACAAAACAAAAAAAGTTTATGTGGGTATAACTCAAATTATGGAGCGCGCATAAAATGTAATATACCTATTTTGAATGATTTGTGTTTTCGTCTGCTCCAACACGCACTCGCTACAACCATAAAGAGTACAGCAAAATCGAGAAGTGCAGCTCCTTCCATAATCTTGGCTCCGATTGTTGTTTATTGATTGTACTCTGGGATTTACGTGGCGCTCTCGTCTCTGGAGAGTTACAGATTGCATTCCAAGGCGGAGGAAGAAGAGAAGAATCTTGTCTCTAAATCAGCCGTCGTGAAAGGGGTTCTTCTTCAGCAGGTTGTTCAAGCTGTTGTCGCTATCCTCTTGTTCACGGTAAAGTTTCCAACTTTTGCTTTGTGAATCCAAAGTTTTGTCAAAATTGGTAACAAAATGGAATTAAGGAGGACTTTTTGTATCTGATGCTGACGTTTATGGGTGTATGGATGGATGGAGATTTGTTTATTATGAAAAGGTTGAATCTTTTGGGTTGTTGTTAGCTTTCACCCAAAGGAGAAATTTGCATAAATGATCTGTTAGTGGCTGTAAGTTTTGTCAAAGGTGCATTTTGTCTGATATGAATCTAATGGAAAGGGATTTTTCAGCTTAGATTATAGATTGGCGGTTCAGTTCCTTTTATCTTCCTAATAGTTGAATAACTCTCAACCTTTCATGACCTGTGAATTAGACTGGTCATTTCAGTGTTAGAAAGATAGTTAAAGCTTTAGAGGAAAGCATGAGTAGAGATAGGGGTTGAAGAGGAGAGCGTCGAGTGATTGCCTTGGGAGAGCTTAGGTTGCTCTAGGATTGACCCTAGGACTCTTATCTTTGCTTTGGAATTAGTCTTAAGTTCTTCAAATGTATTCTGATTCAGAGAAGAATAAAGGAAGATCTCGATTCTGGCTCTTACCCGCTTATTTTATGAGAAAACTATACTCAACCAATTAATAGAGATTCCAAATGAGTTATTTTGTGATGATATTATGACTTGCTGTTATAATCTATGAAGCAGCATCATGGATTCTTGGTTTGCCTTTTGTCTTATCATGAATGTTTGTAATGTCTTGTACTGTTTGGTTTGTCTAGACATGTCTTTGATAAATATAATTTTTTTTACTTGGCATGCCTCTGATAGATTGATTCATCAATCCCATGGGTATCTTCTTTTCTGTTTGTATATGGTTTTCGCTTTAAAGCCTTCTATAAATATGCTTCTCCATTGTCCAATGTCCACGCAGGTCACAGGAAGTGATGCCGACGCAGACAAAGTGCAAGAGTTTTCTCTTTTGGTCCTAGCCAGACAGTTTGTGACGGCCATGATAGTCCTCGACACATGGCAATACTTCATGCATCGTTATATGCATCACAACAAGTTCTTATACAAACATATCCACTCTCAACACCACCGTCTTATCGTCCCTTATGCATATGGAGCTTTATACAACCATCCAGTGGAAGGCCTTATCTTGGATACAATTGGAGGCGCCTTGTCTTTCCTAATCTCTGGTATGTCACCAAGAACTTCCATCTTCTTCTTCTCTTTCGCCACAATCAAGACTGTGGACGACCATTGCGGTCTCTGCCTTCCCGGAAACTTATTCCATATGGTCTTCAAGAACAACTCGGCTTACCACGATGTGCATCATCAGCTCTATGGAAGCAAATACAATTTCTCTCAGCCTTTCTTTGTCATGTGGGATCGGATTCTGGGGACTTACATGCCTTATTCTCTTGAGAAAAGAGAAGATGGAGGATTTGAAGCACGTCCTACTAAAGAATTTAAAGACGATTGATTCTCTTGGATTTGGGGTTTTGCGTAATGTTCTGTATCTGCTTGACGTTGGATAATG
Organism: Alliaria petiolata; assembly: GCA_020283515.1. NCBI lineage: Eukaryota > Viridiplantae > Streptophyta > Magnoliopsida > Brassicales > Brassicaceae > Alliaria > Alliaria petiolata. The sequence goes on from JAHZTW010000001.1 coordinate 358,659,471, forward strand.
GATGCATACTTTGTGTCGTTGAGATGTAGTTTTAAATCAGAGACAGAACTGATTTGCATTTTGCCTTTTTATCTCACGAGGGAAGTAGCTGGAGTTTGAGATTTGTATATATACATTATTGAGTTGTTGTTTTACTCTGTTTTTCTTTTGTTTTCGCGTGTATTATTTTGTACAACAAGCTGATTTTTATTTATTTATTTTATCATCACATTATAGTAATGGGACATTACATTATAGTATTGGCAGTTTATGGAATCATACACGGGACGTAGTGAAGCGTCACTGATTAAGATTCTTGATGTTTTTTAGTATACTGATTCTTTGATTTTTTGTAAGTGCAAGCCGAAATTTCACTGATTAAATTGACCATAGTCTTGTGACTCTTGTCCATGGAGAAATGGTTGAGGAGGTCCGTCTTTTCTTTGTAGTCTTGTAGATGATGATGTTTGTTGTGCCTTTTGCATAGCTTGTAGGAATGTAATGTTTTATCTTTAGGAAAATTAGAAGATCATGACATGTTTATTGTATAACTAGGGGTGGTCCGCGCTATGTGCAGAGATATGATTAATTTTTTACTAATTATTTAGTTTATTTTTTTGAACTTTACTAATTGTTTTTTTTGAACTTTACTAATTGTTTGTTAAAGAATCATTCTGAATGTGACTCATTTTTACTGATTATTTGTTAAATAATCACTTATTATTTTTGTTTTTGTTTTTGTTTTTTTCTCTTTTCATTTTTGCTTTTATAATTACTTTTTCTATTTTCTTCTTCAATTTTCCTTTCTAGTATTTTTCTATTTATTTTAATATTATATTATTTTTTTTGTACTTAAATTTTTTTTTTGTCTTTGTTTTCTTTTTGTTCTTCTTTTTATTTTCACTTCATATAGTTTATTTTATTTTATTTTATTTAATGTTTGATTTATTTTTTGTTTTAATTAGATCAGATTCATTAAGGTTATAACAGCCATTTTACCCCTTTTAAATTAGTGTATTTTTGTAAGAAATAGAAGAGATGGTACTTTTGAAAAAATGTATGAGGAAATGTGTATTTTTAACAAATTCCCTTAATTTTTTTATATTTTCCGTCATTTTCTAAACCTCAGATTTTTTTTTGGTCCATGTTAGTTTTTGTCTTTTTGTCTTTTTAATTTTATTACCCTTTAATTAATGTTAACGATATTAATTTCTGTTTTTTCCCCAATATTTTTTTGTTTATTTATCTTTGTCCGTGAATTTCTTGTTTTCTTAATTTTTCGATGTAGTGGTATTTGTGATTTTTCGATTTGGTCATGTTTGTAATTGACAATTCAAAAATAAATAGAAGATAAAATTGAATAAAACTACGTGTAGTTATTATGTTTTAAAATGAAACGTTTTGTTGTTTATTGTTGTTGAATGGTGTCCCATTTTGATATGTGGCAATCAAAATATGTGACTAATTTTTTACTGATTATTTGTTAAATAATACTTTTTTCTTTTCATTTTTTCTTTAATAATTACTTTTTCTATTTTCTTCTTCAATTTTTCTTTCTAGTATTTTTCTATTTATTTTAATATTATATTATTTTTTGTAGTTATAGTTTTTTTTTTGTCTTTGATTTCTTTTTGTTCTTCTTTTTATCTTCACTTCATATAGTTTATTTTATTTTATTTAATGTCTGATTAATTGTTGTACTCTTTTCATTATTTATTGAATATTACTGATCGGTTTTAAAATTCAATCTTGATTTTTTTTATTTTCTGTCATTTTCTAAATGTAAGTTTGTTTTTGGTCCATGTTAGTTTTCGTCTTTTAGAGTTTTTAATTTTATTACCATTCAATCAATGTTATCGATATTGATTTCTGTTTTTTCTCAATATTTTTTTTGTCTATTATATTTGTCCATGAATTTCTTGTTTTTTCAAATTTTTGATGTAGTGGTGTTTGTGATTTTTAGATTTGGTCATGTTTGTAATTAACAAATTCAAAAATAAATAGAAGAGAAAACTCAATAAAACTACGTGTAGTTATTATGTTTTAAAATGAAACGTTTTGTTGTTTATTGTTGTTGAATGGTGTCATGTTTTAATATGTGGCAATAAAAATGTATGGTATTTTTTGCTAATGAGGTGGCAGCATGAGAAGAGAGAAAAGCTTACTTTATATATATAGATGTTAGATATTATGTCACCATTTGGATTCAAATTCGATAAAGCGCATATTATTGATACAAAACAAATGGAATGCTCTGGTGGACTATATCAGCCTGGACTCTTCAAGCTAGAATTATGTTGCAATTCTAAGTTCCGAGCTGACTTTTGGAGCAGGGTCGGATTTTTTGAAAACGGTTTAGACCATCTCCAATGGTTAACTCTGTTTTTTACTCTAAAAATATAGTTACTCTAAAAATAGAGAAGCAATTTGCTCCAATAGTTAACTCTATTTTAGATTTTTTTAAAAAAATATTTTTAGTATATTCTAATTTTAATTAATTATTATTTTCTTATAAGACCTTATACTTTAAAAATATATCAATTTTCTCCATTCATTTTGTTTATTGGACAAAAACTAGATAAACTTTTGATTTTATTAAAATTAAATATATTAAATTGAAAAAAATTCATTACATCAAATAAATAAAATATCAAATACATTTTTGAAGAATACACATTAGTGTACTTCTCTCACAAATGATCAATATATCAACATATTATTTAATCTTATATATCCACCATTGTTGTCTATTAAAAAATTAACATAATATTTTGAAGTATAAAACTAAATATTGTTATTATAATCTTCTTAAGTATAAAACTAAAATATATAATTGTGTTTGTGTACAAAATAAAAGTATATCAAAATTAAAGGGCTATTTTATAAATAAAAAGTGTAACTATAAAAATAGAGAACTCTAAAAGTTACTCCAAATTTTTAGAGTTCTCTATTTTTGGAGTGGAATATAGAGTGCTATTGGAGATGGTTTTACTCTAAAAATAGAGTTTAGAGACAAAAATATAATCTCATTAGAGATGCTCTTAAAAAAAAAATTGTAAACCAACACAACTTTGTTCAATATACAAAATAAGTGTCTGTTAATTTGCAAGTCAAAACCCATAAACTACGAATATGAAAGGTTTAGTCAAGATTAGACCGGATCCAATCAGAATCAGTCCGGTTAAATCTACTGACTTTTTAAACTATCACAACATATTTAAGATGGAGCATTACGCAAATTTACCACGTGAAACTCTAATAATATATTATTAAAACATGGAAGTAGTGGGAATGGACTCGACTAATGTGAAATATAAATGTGTTTTTCGAAAGACAGAAGCCAAGGATGCTTAAGAGATATTATTAATACTCGTAAATTATGTTTGCGAAGACAGAGGTATGGATGCTTGGGCTTGCAAACTTTCAACTTTGACTCCTAAGATTTTCACATTATCTTATTATATAACTGATTAAAAAATAATTAGGAAATAGAACATAAAGCTCTAAAATCAAGTACACACGTTTGGGAAGCAAAAACAATTTGAGTCAACACAAAATTTTGGAAGAGACAAAATGGGTATTAACCGAGGAAACGAAACTTGGCTTTTTACGATCTCATTGATTTTGATGTATTCCTAGATCGATCTGGTTTCGAGTCAGTAGCAAAAGAAAATTTTAGCTAAAGGGACTGTAATTTGTGTGCGTGTGTATGTGTGTGAAAATGATGAATAGTGATGTCAAATGTTTAGTACGTGATATATCATGGTTTTTCCGGTTTTTAGCCATGGTATAACTTGTATATTTGGAATCTTTTCAGTGTTTTTAGAGTCTTTTTAGAGTTTTTGCAGGTTTAGATACGTTTGGAGCTGATTTAGAGATATTGAAGCATTTGGGGGCATATGGAACTTACAAGCTGAAAGGAGCAAGTCGGAGTGCATTTTTGGACCAAGCATCGATCGATGCATCTCATTGGCGTCGATCGATGCAGGACGTGATCACGACTTCGGAAGAATTTGAAGAAAATAAAGTTTGCCCCAGAAGTTTCTCATATTTGCAAAAGAAGTCTCTGACGTATTTTAGACTATATTTAGGTTTTTAAAGGTCATTGTTTAGACCTATCTTTCATTCTATCAGAATTCTAGAGAGAGCTTTTGGAGAGAAGAATTAGAACTCCTTCAGAGAGAATTCAGAACTCCTTTGATTCTTATCTTATTTCTTTTATGCAGTATTATTCAATCATGTTTTCTGCTTCGTTAATCATGTTTGAGTAGTTTGCTAGTTAGGTTTAGGGTTTCTCATTAGGGATTTCATGGCTTGCTAAGTTGATTGGTTAATTAAGGATTCTGAATACTAGTTCTTCATCTAGGTTGTGTTTAATGCTTGATCTGAACTGAAAGGTTAGGTTATTGATCCTAGGTTGATTCTCGCAACGACAGTTGGTTAATTAGCTAGAAAGAACCTTAGATGAGCAAAATACTTATATGCAAAGGAATTTGGTTTAAGGATTTTGTGAACAATTGAACATGAACTTTAATGCATGTTTAGGCTTTAGAACTCGCAAAGAAATTTGGTTTTCTAGGTTTTAGACATAGATAGTTTTCGCAGCGACGGCTGGTTCTCTTTATCATTGTGTTTCGAATTCTAGAACATTAGAAGAATCCTGATTAACTGATTTGCTTGCATTCATGATTTCCTGAGATTTCCCTGAACTTGACGCTTTTATTTTATTGATCTCAAAACCCGATTTTATTGCTTGCATTGCTTTTAAAATTACATTGATTTCGTTTAGCTTAATTCGAAAACCCACATTCTATTGTGTGATCTTGAGTCCTTGTGGAATTCGACCTCTAAGTACTGCATCGATCTTTTAATTTGAGAGAGTAGCTCAGGGTTAATTTGAGCATATCAAATTTTGGCGCCGTTGCCAGGGACTCTTTAATTTCGCCATTAGATTAAGTCTAGAATTTAGTCTAAACTTTTTATTTCTTGTTTACTAACTCGTTTTTCTCTTTTTCTTGTTTTTCAGGTGTATGCACAATCATCACACCAGAGGAAACAAGGGAGCTCAGTTTTTGAATCTGTCAAATCAAGAGCTGAGAGAGTTGGAACGAGATAACCGCAGAACACAGAGATCAGTAGTCATGAGAAGAGTAATTATCAAACCTGATGCTGCTGGGATCTTACGAGACCAAGAGGGTCAGAGGTACAATGACAATGGGGATATGATAGATGAACAGGGGACTATCATACCAGAAGCTGCCCCTGTGGATGATCAGATTGTTGCTGTTGGGCAACAACAGGCTGCGTTTCCTGCGCCACTTGCTAGAGGGAGGATGCTTGCTGACTACAACAGGCCTGATGAGTTCTACGCAAACAGGTCTGCGATCCAAATAATGAATAAAAATAATAAATATTTTTGTGTGTATGTTTGCAAATGATTGCAGATCCATTTCTCCGTTAGCTCCTTATGTGTTTATAGCCTTGTATCTCATATTTGTTTATTTGTTAACTCCAACTATTCGGCATTAACTCTTTGATCAGCCATTTTGATTTGTTATTTATGATTTATCTTCTTTTTTTTAGTCTCACTTGGCGTGACTTCGAGTTAGGGTGAAAAATTAAGTTTTTCGGGTTTTTTTATTTAGTTTTTTCGTAATCCTTCATGGGTGGAGATTAGATACCAATACTGGCCCATTAGTGTTGGGTAAGAAAATCACTTGAGGATCTATCCATGATCGTGTCCAACGATGAGGTAGGAGCTCTGCTATACACATTCTCTAGTCCTTTGATAAGAGTGTGAATCTTCTCTGATAGTTGTATGCGAATTTGTTAAAGGATGGTAGCTCCTTGAGATTCTGTCTCCAAATGGTTTACCGTGACGGTCTTGTCTCTAGTGAAATTCTCTTCTGTCATGAGGCTCTTACCAGCGTGTCGAAGAGGGGATTCTTGGTCGTCAAGAGTCTCTCAAAGGAAATTTCTCAAGCTCACGCTGCTCTCGAGTTCCATTGGAGATATTAGCCGAGTGTTGTGTTCTTTTGCTTGGAGGGGAGTTGTCATTTCTGTCACGACTTGAGTCTCTGTGAGCAAGATGTTGCTTATCAGCAAAGGTTTTCCTGACTTCAGGGCATTTGCCAAGTGGGAGAGTCGAAAGCCCTTGGAGCAGTGATTCTCTATCTTTTCATATTGTAGGGAGACTAGTGCCTCATCACCATTTGCAAACTCCATGATGGTTTCTTAAATTAGTGGTTCTAAACCGTTGATCAGCACCTTCACTTTTGCAGAGGTCTTAGTGATTTCTTGTTCCAAATACGTGCATAGCATGTCGCCAAGGCTACAGAGAGTCTCTGGCTTCCAGTAGTGCAGAGGGATGCCTTTAAGACGATTCCAAAATAGAATCTGAGACAGAAAGGAGGCAGAGACAGTCGGTTCTCATCTATATAAGATGATCACCCAGTAGGCAAAATGATACGGTATACTGTCTAGAACTTTATGAAGATCTTCCTCAAACTCAAATCGATATTGAAAGCATATATTCCCAAAGTCAGATCATATTGTCGTGCCTCTCAGATTCCACCTCTTGGGAAGAAAATATATCATTGACCAAACTCTTTGATCCTTTGGATTTGTAAGCCTTCCTATAAGGGTGAGTTCATTTTTTTTTTATTATGTCAGAGTTATCAAACTCAGAGACTCGGATGCGCATTCGAGAAGGGAACGTCGAGGTTCTTGCCACCGTCTTGCCTTTTCTTTGCATTTTGTAGATGGTTGAAAAGTGTTCTTCACCACTGGGGGTGTGAGGGATTTTTCGGTGGTTAGCCTTCATCGAAAGTGATTTACTGAAAACTTTTAATACATAGCAGGAAAAGGAGCCACAAATGTGGAGGAGACGGACCGTTCGACACAAAATCGGGGTTGAACCATGGTTTCACGAAGCCCAAGATGGTATAGAAATGCTGAAACTTTCTATTTTAGGAAAAAACAATATGGTTAAAGGTAAAACAGGAGAAAAAAAACTAAGTGGGTGAAAACTGAATCAAGAGTCGGATCCGAGAACATTTTTCACTTTCTCTCTTTTAAAATTTTTTAATTTATTTACTATGTTCACTTAATTGCTATGAAAATAAGTTGTTGTTATAATCCATTGAGGTTGGATCTCCATAACCGGCCCAGTCTATTAGAACATAGGCGGCCAGGACTCCTAAGCCCAATAGGATTGTTAGATGTTTTCCTTTTCCTTGTAGGAATAGTTATTTCCTTTTCTATCCTTTTGTATAATCACTATATAAAGAGACCTTAGGTCCTCATAATAATACACAGAAATCATTCGATTCACAACACGTTATCAGCACGAACTTGCTCTGAAAAACCCTAGCAGCCGCCGAGCATAAACCCTAAGGTTCGCCGCCGTCCGCCGCCGTCCGCCGCCGATCAACCGCCGCCGTCTTGACTCGGTGTGCGATCCGATCCTAAAGTTTTTCCGAGGTCTTTAGCTCCCGGTTCTTTTCCAGTCAACCCAAAAGAAGAATCAAAGGTAGAAACAAATCTCTAAAACCCTAGAACATGAAAATCGAATTCTAACATAATATTACCAAACCCTAAAAATCGATTCTTCCATGTTCTACTTGTTTGATCTTTTGAGAGCTTGAAATCGAATTGAATCTAAGCTAAACTAGAACCTTAAAAATTGGATTGCTTGAAATAGATTGATTGCTTCTACATGTTAAAATCGAAATTGGACCTAAGACTATAAAAACCCTAAAATCGATTTGTGTATTGCTTGATCTATTGCTTGACCAAATCATAATTGAACTTAGAATTGCATAATAAAACCGGACCATTAAAATTTTGTTGGCAAAACCGAAAATCATAGATATTACTTGCTAGGATTGAATTTGGAAAATTTTCTTTTTGTTTGAACACATAGAAATCGCAAATTGGAAATTGCCTTATTTTGAATTTGGAAAATTTCCTTTTTACTTTTATCACCTAGAATTACATGTTAGGATTAAAATTGGAAACTTGCTTGAATTAAAATCGCATGATAAATGCATAAATTAAAATCGGTTGAAAGAAACCCTAAAATCCTAAGAGAAAAACCGATGCTTGATTTCAGATGGCGAAAGTCAACAATTTGGACTTCGCAGCCCTTAATCTCTCAGGAGATAATTACTTGCAATGGGCTTTAGATACAAAAATCATGCTGAAATCAAAAGGGCTCGGTGAATGCATTGAAGAGGCAAATAACAAATCCGAAAGGAATAAGTATAAGGCGATTTTAATCATACGCCACCATCTCGTTGAGAGTCTCAAAGATCAATACTTGACGCTTGAGGATCCTCTTGATCTCTGGAAGGAGTTAAAGGCAAGTTATGATCATCAGAAGATGGTTATACTGCCTAAGGCCAAATATGATTGGCTTAACTTAAGGCTCCTGGACATTAAGTCCGTGGATGAATACAACTCGATCCTATTTAAGATAGTTTCAAAATTGAAGCTATGTGGCGAGATTGTGACAGAGAAGGATATGCTTGAAAAGACCTTCTCGACCTTCCACTCAAGCAACGTGTTGCTACAGCAACAGTATCGTGAGAAAGGCTTCACGATGCAAGTTTGATCTCTTGTTTATTGCTTGCGGAGCAAAACAATGAATTGCTGATGAGAAACAGTGGAATGAGACCTCCTGGATCAACCCCACTTCCTGAAGCCCACGTGGCAGAGGACACTAAGATGGAGACCGAGGCAAACCATGTCCAGAGATACCAAAAAGATAAAGGTCGTGGACGTGGAAAGAGACAAGGGTGTGGTCGCTACCACCCATATGGTCGAGGGAATGGCCGCGGATCTGATTTTAACCGCGGTCGAGGCCGTGGCCGAGGGCGTGGCCACGGGAACCAAACCGGACACCAGTCCGGCCCGACTAAGTCTGTTTGCCATCGATGTGGGATGGACAATCATTGGGCCAAGACATGTAGGACTCCCAAACACCTTGTGGAACTTTATCAAGAGAGTGTTAAAGGGAAGAATCCAGAAGCCCACATGATCCAGCATGATAAGGAAGGCGACTTCGATCATGAACGAGATGACCTTCTGGATTACGAAAATAATGATCTCATGGAGACATCAGATTGTTTAAAATAGGCATTAAAATTGTATTACATTCATGTTTTGTTTTCATTTGGATTTATGTCTTTGGATTTATTTGGATTTGCTTAATTAATAATTAATGGCTTTTAAGACATAATTCTTGTTTTTAAATGAAAGGAAACATGAATGAATTCGTGGTGGATAGTGGGTCAAGCCACACGATTTTAAAGGACAAGAGATATTTCATAAATCTTACATTGAAAAAGGCTAATATTGGTATTATAGCAGGCATGGCCGGCCTAATAGAAGGCTACGACCAAGCCAATGTCATATTGCCTAAGGGGACGCATCTAGAGATTGCGGATGCATTATTTTCCCCCAACTCAAAGAGAAGCCTATTGAACTTTAAAGACATTCGAATGAATGGTCTTCATGTTGAAACAATGGACGAAGGAAACCGAGAGTTCCTCCAAATAATCGAAATCGTCCAAGGCCAAAAGAAAGTCCTAGAGACTATACCTGCTATAGCTACCGGCTTATATTGCACTAAGGTCAATATGATTGAGGCCAATGCCACTGTAAACCAAGAGTTTACGGATAGGTTCAACCTATGGCACGACCGGCTGGGGCATCCCGGGTCGAATATGATGCGAAAATTGATAGCCAATACTTATGGGCACGCCTTGAAAGAAAGGAGAGTAATCCAAAAGAATCTTACTTGTGCCTCATGTTCACAAGGGAAACTCATTGTAAGGCCATCACCAGTGAAAGTGACTAAGGAAACAATAAATTTCCTGGAGAGAATTCAAGGAGACATATGCGGACCAATACACCCACCTTGTGGGACATTCCGATATTTTATGGTCCTCATTGACGCATCTACAAGATGGTCACATGTATGCTTATTGTCATCACGGAATATGGCATTTGCGAGACTTCTTGCTCAGATAATACGCCTAAGGGCTCACTTTCCANCAGTATGAGAAGAGAGAAAAACTTACTTTATAATTTTTAGATTTGGTCATGTTTGTAATTAACAAATTCAAAAATAAATAGAAGAGAAAACTCAATAAAACTACGTGTAGTTATTATGTTTTAAAATGAAATGTTTTGTTGTTTATTGTTGTTGAATGGTGTCCTGTTTTAATATGTGGCAATAAAAATGTATGGTATTTTTTGCTAATGAGGTGGCAGCATGAGAAGAGAGAAAATCTTACTTTATATATATAGATGTTAGATATTATGTCACCATTTGGATTCAAATTCGATAAAGCGCATATTATTGATACAAAACAAATGGAATGCTCTGGTGGACTATATCAGCCTGGACTCTTCAAGCTAGAATTATGTTGCAATTCTAAGTTCCGAGCTGACTTTTGGAGCAGGGTCGGATTTTTTGAAAACGGTTTAGACCATCTCCAATGGTTAACTCTGTTTTTTACTCTAAAAATATAGTTACTCTAAAAATAGAGAAGCAATTTGCTCCAATAGTTAACTCTATTTTAGATTTTTTTAAAAAAATATTTTTAGTATATTCTAATTTTAATTAATTATTATTTTCTTATAAGACCTTATACTTTAAAAATATATCAATTTTCTCCATTCATTTTGTTTATTGGACAAAAACTAGATAAACTTTTGATTTTATTAAAATTAAATATATTAAATTGAAAAAAATTCATTACATCAAATAAATAAAATATCAAATACATTTTTGAAGAATACACATTAGTGTACTTCTCTCACAAATGATCAATATATCAACATATTATTTAATCTTATATATCCACCATTGTTGTCTATTAAAAAATTAACATAATATTTTGAAGTATAAAACTAAATATTGTTATTATAATCTTCTTAAGTATAAAACTAAAATATATAATTGTGTTTGTGTACAAAATAAAAGTATATCAAAATTAAAGGGCTATTTTATAAATAAAAAGTGTAACTATAAAAATAGAGAACTCTAAAAGTTACTCCAAATTTTTAGAGTTCTCTATTTTTGGAGTGGAATATAGAGTGCTATTGGAGATGGTTTTACTCTAAAAATAGAGTTTAGAGACAAAAATATAATCTCATTAGAGATGCTCTTAAAAAAAAAATTGTAAACCAACACAACTTTGTTCAATATACAAAATAAGTGTCTGTTAATTTGCAAGTCAAAACCCATAAACTACGAATATGAAAGGTTTAGTCAAGATTAGACCGGATCCAATCAGAATCAGTCCGGTTAAATCTACTGACTTTTTAAACTATCACAACATATTTAAGATGGAGCATTACGCAAATTTACCACGTGAAACTCTAATAATATATTATTAAAACATGGAAGTAGTGGGAATGGACTCGACTAATGTGAAATATAAATGTGTTTTTCGAAAGACAGAAGCCAAGGATGCTTAAGAGATATTATTAATACTCGTAAATTATGTTTGCGAAGACAGAGGTATGGATGCTTGGGCTTGCAAACTTTCAACTTTGACTCCTAAGATTTTCACATTATCTTATTATATAACTGATTAAAAAATAATTAGGAAATAGAACATAAAGCTCTAAAATCAAGTACACACGTTTGGGAAGCAAAAACAATTTGAGTCAACACAAAATTTTGGAAGAGACAAAATGGGTATTAACCGAGGAAACGAAACTTGGCTTTTTACGATCTCATTGATTTTGATGTATTCCTAGATCGATCTGGTTTCGAGTCAGTAGCAAAAGAAAATTTTAGCTAAAGGGACTGTAATTTGTGTGCGTGTGTATGTGTGTGAAAATGATGAATAGTGATGTCAAATGTTTAGTACGTGATATATCATGGTTTTTCCGGTTTTTAGCCATGGTATAACTTGTATATTTGGAATCTTTTCAGTGTTTTTAGAGTCTTTTTAGAGTTTTTGCAGGTTTAGATACGTTTGGAGCTGATTTAGAGATATTGAAGCATTTGGGGGCATATGGAACTTACAAGCTGAAAGGAGCAAGTCGGAGTGCATTTTTGGACCAAGCATCGATCGATGCATCTCATTGGCGTCGATCGATGCAGGACGTGATCACGACTTCGGAAGAATTTGAAGAAAATAAAGTTTGCCCCAGAAGTTTCTCATATTTGCAAAAGAAGTCTCTGACGTATTTTAGACTATATTTAGGTTTTTAAAGGTCATTGTTTAGACCTATCTTTCATTCTATCAGAATTCTAGAGAGAGCTTTTGGAGAGAAGAATTAGAACTCCTTCAGAGAGAATTCAGAACTCCTTTGATTCTTATCTTATTTCTTTTATGCAGTATTATTCAATCATGTTTTCTGCTTCGTTAATCATGTTTGAGTAGTTTGCTAGTTAGGTTTAGGGTTTCTCATTAGGGATTTCATGGCTTGCTAAGTTGATTGGTTAATTAAGGATTCTGAATACTAGTTCTTCATCTAGGTTGTGTTTAATGCTTGATCTGAACTGAAAGGTTAGGTTATTGATCCTAGGTTGATTCTCGCAACGACAGTTGGTTAATTAGCTAGAAAGAACCTTAGATGAGCAAAATACTTATATGCAAAGGAATTTGGTTTAAGGATTTTGTGAACAATTGAACATGAACTTTAATGCATGTTTAGGCTTTAGAACTCGCAAAGAAATTTGGTTTTCTAGGTTTTAGACATAGATAGTTTTCGCAGCGACGGCTGGTTCTCTTTATCATTGTGTTTCGAATTCTAGAACATTAGAAGAATCCTGATTAACTGATTTGCTTGCATTCATGATTTCCTGAGATTTCCCTGAACTTGACGCTTTTATTTTATTGATCTCAAAACCCGATTTTATTGCTTGCATTGCTTTTAAAATTACATTGATTTCGTTTAGCTTAATTCGAAAACCCACATTCTATTGTGTGATCTTGAGTCCTTGTGGAATTCGACCTCTAAGTACTGCATCGATCTTTTAATTTGAGAGAGTAGCTCAGGGTTAATTTGAGCATATCAAATTTTGGCGCCGTTGCCTGGGACTCTTTAATTTCGCCATTAGATTAAGTCTAGAATTTAGTCTAAACTTTTTATTTCTTGTTTACTAACTCGTTTTTCTCTTTTTCTTGTTTTTCAGGTGTATGCACAATCATCACACCAGAGGAAACAAGGGAGCTCAGTTTTTGAATCTGTCAAATCAAGAGCTGAGAGAGTTGGAACGAGATAACCGCAGAACACAGAGATCAGTAGTCATGAGAAGAGTAATTATCAAACCTGATGCTGCTGGGATCTTACGAGACCAAGAGGGTCAGAGGTACAATGACAATGGGGATATGATAGATGAACAGGGGACTATCATACCAGAAGCTGCCCCTGTGGATGATCAGATTGTTGCTGTTGGGCAACAACAGGCTGCGTTTCCTGCGCCACTTGCTAGAGGGAGGATGCTTGCTGACTACAACAGGCCTGATGAGTTCTACGCAAACAGGTCTGCGATCCAAATAATGAATAAAAATAATAAATATTTTTGTGTGTATGTTTGCAAATGATTGCAGATCCATTTCTCCGTTAGCTCCTTATGTGTTTATAGCCTTGTATCTCATATTTGTTTATTTGTTAACTCCAACTATTCGGCATTAACTCTTTGATCAGCCATTTTGATTTGTTATTTATGATTTATCTTCTTTTTTTTAGTCTCACTTGGCGTGACTTCGAGTTAGGGTGAAAAATTAAGTTTTTCGGGTTTTTTTATTTAGTTTTTTCGTAATCCTTCATGGGTGGAGATTAGATACCAATACTGGCCCATTAGTGTTGGGTAAGAAAATCACTTGAGGATCTATCCATGATCGTGTCCAACGATGAGGTAGGAGCTCTGCTATACACATTCTCTAGTCCTTTGATAAGAGTGTGAATCTTCTCTGATAGTTGTATGCGAATTTGTTAAAGGATGGTAGCTCCTTGAGATTCTGTCTCCAAATGGTTTACCGTGACGGTCTTGTCTCTAGTGAAATTCTCTTCTGTCATGAGGCTCTTACCAGCGTGTCGAAGAGGGGATTCTTGGTCGTCAAGAGTCTCTCAAAGGAAATTTCTCAAGCTCACGCTGCTCTCGAGTTCCATTGGAGATATTAGCCGAGTGTTGTGTTCTTTTGCTTGGAGGGGAGTTGTCATTTCTGTCACGACTTGAGTCTCTGTGAGCAAGATGTTGCTTATCAGCAAAGGTTTTCCTGACTTCAGGGCATTTGCCAAGTGGGAGAGTCGAAAGCCCTTGGAGCAGTGATTCTCTATCTTTTCATATTGTAGGGAGACTAGTGCCTCATCACCATTTGCAAACTCCATGATGGTTTCTTAAATTAGTGGTTCTAAACCGTTGATCAGCACCTTCACTTTTGCAGAGGTCTTAGTGATTTCTTGTTCCAAATACGTGCATAGCATGTCGCCAAGGCTACAGAGAGTCTCTGGCTTCCAGTAGTGCAGAGGGATGCCTTTAAGACGATTCCAAAATAGAATCTGAGACAGAAAGGAGGCAGAGACAGTCGGTTCTCATCTATATAAGATGATCACCCAGTATGCAAAATGATACGGTATACTGTCTAGAACTTTATGAAGATCTTCCTCAAACTCAAATCGATATTGAAAGCATATATTCCCAAAGTCAGATCATATTGTCGTGCCTCTCAGATTCCACCTCTTGGGAAGAAAATATATCATTGACCAAACTCTTTGATCCTTTGGATTTGTAAGCCTTCCTATAAGGGTGAGTTCATTTTTTTTTTATTATGTCAGAGTTATCAAACTCAGAGACTCGGATGCGCATTCGAGAAGGGAACGTCGAGGTTCTTGCCACCGTCTTGCCTTTTCTTTGCATTTTGTAGATGGTTGAAAAGTGTTCTTCACCACTGGGGGTGTGAGGGATTTTTCGGTGGTTAGCCTTCATCGAAAGTGATTTACTGAAAACTTTTAATACATAGCAGGAAAAGGAGCCACAAATGTGGAGGAGACGGACCGTTCGACACAAAATCGGGGTTGAACCATGGTTTCACGAAGCCCAAGATGGTATAGAAATGCTTAAACTTTCTATTTTAGGAAAAAACAATATGGTTAAAGGTAAAACAGGAGAAAAAAAACTAAGTGGGTGAAAACTGAATCAAGAGTCGGATCCGAGAACATTTTTCACTTTCTCTCTTTTAAAATTTTTTAATTTATTTACTATGTTCACTTAATTGCTATGAAAATAAGTTGTTGTTATAATCCATTGAGGTTGGATCTCCATAACCGGCCCAGTCTATTAGAACATAGGCGGCCAGGACTCCTAAGCCCAATAGGATTGTTAGATGTTTTCCTTTTCCTTGTAGGAATAGTTATTTCCTTTTCTATCCTTTTGTATAATCACTATATAAAGAGACCTTAGGTCCTCATAATAATACACAGAAATCATTCGATTCACAACACGTTATCAGCACGAACTTGCTCTGAAAAACCCTAGCAGCCGCCGAGCATAAACCCTAAGGTTCGCCGCCGTCCGCCGCCGTCCGCCGCCGATCAACCGCCGCCGTCTTGACTCGGTGTGCGATCCGATCCTAAAGTTTTTTCGAGGTCTTTAGCTCCCGGTTCTTTTCCAGTCAACCCAAAAGAAGTATCAAAGGTAGAAACAAATCTCTAAAACCCTAGAACATGAAAATCGAATTCTAACTTAATATTACCAAACCCTAAAAATCGATTCTTCCATGTTCTACTTGTTTGATCTTTTGAGAGCTTGAAATCGAATTGAATCTAAGCTAAACTAGAACCTTAAAAATTGGATTGCTTGAAATAGATTGATTGCTTCTACATGTTAAAATCGAAATTGGACCTAAGACTATAAAAACCCTAAAATCGATTTGTGTATTGCTTGATCTATTGCTTGACCAAATCATAATTGAACTTAGAATTGCATAATAAAACCGGACCATTAAAATTTTGTTGGCAAAACCGAAAATCATAGATATTACTTGCTAGGATTGAATTTGGAAAATTTTCTTTTTGTTTGAACACATAGAAATCGCAAATTGGAAATTGCCTTATTTTGAATTTGGAAAATTTCCTTTTTACTTTTATCACCTAGAATTACATGTTAGGATTAAAATTGGAAACTTGCTTGAATTAAAATCGCATGATAAATGCATAAATTAAAATCGGTTGAAAGAAACCCTAAAATCCTAAGAGAAAAACCGATGCTTGATTTCAGATGGCGAAAGTCAACAATTTGGACTTCGCAGCCCTTAATCTCTCAGGAGATAATTACTTGCAATGGGCTTTAGATACAAAAATCATGCTGAAATCAAAAGGGCTCGGTGAATGCATTGAAGAGGCAAATAACAAATCCGAAAGGAATAAGTATAAGGCGATTTTAATCATACGCCACCATCTCGTTGAGAGTCTCAAAGATCAATACTTGACGCTTGAGGATCCTCTNAATGATCTCAACTTCATGGGGTTCCAATGCAAGGGATCTCTCAATGAACAAGTGAACTTTGGCAAAATGATAAGAGTAAAAAGCAACCTATGCATACAAGGATAAACTTTCATCTACCCCTTTGTAACACAAATGTTCCTTACTCTCATTTTCTTTTTAGCTCACTCACCAAGTCCAACCTAGGCTACCCATTACAAGGCAATTCACCAAACCCAATAGAAGTCCAAATACATTTTCTTTTCTCTTTTAAGTACTTAGGAAAAACTTCTTCTTCAACCACAAGTGTTGGCACACTTTTACTTCAAGCTCTTTTTCTTTACACTTAGCTATCCTCTTTTCTTTATTACTTAGCCTTATTTTTTTTTTCTTGGCTTCCTACTTTTCAATTCTAGAGGATTTTCATCTCATATTTTTTTTATACTTAGAGCATACAATATATTGCCAACACTTATCACAAACTTTTTGTTTTCCCTTTCTCACCGCCACAATAGGTAAACACCAACTTCTTTTATATCGAAATTCAAGCTACAAGCCCCACCCAAGAATCCTAACCTAATCACCTAGCTCATTGTCTTGAGCTAGCTACATGAAAGCCTATCCTTGTCGCCTTAAACTCAACACTTTTTGCTAAGTTCACGAGATGAAAAAGGCCTAATGCGCTCAATAAGGTAGAGGTTTCAAAGAAAGCTTAGCTAGGGTGCTTGATATTAACCGCTCTAAAGATGAGAGTCGGCTATTTGGGTTAACAAGAGTGGCAAAGGAAAGAAGATAACCCAAATATGTATATAGTATCCACAAGTTCTCTAACAATGCATAACCATGATAATTACTTATTCAAATTAAGTTCAAGTTCAAGAGAGTTGGTTTCTATTCAAAGCTTGCTTCAATTAAAACTTGAATTTCAAATGGCGAGGTCCAAGTAGGGTTCATCTTTACTTTCAAAGCTTGCACACAAAGCATCAAAGAACTACTAACTAGGGCCTTGAACTAATTCATAAGCTTAACACCTTACAAGGAAAAATCATCATTGTCCCCTATGCAAGAATGCAATCCTATATTAAAATTAGACTCAATCCTACTTATATCACAAATGCAAATGCAACTACATGCTATTTGTTTTTGAAATTTTCGAAATTTTCTCGATTTTTTTTTGTTTTTTTATGCCTTAAGTGTATGCATGAGACTCAAGATGCAAATGAAAATAAGAATCACAAAACACACGTCAAATCTCTCAACCTCTCCCCCAAACTTAAATTACACAGTCTCTTGTGTAATAAAAATGCAAGGGAGACATCGATCAATATGACAAAATGATAAAACAATGGTTTAAAACTAATATTTACAAAGGAGGGTGGAGTGGTACCTAGAAATGGACTGAGGAGGAAGAGGATTCCTCCATGGAATATGAGACGTTGCTGGATTCCGGAGTTGGTGACCGCATCGCTCTCCTCTTCCTTCGGCGAGTCTCATAAGAAGAGGACCTTGGTGGATCCTCATGAGAAGCACTCCTTTCTTGCACATGGAATGAATGTCTCCTATCAAGTTCCATAGCGCTTTCTCCCATGTTTCCCCTTTCATCTGCATCTCCTTGCTCAGCTCTTGAAGAAGATGCGCCCCCCATCTTGGATTTGAGCTCCTTCATTTGATTTTTCATCCCCTTAACCGACTTGACCAACTTTCGAATGGTCTTGTCTTGCCATTTGTTCCACCTTTGTAGGATGTTGATTCGGTGGTGGGTTTCTCTCAAAGCTTTGTTAGGGATGGATTAATGATAGGCCTAAAAAAAGTACCTTTGGCTTCCATATGTAGGACTTGGGGGCGCTTCCTCTTGGCTCTCTTCTTGGGGGCTGCTTCCACTTTCCTTCCTAGGGGGACCCTTTTGTTTCCTTATGCTTTGAAGTGGAGGTTCCCTTGAAGGATTATAGACCTCATCGTCGGAAGGACGGAAGTCGATATGTCTTGATGTGGCGAAACTCGTCAAGTGTGGGCAAGGAAGTTTGACTCTTGCCACTTCCGTGTCACTGTAGGCAAACTTGTAGGCATAGCTTTGTCCTAACTTCCCATCGACGAATTTTGTGGCGACCCAACCCGATAATCCTATCCGGGCCGGCCGTCCCGAGTCTAACTCTAGCCAGAATTCATACTTAGCATATTTTTCAGATTTTTCTTAAAACTTAAGCAACGGATTCGATTCATAAAAACTCATTCTTATTGCATAATTAATCCAATTCCAAACGTATAACAGAGGTTCTTAAACAGGAAACTAACTTAGCCAAATTCGATCTAAGTCATAAACAGAAACAAAGCCAATATCCAGAATAACTCATGATAAATAAAACCCCCAAAACCCAGTCCTAATCCACTCTTTCTTCACTGCCTTCAAGTCCGCCTTCAAGACTAAACGTCCCGGATAATTTCTTTACCTGCATATTCAACACAAAAGAGAGGCGTAAGCATTACAAGAAATGCTTAGTGAGTACGGTCATCCCGTACCACCGCCAATAACAGAAACACAATCATACACAGTTAAACAATTCACATTGACACTTAGCAAGCAAGCACAGAAAACAGATATGATCATCTACCCTAACTCGCGGACCATGACTTATGGACTCGGTTCGGCTCTAGCGTGAATCACACATCACCTAAGCACAAGACTCGATCCGGCTATCCAAACGAGCTAGTTAGACATCATGTATTCTCACGGTTCATACTTAACCAATCACAATCACAGAACATTGCCTTGCTAAGCCGAAACCACTAGCTTACACAAGCAATCAATGAAACCAAATAACCTAGCATTCCTACGGTTCTAGCTACCAGCTACAGTCACGCACTCACCTTAGACACAAGGCAAACGTTTCAGTCGGATGCAATTCGGTGATTACTCGAACAGATTCGGTGCTAGTCGTACACAGCCGCGTCCTCCCGGCTATCGCTACGGCTACACTCGTGAGATCCAATCTCCTCTCGGCTAACTCTCTATCCGATCACATTTCCTCGAACAGGCTTCTGTATTCCCTCGGAAACAGGCCAAGACAAACAGATTAGTCGAATAACATACGACAGAAACTCAACAAAACTCGTGATATCCCATCACTTACCGAAATCTCTCGGACAGATTCTCCTTCTCTCGGACAACTCCTGATCCGATCGAACAACTCTCGGATTTCTCGGCTATCCCGCGCCTATAGTCTGATATCTCGATTATCTCTCGGTGGAAACCGATCAGAACACAAAACTCTCGGTAATAGTCGGCTTACCTCTCCAACACAGTTTGATACCGCTCGGATGCAGCCGCACGCTCTCGTCTACGGTCAACAATCCTTCAAACACGGTCGGATTCGTCTCGGCTACGGTCACAATCGCTCGACCACGTCCGATCTCCTCTCGAACAAAACTTTGCTCTCTCGGCCAAAATCGCCTCCTTAGGTTTTCTCTCGGATATGTCGCGACTAAAGCACGCGGCACGGGAGAAATCCCCTTATATAGGGTGAAAATCCTAGCCAGACCGTTCAACCCAGCCTTAGCCAACGCATCTCGGTTTTCCCCCGGTTATGTTCGGTCTGATTTAAATTCGACTCGAACATGTCCCACATCGTTCGGCCAAAACCACGAGCAGCTCGACTAAATTCACGGCCCATGGCCCAACCCGACACTTAGTCAAATTTCCACAATATTTACACTCGGTCCAACCACAGTACGATACTTAACCTCACAGACGTACCACAGTACGGTACCACAGACGTACCATGGTAGAACACTTATTTACAGGACGGACGAACCTCCATCGTACCAGAACATATATACAACGGCCATCCCATGACCTGCACGACCATACTTAGGATTTCTGGTCGCGGATGCTACAACTCTCCCCCACTCAGTTTGGATTCGTCCTCGAATCCGGCTCTTCCTCAGGAAGTTTCTCAAACTATTTCGGGAACTTTGTACTCATCCTTGACTCTTTTTCCCAAGTCGTTTGCTCATCGCCATTACAGTCTCATACAACTTTGATCATCTTAATCACTTTACCACGCTTAACCTTTTCTTTCCGGCCAACCACACGGATCGGTCTACCTTCCACGGTCAGATCCGCTTGTAGTTCCGAAGGTGGTTCCGGTATAACATTCTCACGTTCGGTTATGTGCTTCCTCAGCTGTGACAAGTGAAACACATTGTGGTAAGCACTCATTTCCGGCGGTAAGTCCAACTAATACGCCACTGCCCCAATCCTTTCCAGAATCCGGTACGGCCCCATGTACCTCGGACTCAACTTAGCATCAAACATTGCTCGGCTTTTCCCTTTATAAGTCATAGCCTTCAGATAAACCAGATCGCCCACACTGAACTCTAAGTCCTTACGGCGCTTATCAGCATAACTCTTTTGCCTGTCTTGAGCCTCTTTCAGCTTGACTTTCAGAAACCGAATCTTTTCAGTAGTCTCCTCGACTATCGCGGGTCCTATCTCACTCCGCTCCCTCACTTGGGTCCAACACAACGGTGTTCTGCACGGCCGTCCATACAACGCTTCATACAGAGACATATCAATGCTCCCTTGGTAACTATTGTTATACGCGAACTCAGCCAACGGTTGATGTCTATCCCAGTTACCACCCCAGTCTAGTACACACGCTCTCAGAATGTCCTCTAACGTCCTGATGGTCCTCTCCGACTGACCATCCGTTTGTGGATGATATGCAGTACTCATTTGTACCTTTGTCCCAAACTCTTCCTGAAACTCTTTCCAGAATCGTGAAGTAAACTTTGGATCACGATCAGACACAATACTCACTGGCACGCCATGAAGTTTCACGATCTCATCGATATACAACTCCACCAGCTTAGCCACACCATCCGTCTTTTTCATCGGCAAGAAGTGGGCAAACTTGGTCAGCCGATCCACAATGACCCAAATCGCATCATGCTTATTCTTAGTCTTTGGTAAACCCAACACAAAGTCCATTGTGATCATATCCCATTTCCATTCCGGCATTGGTAATGTTTGCAACAAACCACTCGGAAACTGGTTCTCTGCCTTAACCAATTGGCATGTCGGACAACTAGCCACCCACTTGGCCACGTCCCACTTCATCCCGACCCAATGGTAGTACCTTTTCAGATCGCGGTACATCTTGGTCATTCCCGGATGAACAGAAAACCTTGACTGATGTGCTTCCTTTAGGATCTCCTCCTTTAACTCTTTCACGTTAGGAACACATACTCGGCCATTCAACACAATCGTCCCATTGTTTGAAGTCTGATACTCGGTCTGGTCACCTTGTGACATCTTATTCAGATTCTCATCCTCTTCTTGAGCTAACCGGATCCTTGTTAACAAGTCAGCCTGATCCGCAGCTCCCAAACCCAACGGTTCCGTATCCTCGGTCAGAACGTTCAGCCTTAACGTCCTTAGGAGATTCACAACTCCTTTCACGTCCTTAGCAGATGATACACTAGCCCTTCTCTGGCTCAATGCATCCGCAACGAGATTAACCTTTCTCGGATGATAAGCTATCTCCAGATCGTAGTCAGCGACTAACTCCATCCATCTACGTTGCCTCAGATTCAGTTCAGGCTGAGTGAAGATGTTCTTCAAACTCTTATGATCAGTAAACACCTGAAATTTCCCACCATACAAGTAAGATCGCCATATCTTTAATGCAAAGACTACAACCGCCATCTCAAAGTCATGCGTAGGATAATTCACCTCATGCTTCCTTAGCTGCCTTGACGCATATGCAATCACATTCCCGTGCTGCATTAGGACACAACCTAGTCCTTTCCCACAAGCGTCTGTGTATACCGCATATGATTCGTCCGGCTCAGGTAAAGCCAACATCGGTGCATTTGTAAGCATTCCTTTCAACTTCGAGAAACACTCCTCACACTCGGCCGTCCACACGAACTCAACATCCTTACCAGTCAGTCGTGTCATCGGCTGAGCCATGCTTGCGAAGCCCTCAACGAAACGCCTATAGTAACCAGCCAAACCCAAAAAACTTCTTATCTCGGTCGCATTCTCGGGCCTCGGCCAATCCGCAATGGCCTTGATCTTTTCAGGATCCACGGACACTCCCTTGTCCGAAACAATGTGACCCAAAAACCCAATGTGTCGTTGCCAAAAGCTACACTTGCTTAGCTTGGCAAACAACTTCTGTTCTCGCAACTTCTCCAGAACAATCCTCAAATGCTTCTCATGCTCTTCCGGATTCTTCGAGTACACCAAGATATCGTCTATGAAAATAATCACAAACTCATCCAAGTATTCTCTAAACACGCCATTCATCAACTTCATGAATGCAGCTGGTGCATTCGTCAAACCAAACGGCATGACCACAAACTCGAAATGACCTTACCTTGTCCGAAAGGCAGTCTTCCGAACGTCTGGTTCATCTATTGGTATCTGATGGTACCCTGAAGCCAAATCAATCTTCGAGAACCAAGTAGCACCCCTAAGCTGGTCCAACAACTCATCTATCCTTGGAAGTGGATACTTTTTCTTCACAGTAACACGGTTCAAACCTCGGTAATCGATGCAAAGCCGGAAGCTTCCATCCTTCTTCTTTACAAACAGAACAGTTGCGCCCCATGGTGAACTGCTTGGCCTTACAAATCCCTTGTCCAGAAGATCGGCCAGTTGCTTATTTAGTTCAGCCATCTCGGCCGGAGCCATTCGGTACGGTGCCTTAGACACAGGCGCGCTTCCCGGCTCAAGTTCAATCGTGAACGGATCTGAACGAGCCGGTGGCATCCCGGACAAAGCTTGGAACACGTCCTCAAACTCTTGTACCACTGGAATGTCCCTTAACTCCACGTCTGGTCCAACCTCAATAGAAGATATCGTCGCCATATATGCTTCACACCCTTTCTCTAACATTTTCTCCGCTTGCATTGCTGACACAACCAAGCTACCAGAAGTCGGTCTAATTCCTTGGTAAACCAGAACTTGGCCATCCTTCTCGAACTTCACCCTGCCTCGGTGACAATCCAGATGCGCCTTGTGCTTACCGAGCCAATCCATTCTGAGGATGACATCGTAAGACTTAACCTCGCAAATCACTAAGTCTGCTGGCATATTGACTTCGCCAATCCAGACAGAAATGTTTCGAACGATCCCTAGTGAGTACATCACTTGGCCTCCAGCCGCCCTCACTAGTCTGAACTCTTCCCCGGGTTCCTTCTGGAATCCTCCTTTCCCAATTATCCTTGGGTTAACAAAACAATGACTCGCTCCGGAGTCGAACAGAACATGAGTTTCCACCTCACCCATTAATAAGGTCCCTACATTCAATCCTTAGAATGCTAAGACACTTAACAGAACACGCAGACACAGACAACCTCAGAAAAACGTAAGTACTAAAACTTACCAGTGATCGGTCGAGAAGTGGTCGAATCTCCAGTCCCTTCCACGGTCGTGGTGTAGACCCTTGGCATGATGGCCTGCCTCTTAGCCGGTTGCGCTAATGCATCTCCTGCACGCTTAGGCTGAGTAGCCGCTTGCCCGGCCGCTCCCGACTTCGGACAGTCACGCTTGTAATGTCCCGGCTTGCCGCAGCCGAAACACACCACAAACCCGCTAACACCATCCGACACTCTCACCAACCTCGAGTCTGGCTCAGGACAATCACGAACCCTATGCTCCAAGCTACCACAACGATGACAAGCTCCAGATGCACGCCTACACACACCCACATGCACCTTTCCGCCAGATCCACACACGCTGCGGCTTTCACTCGACTTAGCCGGAACAATCTTTCCAAACTTGCGGTTCTGTCCTCCAGACACTTGACCACTCCTGGTCACGGTACCAGCCTTAGACAAAGCCTCCTCCGCTTGTCCAGACTCCAACAAAGCCGCTTTCTTCACAAGTTCCGTGACCGTTGCATAGTCACGCACCAGACACCCATTACGCAGCTCAACCCTTAGTCCGCTCATGAACCTTCGGATCAGCTTATCCTCAGTATCGTGGTCACGTCCCACGTACTTGCGTAACAAGTTAAACTCAGTCTCATACTGCCGAACCGTCTTGGTTCCTTGGCGCAGATACAGAAATTCAGCCTCCAGCTGATTGTAAGCCTCCTGCGAGAAGTACTTGCTTTGGAACATCGCAGAAAACGTCTCATACAAACAGTTCGGATTCACCAAACGTCCCGTGGTACTTTTCCACCAGGTGTGCGCAGTACCCTCCAGGTAATGCACAGCTATGTCCCTCTTGTACCCCTCAGTACATCGGATAGACTCGAAGTTCCTCTCAAGCCTCATCCTCCACTCATCAGCCTCGATCGGCGCAGTTCCTCAAGCAAAGAACTTGGTTCCCAACCTTGCCAAATGATCCAGAACCTTGAGGTAATACGGAATCACCACGACCTGATCCACTTCCTCCACAGCCACGTTCCCAATGTTCGGTACGACCACTGGTGGTGCCACGGCTGGTACCACTGCTGGTGCCACGGCTTGTACCACTGGCGGTACAGGCGCAACCACTGGCGGTACAGGCGCAACCGCCGGTAAACGCTCCAACACCTGAGCTAACAAACCCAGCACGGCCTCCAGCCTATCCGGAACAGCACCCGCAGCATTCCCAGCCACGTTCGCCACTCCACCCGCAGCCACATTCGCAGCAGCCGCGTTCGCAGCAGCAGCAGCCTCGTTCGCCGCAGCAGCAGCCGCAGCCTCGGCCGCCGCAGCAGCCTCAATCTCTTGCCGGTTCTCAACCCCATTCCCAGTTCCAAAAATCCCCGAGTTCACAGCACCATTCAACCTTGCAGCCCTAGTCCTTCTCGGAGCCATCTGCAAGAAAATCAGAACCGGTTAGCCCGAAGCTAACACCAGACAAGAGTTCCAAACTCCACAGAAACAACAGACCGCGAGACTCGGCATGCTCTGATACCACCTGTGGTGACCCAACTCGATAAAAAAACAAAGCCAATATCCAGAATAATGCATGATAAATAAAACCCCCAAAACCCAGTCCTAATCCACTCTTTCTTCATTGCCTTCAAGTCCGCCTTCAAGACTAAACGTCCCGGATAATTTCCTTACCTGCACACTCAACACAAAAGAGAGGCGTAAGCATTATTAGAAATGCTTAGTGAGTACGGTCATCCCGTACCACCGCCAATAACAGAAACGTAATCATACAACAGTTAAACAATTCACATTGACACTTAGCAAGCAAGCACAGAAAACAGATATGATCATCTACCCTAACTCGCGGACCATGACTTATGGACTCGGTTCGGCTCTAGCGTGAATCACACATCACCTAAGCACGAGACTCGATCCTGCTATCCAAACGAGCTAGTTAGACATCATGTATTCTCACGGTTTATACTTAACCAAATCACAATCACAGAACATTGCCTTGCTAAGCCGAAACCACTAGCTTACACAAGCAATCAATGAAACCATATAACCTAGCATTCCTACGGTTCTAGCTACCAGCTACAGTCACGCACTCACCTTAGACACAAGGCAAACTTTTCAGTCGGATGCAATTCGGTGATTACTCGAACAGATTCGGTGCTAGTCGTACACAGCCGCGTCCTCCCGGCTATCGCTACGGCTACACTCGTGAGATCCAATCTCCTCTCGGCTAACTCTCTATCCGATCACATTTCCTCGAACAGGCTTCTTTATTCCCTCGGAAACAGGCCAAGACATACAGATTAGTCGAATAACATACGACAGAAACTCAACAAAACTCGTGATATCCCATCACTTACCGAAATCTCTCGGACAGATTCTCCTTCTCTCGGACAACTCCTGATCCGATCGAACAACTCTCGGATTTCTCGGCTATCCCGCGCCTATAGTCTGATATCTCGATTATCTCTCGGTGGAAACCGATCAGAACACAAAACTCTCGGTAATAGTCGGCTTACCTCTCCAACACAGTTTGATACCGCTCGGATGCAGCCGCACGCTCTCGTCTACGGTCAACAATCCTTCAAACACGGTCGGATTCGTCTCGGCTACGGTCACAATCGCTCGACCACGTCCGATCTCCTCTCGAACAAAACTTTGCTCTCTCGGCCAAAATCGCCTCCTTAGGTTTTCTCTCGGATATGTCGCGACTAAAGCACGCGGCACGGGAGAAATCCCCTTATATAGGGTGAAAATCCTAGCCAGACCGTTCAACCCAGCCTTAGCCAACGCATCTCGGTTTTCCCCCGGTTATGTTCGGTCTGATTTAATTTCGACTCGAACATGTCCCACATCGTTCGGCCAAAACCACGAGCAGCTCGACTAAATTCACGGCCCATGGCCCAACCCGACACTTAGTCAAATTTCCACAATATTTACACTCGGTCCAACCACAGTACGATACTTAACCTCACAGACGTACCACAGTAAGGTACCACAGACGTACCATGGTAGAACACTTATTTACAGGACGGACGAACCTCCATCGTACCAGAATATATATACAACGGCCATCCCATGACCCGCACGATCATACTTAGGATTTCTGGTCGCGGATGCTACAAATTTTGTCTTGCTAAGGTATTGGATGTCCATCCATTTCATCTCACTTGTAACCTCTCCAAGATCCACCCCACATGCAAGTAGGATGGGAGTTACAACTCCTCCAATGCTGAGTTGTGGCGTGTAATCCTTAGTTGTCAGTGACCACTCCTTGTAACTCAACAACCTTTTCATAACCAAAGAGATCAACCCTATTCCCGAGCTTTCACCTCGTAAGATGGTTACTTCTCCATCTGTCATTATGCTCCTTAGAATGTCCTTGAGCCCCATATCCAAGAGCTCAAGCTTGTCCTCAAGAACATATCTGCACTCCTTCCTTGGGAAAAGCGTGTGGGCGAGCTCCTTGTGTGCATATCTCACTGCGGGATGGGTGATAGAAGTACTTTTGCTTATTCTGGGCTTGTACTTGCCAACTCCAATGTACCTCCACAAACTTGTGAGTTCACCTTTTTGAAATTCCATAATCTTCCCTCTTCTCCATCCTTCGGCGAACCCAAACACTTCACTTAGCTCTTTAAAGGTCATCCTAAAGTTCTTCCTCCCCACCTTAAATTTTATAAATCCATGCCCATCTGCTTCTTCCTCTTCGGTTAGCTCAGCACCAAGGGGGTAGAACATCACCTTCAATGTGGAAAGGAAATGGCAAAGCGGGACTTGGTGGGTTGGGTGAGCCATTTGGAAGAATTGTCTCATTCCCATGTTAGTGAAGAGAGCTAACACATCCTCAAATATTCCGAGCTCCCGGAGTGTCTCCATGTGTGGGTACCTTGTCCCTTGGTGTTCCATGGCCATAAGAGCTTTGTAGATTTCATTGGTCGTGGGTTCTTTACCGGGAGCTTCTTTCGCACTTCCACTTCCACTATCGCGTACCATTTCTTGTTTCCCCTTTCTTTTAGCTTGCCTTTGCCTTTCGTTTTCCTCATCACTTGCACCTCTAATCTTTCTCATATTGGTACCTATAAAATAGATACCCTTGAGCAAGAGTTAGCACATTATAGTTTCAGCATAGCCATCAACAATAGGGGAAACCTATAAGCACAACAAGCATTGGCCAAATTCAAACAATTCCAACACTTAGAAATTTTTTTCCCAAGAACTCAAAATTTCAACTTCTCAAAAATTGTTGGCTAACAAGAGCTAAGCATTATACATGATGAATGCAAGTGGTTGCAAGTGAAAGCCCCAAATTCTACCAAGAATCACAAGACTAATTGGCATTTTCGCACCTTTTAGAAATCATGAACCCTAATTGCTAAAATTTCAAAATTTCACCATGCTAACAATGAATTAGCCCATGAAATCAACATATAAACCAATCTCAAGCATAACCCAAACTCCTTGCACCCTAATTCGACCATTTTTGACAACATATACCTCAAAAAGCACCATTGGAGATAATGATGGATATGAAGGGAAATTAGAAGCATACCTTGTTTAATTGCAAGAGGATGACCGAAAATGGGTGATGAATCAGTTTGAGAACGAAAATTCGAGCTTGTTGGTTTTTGAATCACGAAAATTTGTTGAAAATTGAGAGAGAAATGAGTGAAATGCGTTTTTGGCCAAGGAGGAGAAGTGAAAATCGATTTTTGAGGAAGAAGAAGAGTATAAGACCAAACAAAATCCGTCTAAACCGGTTTAAATGTGTCTTGGTTTACTCTAAATGTACCGGTCAAAGACAGAAAAAGGGAAAAGTCAACTTACCTTTTGGGGGTGCATCAGACAGTTACCCGATGCAACAGACCGATGCCAAATTTGGAATGATTCGCATCGGTCAGTTATCCGATGCACCTTGTCCGATGCATCTCTGAAGCGAAAAACGGAAAGGCTCACATCGGACAGTTGCCCGATGCGTCTCTAAACGATGTGGCTCCAAAAGAACTCTTCCCATCTCACATCGTGTTTGGTCTCCGATGCACATGTCGATGCGAATTTCAGTGTGTGTCGCATCGGTTTGTTGTCCGATGTGCAACATTTCGATGCGACCCCAGCCGATTTTTACAACCCTTCTTCCTTTATCTCTTGCTTCTCTTATCCAAACCTGATGATCACAAACACTTAAAGAGAGATTATTGAAACTAAATAATAAGAATATATACAAGGATACCATGGGAATGCCTCCCAAGCGCGCTTGTTTAAAGTATCTAAGCTTGACTTTTCAAACCCTTAGGCATGAGTGGGTTCTTGAAGAGGACATGAGCTTGCCTCTTCCTTAGACTCATTCACCAAATATGGCTTGACCCTATGACCATTGACTGTGAAACTCTCTCCATTCTTCCCAATCAAAGGGATGGCTCCATAAGGCAATACTTCTTGAATCTCAAAAGGGCCTCCCCACCTTGACTTGAGCTTACCGGGAAACAACTTCAGTCTAGAGTTGTAGAGTAAAACCTTATCACCAACGCTCAGCTCATTCTTCACAATCCTCTTGTCATGGAAAGCCTTGGTCCTTTCCTTGTAGATCCTTGAACTTTCATAAGACTCAAGCCTAATCTCCTCAAACTCTTGGAGTTGAATCAATCTCTTCTCTTGGGCTGTCTTTATGTTGTAGTTGAGAAGCTTCACAGCCCACAAAGCTTTGTGTTCAATCTCCACGGGTAGATGACAAGATTTTTCATACACAAGGTTGAAAGGAGACCTTCCAATTGGTGTTTTGAAAGCTATCATATAAGCCCACAAAGCATCATCAAGCTTGATTGTCCAATCCTTCCTTGTTACACCCACTGTCTTCTCTAGAATGGACTTGATTTCTCGGTTTGAAACCTCCACTTGACCACTAGTTTGAGGATGATAAGGAGTGGCTACCTTGTGCTTGACACCATGCTTGCTTAGCAACCCTTCAAAGACCTTGTTGATGAAGTGGCTTCCCCCATCACTAATCACAACTCTTGGCACACCAAACCTTGAGAAGATTATACTCTTGAACATCTTCACCACCACCTTGGAGTCATTGGTAGGACATGCAATGGCCTCCACCCACTTGGAGACATAATCAACAACTACCAAGATGTATTGGTTTCCATAAGAAGATGGGAAAGGTCCCATGAAGTCTATGCCCCAAACATCAAACAACTCCACTTTTAAGATTGGGTTTTGGGGCATCTCATCTCTCTTGCTTATATTATCCTTCCTTTGGCAAGGTTCACATCTCTTGATGAACTCATGAGTGTCCTTTAATAATGTAGGCCACCAAAATCCACTTTGAAGGACCTTTGTAGCTGTCTTGAATGTGGCGAAATGACCCCCATACTTAGACCCATGGCAATGAAAAATCACACTCTCAACTTCTTCTTGTGCCAAGCACCTTCTATAAATCCCATCATCACATCTCTTATAGAGATAAGGTTCATCCCAATAGAAGTGTTGACACATCTCTCATAAACTTTTTCTTGTGATAACTGTTGAGATGTGTAGGTTCTTCTTTGCACACCAAGTAGTTAACAAAATCAGCATACCAAGGCTCACCCTTGACCTCTATACCTTGAGTCTCTTGAAGCATCTTTCCAACTCCATGTGTACTAGCAACAATTTTGATCATCATCAATTTCTCTTCCGGTAGAGCATCATTGAGTGGTAAAGCATCTTCAATCCTCATCCTTGACAAATTATCAGCTACACCATTTTCCACACCTTTCTTGTCAACTATTTCCATATCAAACTCTTGAAGAAGTAAGAACCATCTAAGGAGCCTTGGCTTAGTCTCGTTTTTAGCATAGATGTGGCGCAATGCAGGATGATCCGTGTAGACTATCACTTTTGATCCCACCAAATAAGATCTGAATTTCTCAAAAGCAAACACCACCGCGAAGAGTTCTTTTTCTGTTGTTGCATACTTGGTTTGAGCATCATCAAGTGTTCTACTTGCATAGTAGATCACATACAGCTTCTTATCTTTCCTTTGTCCAAGAACCGCTCCAACAGCATAGTCACTAGCATCCGCCATGATCTCAAATGGTAGACTCCAATCCGGTGCTTGCACAATAGGAGCACTCACAAGTGCCTTCTTGATTGTTTCAAAGGCTTGCAAGCATTCCTCATCAAACTGAATTCCACCTCCTTACAAAGGAGTCTTGTCAAAGGCCTAGCAATCCTTGAGAAATCCTTGATGAATCTCCTATAGAAACCAGCATGTCCAAGGAAACTCCTTATGCCTTTCACATTGGTTGGTGGCGCCATCTTAACCATTACATCTATCTTGGCCTTGTCCACTTCTATTCCTTGCTCAGAAATCTTATCACCCAACACAATCCCTTGGTTGACCATGAAATGACACTTTTCCCAATTAAGCACCAAGTGAGACTCTTCACATCTTTGTAAAACCCTGCAAAGATTAGAGAGACATGCGGAAAAAGAGGCACCATACACAGAAAAGTCATCCATAAAAACTTCTACCATTTTCTTAATAAGATTGGAGAAGATACTCATCATGCACCTTTGAAAGGTAGCTGGAGCATTACATAACCCAAATGGCATCCTTCGATATGCAAAGGTACCATAAGGGCATGTAAAGTAGTCTTCTCTTGATCATTAGGATGAATGGGTATTTGAAAGAACCCACTATATCCATCAAGGAAACAATAGAAAGGATGGTTAGCCAATCTCTCAAGCATTTGGTCAATAAAAGGAAGAGGGAAATGATCTTTTCTAGTAGAAGCATTACGTTTTCGGTAATCAATACACATCCTATGGCCAGTTATGGTTCTAGTTGGTAGTAATTCATCTTTTTCATTCTTAATCACAGTGATTCCACCCTTCTTAGGGATAACATGCACCGGGGAAATCCAAGTGCTGTCACTATTAGGATATATCACATTACCTTCTAAAAGTTTCAAGATTTCCTTCTTCACTACTTCTTTAAGGTTTGGGTTTAATCTTCTTTGGTGTTCAATTGAAGAAGCATTTTTATTTTCAAGGTGAATCCTATGAGTACAAAGTATAGGAGATATGCCCTTGATATCACTCAAAGAGTAACCAATAGCTCTCCTATACTTTCTCAACTCATTAAGAAGAGAGTTGAGCTCATCATCACTTAATTTTTCATTGACAATGACGGGGTAAGACAAGTTAGGGCCTAAGAAAGCATACCTTAGTCCAATGGGAAGTGGCTTGAGTTCCACCTTTGGAGCCTTGAGTTCACTCCAATCCTCATCGAGGTCCCTTGCCAATTCGCCATCTTCAAGCGCCTCCAGCCTTTCCTCTTGCCCTTGACTTGAAACCTCAACCCTCAAAGACTCCTTACCTTGAGCAAACTCCACTTCACCCTCACATGAAGCTATCAAGCTCGAAAATATATCCTCCCCATCTTGTACCTTGCGCGAATCTAGCATAAGCATGTATGCTTGTGTTTCCTCATGCACGTAGCCATTCTCTCCATGTGGTTTGGTGAGAGCCACACTAAGATGGTCTTCTTGAGCTAGCTCTTCAAGCAACTCATTAGCTAGCTCATCCATAGTTTCAGTGTAGAACACTTGACCATCAATGGTTGGCTTCCTCAAGGTCTCCTTTATGTCAAATTTCAGCTCAACCCCTTTTCCTAGATGCAAACCGATCTTCCCATGCTTCACATTAATGACTGCACCAGCTGTAGCTAGGAAGGGTCTTCCCAAAATCAAAGGATCCTTTGGCTCCTCATCCATCTTAAGAACCATGAAATCCGTGGGGATGATAAAGTTGCTAACCTTTAGAGGCAAATCCTCTAGAACCCCAATATGCATCCTCACACTCCTATCCACTAGTATTAGGGAGATTCCACATTCCTTGTACTTGGTGAAACCGAGCTTCTTAGCTATTGAATAGGGCATTAGGTTGATGCTAGCCCCTAGATCACACAAGCAATTTTGAAAACCAAGAGGACCAAGGGCACATGGTATAGTGAAGGAACCGGGGTCTCCAAGCTTCTTTGGTATCACATTGCTTTGAATAATTGCACTACACTCTTGAGAAAGTTGCATAACTCCTTGGACATCCCTAGCTCTTTGTGCCACAGCATCTTTCAAAAACTTGGTGTATTGAGGGATCAACATGAAGGCATCCATCAAAGGCATCTTGAGCTCAATGTCTTTGATTTGTTTGTCAAACATGGCCTTGTATTTCTCCACCAACTGTTTCTTAAACCTCCCGGGGAAAGGAAGTTTAGGCTTGTAGGGTGGGGGAACAAATGTTGACTCCTTTTGGTGCACCTTCTCTTTTGGCTTCTCCTTTACCACTTCCTTGCTTCTCTTTGCAATGTACACATCATCAAATGTTATAGCATCTTGAGCTTTTTCAAAACTATCCTCCCCATCTTGAACTTCAATGTCCTCATTGATTAAAGGACTCTCTCTAGTAGGCAACTCCTTTCCACTTCTTAAAGTGATGGCATTGATGTATTCTTTGGGGTTTGCCTAACACTTTCCCGGTAGAGTGCCTTGAGAATTGGAGCTAGAAGCCTTACCTTTCTCAAGTTGCTTGAACTTTTGTTGAAGACCTCCTATTTGAGTAGCAAGTTCATTAAGTGAAGAATTCATCCTTGTGTTAATTTCAACAATCTTCTTTCCCATATTAGCATCACTATTGGCTTGACCTTGAAGTATTTGTTGAAGCATTAGCTAAACATTTTCTTGTGGAGGGCCTTGTGAAGGTTGAGTAAAACCCGGTGGAGCATTGCCTTGATTATACTTTTGCCCAGCAAAGTTACCTTGGTTTCCTCCTTGGTAGTTAGACCTTTGTGCATAACCCTTTTGTTGATTGTTGTAAGGCACAAAAGGTTTGCCTTGAGTAGCTTGTGGAGGGTAGACTTGGTCGCCGGGGTTGGCTACATTAGTACTTCTATAAGAGAGGTTGTTATTCCCCTTATAGTTGTTGTTGGAGTAGTTGTTGTAACCTCCTTGGCCACCCACGAAATTTACCTCCGCTTCACACTCTTGAGACTTAACTTGATCATCACAATCTTCTTGATTCTCACCAACAAAATGGACATACCTTTGGTTGGAGGACATGAGCTTGTCCATCTTGTCATGTAGAGACTTCATTTCCTTCTTGTGACTCATATTCACCTCCCCTTGGAGCTCTATCATAGTCTTCATTGTAATTATCATTACTCAAGGCAAGATTCTCTACAAGCTCCAAACCATCTTCTACTTCTTTGCCTAAGAAGTTCCCATTACTTGCGGTATCAAGACGCATTCTAATCTTTGGAAGAACCCCTCTATAAATGGTGCTTAGGAGAGACTCTTGTGTGAAGCCATGATGAGGGCATTGCATTGTGTAGCACTTGAACCTTTCCCATGCTTCATTAAAAGACTCATTATTCTTTTGAGTGAAGCTTGATATTTCATTCCTAAACTTGGCGGTCCTTGAGTTGGAGAAGAATTTGGATAGGAAAGCCTTCTTGCATTCATCCCAAGAGGTGATGGTTCCTTGAGGCAAGTTTTTCTCTCATTGCATTGCTCTATCCCCAAGAGAGAAGGGAAAGAGTCTTAGTTTGAAAGCATCCTCACTCACACCATTCATCTTGAACAACCCACAAACTCCATCAAAGTTATCCAAATGATCAAGTGGATCCTCCATAGGCAAACCATGGAACTTATCTTGTTGAACCATGAAACTTATCTTGTTGAACCATGGAGATGAAGGCTGGCTTCACTTCAAAGGTGTTGTTGTGAACCGGTGGAGGCTGAATACCATATCTATTTTGATGAATATTTGGAGTATCTCCAGCCCCAATTGTCCTCCCTTGTCTAGGCGCATGCAAGGGGTTTCCATTGCCCCTTTGAGCTTGCTCATTTCCATTATGAGCCGGGTTTGCACGCGCTATCGGTGGAGGGTATTGGTCCCTTTGTTGTTCTTCCATTCTCAACCTCTCTAACCTTGCAGCTTCCCTTCTTGCAATCCTAGCAACCCTTTCCAACTGATCAATCTCTTGAAAGCCTTGGAAGTTGTTGTCTCCTTGTGATCTCAAATGCATTCAAGGATAAACTGAAATCTAAAAAATGAGATGGTCAATAAACACAAAAGGATTACTTAGTCTCAAACTTAACTCAAATCTTAATGACCAAACAATCCCAATATGGCAACGGCTCCAAATTGAAACAAGAGTTTTTATCTCTTGTAGCAATTCCTCAATTGCTCATATCATTGCAATACTTGAGATATCAATCCATCTTGGGATGTTTGATGCAAAAGGAATACAAAGTTTGGTTTAACCTAAGCTAAATTCGAAATTTAAGTGACAAGCAACTATTAAAAGCAAAACACAACCTAAGAGAGACACTACAAGAACAATTATATGATTCTAAGCCTTAATTATCACTAATCAAGCACTAAACAAGAGATTAACTACTAATCAAGATTTCAAATTAACTAAAAACGAAACCTAGGGATGGAATCATTGATTTGGGCATTCAAATGGACAACCTTGCAATCATTTAAGCAACTAAACAAGCTATCTCTATGCCTAGATCACTTAATAAAGACTAATCCATGATGTGTGGCAATAATCCCTTTCCTAATCACCCTAATGAACTAATGATGTTTTAGCATTAAAATGATTAGCAAGCATTAATCACAAGTCTAAATGGCATGATAAACACCCTAGGCAACTAATGTCTTAGGCTAGGAATGTAAATCTCTTATTAAGTTGGTTCAAGCATTTCATCAAACACTTGGTGGGTGTGTGAAATGCTTATGATCCAAAATAGCAAAAGATTAGCTATTTGGCATTAAGAACACCTTAATAAGAAGAGAGATGAAAGAATCTATCCTAGATTGCAAGATTGAACCATTAGAAAACCCTAAATCTAACCCATCCCCAAGTTCCTAAAGAACTACTCACTAACCATGGTTAAACCCATCAAATCAAAGATAAGAGGAAGGCTAAACATGATTAGAAAGATTAAAGATGAAAGATTAAGCAAGGGAAACTCTAGAATTGCATAAACTCCTTCAAAAGGTCTTACAAATCACTTAGAACTCAAAAGGGGAAAGTTTCTAAGCAAGAACAAAAGATACCCAAGAAAAATTAGGTAAAATGTATTTATAGTGAATAGTGATCGAACCGGGTCAAAATGTTTTTGGCTCGGCTAGTCCGATGCACTGTTACCCGATGCGAACAAAGAAGAAATAAGGCTGAAGCTCGAACGTGCTTGCATCGGTTTGTTGCTCGATGTCTTCTGTCCGGTGTGAACTCCATGATGCTTCGCATCGGACTGTTGTCTGATGCTCTCTGTCCGATGCAAGTCAGGAAGTTTCCGAGTGGTTGTGCATCGGGTTGTTGATCGATGCGGTTCTGTCCGATGCAGCCCATGATGTGAGCTCGAGGAGGCTCACATCGGTTTGTTTTCCGATGAGCTGCAAACCGATGTGATGCCAGACAATCCTTCATTCTTGCTCTCCAACTTCTCTTTGACTCCAAGCTATCCACCAATCTCCAAATGGTCTTCCTAACCTCCAAGATACCTAAGTAAAACTCCAAATGCAACAAAATATGCAAAGACTATGCAAGGACATCCTAGAACTCTAAATGATCAAAATGCAATACAATGATACTTAATTAGGTTCCTATATGATAAGAAACTTATACTAAATAGAGGTAAATACGATGCAAAATATAGACATATCACTGAGGTACATCAAAAGGCTCTCTCAAGACGAGACTATGCTACAAGAAGAATTCAGAATTTAAAATTATGGGGTACTGTGGTGCAGATTTTGCTGCTGATCCTGACCGAAGAAGATCTATTACAGGATGGTGTTTACTCTTGGTGGAAACACTATAAGTTGGAAGTCTAGATTGAAAAGAGTTGTTGCTTTATCAACCACTGAATCCGAGTATATGTCTCTGACAGAAGCAGTGAAAGAAGCTATATGGTTGCAGGGCTTGTTAAAGGATTTCAGTTATGAACAGAAAAGTGTAGAGATACATTGTGATTCACAAAGTGCTATTGCTCTCTCAAAGAACAACGTCCACCATGAGAGCACAAGGACATTGATGTGAAGTATCATTACATTCGTGAAGTGATTGCAGATGGAAAGGTGGAAGTGCTAAAGATATCTACAGAGAAGAATCCAGCGGACATTTTCACCAAGGTTTTGGCTGTAAGCAAGTTTCAACCAGCATTGAACTTGCTATAAGTCAAGTTTGAGTAATAAAACTCAGGGAATCCGAGTCTGGAATCCAGGAAACTAGTTTCGAAGGTTACTCTCTCTCTCTCTCTCTCTCTTTTGATCGTGCATGTTGTAATGCTTATTCATCATGATAACAGGTGGATATTTGTGGAGTTGTTATCTTGATGAGCAAGTCTTGGATGTTTGAATTTGCCAACAAGGACAACTCAAGTTTAACTACGGTTCATTTCCAATCGGACCATAGTTATTAATTGTTGCTTTTGGGACCACTTTGGGTTACAAACGGCTACTGAAGAAGGTACAACAGAGTTGTCTCTTTGTATGTGCCATGAGAGCTTCTCTTGCCGTTTGTACACGCCGATGCAAGTCCTCGTTTGTTGGCACAAATGCAGTCGCAGTAGAGGGCTCATTTTAGCGATTGGCGGTGCACAAGAAGCCTTAAGGAGTTGCCACTATAAAGAGGTATCACTGTTTGGAGAGAGAGTTAACCGAAGAAAGTTTGAGAGAAACTGCTTGATATAGAGATTTGAGGGAAAACCTTTATAGCATAAACTTGTATAGCTTGTTCTATTGTGTTAAGGATTCACAGAGTGAGTCATATAGGTGCTAGTGAAGGGTGACACAAGACTCGGAATCCACCAAAGCCTTACACCCTTGATTCAAGTCTTAGCCGCGAGATGGATGCGATGTAGATGATGAGGAACCGGTTTGTTGACTGAATCCACAATCAACGGTTTATGTTTCTAACTTTCAAGGGCTATTCCTCGCAAGGACAGTAAGAAACAACACGAAAATCTAAGGGCTTGATTCCACAAACATTTAAACACTCGCAGGAACAAGATTGATTCAAAGATAACTCTTTTGAAACAAACAAAGGGGATTTTTATTGCTTAAAACTTGAATTGAAAGTACAAAAGGGTGGAGCTTATATATTGCTCGACAGAAATAAAGCCTTAATGGCCATAGCTATGAAAAGAGAAAGTAATGAATCAAATAAAATCAAGGAGATATCGTTTGGACGATCTAGCCGTTAGGCATTAAAGTGGATGTTGCGGCTGAGGCGAAAGCTGAGAGAATGGGGACGTCCTTTAGGGCTCCGGGGTTGAATGGATGTCTTGGATCTTCTAAGGAGGAAGGGGGGGGGGGGTCGAGATCAAGTGGAGTAAATGGTCGTTGATCTTTCTCTCCCGTGCAAGGCATGCATACTTGTTCGGAAAAGGAAAGTTTCTTCTTTGTTGGATCTTCTTGTGCTTGGTGAAGTCTGAGGCGTGTACTGGCATGATCTGGTGGTTTTAAGTCTTCTGTAGCTTCTGCAGACTCCAGGAAGGGTGAATAAAATGTGTTGGTCGAATATATCTTCATGTTTCCCATACTTGGACCCGAAAACGCATAAGTTAATCCAACCGTGCGATTACTTGATTTAGCTTGATTGTCTTGCATTTTGAATTGAACCGGCAATGTCTTGGCTCGATCTGGAGGCTCTTCTTGATGTATAGAATGGTGGAGTTTTGGGTTTAAGTCCTCACTCCTTTTGTAAATAGCTCCAAGTGTTCTTTGCCCCGGATTAACTCCATCGGAGGGTTGAATGGGGTTTAAACTTGTGAACCGATTTGCCTCGTTAAAACCTCTCCTGGAAAACCCATTGGGACAAAACCAAGGATAAGGAAAAAGAGTACAAATGGTCACAGCTCATTTGTAAGCCTCGGGTTTATGCTTGGATTCAAGCTCGGCAGCCTGTTTAACCTCGGACGCAAGCTTGTATAGCTCGATACTGGCTCCAATGCAGCTTCTCTCCTCTAGAACGGTTGTAGTGGCACTGATGTTTACATCAAAAGGCAATAGGGCGTTTTTTCACTAGTAATTCTTAACATTGTAATCTCTATCATTGAAACTAGTGGATTACGAGTCAAAAACTCGGCGAGACATAGCTACCCATTCAAGGGAGTGAACTCGTTAAAGTTTATGTGTGCTCCCTTTACATTTTCAGTTCTAAAGTCTTTCTTTTTCTCACAACAAAACTCTGTTTTCTCCTCTGTTTCTTCTAATCTCTAGTTCTTGGTCTTGTTGTGTCTTCTCCAAATTGGAAAGTCAACTCCTTTAGGATCAAAGAGACTCAACAGTTTTTGTTGATACAAAATTAAACCTCAAACGCTAATAGTTGACGCAAATCAAATAAATAAAAAATAAGTGTAAGAAAAAACATAACATTTCCATGATGCAAACTAAACTCCCCCGCACGTTAATTGTTGACGCAAACCCCAAACGTTAACGGGTTAATTCCCTAACATAGACCAAAATCTTTTTCAAAAAAAAAAAAAACATAGACCAAAATGCACCTGTTTCGATAAATACATTTTTCGACTGTTGTTTAATTTGCATCTGCAAATTTTTAACGGGGTAATCCGGGGTTTAATTTGCGTCAACTGTTATTTTTTTACATCTCAAATTTTTAAAGATTTTTTAGGTGAAATCTTAAACCTGGTGTTTCTTTTTTGTATTTTTTCCCTGAAATTTTTACATGGGGAAATAACAAATTGTTAGTTTTCGTTTTTCAGGCAAAAGTATCAGCATGAAATAAGGCTTGACCATTTTGGGACTCTAGAACGGAAAATTACAATAAAGAATAAGAACATATATAATGCTCGATGTATTTTCATAAATAATGGAATGAGAAATTACTGGTATGAACAAAACACTAAACTTACTAACCGACAAAATATTCAAAGTTTTACTAAGAGCTTGATTGGTAATGCTTTCAGAAGATCATTAAGTTTTTTTTTATCAACCAAGTAACTTTTATTAATAAAGCATGTAGGAAAGCATTTAGAAGTTGCAGATGGTCTGCAAATCCTCATTCCTTCTACGCTTTCATATGAAGCTTTTAGTAGAGCATAACCTCCAAAATACTTACAAACTTTTAAATAATTGAATGTAAATTTTAAAATAATTTAAAAAATTATACTTATATTGAAGTAAATTTTATACTTTTAAAACTAATATTTACCATTTGTTTATTTTCTATTATATTTAAAGTAATATATGATAATAAAATTTAAAAATGAAACAATTATTGAAAGTATATATATATAAACTTTTTTCAACATCAGCTAGATCTCTGGTACAAAAAAGGCTTATTAAAAGAGTTAGATCCGGTAAGTCTATTTCCGTATGGAACGACCCTTAGATTCCAGGATCTCGCCCGAGATCAATATTATGAAGAGGGTACAATTATTACATCGACCTAAAAGTCAATCAATTGATTGACCCTACAACATCAACGTAGAATTTACCACTATTAGAACAACTAATTATTCCGGCAGATATACCCTGGATTACTGGAATCCCAACAACTAAGTAACCTAGACCAGATTTATTGAGCTGGAGTTTTACAAAATCGGGACGTTACACGGTTAAATATGGCTACATGACTGAGCAAGAATCACCACCGAGTGGAGATTTCCATAGCCTCTATGGACCGAATGTTAGTGGATTACAAGGTCGAACGTGGAAGGTTAAATGTCCGCCAAAAATAAAACACTTCTTGTGTAAAATATTATCGTGTTGCATTTCGGTCATGCAGCATCTCCACA
Source organism: Alliaria petiolata (assembly GCA_020283515.1). NCBI lineage: Eukaryota > Viridiplantae > Streptophyta > Magnoliopsida > Brassicales > Brassicaceae > Alliaria > Alliaria petiolata. The sequence goes on from JAHZTW010000001.1 coordinate 358,700,109, forward strand.
GCAGAGGTATCAACTGCGATCCATAATGTGGAAGATGTTGAGTAGAGAACAAAACCAAAAATTATACACTTTTTGAATGTCTCCCAACTCTCCAAGTATGGACATTATCGGCGATTCCCACGCCCCAGTTTTGGTTTCCGACGGATGCATTATATTCTAATATGACACATTTGTTTTGGCATCTCCCTCAAGACGCTGAAATGTATACCCATGGTTATTGTGCTATATTTGGAAAGCAAGAAATGACAAGCTCTTCACAAATATAGATGGGATCCCCTAGAAATACTGAAACTTGCAAAGGCGGAAGCAATGGCTTGGGAATTAGCTCAAGCTGATGAGATAAGGGTTACTCATCAACAACGGATAACGATATCACAGATACAGCCATGTGATAGTTTAAGGTGCCACATAGATGACTCTTGGAAAGAAACGGTAACCAATGCTGGTTTAGGATGGTACTGCCAAGGCATAGGCTCAGATGGGACTTTAATAGGGGCAAAAAATGTTCGACGAAGTCTTTCCCCACTGCACGCAGAATTAGAAGCATTGATATGGGCCATACATTGCATGATCGACGATAGGAGATTAGTGGTGACATTTGTCACAAACTGTTTCGAATTGGTGAAGATGGTGTCTAAACCAGAAGAATTGCCAGCTTTCCCACTAGATTTGGAGGAATACGAGACAAGTAGACAAAAAATTTCATCCTTCTCAATCTCGCACATCCCACGTGCACAAAACACAAAGGCGGACAAATTAACACGAAGTTCTCGAGACTACCTTTATCGTTTAGAATATGTAAACTCAGTTCCACCAGTTTGGATTATTAACCGTTCTAAGAGTTGAGGCTGCTGACAAAAAAAAAAGCTACCTATAGCGATTCGTAGATCCAAACCGGTGGTAACAAATTTACAAAAACAACTTTATGTTGGTAGATACGAGCACTTCGTGCTAGCTTGTCTGCGTTTAAATTATTTGCTCTTGGGTTGTACGATAACGTAAAGTAAGAGGGTTTGGGGTTTTCATATTTTTTTATTTTGTGAGATTCATTTTATTTTTAGAATTTTCTATATCTTTAGGCTTCTCATATTATTGGGGGGGGGGGTTGATATTGGAACGCTCATGTTTTTAGCTCATTATTAATACCTGTTTGCGACAAGAATGATTATTTGTGGAGTTGAAGAGTTTGCGTCCACGGGATGCTATAATTTTTTTTAAGACCAAATACGAGCTAACATTAACATAACATCCTAATAATAAATTATTCTATATACACTCAAATAATATCATATTATATATAGTAACACCCAAATATTGTAATTTTTCCTAAATATAAAAGGAAATATGTTAAGAATAATATCTAGATCTAAATTATTTTTATTTCGGGTTCACCAACTTCATTTTAAAAATAAAATACTTACTACGCAAGATACACATCGTGCTTCCCAAATTATCTCCAATTAAAAAATGAACGATGAGTACTAAACTTTTATTTGAATCAAATGGACCATATTTCTGTAATTGTTTAAGACCTCCAAATGTTAGAAAATGCTATGCCTATATCTCTTATATATGTGTCGGTCATATAATTGCCCATGAGAACCATAACTATCCACTACAAGAAATATGGGCATTTATAGCACATAAGCACAATTTATGTAACTGCTATTAAAAAGGCTATGGTTAATTAGGGTAATATATTATAGCATTTTAAAAATGCTAAGCCGAAATTTGAGTAAGCGGGAACAAAAAATTGAGTTTTGGAGTCTAATTTCCGTAATGAGCGCTAACACTTAGAAAAAAAAACATAAATTTGCGCCATTGTGACCTTTTTTCTTTGTACTGTGTGGAAATATAAAAAAAATTTTTTTAATTTAAAAAAAAACAGATCTCTCGAGAGAGCCTCTTCTCCTCCCTCTAACCTCGCCGTCTCCGATTTACTCCTTCACCGTCTCCGATCTACTCATCCACCGTCTCCGCTGATATGGATGAACCGTCTCTCTCCACCCTCCTCCCCCTTAGCCACCCTCCTCCTCCTCAGCCTCCTCCTCTAACTCACCTGTGATTTTGATACCAGGTCAGATTTGAAATATCTAGTGGCTGCCTTTCTTTTCTTTCTTAACTGTAGCTCGATTCGAGTTCTTTGCTGGTAGATCTCGCCGTTGCATGTTGTTTGTATTTGTTTTTCGGCTCGGAACTGTTCGTTTATCAGAGGCTCGATTCAGCTGCTTTTTTTTCCTTTCAATTTTAGCAAGTTGTTTCTTCACTTTGTTTTAGGTTTGTTGTCTTCGCTGCATTATGAATTTGGTTTTGATATGGTTGCTAATTTCGGTGATTTGAGTCGCCTTAGTCTAATCCAATTAAATCTTCTCTGTTTGAAAAAATCATAGATATAAGCAGATCATGCGTTATTGCTAGTGCAATCTTTTGGCCTAGTGAGAGATTAGTTTAGAGACCTATATTTGTCTGGAACCAAAAGTATAGTCAAACGCTCTGTAATGATGCGACAAAGTTCTTGAGTGTGTTTTAATTTCTATGCTAGCATCTGTTTCATAATACCTATATTTGTTATTTGCAGGTTGACTGCAACTGTTGCTAAAGAACCGTAAACTGGGTAATTCTACATTGAGGTAACTTTATGTGCATTGTTATAGATTGTTTGCAACGAAGCTTTCAAGTAACCTTAACTTTGTAGATTGTTTGCAACGAAGCTTTCAAGTATCCTTTGCTAATGTGGTGTCTATGTTTTTATTGTAAGCAATGACATCTCACTCTTTAACAGGTTGGTGCTTTAATGCTTGCTGACAATGGAATATGTTGCATTGACGAGTTTGACAAGATGGATATCAAAGTTCATGCAAGTGAGCATCATTGCGTATTACAGTACAGAGGATTGAGTTTCCTAGACTGTGGCTAAAGGAATCCAAACAGATGCATATTTGTCTTTTGTATCTTTGGTTCGGAGATGTGACATTTTGGTTTCTTTTGCAGAGACTCTGGTTCAAGGCGAATCTAAAACTCTGCAACATCTGGTTTGACATTGGTGAATACAGACGAATGACTAAGGTATAACTTTATTTTAATCAAATCTTTTTATTGAAGCTGATTATGCTTAGAGATTTTTAGTATGTATGTTTAGTAACAAATATGTATAGGAACTCCATAAATCTTGTCAAAAAGAAGATATAACGGATGATCAGAAGAAAGGAAGCCAGCTGCTTGAGGTTTATGGAATTGAAATTCAGATCTACACTGAAACAAAGGACAACAAAAACTTCATTCGAGGAGTACGTACCCTGTCTCTTATACACATCTAGATGTGTATAAGAGACAGGTACGTACCTGCCCAAAATCAGCTCTTTTGGTTCAACGCAGGCAAGATTTAGATGGTTTCGTGTATATTTCAAATCTAACTGTTTTAAGTGATGATATATGCATTTGTAGAAATTGTTCCTTCAAGGAAACGGTCTGTCCGATGAATCCATTCAAAGGTTTGCATCTCTGAGCGTCTCATTCTTCTCTCTATTAGTCATAACAAGTAAGTTTATTTGTTTCACTCTTGGAACTTTTCTTGTATAGTAGATATTAGAAACGCCTTCAACGTCTCTTAGGCAGCTTGATGTGGCGAACAAGAAGTTGACAAGTATTCCAAATGAGATAGGGCTTCTAAGACTTAATGTTTTGTTAGTATAAGACTTGATGTTTTGTAACACTATATTTGTGTAAGACATGTTTTAGAAGCTGCTGAAATTGTCCACCCACATAGTTCATATAGGTTATGAAATCAATTGGTTTCGTTTTTGCATTTTGATACACATGTTCTTGCCTTGTAAGATGAACAAGCTCACTAGATTTTAACTGTTAGATTGCTGCGTTTTGAGTATATAATTACTACAGGGGCAGAGGCGTGTCTTGGCAACTGACGATTGGCTTAGAGTGGAGGAATGTGATAGTGTATGCTTTAGGGGACCCTGCAACCATCAACCAACGTAGAGTCATGGTACCGTTTTGTATAATTGTATAAGACGTTAGTATAATGTTAGAGTTGATGTGATGTAACATTTGTTTTGGTATGATGTTTGTATAAGATTTGTTTTGGATGATTAATGAAACAATTTTTTGAACCAAATTTCAAATATAATTTTTTTTTTATAAATCTAATTGATTATATGCTACAAAACATTGAATCATAACTTGAAAAATAAGCTACAAAACATTGAATCATAACTTGAAAAATAAGCTACAATACACTAGATTATAGCATTTGATTGATTAACGCTATGATAGAAGAACATGTAATAGCACAAGTACAAACTCCTATCATATATGGTCACTCTTTTATAGCTCTTGCTGACATAGCATTTATGAAAATGCTATTATACCCTTATGATAGCGTTCGGTGTGCTATCAATACCCATATTTGTTGTAGTGATCATCAAATCTGATATATTCATTTACTTTATGCAACTCTCTTTAGAAGTGCATGGGTAGAATATGTGTGAATATTGAGCTTAGCTAAGATCAGAAATCGCGTTGAGTTAAAATATAAAAAAGCTATAAAGAGAATTCTCATTGATAAATTCAACACATGGAGGAAAATGTAATCGGTAACATCAAACTCTTCAGAACAAAAAGATCTCAATTATAAAAGCAATAAAATTGACCTAAATAGTAAAGCCTCAGTAGAAAGATGAGGAGATGAGAGTGATAAAGAGGGTAAATGTAAAAGAGACAGAGACAAAGGACGCATCGGAACTGCCCGCAGGGACTGGAACTGGAGTTGCCGCATTTGCTTCACCGGACGACGACGGTGCACCTGCTCCAGCCGTGGGAGATAAATCTGTTCATATTCATACCCAAGAAATGCTAAATCATTAAATCTTTTAAATATTCATATATTAAAATTGAACGAGAAAAAATGCATTAAAAATGTATATATATTTTTTAAATTATAAATTTATTCAAAATTGAGAAAAATTAAATTCATTTTATTGTTAACATGAAGATTAAAACATATTTTTGAATAAATTGTATAGCTGGCTTTTAAATTAGGAGTGTCTCTAATCATGAAAAACCCGATCTAAAGTGAGTTGAAATAAGTGATTTGTAAACCAAGTTATATTTTAATATTGTTTAAAAGGATTCAGTTTTTTATATCTGGAAATTCGAACCGAAAAAGAAACAAAACCGATTGAAAATTTAATTTTTTTTTACAAATTAAAGATACATTTATTTAAAACCCGAATATAAACCTAAACTAAAGCCGAAACTTATTTAATTAGATTCTACTCTGAATATTATTATTCATAAATTAAAAATTAGAAAATCCGAACCAAAATCGGGATTGTACAAATTATTTATTTATGATTTTAATATTTTTCTTATGTGTAACGGAACCAAAAACCAATTCGAAAAAAAGAGAGCTAAAAAGAACTATGTTTCAGTGCAGATCTACTATTTACAAAAAAAAAAAAAAAAAGTAACCGAAAAATATCCAATCAACAGACCAAAGTATGAGAGAACATACCGGGGGCATTAGCAGGAGGAGATGCAGAGACAGAAACTGCAAACACAACATTTTAAAATAAATTCCACGAAATGTATAAATATATTAATTTATATATAATGATTATGAACCAGTATAAAATTTATAAAAAGGAAACATACGGCCACAACGAGCAGATGGAGGAGCAGCAACTTTACAAACAGAAGGAAGAGAAGCAGCTTTGGTAAGATCAAGAGTAACACCAAGTGAAGCACTGTTCTTAAAAGCCTCACAAAGACATCCTGGTCCTGACCTAACCACAGTCTTGAGCCCTGAGCAGCATGTCCCTTCCGGTATCTTCACCGTACTACCACTCGTCACGAACGACAAACAATCTGCCATGTTTAGTATCAATGAGGAGCAGTCCGCTGCGATTGCTCTCTCGCCGGACATTAATGCGACCGCGGTGAAGATCATGAGAATAGATGTTTCCATTGTTCTTGAAGCCATTGCGTTCTTTTGGGGAGAAGAATGTGATTATGATGTGTGTTCTTTTGGGGAGAAGAATATGATTATGATGTGTGTTCTTTTGGGGCTCTCTAGCCTGCTAAATAAATGGAATTGCCTTTTTGGTATATATTATTGTTTATTTTGAAATTTTTTTCGCCGAAAGAGAAGACATGAATCATTACTTTCTCAGTGTGTAAACGCTTTATGGAATTTAAATCACTTATTCAAATTTCGGTCGTTGCAAAAGTGCTCGAGATTGGTAGAATTTATTTTTGATAAAAGGAAAAATTTGTGAAAATTATACATAATGAGTTGTCAATTACGCTTGTTTATCAAAATAAACTGAAATTTTAGTAGAGACTCGTTATATGATTTTATTACGATTTGTGATTAATCAACAATCGCTAGCTTTTTCTGTAGTAAAGAGAATATTACTACAGGCTGTAAACCATACTAATCTTCAAATAACATTGGTTCAGTATGGCTAGTTTGGTACACACTATTCGTTTTAATCTGTATATTACAGAGTTTTGTAACAAAAATGAATGTTAATGAAAAGTTAGTAAATGTGAGTGTGTATTGACAGAAAATAAAATAAAATAGTAGGAGTGAACAAACGAGCGTAATGATGAGGGAGAGTGGAGGAGATTGGAGAAGGTGCCACGTTATGAATGCAAAGGTATTAAAGTTTTCCTTTTACACTCCTATACTATTTTGTTTTTTAATAATCAAGAGGTAATCTATATTTTTACCATCTGACTAATCCCTTCATAATAAGTGTTACCGTCGTGTTCCATTTCACCGGATTTTTAATAGATTTAAAATATAGCAACATTCTGATTGATAAAATAAGGTGGAGTTATTGGTTATTGTATTTTAATGTATTTGTAAATCCTTCATGGATTTGGAATTTTTTTATGAATCCATTGATTTTAAAATCAGATAAATAGATTTCAAAATCAAATAATGGATTTCAAAATCAAATAAATGGATTTCAAAATCAAATACATGGATTATTGTAAATCAATTAAATAGATTTACAATGTTTTGGTACATTCATGTGTTTGATTGAGAGCAATTAGTATTTATTTCTCCACCTTTAACTTACTGAATGTGTTATTAATATCATATAAACCTACAGCAATACCATATACGAGTAATTATATCAAAGTTTTTATTTCTTAGAAACTTTATTGAGTATATGAACTTTTTTCTCGTTCTTGATGTCGTTCTTTATTAGGTTTAGGACTTTGTATTATAATTAAGAGATTATATATATTTTATAGGTTTTAAGATTTATGACATACACGTAATATAGAAAAAAAAATACAAAAATTGAAGACAAGCATCGTAAAAAATGGAAGTTGAGAAATAAAAATCTATCTCAATTATATTTTTGAAGTAGAATATAATATATACATTATATAAAAATCATAGTTGGTGAATTCACTCAATACATACGTAGTGTTTGAGAAAAAATGACTTTAGTAAAAAAAATATAAAAAATACACAAATCCAATCAAATAACAAGGTTGGACCTAGTATTTGGGTCTTTGTATTTTAGTCATGAAAACACTTCTAAATTCATTCAAAATCTATTAAAAATCAAATCCTTATAATACTTGAATTTTAAAATCATAGAACCAATAACACTGGATTTCAATATGAATTTTAAAATCATAAAACCAATAACATTAGATTTCAATATAGATTTTAAAATCATAAAACCAATAACACTGCATTTGATTTGGATTTTTAAATCTATTAAAATATAAGAACCAATAACACCTCCTAAGAATAGTTAGATAATTTCACATTTGAAATAAATAAATCACTAGCGTAAACCAACAGTGCAACTTGAAACATCCAAACCCAAAAAATTATAAAATTGTTTTATATTTTTATAAAAACATCGGATAAAATATTTTCATCAAGTAAAGCGCTTTCCATACTATTGGAGGAGATAGTAAAGCTTTTGGGTCAAGCTGATATTGCGTTATGTGCTAACCGATATCGGGAGGATCATGGTAAAGTGGCTGTGCACATCAAGGCTTTTTAGGCTTGTGTTGCTCCATTTTAGTGTCTACTCTAGAATTACTGGTTATCCCTTGTTTTATTGATGAAGAGTGCAGTCTCTAATCACGAGTTTTCGGTCTTTCTTTGAATGTTTGTCTGATTTCCAGTGAATTAGCTTCCGATTAGCGGTGTTGGGGACTCCATAGCTTTCATGTTTGCTTATCCGCTCTTGGCTTTATGTCGGCTTCTCTTTCCAAGAGTATTTAAGAATGTTATTGCTGCATCTCCAAACCGAGAGTTTAACATAAACTTAAGATATGCTTGATGCACCGATTGTTTATTGCTTCCATGCTTTTTTTTTTGTTTTTGCCATGAAACCAATTAGATAGGTTTGATCACTTTGTTAAACAATTTGTAAAATCTAAACTTACATTTTCAATGATATTTAAAATTTAGCAAAAAAAACCGAAGAAATATATAAATGAAAATGCCGAGACTTTATTAATGAAATCCGAAACCAAAGGCTACTATACTGTTTTAGTAAAAGAACCCAACAAAATCCCCCAAGTCCAAAACTCAAAAACCACCGATGGTGTATATAGTCTCCCGTTCCAACTCGGACAACTATTACATGCATCACAAAAGAGGCGTAAGTATAAATTATCCAATGAGTACGATCATTCCCACCCACATGCAAACACAACATAAACAATTCAATAAAGCTATGCATTCCATACTAGCAACATATTCATATGTTTTACATTCTTGTTACTTAACCATTTTCATATTATCTGGCCATTTAACATACTCATTACTTAACCTTTTTCATGTTACTTAATTAGTCATTTAACATTCTCGACTCCAAATGCCACTTACGATCTGAAGATCACATACGGTTCTAAAAGCCCATTGACCTCGAAGGTCCCATACGATCCAAAGATCCCATTTGGCTCTGAAAGGCCATCGACCCTGAAGGTCTCGTACTATCCGAAGATTTCATACGGCTCCAAAAGCCAAAAAACTTCGAAGGCTACCTAAAGATCTTGAAGATCACTACTTTTGTTTTATGTATAGAAATCTCACCTATATATGTATAAGAATTAATGAGAATAAGAACAAGCCATAAGATTGTATGTTTTTTTCCAACTTTCTTATTCATTCTTATGTATGTTTAAGATACATAACACACAAATATTTATGTCGTCCATATACATAAACATTTATGTTTTATATGGGTAATTCATAACAAAGATTATGATATTGAGAATCTACGATTGTTTTTTTTATTTTGTTTGTGTTTGCATGTCCATCTTACAATAACATAAGTCTTAGCTCCATTCTTTTGAGCGAATACATATTTAAGTATTTTTAGCAGAATCATGAATACCAGAAAATTAAAGATACATACGATAATTAAAAGACGTTTAAGACATAACAATGTATACATAATAGTAGTCATAACTGATACTCCCTCTGTTCCTTAAAAAAATTAGTTTTAGAAAAAAAATTGTTTCAAAAAAAAAAAGTTTTCAATTTTCTAGGTATAGTTATTGTCCATTTTTACTTAATTTGCTCTTATAACATTTAATATTTAAAGAATAACTTAAGTAATAATTAATAAACATAAGGTTAAAAAGTCTTTTACGATACTATACGAGAAACAAAAATGTAATAACATTTTAAGGACTACTCACCAATACCTTCCTCCCATTGAGAACTTGGTTGATGTGTAAGAGTTTTCTTTCAACTTAGAGAAATTGGCAACAGTCCAAGAGAATTTCCGTCGTGGAAACTTCTCATGAAAAGAGAGGATTTCCCAATCGGTAGGCGGTGGAGCAACAATGATATCGGCACCAAACTCGCATGGCCAGCTTCATAGATGTAAACACCCAAGATGATAGGGTGGACATGAAGCTTGTGATGTCTATTTCCACATAGATTGAAATAAATCCACTCCCATTGTCCTCTTTGTTCCCTTCCGGGTATATGATTAAGCTCCTGTTTTTTTAAAAAAGATTAGCATTAACTAAGATAAGATTTTTTTTTTGTTTTTCAAATCATTGCAAGAGACACAAAAAAATGAATTTTTTTATTATCTTGACGATGAATGATGAGGGAGGAAAAAAATGCTAAGTAAATACGCATGACGTACCAGTTGTATCCACCAGAGGAGAAACGACGATATTGGCACTTGTCGTCAGAAAAGAGAGTTGGGTTTTTGAGTTGTGAGAAGGTTTTGATCTTGAGTGAATACGAAGAAGGATGGCGTTCTCTCCAGTTTTGTGAAATTGTACAAATCACCGAGCTAACCAATTGGGTAAATACCAAAAGCAATACCAATACCACACTGAAACAAGACTTTTTACACTTGTTAGCAATTCCTCAATTGCTCATATCATTGCAATATTTGAGGTATCAATCCATCTTGGGAGATGATTCAATAAGAATACAAAGTTTGGTTTAAGCTAAGCTAAATTAAAAGTTTTAAGGTGACAAACAATGATTAAAATAAGAAGCACAAACACTACAAGTTCAATAATATGATACTAAGCCTTAATTACTACTAATCAAGTACTAATGACGCAATTAACTACTAATTAGGATTATCAAATTACTAAAAACGAAACCTAGGGATGGAATCATTGATTTGGGTATCTAAATAGCCAACCTTGCAATCAATTAAGCAACTAATCAAGCCAACTCTATGCCTAGAGCACTAATTAAAGACTAATCCATGATGTGTGGCACTAATCCCTTCACTAATCACCCTAATGAACTAATGATGTTTTAGCATTAAAATGATTAGCAAGCATGAATAACAAGTCTAATAGCATGATAAACACCCTAGACAACTAATGATGTTTTAGGCTAGGTATGTAAATCTCTTATTAAGTTGGTTCAAGCATTTCATCAAACACTTGGTGGGTGTATGAAATGCTTATGATCCAAATAGCAAAAGATTAGCTATTTGGCATTAAGAACACCTTAATCAGAAGAGAGATGAAAGAATCTAACCTAGATTGCAAGATTGAACCATTAGAAAACCCTAAATCTAACCCATCCCCAAGTTCCTAAAGAACTACTTACTAATCATAGTTAAACCCATCAAATCAAAGATAAGAGAAAGGTTAAACATGATTAGAGAAAAGATTAATAGAAGTTCAAGATAGATATTGCATAAAACTTAAAGATTCAAAGCAAATACAAGGTTTTCTCTCAAAGAGGCTAAAGGTTTATCACAAGACAAGAGAGAATAAAAATTCCCATAAAAATTAGGTCTAAAGAGTATTTATAGGAGGGACCCATAAAAGTGACAAAGAGGATTCGTCTGTGTTCGGATCGACCAGGTTCGTCGATCCAACTCATCGATCCGAACATCTGGAAATTTGGATCGACGACTTACGTCGATCCGTGTCGTCGATCCGAGCTCTGGTCGTCCGGCTTCTTCTTGACGTCTTGGTTTGGTCCGACGTAGTTCGCCGATCGGGTTCGTCGATCCGAACCCCTGGAAACTTGGTTCGACGAGCTCATCGATCCAACTCGTCGATCCGAACCCCTGCCAATCTTGTTCGACGACTTCGTCGATCCGTCTCGTCGATCCGTCGTCCTGGAATTCTGGTCCGGCGTCTTCGTCGATCCGACTCGTCGATCCAGCGCGAGAAATCTTCTCCTTCATCTTCTTAGTGACTCCTTTCTCCTCCAAGTGCTTTGTAATCCTTCTCCAGCTCCATCTAAGCCTCCATAGTGTCCTTTTCACCTGATCAAGACTCCAAATGCACCAAAATATGCAAAAGAAAATGCAAAGGGATCCTAGACTCTAAATGATCGAAATGCAATACAATGATGCTAAATAAGGATCCTAAATGATGACAAACTTACACTAAATGGAGAGAAATATGATGCAAAATATAGACATATCAACTCCCCCAAACTTGCCTTTTGCTTGTCCACAAGCAAATGAAACACAAGCTAAGGAGAGAGGTTTGAAAGTGTGAGCTCAATATCCAAGATAGTTAACAATAATAATCAAATCAATATCCAAGTTCTTAATTCTAGAATGCATGTGAATACTTCCTACTCCAAAAGAGTTAGCCATGCCCATCTCAACATTCAAGTGCACTAAGAATTTAATCTAAACAATTCTCCCTATCAAGCCAACTCTTTAACATTCATTAAGATCAAAACCATGAATCATGACATTGCAAGGCTAGTGAATTCATTTGGTTTAAGGACTGGGTTTTGAGATAAAAATGATCCCAATTCATCCGGTTTTGCATTTAAGTAAGGGTGACACTCAAAAGGATTGAACCACATGCATAATGCTAAAGGTAAGAAACAAGTGATGCATACAAGGATAGACTATCATCTACCCGAAATACTATCAATGATCCTACACCCCTCTCATTCATTTTTTTTTTTAGCTCACTCAACCCTCTAGAATCTACCATTTCATCAAGGCTTTTGTGCCTTGCTAAACCCTTTGAATTTGGAATAATTTTCTCCTTTAAAAGCCTTAAGGGGGAACTTCTTCAACTTAGCAATTTTGGCGAATGGAGTAGTCTACACTTATTAACTTAGCTCTTCTTTTGATTTCTAGGTGGCCTTGCATATATATATTTTTCATTACTTGGCCTTTTGGCTCTTTTGATTTCTTAAGACCACTAGCACTTTTTATTTACTTAGAGCTATTCCTTTTTAAAACCCAAGACTCTCCATTTCAAACCATTCTTCCCCTTATCTTCCTCCAACCCTTTTAACCATCATCTCTTTCTTCCCAACTATTCCACAACTCATCAAGCATAATCACAACCAATTAAACCCCAAATCCTAAGCCTAAAGCTAACCTCAAAATGTAAGGTTAGAATCTACATGAAAGTCTATATTTGTCGTTTCAAACCTAACACTTTATGCTAAGTTCAATCGAAATAAAGGCCTCACAAGTAGTCACACAAAAACAATTGGCTTCAAAGGAGGTAAGGTTTGGTAGGAGCTCTACTTGAGCTAGCAAGAGGGTGGAAAAGTGAGTAAGAAAGCTCAAGTATTTTCAATCCATGAATTCACTTTCAATGCAAGCATGATAATTAAATGTCCAAATTCGGTTTAGGTAAGTAGAGTTGGCTTTCAAATTCAAGACCATATTTTAACCAAAAACTAGTGACAAATGAGGTGGTCCAAGCATGGTTCTTCCTTACTTTCAAATTCATTCACAAGCATTAAAGAACTACTAACTAGGGTATTGAATTGATTACAAGAGTTAAAAATCTACAAGGATAGGCTCATCATTGCTCCTTATGCATATGCAAACAACCTAAATGAGAAGAATTCTAAACTCAATCCTAAAATGTTAACAAGTGCAAATGCAAACTAAATGATATATTTTTTTTTGAAATTTTTTCATTTTTTCATTTTTTTGTTTTTTTTTTGTTTTTCTATGCCTTAGATGAGACTCAAATATGCATGCTAAAGAAAAAATAAGATCACAAAACACAAAGTCAAATACCATACTCCCCCAAACTTAAATTACACAGTCTCTTGTGTAATCCAAGCTTGGAGAAGATTTCAAAATGCAAAAATAAAAATAAAAACTAAGTGGTTTTTACAATGGTTTTAGAGTGGTACCTTGATCAAAAAGGTATGGAGGAGGAGGAGTATGAATCCATGGAGTATGATGGATTGCTTGATTGAGGAGTGGGGGATCACATGACTCTCTTCCCACGCCTCCTTGTCTCATAGGAGGAGGGGCGTGGCTCATCCTCATGGCTTTGTGCACTTGGGGTTCCTTGAAAAGAGTGGCGCCTCTCCACCATATGGCTGTCCCCTTCTTGATCCTCATGCTGCTCTTCTTGATGTCTTGAGGAGGGAGCCTTGTTTCCCTTGGTCGTGAGGTCCTTGATTTGCCTCTTCATCTCCTTGACAGTCTTCACCAGCTTCCTAATGGTCTTATCTTGCCACTTGTTCCATCTTTGGAGAAGCTTGATGTGTTGGTGAGCTTGTCTAGAGGGCTCTCCTTGGTTAGCTCCTTCATAAGGCTCAAAGTTGTACCTATCACTACCATAGACTGGAGGAGCTTGATAAGGCTCATGATCAGTGTCCCATGGAGCTATTGGGAAGGTCTCTATGTCGCCTAGATGTTCGTCGGATGGAGTGAAGGCAGCATTTGACTTTTCTCTAAGGCTTGTGAGGTGAATGCAAGGAAGTCGGATTGTAGCCTCCCTGAGCCTTTCCACATTGAATTTGTACCTGTAGCCATTTCCCGACTTCACCAAGAACTGACCCTTAAGGAGGTAGGAGGAGTCTATGTACTGCTTTTCGGCAGAGGGATGTCCTAAGTTGATGCCAACTTCCTCAAGAATAGGAGTGATCATGCCTCCAATGGCTAGTTGATGAGAGCGATCCTTCTTGTTGGCCGTAGCTTTACCATAGTAACTCGCTGCATGAGCCACCCAAATCTACACCATACCATTACCCGTAGCGTCACCTCGCATCTCATAGTTATCGAGGTAACGGATGATGCCCTTGAGCCCAACATCTAGCATCTCCCACTCTTCAGCAGTCATAATCACGCTCTCCTTCTTAGCAAAGAAAGTGTAAGCTAGCACCTTTTGAGCATAGCGAATCGCGGGGTGACGGATCATCTTGCTCCTACATCTCCCGGTCTTGTAACTCCCATTACCAAGAAACTGCCAAAGCCTCTCCAACTCAGTCTTTCTAACATCTAAACGCGAACCAGCACCTTTCCCCTCATCAAATCCAAGTACCTCACTAAGCTTCTTGAAGCCCATCTTGTAAGATTTGTTGCGAACCCGGAATTGGATGAATCCGAAGCCATCTTTTTCTGCATCAACACCCCCTGAACTCGAAGTTGTCATCTTCAAAGAGGAGAGAAATTGGCAAGTTTCCTCTTGGTAGCTTGGGTATGATTGGTTGAACCATCTCTCACACCTCAAATTCCGGAAAATTGCAGTTACATCCTCCAAGAGACCCAACTCATCAAGCAGCTCATGGTCCGGGTACTTAGTTCCCTTGAAAGGCATCTCCATAAGGGACTTGTACACTGCTGAGGGTGTTGGAGTTGAGGCCGCGGCTTTCTCGGCTCTCCTTTCCTTAGCTTTCTCTCTACTAATGTCTCTCTTTTGAGACAACTTCCTTATAACCGGGGAACTCTCCTCAGGATCTTCTTCTTCAACCTCCACAGGCCTCTTGCCTTGTCTCTTGCTAGTCTCACTCCTTGATCTCCCCATATCACCTATAAATTCAAAAATCTTTGAAAAGAATGAGTACATTGTGAGTTAAAACTTTTGAAAGCAACAAGTATGTACTTATGAAGCTTAATGGGGGTTCCAAGAATCACAATTTTCATGACAAAGAATTGCTAGCAAGAATTAATTTCTTTTATCATCTCTTTTATCAATCAAAGAAATCAACAAGGAATTTTTTTTTCAAAATTAAGCATCCTCTAAGTGTTAACACATTAAAATTCAAGAGGATTAAAGCCTAATTACTTATGCAACATGGGAAAACAAGGTTAAAGAAACCAATTTTGAAAATTTGAACATCAATTAGGCATAAACATGAATTTTCGCAACCCTTGAAAATCCTATAGAAAAAGTGTTCAAAAATCAAAATTTTCCCATGTATTTCCTTGGAAATCTTCAACAATCATCACCCATAACAATATTCAACCATACCCAACTCAACCAATCCATACAAAGTCTACTTATCAATCCCAATCTATAATTCATTCTCAAGGAGAAGTCAAAGATTAAAAGAGAGGACGAGAAGACAAACCTTGGTTCCACGCAAGTGCAAGGCCGAAATCAACTAAGGAATCAAGATTAGCACAGAATTTTGAAATTATAGCACTTGAAATCAAATGATTTGATGAAGAATTGAGAGAGAAAAGTGAAAAACAAGTTCTTGTTCTTATGAAAGCTTAAATTTCGTGGGTCAGATAGATTTTGGGAAAGAAGAAGTCTTAAAATCCCCAAAAGTCGGTCTAATCTAAGTGAGGGAGTCAACATTAAACCGGTCAAAGGAAGGAGGAAAAGTCAAGCAAACCTGTTTTTAGGAGTGGATCGACGTGTTCATCGATCCGGTTCGTCGATCCGAACCCCTGAAAACTCGGATCGATGAAGTTCGTCGATCCGTTTCGTCGATCTCAACCCCTGGAAACTTGGATCGATGAAGTTCGTCGATCCGTTTCGTCGATCTCAACCCCTGGAAACTTGGATCGATGAAGTTCGTCGATCCGTTTCGTCGATCTCAACCCCTGGAAACTTGGATCGATGAAGTTCGTCGATCCGTTTCGTCGATCTCAACCCCTGGAAACTTGGATCGACGTGTTCATCGATCCAAGTCATCGATCCATCCTTAAAACTTTCTTCCTCACTCTTTTCTCCAAGCCAAAGTCCTCCATACTCAACCTAAAACTTTCAAAAACTCAAAGAAACATAATCATAGTACTAAATGAAAAATATATACATGGATAAACATGAGAATGCCTCCCAAGAGCGATTGTTTAACGTCTTTAGCTCGACTTTTCAAACCTTTTTAGGCAAGAGTGGGATCTTGAAGAAGACATGAGCTTGCCTCTTCCTTAGATTCATTCACCAAGTATGGCTTCACCCTATGGCCATTTACTGTGAAACTCTCCCCATTCTTTCCCATCAAAGTGATAGCTCCATAAGGCAAGACTTCTTGAATCTCAAAAGGGCCTCCCCACCTTGACTTGAGCTTACCCGTGAATAGCTTCAATCTTGAATTGTAGAGAAGGACTTTGTCACCAACA
Organism: Alliaria petiolata; assembly: GCA_020283515.1. Classification (NCBI taxonomy): domain Eukaryota; kingdom Viridiplantae; phylum Streptophyta; class Magnoliopsida; order Brassicales; family Brassicaceae; genus Alliaria; species Alliaria petiolata. Next base: position 358,716,908 of record JAHZTW010000001.1, read on the forward strand.
CTCAGCTCTTTCTTTACAATCCTCTTGTCATGGAAAGCCTTGGTTCTCTCCTTGTAGATCCTTGAGCTTTCATAAGACTCAAGCCTAATCTCCTCAAGCTCTTGGAGTTGAATCAATCTCTTCTCTTGGGTTGTCTTTATGTTATAGTTGAGAAGCTTCACAGCCCACACAGCCTTGTGTTCAATCTCCACTGGTAAATGGCAAGCTTTCCCATACACAAGGTTGAAAGGAGACCTTCCTATTGGTGTCTTGAAAGCTGTTCTATAGGCCCACAAAGCATCATCAAGCTTGATTGCCCAATCCTTCCTTGTTATACCCACGGTTTTCTCTAGGATAGCCTTGATCTCACGGTTTGAAACTTCCATTTGACCACTAGTTTGAGGGTGGTAAGGAGTGGCTACCTTATGCTTGACACCATGTTTGCTCAATAACCCTTCAAAGACCTTGTTGATGAAATGGCTTCCCCCATCACTAATCACAACTCTTGGAACACCAAACCTTGGGAAGATTATACTCTTGAACATCTTCGCCACAACCTTGGAGTCATTGGTAGGACTTGCAATGGCTTCTACCCACTTGGAGACATAATCAACCGCTACCAAGATATACTTGTTTCCATAAGAAGATGGGAAAGGTCCCATGAAGTCTATGCCCCATACATCAAACAACTCCACTTCTAAGATAGGGTTTTGGGGCATCTCATCCCTCTTGCTTATGTTTCCCTTCTTTTGGCAAGGTTCACATGTCTTGATGAACTCATGAGTGTCCTTGAACAATGTAGGCCACCAAAATCCGCTTTGAAGAACCTTTGTAGCTGTCTTGAAAGTGGCAAAATGACCCCCATACTTGGACCCATGGCAATGAAAAATCACACTCTTGACCTCTTCTTGTGCCACACATCTTCTATAGATCCCATCAGCACACCTTTTGTGGAGATAAGGCTCATCCCAATAGAAGTGTGATACATCCCTCATAAACTTTTTCTTATGATAGGTGTTGAGATGTGTTGGTTCCTCATTGCACACCAAGTAGTTAACAAAATCAGCATACCAAGGCTCACCCTTGACCTCTATACCTTGAATCTCTTCTAGCTTCCTTCCAACTCCATGTGCACTAGCAATGCTCTTGATCATCATAATTTGCTCCTCTGGTAGGGAATCATTGATTGGCAAGGCATCCTCAATCCTCATTCTTGACAAATTATCAGCTACACAATTTTCCACACCCTTCTTGTCAACTATCTCCATGTCAAACTCTTGAAGAAGAAAGATCCATCTAAGGAGCCTTGGCTTAGTCTCCTTTTTAGCATAGATGTGGCGCAATGCAGCATGATCGGTGTAGACTATCACCTTTGAACCCACCAAATAGGATCTGAATTTTTCAAAAGCAAACACCACAGCCAAGAGTTCCTTTTCCGTTGTTGCATACTTGGTTTGAGCATCATCAAGTGTCCTACTAGCATAGTAGATCACATGTAGCTTTTTTTCTTTCCTTTGCCCAAGCACAGCCCCAACTGCATAATCACTAGCATCTGCCATGATCTCAAATGGTAGACTCCAATCCGGTGCTTGCACAATAGGAGCACTCACAAGGGCTTTCTTGATTGTCTCAAAGGCTTGCAAGCATTCCTTATCAAATTGAAATTCCACCTCCTTACAAAGAAGCCTTGTCATAGGCCTAGCAATCTTGGAGAAATCCTTGATGAATCTCCTATAGAACCCCGCATGCCCAAGGAAACTCCTTATGC
>JAHZTW010000001.1:358723963-358767414 GCA_020283515.1 Alliaria petiolata
GTCGTCCTGGAATTCTGGTCCGGCGTCTTCGTCGATCCGACTCGTCGATCCAGCGCGAGAAATCTTCTCCTTCATCTTCTTAGTGACTCCTTTCTCCTCCAAGTGCTTTGCAATCCTTCTCCAGCTCCATCTAAGCCTCCATAGTGTCCTTTTCACCTGATCAAGACTCCAAATGCACCAAAATATGCAAAAGAAAATGCAAAGGGATCCTAGACTCTAAATGATCAAAATGCAATACAATGATGCTAAATAAGGATCCTAAATGATGACAAACTTACACTAAATGGAGAGAAATATGATGCAAAATATAGACATATCACACACCCTAACAGAATCTGCTTTGCATGAACTCGTTGTTTCCTAAACGATGACCTTACCTCTTCCAAAAGAGTGTTGCAGTTGTAGAAAATACTAAGAGCATGTTCAATGCAAAAATACTTTGAGAATATCTTAAAAATTACATTTAAAATAATAAAAAAATCGAAACCAATCAGAAGATGACACACAATAAATGAGTTTTTTAAAAGTTAAGAATTGGTTCTTAAATAAGAAACTTAAGAACCACTTCTTACTCTCTCTTACTTTTTATTATTTTATTATTATATTTGGTTAAGAAACTTTCTTAAGAATTTTGCATTGAAAATGAGCATCTGCATTGCAGGTCCCTCAAAGAGTCTCTCAAGAATAAAACCTATTAAAATAATAAAAATAGGAGAGAGAATGTAAGATGGGTCTCTCAAATGAGAGACTCATTAATAACTTTGAGAGTCTTCTTACACACTTGTCTTTATATGAGTGGCTCAATTTTTTAATAGCTTATAAATTAATTATAAAATAAAATTACAATTAAAATATTAATATTAAATATGATGAGAGACTAAAGAGAGTCTCTCACCAATGCATATGGTCTAATGTATCCTCAAATCATATATATAATTAGGCAAATCTCTCTCCATCTAAGTTATCCACATGAGCAAATTTTTATCTTTTTAATGGGCTTTTATATATTTTGGGTTTTCACATAATATTAACTAATGTAAGTTTATTTTTATGCAGGTTTTTGAGCCTTTTAAGATGTTAACTTAAAAAATAAAATACCAATTTTACAAAACACAAAAGCTGTATATTTTTTTTAATAAATAAAAGTATGCTAATTCTAATAAGAAACAAACATGATGTGAAAATAGAGGTTAAAATCGAACAATGAAAGAACTTACACAGAATAGTTGTTGAAGTTTTAAAAAAAACATTTAGAAAATGTATGCAGAAAAAAAAATCATTCATACTTTACGTTGTAGAATGAATGAAGGTTTTTTATATAAAAAAAACTAAAGTTTTACTGTGAAAAAAAGACTAAAGTTTAAAATCATGTAGCATAAAAATAAACTTGATCTATAAAATAGGTGACGATAAAAAAAATGCTACACAAAAGGAAAAAAAAAAGATTCAGGACTGTTGTGATTGAGAATGAGTTATAAAAAGTTTCTCTCCAATGAAGCTATACATCTCGGCAAGTAATCTTTTCTGTATGGACTTCTACATATTGTGATTTTTTTTATCAGTTTCTACATATTTTAGGTTTGTATTTTTTAGGCCTTCATACAAAATAAATTTAAAAGTGAAAAAAAAACAAATACTTATTTTACAAATTATAAAAACTAAAAAAAAATTATGAAATAATTAAAGTGAGAATATTATTTATAATAGAAAACAAAAGAATGTAGAAAAAAAATTTGGAAGGCGAACAAATACAAAACATGACATAAAAACTTGCGAAAGATAGTTATAAAACTTTCTTTTAAAAAAAACCTTGAGAAGATATATATATAAACTAAAGTAGAATTATTTATAGAAAATAAATACTTATTTTATAAATCATAAAAACTACAAATTCTCTACAAAATTCAAAATGTTATTTCAAATACAAACAAAGAGAATATGGAAAAGAAGTTGGAATGCAAACAAATACGAAAGATGACGGAAGAACTTGCGAAGTTATCAAACTTAAAAAGAAAATCTGGAAAGATATATGTATAAAAGTAAAGTAAAATCATTCACATCTGTATTATTGTCAAAATAAATAAAAGTTGTATGAAATAAATAAGACTAAAGTGGTTAATCATATAGAATGAAATGAACTTTATCTATACGAAGGAAAATAAATAATAATAGTTTGACTATTTGTTCTTTAGAATGAGTTAGAAGTTTTTAAAATTAATGAAAATGAAAAAGTTATTCAATTTAAAGCATTGAGATTGTTGATCTCGCCGGAAATAAGCAATATAAATAAAGATAGAAACCAATTGAATAGACATATAAATAGTAGAAAACTTAAATACTTATGACAATGTTCAAATATAGATAATTTTTTTAAACAATTAGCACATGTTAATAACTTCATAATATATCTATATATTTTAGGATAAAAAAAAAATTTAAAGCAATATAAAATATTAAAAATAAACATAATAACAATATAAATATATAAAATTATAAAGTACGAAAATAGATTAACAAATAACTCTGCGCAACGCGCGGGTCAAACCTAGTATATATAGGAAGAGAAAGAAGAAGCATTTAAGATAAAGATTAACTTTGTTTCTATCAAACGACATTAATAAAGAGAAAGAGGGGTCTTGGAAAGGTTAACTTTTCTTGGAAAAAACATGTGAGGGAAGGGAAGGCTAAACAGTCTCATATAGCGATTTTATTAGAATACGAAGAGCCATGAGTCGTGATTGTCGAACCCAAGTTTTCACAGGATTATGGTAAGTACATGCATATCCTTAAGTAAATTTTAAATGAGCTAAAATACTATGGTAAAATTGTTATATAATATTTGATTATTGTACTTAATTTTTCTATTTTTAAATTCTAAATTATTTTTAACTTTATAGTTAATCGTTTTTATTTAAATTTTTCGTTAAAGTTACATTTTGTGTAAAATTGTATGGTTATATATCAAATTTAAACACTTTTTTTTTGTGGCTAATATGTGTTTTATATTATGAATGCATCATGAAATAACAATCTATAACATATATTATTTTATTTTGTTTTAACTATTTCTTAATTTTTTTTTGAAGATAATTAACCAATTTAAATAAGAAATTTGTATTACATTTTTTTTTTCTAAAGGTTTTTAAATTTGTTCTTGTTTTCCTTTTATATTTTATTATTGGTAACAACTTGTGTTGATGACAGATAAATCACACAAACATATTTGATTTTAAAACGTTGTTGCTGATAATTTTTATAGATTGTAACATTATATAATTGCTCCAATAAAACAAATATTTAGAACTTATTTGAACTCTTATATGATGATGTCAACAAAAATAACCCCTTATTTAGTAGTATTTCAGAAAACTTTGTAAAGTATCTTACTAAAGTTTTATATAGAGTTTAAGTATCTCTAGTTTTATTTTGAAACAAAATCGACAAATAAAAGTTGGTCAACCTTTCAATACCAAATCACTTTGAAATACACAAGTTTTGGATATACTAAAGTCCAATTTTAGATAAAAATATAGTTTGGATCAAATTTTCGTAAAAAACAATTATTATTAATATTAGATGGATTTTTATATAATTAAAACTGTTATCTTTAATTAATAAACTTTTATAATCTAGTATTAATTTGATTTTTGTTTTGTTAATAGAAACTTATACATAATTTCCTGATCTATGTATTACATATTGTTAATAGAAACAAATAAATTAGCATATGTATTACATATTGGTTTAATATATATTTTGGATGAGTAATTGTTTAAAAAAAATTAGCAAAAATTATTATTGAAAAAATGTTAGATATTGTGTGATTAGTTTTATCTTTTTGTTTTTAGATCTGAAATTATATTTTCCTTTATAGTTAAATACTTTTATTTAGTCATTGTTATAGTTATATTGTGTGTAAAACTTTATGATCATTGATCAAATTTAAAACATATTTTTGACTAATAAAATAACAATTTATATAATGTATTCCTTTCATTTTGTTGTAACTATTTTTTCAAAATAAAATTTCGAATATAATTAACTAATGTAAATAAAAAACTATATTACTTTTTCTTAAGTGTTTGAAATTGTTTTTATTTTAAATTTTATATGTTATTTTTTTAGATTGTAACATTATATATATAACTGCTGTATTTTAATCGACTATGAAAATAAATTAAGAATTAACTTATATATATTTGCTAGTTGTTCTATAAATTAAAAATTTAATAATATATTTGCTATTTGCTAGTTGTAAAATTTTATAAATTAAGAATTTAACTTATATATTTACTTGTTGCTGTATATGTCTCTAATAACTGTTGTAGTATATTTGCTAGTTTTGTTTTGATGAAACTAGGTATTTTATCCGCGCTACGCGCGGATATTTGTTAATGATTTAGTTTAATATTTTTTTGTTAGTAACTTTTCAATTATCGATTGCATAATAGATTTACAGAATTTTTTTACAAAAATATATTAAACATACAATGTATCATTTTTTCCTACTTGTATTTGTTTTAGGATTGCAAATTTTGTTAAATAAAAAAAAAATAAGTCGCTTTCAAACAAAATAAAATAATAAGTCAATTAATTTTTACTTGATTAAATAACTAATTTTTTTTAACACATTGAGTTATTTGTTATGTGTGTCGAAATAATAATATAAGAAGAATAATTTGATATTTTATAACCCAGAACAAAATATTTGTTTAATATATATGCTTATATCGTATCTTTCAACATATTTTTTTATTTTTTGTTAAAAACCATGTAACCCTGACAACATATAGAGGACATATAGTTAATTTCTAATATGCATACTGGGATTCGTACAAATTTATCTGAGACAATCAAAGAAGAGGATCGAGATATCGCAAACAAAAAACTGCCTATAACTTTGTTGGAAGTTTTAATGATCATGCAAGGGAGCTTCTTGCTTCTCCATCGGGTTTTTCATATGTTAGTTCCTTTTTTTTTTTTATCTTTCAGATCAGTTTTATTTGCAGCCTGCTATTCGATAATACTTTTTCAACTTTTAAGTTGGTGTGGAGTCTTTGAACCATTTATAATTGTATTAACTTATGCGTGTTTTCTCAATGTTATGATTTGCATAGCATGTCTAGGTTTGACAATTTGCGTTTGATTCATAACACTGTCATACTTTATTATCTAAATAGAATTCTATGAGGTGTTACTCATGTGTGTTATTTATGTGGATTCAACTATCGGTAGTAGCTATGTATATGAAATCAGACTTTAATACTTGTTGTGTTTTAAGCGGAGAGTTACTTGTGTAGTGTTTTCAAATATTACTTATATATTTTTGGTTGCATATAAACTGCTATACACTATTGTGGATGTTTGCTTGAATGACATGAAAAAAGTTAATTTGTCTGTATAGTATTCAATTTTTTCTGTATTAAGTAATGACTCACTATGAGTGTATGGTTTTCTATATTTTATTTTTTATATTCTGTGTCTGATAGACTGTTTTTATCTTTTTAAAATGTCTATATGATAACTTAATATTCGGATTATGAACTTACCGCAAGTTATTATTGAATTCATTAATTTTTATTTTAGCATCATAACATTAATAGTCTATTACTATGAAGATATGGATTGTAGTTGACTTAAAAAATTGTGTTAAAACATAATATAAGTGTTGATTAAATTTTCATTTGGTGATGAATAAACAGATTTGCTAGTACCTTTAAATAGATAATAAACAGTTCAAAATCCATTTGTAAACCGCTTTATTGTTGTTTCGTGTCTCTTAATAATTTTTTTCGTAAGTTTGTTGAAACCAAAAAACGGAAGTGATTGGGTAGTAAAAAACGAAGCAACCATTGTTTAAGTAAGCTCTTCGTATTTTTTGAAAAATATGTTCGGTTTGTATACTTGTGTAACCTAGATCAACTTTATATTATTATTTATAGTCGATGCCAATTAGAAATAATAAATTTCCTAAACTAAATTTTAAATTAATTTCTTTTTGTTTGTTATTAGTTTAGATCTGTTGGTATTAATTTCTATTTTATTTTGACATTTACTATCCTTACTATGTTTTAATATACTTAAGACATAATTTGCTCTTTTTGTTTTTAATTAAGCTCTTTTATTGTTCATTTACTAAAGAGCTAGCTTATAAATATCAAGTTAATTTTGTTTTCAGATAATATTTTTTGCTAGTTTAGCTTTGTTAATATTGATTTCATTTTATTTTTACATATATTGTTATTTTGATGTATTGACATTCTTTAAGATATAATTTACTTTTTTTTGTTCGATAGTTTTTTTAATGTTGATTTTACAAAAAGTTAGCATAGATATCAAGTTGATTTCCTTTTAGATGTTTTTAAAACATTAGCTTTTGTTTTTTATAGATTGTTATTATACTTTTAGAAATACTATTTTTATATTTATTATATTTTAATACTAATCTCTATTTTATTTTGACATATACTATTATGTGAATGTATTGGCATTTGTTTAAGACATAGTTTCCCCTTTTTTTGTTAGTTAGATTTTTATGTTGTTTTCCAAAAAAATTGGTCTACTTTAATTTCCTTTTTTTAACATCGATTTCCATTTATTTTTACATATACTATTCTATGGAGTTACTGACATTTTTTTAAGATATAATTTCCTTACATTTTTGTTATTTATATTTTCTATGTTGATTTTCCAAAAACAATTGTATATATATAAAATTCATTTTTATATTTTTGTGTGTTTAATATAATTAAAATTTTAATCATATTGAACATTTTTGTATTTTTTTGTTTGATAGCTTTTTATGTTGATTTTCCAAAAATTTAGTCTACACATCATGTTAATTTCTGCTTTTTACATGTTTATAACATTGATTTACATTTTATTTTGACATATAATTTTTAATGGAGTTATTGATATTTTTATATATAGTTTCCTTATTTTTTCTATTTAGCTTTTCTATGTCAATTTTCCAAAAATAATTGTTTATATATCAAGTTAATTGTTTTTTTGTGTGTTTTAATTTAATTATAATGTTAATCATATTTAACATTTTTGTGTTTAATGAAAATGCTGATTTGGACTAATAAGATTGAGTTTCTTCGTCCTATGTGGAACGTTCTCAATGGCATAATGCATTAACTTTTATATAGTATAGATAAATCTAGAATTTTTTCTAATATATTAAATTGTATTGTCAATAGAAATTTATACGTAATTTCTTTATCCTTTATATATTTTTATTAATAGTATACCCTTAGAGACATAAGGCATCAACTCTAGTGTGTGGGGCTCAATGGGCATGCCATTGTTACTAACGATGGGTGCATTCCTCAAATGATCATGGTTTAGTCTTTAGTGTCTACGCCTTGTTACTTGAGTTGGAACAGATTAATAAGAGATATCGGTTTATTTGTTCAATGTACAGTACCCAATTCTGAAACTAAGTCAAACTTTTCAGGGGTTAATTTGCATTAAGTTGATATGTTGAGGGTTTTAATTAACACCACGTTTTTTAGTTGGGTTTGTTTTGCAATTTTCCGGTTTGTTTGTTGAGCATTCACTATATATATATAAAATACACTTTGACCTAATCTTGATGGGGATGGTGCCGAGCATTCTTTGTTCTCTCTCGCTCTCGCTCTGTATTTGGCTCTTGCTTTTCTCATGGATTCTCTGTTATTAGTATATTACTTGTCTCTTGTGCTTATTATTAATCTAGTGTCTTCTGTTTGGATTCTTTCATACTTTTTCATACAAGGTAGTTTGGTGAATCTGTCACATCTCGAATCTATTTCAGTGTTTCTCCTTGATTGTCCAATCTTATTATTGGATATGACTGTTTACTTTTTTCCCCAGTTGATCTACTAATTTGAGCATTGTAACTTGCCACAATTATGCTGCTTGAAACCACACGTCCTGCTTTAGAATCGTTCCTTATGTTGTTATACAGAGGCATAGACTTTAATCGTTGCTTATGACTTTAATCCTTATTAGTTCCTTTTATTGCCACTGAGATCTCTTCCTCCTCTCGTTTTATCTTGCATATGTGCGGTTGTGTCATGCAGTAGAGGAAGAATCTCAGTGGCAACAAAAGGTCTAACAAGTATTACCCTTTTGACCACAAGTTTGAATCTTTTTGTTCGTAGTCTTTCGTTACCTGTTTGTTGGATGTGATAATGGTCCATTAACCATGAACTGCTTCTTGAGATCAAACCTGGTCAATGGAGCTGGCTCATTGTCGCATCTAACAAATAATAGGTTACCGCCAACCTTATAAGAACTCTATGGAAGGAAAACTGATGAATAGGTCAGGAGGAAGACCCAGCTATGCATAAACAGAACAGGTGAAAATACGAAGGATTTTTTAGCTATATGCCTACTTTATTCCAAAATAGTAGAAAAATGATTAACGCCACCAATTATATATTTGTTATTGTGGTTTGCAACAGAAAATAAGAGGAGTGAGCATGACATGTCCTTTACTTGTTTGCCTTTGGTTTTTGGTTCAATGGCATTAATAGATTTTCCTATGTACTTGGGTTTTTGGCTTAGTAGTGGTCGAAAACACTGAGCAGGCTGTTGACGTAATAACCAATGTACTTGGGTATTGCATCCAGAAAGTTGCTTTTAAAGGCGCACTCGCGTACATGGGATACAAGACGAGTACGTAACTCGTAAATCCAGTCACAGTTTGTAACCAATGATATCTTACTTTATGACTGATCCTTACCTTCTTCTTCAGTTATCTTATACATGCCCCTTGTTCCAATGAAGGATTCCGAGCTAGAGGTTAAAAAAAAAAAAGCAAGAAAAAAGAGAGTTTTGTTTTGAAAACCCACTTATTGATGTATCAAAAAAATCAAAATGTTTTCAGTCCTTCGGGAAAAACAAGTAAGATTTGAAAGCTCTTATTGCCAAAGAAGCACTGGGAGGAAGACTTCCCAAGGCAAGAGAATGAATATTTTTACCAAAAAAAAAAGAGAGAATTGTTACGAAAGTCAATAAAAGAGACTTACAAAGTCATAGAAAGGCTACGCATAAAACGTGTAAATTATTGTGGAGCTACTATCACCATGCATGCACAGTAACTCACCTTTCACCTTTATATAAACGAACGATTTAGTTCATTGTAAATATACCTCAATACAATTCCTTAAACATCTCTCTCATCATCTCTTATGAGTGTCTTCAATTTCTGCGGCTATAAATTTTTTGTCTTTATTAATATTTATCTATAGAATAAATTATACTTATTATTATAACACGTTATTAGCACGATCACTCTACGATACGGCTAAATATATATTTATAATATAGCAGGCGATATATCGCATATTTAATTATTTATTATATTTAAAGTGGTTGTTTAACGCACCACTATTTTCTTAATATTATTATTGGCAGTTTGTCGCCTCGTTAATATTATTATCTTTATATCATGGATGCTAAAAGCACCATAATTATTTATTTACTCTTAATATTATACTGGACGGCTGAGCCGCCTTATTCTGGATGGTTGAGCCACCATATAATTTATTTACTGATTAAATGTGGATGATTCCGTCACCATAATTTATTATTCGCCTTATTCTGGACGGCTGAGCCGCCGTATAATTTATTTACTATTTAAATGTGGATGATTTCGTCACCACAATATTACCGTTAAATATCTGTTTAATTATGGTTATTATTTAAAAATTCGGATTGATTTTTATTTTAACTTTTATCATCCAACGGTAACAAAGAAAAATTTAATAAATTTTCACCTTTTAAAACGGCTACTCAACAGCTAGTGAAAAGTATTTTTCATCTATAAATACTCTTATATTTCATTCATTCATCTCATTCAAATATTTCATCTTTCTCCAAAATCTTCTTCAAACAAAATCTTTTGTTTTCATAAGAAAGAAAAATATTTTTTTCTATTTTTAGTTTTTGTATTTGGTTATATTCTCGCTACCTTTTATAATTTACTCATTGAGAAATTTTCTCCAGAAGAATCTGTAATGATTTTTATTTTAATGTTTTATACATCAGTATTTCTTGTAATCTCGTTATTCATTCATGTACCTCGCATATTTTAAATTTAATAATATCATCTTTCTAATTATATTATTTGTCATTTTATTTTAGAAAACCAAATGGCAAACATTGAGAAGCTTAAGTTCCCAGCTCTCAAAATAACTGAAGCAAACTACATAGGATGGGTTACAAATGTGGAGCTTTATCTACAAATGAAAAAATTATCCGACACGATAAAAGAAGGAAACAAATCGATACAGAAGCGATAGTCTTCCTGAGGAAGCATCTATATGAAAATGTAACGCATGATTATGCGCACATAAAAAACCCAGCAGAGTTATGGCGAGCTCTAAAAGAAAGGTTTGACAACCGGAAAAATGTTAACCTCCCTCACGCTCTATAAGAGTGGAAAAATTTGAGGTTTCAAGAGTTCGAGAAAGTGGAGGAATATAATTCCGCTATCCCGAGGATAGTCTCACAATTAAAATATTGTGGTAAGTCAGTCACAAAAGCAGAAATGCTTGAGAAGACTTACCTTACTTTCCACAAAGAGCACCTTGTACAGAAACAAATATACATGAAATGTGGATACACAAGGTTTTATGAGTTAATTGTGACACTAATGCTGGTTGAGAAGAATAATCAGCTTCTCATAAGAAACCACAACTCACAACCTACAAGAGCCAAATCATTCACATAAGTGAATGCAACAGATGTGGAAAATCCACGAAAGAGTCAAATCTACCGAGATCGTAGCCGTCGATTTAATCGCGGACGAGGGAGATGTTACAACTCAAGAGGGAGGGGATCCAACAAATGGGTTAGATCTGAACAGAATTACAAAGGGAAGGAAACCCAAGTAACTACCACCCAGAAGCGTGAAGATGTATGTTACATATGTGGATGTAAAGGACATTGGTCCCGTACTTGTCGAACCCCTCCACATCTTTGTAAGTTGTACCAAGAGGTCACAAAGGGCAAAAGAAAAGAAGTGAACCTCACAGAACACTTCGAGGGTACGTCGTACCTCGAGTCTCCCGACTTTGCGAATGATTTCGACAATGTCGACTGCAATGCTTGTAGTGAGACTATTGGATAGTCTCCAGTAATGCCATGTATAATTATTACATTTCCAGTTTTAAAATGAATAATGTTGTTTTTAACAACAATATAATCTATAATTATTGTGTGTTTCTTTCATATGAATAAAACTTATTTTGGATTTATTAATGTTTATGTTAATTACAGAGATGGATCACAATCCGAATGGAACAATATCCAAGAAAAGGATTCGAGAAACTTGTGTACCAGATAGTGGAACGACACACACTATTCTGAGACAAAAGAGATTTTTCTCTAATCTGAAACTGACAAACATCATTGTCAATACAATCTCGGGTCCTGCAGACTTGATTGAAGAAACTAGTAAATCAAACTTTACGTTGCCTAATGGGACAAAATTTTTCATAAATAACGCTCTGTATTCTCCGAGTTCTAAAATTTTTTTGTTGAATTTCAAAGACATATACCTTCAAGGATATGATACTCAGTCTGAATCTGAAAATGGAAAGAAGTATTTGTACGTAACTTCTAATACTTTAGGCAAAAAGCTTATTTTGGAAAAGTTCCCAGAACTCCCTTCGGGTTTGCACCATACTTATATAGATGCAACAGAATCGCATCTCGTGATAAAAATAAATACAGATGATTTCATACTATGGCATGATCGCCTCGGTCATCCAGGCACTTCGATGATGCGAAAAATTATAGAGAGCTCACATGGTCATTCACTGAAAACCAGGAGATTTATCAGGGGAATAAAAAGACATGTGCTGCATGTTCTCTCTCGGAAAATTGATCATAAGGCCATCACCAACCAAAATTGATAAAGAATCATCAAAGTTCCTTGAACGAATTGAAGGAGATATTTGTGGACCAATACATCCACCATGTGGACCATTCCACTATTGTATGGTACTAATTGATGCATCCAGTAGATTGTCACATGTTTGTCTATTATCATCTCGAAATATAGCATTTGCGAGATTTCTAACTCAGATAATCAAACTGCGAGCTCAGTTTTCTGATTATCCCATTAAGAGAGTTAGATTAGACAACGCTGGTGAATTCACATCCCAAACATTCAATGATTATTGTATGGTAACATGAATTGAAGTTGAACATTCTGTAGCTCATGTTCATACTCAAAATGGTTTGGCTGAATTATTAATTAAGCGTTTGCAATTGATTGCAAGACCATTGATCATGAGATCAAAACTTCCAACCTCTGTTTGGGGACATGCCATTTTGCATGCAGTAGCACTTATTAGGATAAGGCCAAGTGCGTACCATAGGTATTCCCCACTACAATTAGCATTTGACCGAGAGCCCAATATTTCTCATCTAAGAATTTTTGGTTGTGCAGTATATGTGCCTGTAGCACCACCACAACGCACAAAGATGGGACCACAAAGAAGGTTATTAATATATATTGGTTGTGATTCTCCTTCAATTATACGATACCTAGAACCGCAGACTGCCGACGTCTTTACGGCAAAGTTTGCCCATTGTCATTTTGATGAAAATATATTCCCGGTTCTAGGGGGAGAAAATAAAGAAATGGGAAAGGATATGAAATGGAGTGTACCAACACTATTACACCTTGATCCTCCCACAAAACAGTCTCAACTAGAAGTTCGACGAATTATGTATTTGCAGAGCATAGCAAATCAGCTACCAGATGCATTTGCAGATACGAAAACGGTAACTAAATCTCATATACCGGCTGTAAATGCTCCTACTCGTATTAAGATACAACAAGAACGTGGAAAAGCAAATGATACACGTGAGTCTAGAACACGCTTGAAGCGTGGTAGACCAATCGGTTCTAAGAATAAAAATTATAGAAAGAAAGAGCAAACTGAAATGCAAAGCATACCCAAAATAACCGAAAATATTTTGGAGGAAACGAGCCATGAAAATAATGACAATATAGAGCATCATGAACCTGAAGTAAATCATGAGATCTCTATCAATTACATCCATAATGGAAAAATATGGAATCGAATAGAAATGGATGATGTTGATGACGTTTTCTCATACCTTGTTTCTAAGGAAATAAATGAGGAAAACGAAGATCCAGAACCCAAGTCCATGTATGAATACCAAAAGAGGCATGACTGGTTAAAGTGGAAGGATGCTATACAAGTCGAACTTGACTCGCTTAATAAACGAGATGTATTCGGACCTATTTATATACTCATAAATTAGCATGTTTTAGCATCCATTTTAGATAACTTTGCATCCATTTATGCATTCATTTAATTACTTTTAGTCCAAATTGCATCCATATTAGAGTTTAGAAAGTTTTAGCTTAGGTTGTTGCATATTGTACATATTGAGTCTTAATTAGGTACTTTGAATGCTTGGAGGACCTCTATGGAGAGTTGGGTGACAAGGAGTAAGACGAGAAGGGAGCCAAACAAGAAGCATACAACTTTTAGAAGTGCATCGACCTTGGTGTCGACCTACCAAGGTCGATATAGCTCGGTAGAGAAGACGGAGTGCGCGTATCGGACCTTTGTATCGAGCTTAGCTCGAAACAAAGGCCACCCGGAGATTTGGAAGAAGCATATCGGGCTTCTATGTCGGACTGCTAAGGTCGATACACACCTCATCCGAAGATCGAACATGGCGTATCGGGCATTTGTGTCGAGCTTAGTAGCTCGACACAGTCCTTGGAGAAAACTTTTAGCAGCGTATCGAGCTGCATGTCGACCTAGCAACCTCGATACGCTGCCTGATTTTTGTCTAAAACCGGGTCAATATCCGGTTTGTTCCGGGTTGACCCGGTTCGTCCACTATTCACTAGAAATAGGAAATGACCTAATTTTTCCTAAATATCTTTTAATCTTTTGTTCTTACTTAGAAAATCTTCCCTTTTGGTTTCGAAGTGATTTTGTAAGACATTTCTTTAAAGTTTATGCAAATTAGTACTTGTCTCTTTTAATCTTTCATCTTCTATCTCTCTAATCATGTTTATTTCCATTTCTTTCCTAGGATTTGAGGGCTTAATCATGATTAGTGAGTAGTTTCATTAGGGTCTAAGGATGGGTTAGATCTAGGGTGTTTTAAGGGTTAATCTTGATGTCTAAGATTAGATCTTCTCGTTTCCCTCCTTGTTTAGTATTCTAAATACTAGTTTAGCCATGATCATGTTAAAACTAGGCCTTAGGGAATTTTCCACCCACAAGGTGTTTGTTGAAATTTCCCAACAACCTAAACAAGGGATTTACATTCCTAGCTCATGAAAGTGATTGTCTAGGGTGTTTATTAGCAATTTAGAACTGTTTCATAATGCTTGTTAGCTTCCTTTTCACAAATAAAAGTTTTTTTTTGATTAGGATGATTAATGAAAGGATTAGTGCCATGAAAGTGGATTAGTCTAGCTTTTGAGTTCTAAGCTGAGGGATTAGCATATTATGTTATTGATTGACATCAAAGATTGATTTTTGGAACACCTTAGGTTAATAACCCCATCCTTGGATTCATTTTAGTAATTTGATAGTCTTGATTTGTAGTTAATTAGCTTTTAATTTGCTTGATTAGTGCATTCATTGTTTAATTAAGGTATTAGTAACTTTTGTCTAGTTTGTTTGATCACTTAGGTTGTTAGTTAAACCTCAAAACTTTATTGCTAGCTTATATTAATAAATTTTATGCATTTCTATTGTCTTAACCATTTCCATATGGATTGATCCTCAAGTACTACAATGATAAGAGTAGCTTGAGTAATTGTTTAAGTAACAACCAACGAAAAAGTTGCTTATCAATTTGGCGCCGTTGCCATTTGGATTTTGGTTTAAGCATTAGGATTTTACTTCTTCTTGAGACTAAGTTTTATATTTCACTTAGTGCTTACTAATCTATCTTACTTTGTTTGCTCTCTGTCTCTAGGTGTATGAACTTGAGGTCTAGTGGACACAACAATCTAGTTGAGCCTCTAGACAACATCCACCAAGTCACAAAAGGAGATTTTGTGAGAAGAGAAAGAGAACGCTTAGCACATCTCAAGCGTTTAGGAATGGACATTCCACAAGGACAAGGTGGTAATGGAATACCACAAAGGAACCAAGGGAATGGAGACCAAATCCCTAGAGTGCCTCAACACCCTCCACGCCAACCTAGGCATATCGGGGCTGGAGATGCTCCTAATACCCATGCTAACCGTCAAGGAATCATACCCGCTCCGGTTGAAAATAACAACATTGAAATCAAAAGCGGGTTGATCAACATGGTGCAACACAACAAGTTCTATGGGCTAGCTTTGGAGGATCCTCTTGACCACTTGGATGAGTTTGATAGGATATGTGATATGACCAAGATCAATGGCATATCCAAAGATGGTTTCAACCTGAGGTTGTTTCCCTTCTCTCTTGGGGACAAGACACATCTATGGGAGAAGTCACTTCCACGGGGTTCCATCACATCATGGGATCAATGCAAGAAGGCTTTTCTTGCAAAATTCTTCTCCAACACTAGGACCGCACGGTTGAGGAAAGAGCTATCTAGCTTCACCCAAAAGAACAATGAGAGCTTTTGTGAAGCATGGGAAAGATTCAAGGGTTACACTACCCAATGCCCTCGTCATGGCTTCTCCGAAGAGACTCTCTTGAGTACCCTCGACCGTGGTGTTCTCCCCAAGTTTAGGATGCTCCTAGACACAGCTAGCAATGAAAACTTCTTGGGAAAAGAAGTGGAAGAAGTACTAGAGCTTGTGGAGAACCTCGCCCAAAGTGATGGAAATTATGGTGAAGACTATGATAGGTCTTCAAGGAGCGATGGTACTTATGAAGACCAAATGAGGAAAGAGATGAAATCTCTCAATGAGAAAATGGATAAGCTGCTTAAAGCCTCACAAAAGCATGTTCACTTTGTGTGTGATTGTGATGAGGGTCAAGGTGTACAACAAGATTTGAATGAGGATTGCCAAGAGGAGGTCAACTATGTGGGTGGCCAAGGTTTTCAACAAGGCTACAACAACAACTATAGGAACAACAATCTATCCTATAGGAGCACCAATGTGGAGAACCCTCAAGATCAAGTCTACCCTCAACAAGGACAAGGAGGTCAACCAAAACCCTTTGTCCCTTACAAACAACAACAAGGTTATGTTCCCAAGAACAACTACCAAGGGAACAATCAAGGTAACCAAGAGAATTTTCAGTCTAAGCAAGGTCCTCCACCTGGTTTTGCCCAATATTTGGATGTGAGGAATGTTCTACAACAAATCCTCCAAGGTCAAGCAAGTAGTGCTATGGACGTGAGTAAGAAGATGGCCAAAATCCACAACAAGGTGGATTGTTCTTACAATGACCTCAATTCCAAGTTTAACACTTTGAGCTCCAAGATTAAACAACTGGAGAACAAAGAGCATTGCTTCCTCATCTACACGAGCTCAAGCTTCTTTGCCCGGTAAACCCGAACCCAACCCCAAGGAATATTGCAATGCTATCTACTCTATTGACGAGGAAGAGTATGAGCGTATAATGGCTGAATTTGAGCAGCTATTTGAGTGTCCTAATGATGAAGCTGTAATCAATGAGGACATTGAAGCTCAAGTTGGGGAGGCGGTCATTGAAAATGACCATTTGGTTGTTGATAAACCAAAGGGTAAAAAGGAGCTTAAGGATGATGTGATCCCTACACAAGCAAATATTTTTGGAGAGAAAAAAGAAGTGGCTAAGAAAACTGAAGTTGAGGCTTATGATCTCCTTGTCTACAAGCCACCACTCCCCTTTTCCGAGTTGGTGTTGACTAAGGCACAAAAGAATGTACTCTCAAGCTTTAGAGGGAGTATGGAAAAAAATGGTGCACCATTGCCCAAAGTGGAGAGTTTGTCTCAAGTCAATGGTCAAATAAGGTTCATCAAGGAGATGCTTGCCAATATAGAGAAGGTTGAAGAGCTGACAAAGGGTCTAGATTCAACAAGCATGGCAAGGAATGAGTCCAAGGCTATCCCAAAGCTTTGTAATCCGAGAAATTTTTTGATTTCTTGTTCTCTTGGAGACTTGAAGATTGAAGAAGCATTGTGTGATTCCTGCTCAAGTGTCAATGTGATGTCCCTTGAGATGTCCAAGAACCTCGGGATAACTACTATGAAGAAATATTCATCACATATCACCTTTGTTGATGCTTCCTCAATGCAACCTTTAGGCCTTGTAGAAGATTATCCATTGAAAGTTAGGGAGAGCCTTATCCCAATTGATTTCATTGTGATGGATATGGTTCAAGTAGCAAAGCTACCTCTCCTTCTAGGGACACCCTTTCTCAACACAGCAGGTTGTCACGGCCCGATCATTTCCGCGTCACGGGCCGGACCACGAGGGGTTTCGAGACGGATGGTTGGTGCACACTCAGCACAATCCCCCGAAATCCGTCCACTCAGTCGCCCACTCCCTAAAATTCGCCCACTCAGTCACCCACTCCCTAAAATCAGCCCACTTTTTCTCCCACTTAGCTTCTTTAATATTGTTTAAAGCCATATCTTTAAATATGAGCCCTTAGATCAAATTCATCCTCACCATCCATTTTGGAGGTGTTTTTGTATAAATAGAGGTAGAATCCTCATTTGTAATCATTCACTCATTTCTTGAATAAGAGAAGCATTACAACACTTTCCTCTTTTCTTTCTAGTTCTTCTCTCAAAGGGTGGGTTTTCTTTGTGAGACAGGCTGCCTAGTCTATTTGCCGAGGCAAAGAGAGGATAGGGCCGCACGGTTTTGATCCCAAATATCAATCCCGTGACACGTGGTATCAGAGCCAAGTTTCGTTCAGAGGCTGAACGATGTCCGACAACAAGAATGTTATCGTGGGTAACAATGGCAACGAGATTCTCGACCCAGAAGTTCTTAGTGTGCACGTTCCAAGGAAGAGGCGCGACAAGAGCAGGGTCCGTGACGAAGTTGGGGCTTTGAGTGGAGCCATTTCCGACATGGATGAACGACTCGACCGAGTCGAACACTCGACTTCCGAACTCGAGAACACACTGTTCAGCGAAATTGCGGATGTCAAGAGAGACTTTGGTGGAATCGAAGCACGATTCACCAAGTTGGAGGATACGGTGATGGGAGCGGTCCAGTCGTTGAAGGTGAGCATCGAGGCGATGCAAGAAGATCTCACGTTGTGTAAGAAGGCAATTGCCAACGGGGGTACCAACAACTCTGGCTCAGGAAAGGTGGATTTTCCGAGGCCATCACGGTTCGATAGCTCAAGGGATGCCAAAGAAGTTAAGAACTTCTTGTGGCATATGGAGCAATACTTTGACAACCTTGGTCTTACCAATGAGTTTGCAAAAATCAAGGCAGCCACGTCCTATCTCACGGATACGGCCATGCTATGGTGGCGAAGGCATAATGGTGACATTGAGCGGGGCACATGTCAAATGGCTACGTGGGACGAGTTCAAGATGGAACTCAAGCGGCAGTTCTATCCGGAGAATGTGGTCTATGAGGCACGCAGGAAGTTGAGGGAACTCCGGCAAAAGGGTAAGATCCTAGACTATGTCAAGGATTTCACCACACTCTCATTGCAGATTCTGAATCTGTCCGACCAAGACTTGTTGTTCCACTTTGTGGATGGGCTCCAGAGAGGGGCCAAACAAGAGTTGCAGCGAAGAGGTGTGAACTCTGTGGACGAAGCCATTGCTGCAGCCGAAACTCTTTTCGACTTCCATGGCCAAAACCAGACCGAGAGTTTCAGGAGAAGAGAGAGGGTGGTTCCACGACCTGAGGGGGAGAAAAGGGACCAAGCAACACCGTCTTACACTCGAAACTATGGGAAGAGCTCGAGACGTGACGAGTATGAGGCAAAGAAACGTACCTTTGTTCCGAGAAACGGATGTTATGTGTGCAAGGGACCACATCCAGCAAGGGAGTGCCCAAAACTAGGTTCCTTGTCTGCACTCATGGAGCAAAGAGATACCGAATCTCAAGGGGATAAGACTGGTATGATGGGATCTCTGCAACTGCTCAAAGCCCTTAAGACAAATCCGGTATCCAAGGTTAGAAACAAGGGGTTGATGTATGTTGAAGTCATCATTAACGGACAAACAACACGGGCCATGGTAGACACATGCGCAACCCACAACTTCATGTCCGATGACGAAGCAAGGAGACTCGATCTCACATGGACCAATGGCGAGGGCTGGCTCAAGTCAGTAAATGCCAAAGCCAAACCACTATATGGAATCGCCAAGGATGTTGTACTCGGCTTGGGAGCATGGAAGGGTCTAGTGAACTTCTCGGTGGCACAGATGGATGACTTTAAGGTCGTGCTTAGGTTGGACTTTCAGAGGCAAGTCTCGGCTATCCCCATGCCCGCCCTTAGCACGGTCTGTATACTCGAGAAAGGTTCACCTTGTATGATTCCAACCGTGGATGCACCCAGCAAGGATGGTGTTAAGCAGCTCACGGCGATGCAATTAATCCGGGGAGTGAAGAAGAGGGAGATAACATACCTTGCCTTCCTGGAGGAGGATGAAGAGATAGGAAAGGGAGGAATCACTTCACCCTAGATCGAGACAGTCCTAGAGCAGAACAAGGACATGATGCCGCCTAAGCTACACAATGAGCTACCACCGAGGAGAGGGATAGACCACGAAATCGGGTTGGAAGTAGGAGCCAAACCACCCGTAATGGCACCATATCACATAGCTCCCTCCGAACTAGCCGAACTTCGGAAACAACTCGACGAATTACTTTCGACAGGGATGCTTAGGCCATCAAAAGCTCCTTATGGCGCACCAGTACTATTCCAAAAGAAGCAAGATGGCTCTTTACGGATGTGTGTGGACTACCGGGCACCTAACAAGGTAACTGTCAAAAATCGATATCCCATCCCTTTGATAGCAGATTTGTTCGACAGACTTGGTGGGGCAAAGGTGTACACAAAGATGGATCGCCAAAAGGGCTATTATCAAGTTCGAATAGCCGAAGGAGACGAGGCCAAAACAACGTGCATCACCCGATACGGTTCATTTGAGTGGCTAGTGATGCCTTTTGGTCTGAAGAACGCTCCAGCTACGTTCTGCACCCTCATGAACCAGATATTTCAACCATATTTGGACCAGTTCGTGGTTGCTTACCTTGATGACATTGTAGTCTACTCCAACTCAATGGAAGAGCATGCGGGACATTTGCAAACCGTCTTCCAAATCCTCCGCGATAACAAGCTATTCGTGAAAAGAGAGAAGTGCACCTTTGCAACAGATGAGGTACACTTCCTAGGACACGTTATCAGGCGGGGAAAGATCATGATGGATAATGCCAAAGTGACGGCCATCACCGAGTGGGAAGGACCAACCAAAGTAACAGAGTTACGGTCTTTTCTTGGACTCATTAACTATTACCGACGGTTCATCGAGGGATACTCGAAGAAAGCTGCACCATTGACCGATCTTCTGAAGAAGGAGAAGAAATGGGACTTGCCGGATCAATGCAAGGAGGCGTTTGAAGGGCTTAAAACCGTAGTAAGCCAAGAGCCGGTCCTTGCCTTACCCAACTTTAATCTCCCATTTGAGGTACAATCCGATGCTTTCGACTTTGCTATTGGTGGAGTTTTAATGTAGGAGGGGCATCCCATAGCATTCGAAAGCCGCAAACTAAATGACACCGAGAAACGCTACACAATCCAAGAGAAGGAGATGACATCGGTGGTTCATTGTTTACGGGTTTGGCGACATTATCTCTTAGGAGTCCAATTCCAAGTCAAGACGGACAATGTGGCAACAAGTTACTTCAAGACTCAGAAGAAGTTATCACCGAAACAAGCCCGATGTCAAGACTTCTAGGCCGAGTTATTATACCTTGGAGTACAAACCCGGAAAGGCCAATGTTGTTGCGGATGCACTGAGCCGAAAAGCAGAACTTGCGACGATTAGTCAAGCCGAGGGAACCATAGTGGCTATGATCCAAGAGGGATTAAATCACGACACCACTGCCAAAGAGTTGATGAAGTTGGCAGAGGAGGGCAAGACTTCTCGATTTTGGGTAGAGAACAAGCTCTTGTACACGACCGGAAGACGTCTGTTCGTGCCAAGATGGGGGAGCTTGCAACGAGACATTATCCGGGAGTGCTACGACACCCCATGGGCGGGACATCCAGGATAGAAGCGAACCATGGCGCTTATAGAAACAGCCTACTTCTGGCCACGGATGAGGGATACCGTGGAACTCTATGTGAAAACTTGCCTAGTGTGCCAGCAAGACAAGATGGAGACCAAACGACCTGCGGGAATGTTAGAGCCATTACCCATACCAAACCGACCTTGGGATTCGGTTTCCCTAGACTTCATCAGTGCTTTACCAAAGTCCGAAGGGTTCGAGTCCATTTTGGTGATCGTCGATCGATTCTCAAAGTACAGGACATTCATAGCCTGCACGAGAGACTGCATGGCCGAAGAAGTGGCTAGGGCCTTCTTCAAAAACGTGGTCAAACTATGGGGGCTACCGAGGAACATCGTGAGCGATAGAGATCCCCGCTTTACTGGGAAACTATGGACCGAGTTATTCAAGAATCTCGGGACGGGACTGAGCTTCTCAACAAGCTTTCACCCACAGACGGATGGGCAGACGGAAAGGGTGAATTCTTTGTTAGAATGCTACCTTCGGCACTTTATTAGTGCCAATCAACGAGACTGGGCTAAGTTGCTGGACATCACTCAATTCTCCTACAACCTGCAGCGACGCGAGGAAACTGGCAAGAGTGCTTTTGAACTCACGACGGGGCAACAACCGTCCACTCCCCATACCTTGGCTACACCGGCTGTCGAGTCACGAAGTCCGGGAGCAGTTAAGATTGTCCGGACATGGGAAGATCATGCTGACCTTGCACGGGTATGTTTGGAGAAATCGCGCAAACAGATGAAGAAATGGGTAGACGAGAAGAGACAGCCGTTGGAGTTCACAGTCGGTGACCAAGTACTTGTGAAGCTCCTTCCCCAACAATTCAAAGCGTTCCGAAGTCTACATAAGGGACTGTTATGAAAGTACGAAGGACCATTCGAAGTAATTGCCAAGGTGGGCAAGGTTTCGTATAGGCTGGATCTTCCCTCAAACATGAAGGTACACCCGGTCTTCCACATAAGCATGCTCAAGTCATACCATAAAGACGATATGGAGCAGGATCGGGGCCAATCAACTCGAGCACCGCCGATAGTAACCAAGTCATATGACAAGGAGGTTGAAGAAGTTCTCGAGTCAAAGGTGGTTCGTAAACGGGGCGTTCCACGAAGCACACACTTTCTCATTAAGTGGAAAGGACAACCCGTATCAGAGGCAACATGGGAGGCGGAGAGCGAGCTGTGGCAATTCACGGACCAACTCAAGACATTCACGGCAACGAGGGCGTTGCCGAATTAGGTGGGGGAGAATGTCACGGCCCGATCATTTCCCGATCATTTCTGCGTCACAGGCCGGACCACGAGATGTTTCGGGACGGATGGTTGGTGCACACTCAACACAATCCCCCGAAATCCGCCCACTCAGTCACCCACTCCCTAAAATCCGCCCACTCAGTCACCCACTCCCTAATATCAGCCCACGTTTTCTCCCACTTAGCTTCTTTAATATTGTTTAAGGCCATATCTTTAAATATGAGCCCTTAGATCAAATTCATCCTCATCATCCATTTTGAAGG
Source organism: Alliaria petiolata (assembly GCA_020283515.1). NCBI lineage: Eukaryota > Viridiplantae > Streptophyta > Magnoliopsida > Brassicales > Brassicaceae > Alliaria > Alliaria petiolata. The sequence goes on from JAHZTW010000001.1 coordinate 358,746,683, forward strand.
TGGTTTTGTATAAATAGAGGTAGAATCCTCATTTGTAATCACTCAGTCATTTCTTGAATAAGAGAAGCATTACAACACTTTCCTCTTTTCTTTCTAGTTCTTCTCTCAAAGGGTGAGTTTTCTTTGTGAGACAGGCTGTCTAGTCTATTTGCCGAGGCAAAGAGAGGCTAGGGCCGCACGGTTTTGATCCCAAATATCAATTCCGTGACATGGTGCAAGCCTTGACTTCATCAATAAAAAAGTGATCCTCAAGAATGCGAATGCTAAGGTCTTCTATCCCATGAAACCTTCTGTTTTGAGCCTTTGTGGGACAATCACCAGTGACACTAAGGAAGCTGAAGAAGGGCCACCAAAGGAGCAGCTGATGTGTCTCACCAGTGTGATGACGAGTGAGAACGAAGCCCATGACCACAATGAATACGATGGGACAAGCTTTGATGGTGAGAGTCTTCTAGCGATATTTGATGGTCTTAAGGTTGTTGAACATGAAGCTGAGCCACCAAAGAGGTCTAGGAAGAAGAAGAAGGTGCTGCAAGCTGGAGCAAGCACCATGTACATCAAGAAAGGAGATAGGAAGCACTCCTTGTTCACCCCCATGCCTAAGGGTTTGAAAAGTCAAGCTTAGTGACTTTAAACAAACGCACTTGGGAGGCATTCCCATGACTATCTTTGTATATATTTGCACTTTTTAATTCAATAATGTGTTTTCTAGTGTTTGTGGATGACAGGTTTTGATCAAGGAAGTTGGGCCAAGAGCAAAAGCTTGCCAAGGAAATTTTGGCACTGTATCGAGCTGTGTATCGACCTAGCAAGGTCGATACAGCTCTTACAGAGAATTTGGAGGACCCATATCGGGCTTTTGTATCGAGCAACCAAGGTCAATACAAACGGGACAGGGAAATCCCGACCTCCGTATCGGGCATCTGTGTCGAGCTACCTAGCTCGGTACAGTTTCAAAAGTCGCGTCTGCAAGCGTATCGAGCTATGTATCGACCTACATAGCTCGATATGCCCCTTTTTCAGGTAAGTCAACGGAGTTTGACCGGTTTAATTCGAATTAAACCGGTTCTTTCCCCTTCTTCTTCCCCAAACACGAAAATCGCCCCATTCACACACACGCTCGCGATTTTTTTGGGTATATCTCTCTCAAATTTCAAGCAATTTTCATGATTCCAAGCTCCTCTTCTCTAGATTCTTGTACTCTTATTGATTCTAAATCAATCTCGTTCATCCTATCAACCACTTACGAGGTAATCAATCCAAAAACCAAGCTTTTCATCTTTTACTCTAATGGTGGAAAGTTTGGGGATTTTTACAATAGGATGTTAGAATTGATTGTTTATGGCTTGGGCATTGCTTGATATTAGCTAGAGAGTAGATTTCGAGTGCTACACTAGGATTCCCATAGTTAATTTTTGAAATTTGACATATAGGGTTCATAATGCGAAAATTCAAATTAAACTCTTGAACCTTGTTAGATTTTGGGGCTTTCACTCGCATTAGTTTGCATTGATCATGCTTATGGATTGCCAATAGGTAGCACTCGAAATTGGACGATTTGAAAATTTTGTAAATTCTCAATTTGCCAAAATTTTGTTAAGTGTGGAATTGGGAGGAGTTTTCGAAAATTTGGCATTGATCTTGCTTCTTGCTTGGTAGTTGCTGCTATTAGTTATTCAAAATGAGTTGATTACTCTCTCTACAAGCCTTGTCTCTCTTATAGGAACAATGGGAAGGACTAGAGGAGATGCAACAAACCGAGGAGCAAGCTCTCAAGCAAGGTCATCAAAGAGCCAAGGGAAGAGGCAAGTGGTTGAAGACCGAGAGGTTGGAAGTGAAGAGGAGCAGTTGGTGCTTGGTTCAAGAAAAAAAGGCTACCACGAGAGCTTCAAAGGGAAAGCAAAAGGCTACACAAGAGGGGCCTAAAAAGAAGCTCTCACCCGAGGAACTCCTCAAAGTATTCATGGGCATGCGGTTCAAGGCAACGAAGTATCCGCATGAGGAGACGCTGCGTGCCATGGGAATCTTTGAGGACTTCCAAACTCTCTTCACCAACATGGGATTGGCCAAGTTCATCACCATGGCCCGTCCCGCTCACAAGCTTGCGATGTGTGAGTTCTTATCTTCCCTCACCGCGCACTTCTACTATGACGGTGAGGATTCGCCACCGCTACATGGTCATGGCTACATCAAATTCAAGATCCATAGGACCATCTACACAATGACCTTCAGCCAACTAAATGAGATCTTTGGGTTCCGAGAAGGGGAAATGAGAACAAAGATGCTCACCATTGATGAGTGTGAGTTGAAGGGCATGTGGGAGACAATCGCGGTTGGGAAGTTTAAACCGGGAGGAAGCACGGGAACTAGGATAAGGCATCCGACATTGAGGTATGCACACAAGGCTCTTGCTCACACCTTCTATGCAAGGAAGGAGGCCGGGAAAGTCACCAAGGAGGAGCTCGAGTTGCTAGATGTGGGTCTCGCCAGGTTCATCGGGTTTCAAACAAGAGGAGGCACAAAGGTCAGGGGAGATAGAACGGGAGTTGGTATGATTAGCCTGTTGGTGAGGCAGCTTCTCTCTTACCAAGATTGGGTTGTCACTATGAAAAATAAGGACCCCGAGCTTATCATTGGCGGGATCATCACCCCGATTCTCTAAGCTTGTGGACATCGGCTAGGGACAGATGGTCTTGAGCTCGAATGGATGGACATCTTCTACCTTGGGAGGACCATGTTTCTCTCGGGAAGATTGGGCAACCGGTTCTCCTATAACTTCGCGGTAGACTCAAAGACCGAGGCAAAGATTTGTCTCCCGAACTTGCAAGCCTCCTCATTCCAAGATATCTCCCACATCAACTTTATTCCCCCGTACGAGGACCTCTACAATCCCGCTGTCGATCCTCCTCTCCACTCCATTGCCAAGAGAGGGACGTTTGACTTCGACCCAAACCAAGTTCTTGAAGAGGAAGAAGTGGAAGAAGAGGATCAAGTCCTGAGCCCGGTTTACGGTAGCGAGAGGTACTACTTCCCCTCTTGCATAGACCTGATGCCAAGTCCGACATTGAGAGAAGCCCATGCACACATTGGTCTCCTCAAGAGGTGGAACAAGTATCAAGACCGGGTTATTAAGAAGCTCGGTGAGACAGTGAAGGATTTGAAGAAGACGGTCAAGGGGCTAAAGGCCATCATCAAGGGAAAGTCCTCCACAAGGGGTAGAGAAGAAGGCACAAGCGATGCGGCAGAGGAAGCAGATGAAGGAGAAAGCGAAACGGACCTTGATAGGACCTTGAAGCACGGCCAAGGAAGAGAAAGCCGAGCCGATTTCCCTCCTCAAGTAACCAATCAATCTCCTTAGGATCACAATATTGAGGTACCTCCACCTCCCTTGTACATATTTCTTTTAGATTTTCATTTGTGTTTTATGTCATGTTGATTGAGGTCTCCTCTAGGCTTTTATTACACAAGAGACTATGTAATTTAAGTTTTGGGGAGAGGTTGAGAGATTTGACATTGTGTTTTGTGAGTCTTATTTTCCCTTTATGCATTTTGAGTCTCATGCATTCACTTAAGGCATATAAAAACCAAAAAAATTAAAAAAATTGAATATTTTCTAAAAAAGAAATTCATTTAGATGTTGCATTTACATTTTAGGATTGAGTCTAGTTTCATTACATGTTGGAATTGCATTCATATGCATTGGGAGCAATGATGAGCTAATCCTTGTAAAATGTCAACTCATGTAATCAATTCAATGCCCTAGTTAGTAGTTCTTTGTTGCATTTGAACAAATCTTGAAAGTAAGGAAGAACCATGCTTGGACCGCTTCACTTGCCACTAGGTTTTGGTCGAAATAGGATTTTCAAATTGATAGCCAACTCTACTCACTTGAACCGAAAATGGACATTTAAATATCATGCCTTGCATTGAAAGTGAATTCATGGATATTAAACGTACTTGGGCTTTCTTACTCACTTTACCACTCTCTTGCTAGCTCAAGTAGAACTCCCACCCTACCTTACCTCTCTAAAAGCCAAATGTTCTAGTAATATTGATTGTGAGGCCTTATTTCGATTAAACTTAGCATAAAGTGTTAGGTTTGAGACGACAAGTTTAGGCTCTCATGTAGTTTCTAGCTCTCACATATCGAGGCTAGTTTTAGGCTTAAGAATTGGGGTATGGGTCGCGGTATTGCTTGGTGTTGTGGAATGAATTGTATGCTTGCATATTAGCATGATATGTTGTGGAAAGGGAGTAGAAGGAAAGGGAATGAAAGAAGGTTTGGAGGGAAAAGAAGGGAAGCATAGTTTGAAATGGTGGATCTTGTGTTTGAAAACAAAAAGTATAGCTCTAAGTGTAAAAAAAATAAAGAATTGGGTAGCCTTAGTAAGAGAAAGGAAAAAAATCAAAAGAGGCTAAAAAGCCAAAGAAAGAGAAAAGGGCTGCCTAGAAATAAAAAGAAGAGCTAGGTTGTTAAAATATCACACCATTCGCTATGAGTTAAAGGTTGAAGAAGTTTTCCTTTAAGTGTTATAAGAAGAAGAAGTGGTTTTATGAGATTCATGGGTTTAGCAAGGCACAAAGAGCTTTGAGAGAAAAGGGTAGCTTTAGAGGGTTGAATGAGCTTTGAAAGGAATGAATGAGAGGGGTTTAGGACCATTGATAGCATTATGGGTAGATGAGAGTCTAGTCTTGTATGCATCACTTGTCTTTTACCTTTAGCACTATGCATGAAGTTTAATCCTTTTTGAGTGAAACCCTTATGCGAATTGGAAGCCACATGAATTGAGATCATTTTTTTATCTCAAAGCCTAGTCACTTAGCCAAATGAACACTACAAGAAAACGGCTAACAAATGACTGCATAAGTAGTCGCATTATAGTCGCAAAAATCATATTTACGACTATTTAGCAACTAATGATAAGAGTCACCCATCCTTAGTCGCAAAATATAGCAGTCGCATATTAGTCGCACTTTTGCGACTAATAAGCAAATTCAGAATGGTGTCACTATTTAGTCGCAATAAAGAGTGAAAAATATGCGACTATATTGGGATGAATAGTACGACTATTTAGCGACTAATCTTAGTACTGACGCGTAAAATGTAAACGTTTTGCGACTACTTTGCCACTATTTTGCGACTATTTTGTCACTAGTTTGCGACTAAATAGTGACTTATTTGTTTATTAAAATTTGTATTTGGTAATTGTTTTGTTTATTTGTTACAAAATGTTTATTTGGGTATTCAAATCTATGCAATAAAATTACTAATATACAAAATACAAATTAGAAACCAACAAACCATTTTATACAATAAAAACTCCAACAATAGAGTTACCAAAACATTTTAAAATTTTAAGTCTACATAATTTGTTTGTCTACAAATCAAAACTCTATCCGTGGAGTTACCAAAACATAAAAACATAAAAAAAAAAAAAGAAGAGAGGGAGCTGTTGTTGAGGTCGAACCTGCACTTTATGGAGATGGTTGAGAAGCCATGTAGTCTACAAACTCTGGATTAGTTTCACGGAGGAACTTCTCCACCAATGACAAGCGCTTGATCTCATTTTGTTGCTCAGCCAATTGTCGGGAACTCTCTGCTTCACGGGCAGCAATCTCGGAATCACGCTGCGTATTATAAGCTGCTTGCTCTTCTATCTTACGTTTAGCCTCTTCTAGTTGTTGTTCGAGTGTCGCAAAGCATGAAGAGCTTCCTGCGTCCTTACGCTTGCCGTTAACATGCGAATTACTGAGGCTTCCAAAGCCATAAGGACGTCCTCTTTCATCCCTGAAAGTGGACTGGAAAAAGAAAACAAGTTATAATAACAAACTGAAAAATCAAACAAGTTAGTGAAGAATATTTATTTACCAGCAGAAATAGCTCGTTGTACTCATCGATGGAGAGATCGTGAGGCTGAGGATCACTATTCAAAGTTTCAGAATTATTTTCCTTCAGCTCGGACAACTTGGCTTTGATGTTGTGATCATAAGTTTCAGCGATGTTCTTGGCCTTTGCATCGACAAATGTTTCGTCCGGTTTTGTATGGGTCTTGATAAAAACCTCACCAATAGTCACTGGTCTTCCGAGCTCCTTTTCCTGAAATGTTACATAATGAAAAGACTTTAAATTTGCAGAGGTTGAAGATATAGCTAGTGTTAGATATGTAAATGTAACTTACCATTTCCTGTTCGATTTGTAGATACGACTTCTGGCCAGATAAGTGTATGTGAAGACCAAGACCTTTACGGTCAGACTTACGAGCAGTAGAATAGGTTTTGCTCCTTTTTTTTGCTAATTCTGTTTCCCACTCGGTGGTCATCACTGTCCAGAGTGTGGGGTCAATCCAGTTTGGTCTTTTCCGGGATGTCCGCGCAGTGCTAACCATGCCCTTCATCCGGCGTTTGCATATCTTCTCAAAATGCATTTGAACTGCCCCTGAGATTAAGGGATCCCACGTGTGTGTTTTCTACATTTCCAAGACATGATATTGATTAGTGAAAAGAATAGAAGGAAACACATATATATATAGGAAATTTAGAGGAGATAAAGTTTTACCGCGAACTCAACGAAGTATCTTTCTTGTCTGTCCCGAGGCACAATTGTCCAGCTATAATAGGGACCATGAAATTTGTTAGTAAAGACCTTAGTAATCTCTCGGACCAAGGACCCTTTGTCACGACCAAACCTTCGAATTCACTTGCATTGCATTGTCATGATCCACGGTTTGCAACTTAATGAATGTTAAAGAGTTGGCTTGATAGGGAGACATATTTAGATTGAAGTCTTAGTGCATTTGATTGTTGCGATGGGCATGGCTAAATCTTTTGGAGTAGGATGAATTCAACTGCACCTTAGAATTAAGAACTAGGACAATTAGTTGATTGTGTTTGTTGGCATTTTTGGATGATGAGCTCCCACCTTTAAACCTCTCTCTTGTATTTGTCATATTTGTTTCCTTGAGGGCAAGCAAAGGCAAGTTTGGGGAGTTGATATACTCATAAATTAGAATGTTTTAGCATCCATTTTAGATAACTTTGCATCCATTTATGCATTCATTTAGTTACTTTTAGTCCAAATTGCATCCATATTAGAGTTTAGCAAGTTTTAGCTTAGGTTGTTTCATATTATGCATATTGAGTCTTAATTTGGTACTTTGGAGGCTTGGAAGACCTCTATGGAGAGTTGGGTGACAAGGAGGAAGACGAGAAGGGAGCCAAACAAGAAGCAGACAACTTTTAGAAGTGTATCGACCTTGGTGTCGACCTACCAAGATCGATATAGCTCGGCAGAGAAGACGCTACTAAGCTCGATACAAAGGCCACCCATAGATTTGGAAGAAGCATATCGGGCTTCTGTGTCGGACTGCTAAGGTCGATACACACCTCATCCGAAGATCGAACATGGTGTACCGAGCATTTGTGTCGAGCTACTAAGCTCGACACAGTCCTTGGAAAAAAACTTTTAGCAGCGTATCGAGCTGCATGTCGACCTTGCAAGCTCGATACGCTGCCTGATTTTTGCCTATAACCGGGTCAATACCCGGTTTGTTCCGGGGTTGACCCGGTTCGTCCACTGTTCATTATAAATAGGGAATGACCTAATTTTTCCTAAATATCTTTTAATCTTTTGTTCTTGCTTAGAAAACCTTCCCTTTTGGTTTCTAAGTGATTTTGTAAGACATTTCTTTAAAGTTTATGCAAATTAATACTTGTCTCTTTTAATCTTTCATCTTCCATCTCTCTAATCATGTTTATTTCCATTTCTTTCATTGGATTTGAGGGCTTAATCATGATTAGTGAGTAGTTTCATTAGGGTCTAAGGATGGGTTAGATCTAGGGTGTTTTAAGGATTTATCTTGATGTCTAGGATTAGATCTTCTCATTTCCCTCCTTATTTAGTGTTCTAAATACTAGTTTAGTCATTATCAAGTTAAAACTAGGCTTTAGGGAATTTCCAACCCACAAGGTGTTTGTTGAAATTCCCCAACAACCTAAACAAGGGATTTACATTCCTAGCTCATGAAAGTGATTGTCTAGGGTGTTTATTAGCAATTTAGAACTGTTTCAAAATGCTTGTTAGCTTCCTTTTCACAAATGAAAGTTTGTTCTTGATTATGATGATTAATGAAAGGATTAGTGCCATGAAAGTGGATTAGTCTAGCTTTTGAGTTCTAAGCTTAGGGATTAGCATATTATGTTATTGATTGACATCAAAGATTGATTCTTGGAACACATTAGGTTGATAACCCCATCCTTGGATTCGTTTTAGTAATTTGATAATCTTGATTAGTAGTTAATTACCTTTTAAATTGCTTGATTAGTGCATTCATTGCTTAATTAAGGTATTAGTAACTTTTGTCTAGTTTGTTTGATCACTTAGGTTGTTAGTTAAACATCAAAACTTTATTGCTAGCTTAGATTAAGAAGTTTTATGCATTCCTATTGTCTTAACCATTTCCATATGGATTGATCCTCAAGTACTACAATGATAAGAGTAGTTTGAGTAATTGTTTAAGTAACAACCAACGAAAAAGTTGCTTATCACATATTGTGCTCACACCTGTAGATGTGAGACCGGTTGGATACAAATCGATTTTCGTTCGAAAACGAAATGAGAAAAATGAGATTATGAGATACAAAGCTCGCCTTGTTACCCAAGGTTTTTCCCAGTGACCTGGAATAGATTATGAGGAAACATATTCTCCTGTTATGGATGCAATTACGTTTAGATTCCTGATGAGTCTAACAGCTGATGAAAATCTAGAAATGTGTCTTATGGATGTCATTACGGCATATTTATATGGATCATTAGATAGTGATATCTATATGAGAATCCCTGATGGATTCAAGATGCCAGCAGCATTGAGTTCAAAACTCAAAGACTTATGTGCAATAAATTTGCAAAGATCATTATATGAGCTACATCAATCTGGATGTATGTGGTACAATCGTCTTAGTGAGCATTTAACGAAAGAAGTATATGTGAAAAAGCATATATGCCCACGTGTTTTCATCAAGAAAACAACATCCGGATTTGTAATAATCACGGTATATGTTGATGATCTAAATATTATTGGAACTCAAGGGGAAATACAAAAGGCATCAAATTATCTAAAAGGAGAATTTGAGATGAAAGATCTCGGACATACAAAGTATTGTCTTGGCCTACAAATTGAACATTCTCAAAATGGTATATTTGTGCACCAATCCACATATACCAAAAGAGTGTTAAAACGCTTTAATATGGATAAATAAACTCCTCTAAGTACTCCTATGGTCGTTAGATCACTTCAGGCTGAAAATGATCCATTCCGACCACATGAAGAAAATGAAGAGATACTTGGTCTTGAAGTACCGTATCTAAGTGCAATTGGAGCCCTTATGTACCTTTCAAATTGTACACGACTTGATATATCATTTGCCGTTAATCTTCTGGCAAGATTCAGTTCGTCCCCTACACGAAGACATTGGAATGTTATTAAACATGTTTTTCGTTACCTTCAAGGGACTACTGATTTAGGTTTATTCTATCCTAAAAATTCAAACGGTCAAATGATTGGTTTTGCAGATGCAGGATATTTATCAGATCCACATAAAGCCCGATCTCAAACAGGATACGTTTTCACGATCGGAGGCACTGCTATATCTTGGCGTTCTCAGAAACAAACACTTGTGGCCACTTCTCCAAATCATGCTGAGATCATCGCACTCCATGAAGCAAGTAGAGAATGTGTATGGTTGAGATCCATAAGCCAACACATCCGATAAAGTAGTGGGATTCACGTAAATATGCAGTGATATACTCATATATTTCGCGTATTTAGCACTCATTTAGGATAGGTTTTCATGCACTTTTGCAATCATACTTAGAGTTATTGTAGTTTTTGTTCCATTTTAGGTTTTAGGACATGTTGCACTAGCATTTGCATGTTTCTTGCATATTTGCATCATATTCAGGTTGTTTTGAGTACCTTGGAACTGTGGAGGAGGCGTGGACATGCTAAGGTTCGAAGGGGAGCTTGTGGACACTTGGAGAGGTTCGGACAAGCAACCATGCACTGAGATCGAGCAAGGCAGGTCGTTCTAGACGAGATCGACCAGAAGATCGAGGCACTTGGACCGTTTTCAAGGAAGAAGAACGGGACTCAGATCGACCAAGACGATCGTGCGACTGTACAGACCCAAAGACATCACCCATGAAGAACGGAGTGAAGATCGAGGCTAAGGATCGATCCAGATCAAATCAACCCAAGGATCGAGCGAGGGGGTCGATCTCGGTGTTGAAACGACACAACGATCGATCGGGTCAAGAGATCGACGACTCAGCTCGATCTTTTCACTCCAGGCGCGCTTCCTTATCTGCCATCTCACGTTTTGTCCTCTTGTGAGGGGGCCCTTTCTCTTTTGCTATAAATAGCTAAAACCCTTAATTTTTGGGATATCTTATCTTTATGCTTTTTGCCTTCTTCCTTTTTTGTTCTTGCCACCATTGTTAAGGTTTTAAGCTTTTGTAATCGCACTTTTAGAGTTTTATAAACAAAAACTTGTCTTTTTAATCTTAATCTTCTTTCTGTTTAATGTTAATCATGTTTAGCATTTCAAATCTTGTGATTATGGAGTGTTTGATTATGATTAGCGAGTAGTAGCCTTAAGGTTTGAGGCCGAGGGGTTTAGGGAGATTTAAGGGTTTAGATCTAGAGGTTTAGCATGTTTATAACCCTTAACTCTTCTTGGTTTTGGAGGGATTAAAGGCAAAGACTCTCGATGGAGATCTTTGAGTCCATAGAGATTTCCTTACCTCATGAGGGTTTAGCAATCTCATAAACCCCATCCAAGAGACTATCTCCTTTTAAGCCACGACGGTGGAGATTAGGGTTTAGTGATAGTAGGATTTTTCCACTTCAATTAATCTCTACTACTCATGTCATTGTAGTATTTGAGATGTCAATCCATATGGGGTTAAGATTAACAACACTAGGAATACATGAAATTATTTAATCTAAGCCAAATTCGATATTCAAGTGACAAAGGGCTATTAAAACCAAGCTACAACCTAAAAGAGACACTATAAGACTAATTAGATGATCTAAAACCTTAATTATCACTAATCAAGCACTGATCAAGCGATTAACTATTAATCAAGATTAACAAATTACTAAAAACGAAACCTAGGGATTGAATCATTGATTTGGGCATCTAAATGGCCAACCTTTCAATCATTTAAGCAACTCAAACAAGCTTTCTCTATGCCTAGAACACTAATTAAGACTAATCCATGATGTGTGGCAATAATCCCTTTCCTAATCACCTTAATGAACTAATGATGTGTTAGCATTAAAATGATTAGCAAGCAATAAGAATAAGTATAAATGGCATGATAAACACCCTAGGAAACTAATATCTTAGGCTAGGAATATAAATCTCTTAGAAAAGTGGTTCAAGCATTTCAGCAAACACTTGGTGGGTGTGTGAAATGCTTATGATCCAAAATAGCAAAAGATTAGCTATTTGGCATTAAGAACACTTTAATAAGAAGAGAGATGAAAGAATCTAACCTAGATTGCAAGATTGAACCATTAGAAAACCCTAAATCTAACCCATCCCCAAGTTCCTAAGAGACTACTCACTAATCATAGTTAATCTAACAAATCTCATGCAAGAAGTGTTAGTAAACATGATTAGATGAATAGAAAAAGAAAGATTAGAAGAAACAAGAATCAAATTGCATTAAACTTAAAAGAAATCTTCCAAATCTCCTCAAAACCACAAAGGGCGTTTTTTAGGTTTAAGCCCAAGAGAAGATACATAAAAATTAGGTTTTTAAGTATTTATAGGGAAGGAGGTCAAACCGGGTCAACCCGGAACAAACCGGGTTTTGACATGAAACCATATCTCCCTAACCATAGCTCATAATGACATGAAACCACCTCCAAATGAAAGATGATTCAATTACCTACAACTTTCATGAAGAGCTCGAAGGCTGAATCGGAACATAAAGTCTTCGTTTGATCCGATTTGTATCCGGAAAAAAATGTGTGCTCGGTTCGACCAGGTTCGTCGATCCAACTGGTCGAACCGAACCCCTGGATGTTTGGTTCGACCACCTTCGTCGATCCAACTCGTCGAACCCAACCCCTGGATGTTTGGTTCGAGCAGCTCGTCGATCCAACTCGTCGATCCGAACCGAAATCGATGTATCTTTCTAACCACGGGTCCGAATGACTTGATTCCAACGGCACTAGAAAGCACTCTGGATCCTCTACAACTCTTAAGAAGGCTTCGGAGTCTGAATCTCAGTGAAAGGCCTTCTTCCGGACACATACATTTTGCGCCTCCAAATGCTCGATATGCTTCTAAAAGACTTCTGCTTCTCATTTGGCTGCTTCTCTTCCTCCTCTTGATCATCCATGAAACTCCATATGGTCCTCCAAGCCTCCAAAACACCTAATAAGGATTCAATATGTACAAATATGCAACAACCTAAGCTAAAACCCATTAAACTCTAATATGGATGCAAATGAGAATAAAAGTGGCTAAATGAATGCAAAAGTACATGCAAAACTATCTAAAATGAATGCTACAATATGTTAAATTATGAGTCTATCAACTCCCCCAAACTTGCCTTTTGCTTGCTCTCAAGCAAACAAACATGACAAATCTAAGAGAGATGTGTGAATGTGGGAGCTCAATATCCAAGAATGCCAACAAAAATAATCAACTCAATGTCCTAGTTCTTAATTCTAATATGCATTTGAATTCATCCTACTCCAAAAAAGTTAGCCATGCCCATCACAAATATTAAATGCACTAAGACTTCAATCTAGACATGTCTCCCTATCAAGCCAACTCTTTAAGATTCATTAAGTTGCAAACCCTGAATCATGACAATGCAATGCAAGTGAATTCATTTGGCTAAGGGGCTAGGCTTTGAGATAAAAATGATCTCAATTCGTGTGGCTTCCAATTCGCATAAGGGTTTCACTCAAAATGATTAAACTTTATGCATAATGCTAAAGGTAAGAGACAAGTGATGCATACAAGACTAGACTCTCATCTACCCATGATGCTATCAATGGTCCTAAACCCCTCTCATTCATTCTTTTTAAAGCTCACTCAACCCTCTAAAGCTACCCTTTTCTCTCAAGGCTCTTTGTGCCTTGCTAAACCCATGAATCTCACAAACTTCTTCTTCTTCTTATAGCACTTAAGGGGAGACTTCTTCAACCTTTAACTCATACTGAATGGTGTGATCTTTTTTTTCATAACTTAGCTCTTCTTTTCATTCCTAGGTCCCTTTTCTCTTTCTTTGTCCATTTTAGCCTCTTTTGATTTTCTTTTTTTCTTTTCTTAAGGCTACCTCATTCCTTTTAACACTTAGAGCTATACTTTTTCTTTTCAAACATAAGATCCACCATTTCAAACTATGCTTCCCTTATTCTCCTTCCAAGCCTCTTTCATTCCCTTTCTTTCTAATCTCTTTCCACAACTCATCATGCTAAAATGCAAGCATACAACCCATTCCTCAACACCAATTAATACCGCGCCCCAAAACCCCAATTCCTAAGCCTAAAGCTAGCCTCGATATGTGAGACTAGAATCTACATGAGAGCCTAAACTTGTCGTCTCAAACCTAACACTTTATGCTAAGTTTAATCAAAATAAGGCCTCACAATCAATATCACTAGAACATTGGCTTTTAAGGAGGTAAGGTAAGGTGGGAGTACTACTTGAGCTATCAAAAGGGTGGTAAAGTGAGTAAGAAAGCTCAAATATGTCTAATATCCATGAATTCACTTTCAATGCAAGGCATGATATTTGGATGTCAAATTTTGGTTCAAGTGAGTAGAGTTGGCTATCAATTTCAAGACCCTATTTCGACTAAAGTCTAGTGACAAGTGAAGTGGTCCAGGAATGGTTCTTCCTTACTTTCAAGACTTGTTCAAATGCATCAAAGAACTACTAACTAGAGCATTGAATTGATTACATGAGTTGACACTCTACAAGGATAAGCTCATCATTGCTCCCAATGCAAATGAGTGCAAACCTATATGAAATGCAACTAGACTCAATCCTATAATGAAAATGCAACATCTAAATGATTCTTATTTGGAAAATTTTCAAAATTTTCAATTTTTTGGGGTTTTCTAGGCGTTAGATGAATGCATAAGACTCAAGTATGCAAATGAAAATAAGAATCACAAAACACAAATTAAATCTTTCAACCTCTCCCCCAAACTTAAATTAAACAGTCCCTTGTGTAATAAAAGTTCAAGAGAGACCAAATCAACAAAAGCAAAATAAAAACAAAATGGTATATACAATGAAATAGAAAGAGGACCATACCTTGTCCCTAGCCTTTGTCCTTAGGAAGTTGAAGAGGGGGAGTAGTGGGACTCCTTGTTGAGGGGGTGATGGTGAGATGAGTTGCAAGGGATGGATCCAAGCTTGTGCCATGTGTGAGATTAAGCTTGAGAACCTTGGAGAGTAGCTCTTCAAGCCTTTCCTTGTCATTCTCCTTCATTGTGGAATGACAAATGGCTTTGACACTTGCAAAGGGTTTAGGAATACCCTTGCACTTCACATTGTACTCAATGGCTCCATCTATGAGTCTAAAAGGGTGTAGACTCATAGTGTTAGAGGATGGAGCAAGAGTGGGATGGTTGTATTGGTTTGGCTTCTTCTTGTCCTCATTTCCTTTACCCATCTTTTGCCCCTTGCTATTCTCATTCTCATCTTCCAATGTGGTAGATAAAAGAGTTTTCAAGCAAGCTCCATCCAAGGCTAAAGCTTCTTCAACATTACCATAACCCAAAGCATTCTCATCATGAGATTCTTTCTTCTTCTTACATGCTTTTGGGGGTGAATCTAAATCCTTTGTCTCACATTACTCACATCCTCATTAGTCTCCAATGAGGGAAAGAAGAAAGAGCTTAGGCATTTTTCATTGAGAGCATATGCATCCCCTTTATTCTTCTCAAAAGTATTCTTGTCTTCATGAACCCATTGGATGGAAGGTAAACTATAGCTTAGAGCTTTTCCCACGTCTTTAACCTCCTCTACTTGCTTTGGGTCTCCAATTCGTCCATTAAAACCATTGGGTGTCCTTTCCCCCCTCAACCTCAACATCAACAATTGGTGAAATGACATTGCTTGAATCTTTTGGGTTCTTAGATGGCAAAGAGAGTTGAACCAATTTGGACTCTATGGTTTCCAAATGTGAGGTTGATTGTTCAAGCTTAAGGGTTAACTCATGTTGCAAACCCTCAATCTTGTCATTCATTGCTCTCATCATCTTGTCAAGCCTAATATCATTCATTTGTTGGCCTTCTATGATTTGATGGAGAACCTTTCTTTGTTCCTCATCTTGGTTAGAGATTTGAGAAATCTCATGGTTCTCTTGGTAGCCTTGGTGATTTCTTTGGACTCCATGGTTAGATCCTTGATTGAGAAGCTTACTCCCTTGGTTGAAGTTCCAATTGTTGACCACGAAATTTGCTTCCTCTTGGTGCTTCTCATGAACCAAACTAACTCCTCTTTGTTGCACACTTAAGAGCTTTTCCATTCTATCCACTTTCTCTAGCAAGTCCTTCCATGTGGAGTCTTCACATGATCTCTTTAGAGGTGTTGTATCACGCCCTTCACAGTAGCTTTCACTAGACTTGGCCAAGTTCTCAACAAGTAGCTCTCCTTCTTCTATTGTGAGGTTTGCAAAACGCCCTTTGCTAGCCACATCCAATGTCCATTTGTGATCCTTAGCAACTCCCCTATAGAAAATGCTAAGGATTGCTTCTTTCTTGAACCCATGATGTGGACAATCCCAAGTGTATCCTCTAAGTCTCTCCCATGCTTCATGAAAGGTCTCATGCATGCCTTGTTTGAAACTCAAGATGTCCCTCCTCATTTGGACTGTTTTTTGTGTGGGATAGAACCTTAGAAGGAAGATCCTCTTGCAATCATCCCAAGAATTGACCAAGTGAGATGGTATAGCTCTCTCCCATTTGCTTGCCTTTTCTCCAAGTGAAAATGGAAACAAAATGAGCTTGATACTATCTTCGAGCACACCTTCAATCCTAAATGTGTTGCACAACCGCTCAAAGGAGTCCAAATGATCATAAGGATTCTCCATTCATATCCCCAAGAACTTAGAGCATTGAATTAACCTCACAAGACTTGGCTTAATCTCATAGGCTTTGGCTTCTATTGGAGAAGGATGGATTCCAAATCTCAACCCATGAGAATGAGGAGTATCAAAGCTCCCAATTGTTGTCTTGTTCTCTTGAGCTTGGGTAGGAGTGGATACCAATTCTTGAGGTTGCGGAGCTTTAATAATGCTTCTTTGCTTGTCCATCTCCAACACCTCAAATGAGCTTGTCTTTCCATTTCTCTTCTTTTTGTTTTGGTACCTTTGAAAGCACAAGATAATTAAGGAAGACAAGTTAGTAACAACAAATAAGAAAAAATTCATCATCTCAAATAGAGATGAGCAAACAAGGTAAAATAAAAGCTTAGTCTCAAAGAGATTCAAAATCCTAATGGTTAATGCTAAACCCCAATGGCAACGGCGCCAAATTGATAGTAGGATTTTTCCACAATTCAATTAATCTCTACTACTCATGTCATTGTAGTATTTGAGATGTCAATCCATAGGGGGTTAAGATTAACAACACTAGGAATACATGAAACTATTTAATCTAAGCCAAATTCGAAATTCAAGTGACAAAGGGCTATTAAAACCAAGCTACAACCTAAAAGAGACACTATAAGACTAATTAGATGATCTAAAACCTTAATTATCACTAATCAAGCACTAATCAAGCGATTAACTACTAATCAAGATTAACAAATTACTAAAAACGAAACCTAGGGATGGAATCATTGATTTGGGCATCTAAATGGCCAACCTTGCAATCATTTAAGCAACTCAAACAAGCTTTCTCTATGCCTAGAACACTAATTAAGACTAATCCATGATGTGTGGCAATAATCCCTTTCCTAATCACCTTAATGAACTAATGATGTGTTAGCATTAAAATGATTAGCAAGCAATAAGAATAAGTCTAAATGGCATGATAAACACCCTAGGAAACTAATATCTTAGGCTAGGAATATAAATCTCTTAGAAAAGTGGTTCAAGCATTTCATCAAACACTTGGTGGGTGTGTGAAATGCTTATGATCCAAAATAGCAAAAGATTAGCTATTTGGCATTAAGAACACCTTAATAAGAAGAGAGATGAAAGAATCTAACCTAGATTGCAAGATTGAACCATTAGAAAACCCTAAATCTAACCCATCCCCAAGTTTCTAAGAGACTACTCACTAATCATAGCTAATCTAACAAATCTCATGCAAGAAGTGTTAGTAAACATGATTAGATGAATAGAAAAAGAAAGATTAGAAGAAACAAGATTCAAATTGCATTAAACTTAAAAGAAATCTTCCAAATCTCCTCAAAACCACAAATGGGCGTTTTTTAGGTTTAAGTCCAAGAGAAGATACATAAAAATTAGGTTTTTAAGTATTTATAGGGAAGGAGGTCAAACCGGGTCAACCCGGAGCAAACCGGGTTTTGACCCGCCATATCTCCCTAACCGCAGCTCATAATGACTTGAAACCACCTCCAAATAAAAGATGATTCAATTACCTACAACTTTTATGAAGGGCTCGAAGGCTGAGTCGGAACGGAAAGTCTTCGTTTGATCCGATTTGTACTCGGAAAAAAATGTGTGCTCGGTTCGACCAGGTTCGTCGATCCAACTGGTCGAACCGAACCCCTGGATGTTTGGTTCGACCACCTTCGTCGAACCAACTCGTCGAACCCAACCCCTGGATGTTTGGTTCGACCACCTTCGTCGATCCAACTCGTCGAACCCAACCCCTAGATGTTTGGTTCGAGCAGCTTGTCGATCCAACTCGTCGATCCGAACCGAAATCGATGTAACTTTCTAACCACGGGTCCGAATGACTTGATTCCAACGGCACTAGAAAGCACACTGGATCCTCTACAACGCTTAAGAAGGCTTCGGAGTCTGAATCTCAGTGCAAGGCCTTCTTCTGGACACATACATTTCGCGCCTCCAAATGCCCGATATGCTTCTAAAAGACTTCTGCTTCTCATTTGGCTGCTTCTCTTCCTCCTCTTGATCATTCATGAAACTCCCATATGGTCCTCCAAGCCTCCAAAACACCTAATAAAGACTCAATATGTACAAATATGCAACAACCTAAGCTAAAACTCATTAAACTCTAATATGGATGCAAATGAGAATAAAAGTGGCTAAATGAATGCAAAAGTACATGCAAAACTATCTAAAATGAATGCTACAATATGTTAAATTATGAGTCTATCATTTAGTTAAGCCAAGATTAAGAAAGGCTCTCTCTTGCTCATTGATAACTAGCCTTTTTCAGTGATTATCAAATCCTAAAGCTGTTTTTTGTTGTTGCAATACTTCAGGTATCAATCCAAATAAAGTTGTTGAAAGGTACTAAGAATACAAGAGCTCAAGCAAATCTAAGTCATTTTTCGAGTAAATTGGTGAAACAATTCTATGAAAACTACTTGGGACAACTAAACGACCATGAAAACTATTTTAAAATCTCTACTGAAGGGTTAAACGACTTCTAGATGACTTCTAAGCGATCAAACAACCTAGCTACTAATTTTAGAAAATCAAAATCTAAAACCGGATAAACTAGGTAATTTTTAGCAGCCTAAGATGAATTTTAAAAACTATTAATTAAAATCTAAAGACTCCTAAATGATTACTAGGCTAAATAATGATACTCTAAGAAATTTCTAAAATACTAAGACTAGCAAAAACACAACTTTACAATTTTTAAAGACTCTAATGCAAGTATTAAGCTAACCATGTGACCTAAGTGAAAAGATTCGAACTTTGGAAACTAAAAGGTTGATTGCTTTAAGGATTCAAATACTAAAAACAGATTCAAGGTTGAGGCTCATGCTTAGAGAGGTTCAAGATTCGAACTAGGGGTTTTAAAAACATATATCTACACATTTTTGTGCTATCTCTAGACCTTGAGAAGCTAAAACTAGATTTATCCATGATGTGTGGTATAAATTCTTTTCCTCAACCTTTCCTCCTAACCCATGATGTGTGGTGGAAAGATAGGTTGAAGAACATGAAGCAAAGATCTCAAAAATGGCCTAACTAGCTCCCAAAGCATCCATGGCGTTTGGGAAAGGATAAGCTAGTCTCTTGGATTTGGGTTTAAGGGATCTCCTAAGTCTTGTTAGGATAAGGAAATCCCTAAGATCAAAGAGATCTCCTTTGAGAATCTCTAGGCTTTAAAACCCCCAAATCCAAAAAGAGATTTAGATGAAGAACAAAGAAAAACCCAAGATTCAATCTTCAAACCTCCCTAATCACCCCAACCTTAAACTTTGGTGGATTACTCAGTATACATATTCGAACCTCTCTTAAACATTGGTTTAGAGTTGTTCAACATGTATGTTTTTGCAAGAAACAAGATTCAGAATGCAAGTACTAGATTAAAAATCAAAAGATTCAAGTTTACACAACTAAAGAAAGCTTAAGAGTACAACTATGGAGAGAAAGAGAAAGTAGAAGTTTTTGCTAAGGAAGGAGACAATAAGCATAATGGCGTGGATCCCCAAAATAGGTCAAATGTTTGTTTTGGGCTTATCCAAAAATGGTCCCCCCCCACTACAAGCCAAAAGAGACAGGTTGGCGCGTCTTGGGTGGAAGATCGAGCTGAGTCGTCAATCTTCCACTCGATCAGTTCTCTAAATCGGCCAGTGTTACTCGATCTTCAGCTCGATCGGATCACCAGATCGATGCGCCTGGTCGATCTTGCGCTCGTTCTCTTTTAGATCGATAGGCAACCTTGATTTCTTCCTCGATCCTTCCTCCCTTACGTTCAAGCGTCCTGACTCGGTCGATCCTCTACTCGATCGGATAGTTTGATCGGATTGGCTCCTCGATCGTCTGTAGTTGGCTCGATCTCCTTCTCGATCTCGACCCTTTTGCTCTTGTCCGAATTCTTCTAAGTGCTTTCATCAATCTCCAAGCTCTCCTTTGAACCTCATTGAGCTTCAGAAGCTTTCCACGGCATCCACGTACTCTAAACAACCTGAAAATGATGCAAATATGCAAGAAACCATGCAAATGCTAATGCAAAGTGTTCTAAGACCAAATATGAGATAAATGGTGCAAGCTAGCCTATTATGAAAGATAGATGCATGAAAACCTATTCTAATTATATGCTAAATATGCGAAATATATGAGTATATCAACTTCTGATATGGGTCAAATTTACCCTAGAGCTACTCTCTCAAATTAAGAGATCAGTTGTAGTACTTAGGGATCGAATCCACAGAGAAGGGATAGTCACACAGCAGTTTTTTAAATTCGAATTAAGCTAAGAAATAAGATGGAATTAAAAGACAGAAAGCAATTAAAACGATGTAAATTCAGGAGACGAAACGCTAGGTTCAGGGAAATTCTCAGGTGATCTAAATTGCAGGTCTAGACAGAATGTTAGGAATTATTAAGCACTGTTCTTGAACTCGAAATACTAATGTAAAGTCAACCAACTCTCGCTGTGAAGATTATCTATGTCTAAACCCTAGAATTCCAAATCTCTTTGCAAATTCTAATAATTCAAACAAGCATTAATATCAGGTTCGATTGTTCACAAAACCCTAAACCAAATCTCTTTGCGAATAGGTATTTTGCTCATCTAACA
>JAHZTW010000001.1:358785112-358941869 GCA_020283515.1 Alliaria petiolata
ATCAAAGAAATTGCAAAGGAATGCATTCTTTGTGTCTTCCCATGTGGTCAAGGATCCTTGTGGCAACTGCCTCAGCCAGTATGATGCATCTCCAGCAAGCGAATAGGGGAAAAGCTTGCAGAAAAGATAATCATAGGTCACTCCATTAGTCTTGATGCTTGAAGCTAAGTCTTCGAATCTCTCTACGTGGTCCATAGGGTGCTCATTGGGAAGACCATGGAAAGGATGTGATAACTAGCTGTTTCTCAGAGATTATCAAACCTAAAGCATAGTCAAGTCATTGTAATACTTCAGGATGTCAATCCAACCTTGGGGTGAAAGATACTAGGAATACAAGAAATTTATGAAGCTAAGCAAAATTCAGTTTAATTGGGTAAGAATCCTAAAACAATTGCTTGCGGTATTTAAACTGACACGAAAACAATTTTACAAATCCCACAGAAGGGTTATACTACATCTAGATGACTCATAAACAATAAAACAACCGATCTACTAATTTTACAAAATCAAAACTTAAAACCGGATTATCTAGACAAATATATGCTAAGTGGCAAGATTTTCGAAAACTACTTCTAAAAATCAAACGGTTACCAAATCAAAACCAGACATAAAACAAGACTCTAGACAATTTCTAAAATATTAAAAATACCTCAAACACGATTTTACAAATTTATAAAAACTCTATTGCATAATTAAGCTAATTTAATGATTTTTAGAGAAAACAATTAACTTTGAACAGGGAGAAAATGATTTTTAGTTTTCAAATATTAAAAACAGATTCAAGGTTGGGATTCATTCTTAGGGAGGTTGAAAATTCGAACTTGGGTTTTGAAAACATATTTTTTTACACTTTTTAGTGCTATCTCTAAGCCTTAAGAAACTTAACTAGATTTACCCATGGTGTATGGTGTAAATCCTTTTTTCACTCTACCATCCTAACCCATGGTGTATGGTGGAAAGATAAGGTGAAGAACATTAAGCATAGATCTTAAAAAGTGGCTTAACTAGCACCCTAAACATTCATGGTGTATGGGAAAGGATGAGCTAGTCTCTTGAATTTGGTTTTAAGGGATTTTCTAAGTCTTTTTGGGATAAGAAAATCCCTAGATTAAAGAGATCTCCATCGAGAATCTCTAGACCTTAAAACTCCCAAATCCAAGAAGAGAATTAGATGAAGAACAAGAAAATACCCAAAATCTAGTTTTCAACCCCCTTAAATCATCCCAACCCCAAACCTTGGTGGTTTACTCACAAGCCATGTTCATACCTCTCTTAAATACAAGTTTAGAGCTGATGAACATAAGCGGTTTTTAAGAAGAAGAAATATCTGACATTAGAAGGATGAAGATACTTGAAATTTATACAAAATACAAGAGTTTTTAAGAAGGGAAATAGCAAGAAACAAACAAGAACTATGAAAAATAAGCAAGAACAATGATGAACACTCAAGAACAAAGTATGAACTCTCTCTCTTCTCTCTCTCACGCTCACTTACAATAGTTAGGAGAAAAATTAATTTATGATGAGTGCCCCTTGATTTTTCATAAGTGGGTGATTAATTAACCTCCTTTCTCTTTTGCCCTTTCAAAAATAATATGAAACTCTCTCCACCCTTTCATAAAAGAAGGGCTGCTTGACTTTTATGACAAGGTGGACCCCTTAGTAGAAGACAATCACAAGTTGGAGATGATGGCTGGCTTGACTCGGCAGATCGAGTAGAAGTGGTCGATCGGCCGGTCGATCGGCCTTTGGATCGGGCTGGCCGGTCGATCGTCCACTCGATCGGCTGAGTGATCGGGTGGTTTGGTCGATCAGCTACTCGATCTGCCGAGTGATCGACTGAGGTTGCTCGATCGGCCGGTCGATCGGCCTTAGATCTAGTCATTTGGCTCGATCGGCCGGTTGATCACCGCTTCTTTGCTTTTGTCCGAGTATCCCTTTGATTCTTGCCAACACCTAGGCTCTTCTTTCATCTTCTTGGCAATGCTCAGCATCCATCACAACTCCAAGTACTCTAAACAACCTGAAAATGATGCATTCATGCAAGAAACCATGCAAATGCTAATGCAAAGTGTTCTAGGACTTAGAATGAGACAAATGATGCAAACTAGCCTATTATGAATGATGTATGCATGAAAACCTAATCTAAATGCATGGTAAATATGTGAAATATATGAGTATATCAGGATGCCGAGCCACCAATGTGAAGTAGGAAGGTTTCAACTCAAAGTCATTCCTTTGGAATGCAGGATGACGGATCGCAGCTCTATTAGCATAGAACTGGTCTGGGCGGTTGTACTCGCCTAATGTTCTTCCAAGTCCAGCGTCTGCATGTACATGGTGTCGATCGACACCAAGATTGTGTCGATCGACACCATCGAGCAACTCTTGTTCGACGATGACGGCGCCAGCCTCATCAAGTCTCTGTCCTTAGGCGTTCTTTATGCGCCCTTCTGTATCAACAAAGTTGCCATTCTCGTCGCGGAACAAAACCATCAGTCCAGCCATCTCTGGTCGCGAAGAGTGTCGATCGATGCTAAGTGTGTCGATCGATGCTCTGGTCGGGTGTCGATCGATACTCTTTGTGTCGATTGATGCTCGGGCAGATCGACGGTTCGTACGTTCAAGACGAGTGAGTTCCTGGTTTAGTGCGATCAATTCATTTTCCTTGTTGCTCCTAGTACTGCGATTGTGCATGCACCTGAAACACAAAGTTAAGAAACTGAATTAGTAACCAAAAACAAAAATTAAAAATAAAACCTAGTCAAAATCCTAATATTAGAACTCTGTAGGCAACTAATCACTTCCCCGGCAACGGCGCCAAAATTTGATATGGGTCAAATTTACCCTAGAGGTACTCTCTCAAATTAAGAGATCAGTTGTAGTACTTAGGGATCGAATCCACAGAGAAGGGATAGTCACACAGCAGTTTTCTAAATTCGAATTAAGCTAAGAAATAAGATGGAATTAAAAGACAGAAAGCAATTAAAACGATGTAAATTCAGGAGACGAAACGCTATGTTCAGGGAAATTCTCAGGTGATCTAAATTGCAGGTCTAGACAGGATGTTAGGAAATATTAAGAACTGTTCTTGAACTCGAAACACTAATGTAAAATCAACCAATTCTCGTTGCGAAGATTATCTATGCCTAAACCCTAGAATTCCAAATCTCTTTGCAAATTCAAACAATTCAGACAAGCATTAATATCAGGTTCGATTGTTCACAAAATCCTAAACAAGTAGAAATAATTAAAAATAAAGACAGCAGGTAATTAAAGCGGTGTAAGTTAAGGAAACAAAACGCTAGGTTCAGGGAAATTCTCAGGTGATCTAAATTGCAGGTCTAGACAGAATGTTAGGAATTATTAAGCACTGTTCTTGAACTCGAAATACTAATGTAAAATCAACCAACTCTCGCTGTGAAGATTATCTATGTCTAAATCCTAGAATTCTAAATCTCTTTGCAAATTCTAATAATTCAAACAAGCATTAATATCAGGTTCGATTGTTCACAAAACCCTAAACCAAATCTCTTTGCGAATAGGTATTTTGCTCATCTAACATTAGTTCAGGCAATTAATAATACTCTCGCATCTATTAATCAACCTAAGATCAGATTCTAGGTCGCGAAGCTAGAATAAGCATTAAACACAAATCCAGATGAAGAACTCTAATGATTGTATCCTAACAATTTAATTTGACCTAATCAATTCATTAATCACCCTTGAAAAACCCTAAACCTAACTAGCAGACTACTCAGACATGGTGAATGAAACAAACATCATGAATAAAGAAGAATGCATAAAAGAAATCAATAGAAATAATGGAGTTCCAAATTTGCTCTGAAGGAGACAACTTCTTTTCTCTAAAAATCTCTAAGACAGAAAATTATGAAAAGGTATTCAAAAGATCCTGAGGCTAAACAATACCTGTAAACTATTTATAGAAGAGGATTTTCGTCCAGGGGCAATCTTGGAATTCTTCAAAACTTGGGCAATTTCCTTTTCCTGATAGAAGTCGCGAAACTTGGCGGTCTCGTCTGGTGTCGATCGACACTATGCGTGTAATTCTACTCTCTCGACTTCATCACTTTGGCTGCTTCTCCAAAATGCTCCAAAAAGCTTCAGAATCTCCAATTATGCTCCAAACGTAGTCCAACCTATAAAGACTCAGAAAAGACTCTAAAACTAACAAAAGACTCTATAAAAACACTTATATCATGGTCCAAAAACGGGTAAAAACTATGATATATCAACTCCCCCAAACTTGCCTTTTGCTTGCCCTCAATCAAACAAAATTCAAGCTAGGAGAAGAAGTTTGAAAATGGGGGCTCAAATCCAAAAGTGTTTTTCAAATGAATCAACTCAATGTTCCTAGTTCTCAATTCTAAGATGCAGTACACAAACTTCTATTCCAAAGATCTTAGCCACATTCATCACATATTGAATCTCAAATCATGACTCGTCTATTCCAAACAATCCAAGAATCCTAACCTTTAACATTCATTAAAGCTCAAACCTTGAATCACACTTATGCATTTAAAACCGAATACATTTTGCTAGGGACAAGGTTATGAGATAAAAATGATATCATTCATGTGGGTACTCCAAGCAATGGTTTATCTCAAAAAAGGATTGAACTTATGCATAATGCTAAAGGTAAATCTCAAAAAAAGGATTGAACTTATGCATAATGCTAAAGATAAAAGACAATGTATGCATACATGACTAGACTCTCATCTACCCAAATATACTAACAATGAACCTAATCCCTCTCTCATTCATTTTCTTTTTCAAACTCACTCACCCTCTAGAGACTATCCAAATCAATCAAGGCAAGACGCCAAGCATTACCACATAAACGCCATCACTCAAATTCATCCTAGGGAAACATCTCAAACCTTTCTTATAGCTAGTGGTATGGCCATACAATTTTTAGCTCTTTTCTTTTACTTTGATAGCTCTCTCCTTTTATATATATATATTTTTTTTTCTTTTATGCACTTGGCCATTTTGGCTCTTTATTATATTTTTTTCTAGAGAGCTATCTCCTTTTCTTTTTAACTTGAGCTTTTATTCAAAACAATTCAAGACCAACCACTTAAAACTATGTATCCCTTTTTATTCAATCTCCAAACACCATCTTCTTCTCAAACCCGAAACAAGGTAAGCATTTTCAACAACACCATTAAACTCCCACCCCAAATCAAGCCTAAAACTAGCTTCAATATGCAAAGCTAGCATCAGTATGAGAGCCTAAACATGTCGTCCTAAACCTAACACTTTATGCCAAGTTCAATCGAAAATTTAAGGCCTCACATTATCACACACGAAATTTGGCTTGAAAGGAGGGTAAGGGTTAAGGTGTGGTGTTCTATTTAGGCTTACAAGAGAGTGGTGAAAGGAATAAGAAAGCCTAAATATGTATATGTGATCCATGTATTCTTTTTCAAATGCACAAGTATGATAATTCAAAATTCATATTAAGGTTTCACTTGATAGGAAAGGATTAAATTCAAGTTTGTTTCAATCTTAAGTCAAGAAAATAAAGACAAATGGTCCAAATACGGTTAGAACTTAATTTCATAGTTTGCATAAGCATCAAAGAACTACTAACTAGGGACTTAAACCAATTCATGAGCTTAAAACACTTTACAAGGAATTTTTTATATCATTGCCCCCTATGCAAATGCAAGCAACCTAAATTATAAAAATTCTAGACTCAATCCTAAAATATTTTACAATGCAAATGCAAGCTATATGATTTTTTTTTCGAAATTTTTTAAAAAATTCGGATTTTTTTGTATTTTTTTCTATGCAAATATATGTATGCATGAAGACTCAAGAATGTGAACACAAAATAAGATCCAAATAAAAACATGTCAAAGCACACATTCTCCCCCAAACTTGAATGATAACGTCTCGGTGTCAAACAAATTCAAGAGGAGACCAAAATCCACAAAGCAAAAATTAAAAATGCATGATATATACAAAGGTTGGAGTTTGGTACCTCGGAGCTAGGCATGGTCGGAGCTTGAGGTTGCTCCGGTCCTCCTGCTCTTTCTTGGAGTGTCTTGAAGTATCCCTTTGTCCTTGCTCCTAGTTGTGCCTTGGTGTAGAGAAAGACATCAAGCTTGATCACCATCTTGAGGCTCACGAATCTCCACACCTCCGGTTGAGTGTCTCCTCATCGTCTCGCCTATTTGCTCAACTTCATGACTCAAAGTCATCTCCGATGAGCTTCCTTGTTGAAGGACCTTGATCTTCTTTGCTAGCTTCTTGATCATCTTGCCTTGCCACTTGTTAACCTTGCGTTGGATTTCAACAACCGAGGCAAGGAATTTCTCAGCCTTTGTCGGTGGCTCATAGTCTAGCTTGGGGAGCTTGAAACTTGGAGGCATTTCATCATCTGTGGCAGGAGACCCCGAGGATGAATGGGTGAGCTGAGGTGGAGCTTCTGTGTTTCCAAGAGGCGCATAACACTCTTCATCGCTCGGCAAGAACTCTATTGTGCCGATGCTATGTAGGTGCGTTTCTTGCGGATTGGGCAGAATACAAACTTTCTTCTCACGGTTCTCATTGTAGAACAAGTATGGATAGTACCTTGGAGCTGGAGAAGGTCCCAAGGACTCTGTGTTGCCCATATAGGTCTGATCCATGTATGCACGCTCCACGCAAGGATCAAAATCTGCTAAGGGTACTCTCGCTTGTGTGAACAATGGTGTGAGGAAGCCTTCAATGAGTGCAGAGCTTGCCTTACACCTTATTGCCCAAGCCTTGTATTTGACCAAGGAAGAAGCCATGATGTAGCTGTAGTTGATGTCTTCTCCAAGATCATCCACCATCGGTTTATCATTCTCCTCACTATCGCACACAATCTTCTTAACCCCTTGGAAAAGGAAGCACAGCTCTTTCATGGTCACTGTTGGGGTTGTGGACCTCCCACTGAATGTGTTGGCCAACAGCTTGAGGGTGTGTGTACCTTAGCAAGGGATTTCGCACCTTCTTGATCTTGCCGGTTCCGGACTTGTAGTCTCCATCGCTAATAAAATCCCAAAGATCACTTGCGGATTGAACCGTGGGAACTCCACAAGCTTAGCTTTAACATTGAGACCGTAAGCTTTGGCATATCTCAGGGATGGAGAGGTGGTAGGCATGTTTCCTGATCTTGAACGTGACATGACCCTCGGATGAAGGTTGGATGCTTGGATCTTCATATGAGAAGTCCAAGGTGGAGAGGAAGTCAAGCGTGGCCTCGGGGTAAGTTGGGCAATTCATCCGTGATAGGCAAGCAAGACCCATGCCTCTGAGCAGCTCATCAAATGCCTCCAACAATACCACCCTTTGCAAGAAATCCCTACTTGCAAACTTTGTAGGTTCAAACCGCAACCTCTCTAGCCTCTTCTTTGTTTTCCTCTCTTCCTTACTCCACTTAACCAATTCTTCTACCACTTATTGTGTCTCCTCTTGAGTTTCCAAATCTCTGCTTCTCTTCTTGGGTGCCATGGTACCTGAAATTTAAATTCTCAAAGAGAAGGTGTGAGTATAGGCGGTGGTNACCTCTAGATCCAGACAATAGACCACACGTTCGTGTATCTAGTCGTCCTGAAATCAGTTGCTAAATGATCAGAGAAGCAAACATGCAATAAGAGCTAGACATAAACGAAGATACCTAAAAGAAACTTTATCTCTATCAACCTAGCGAAATCAATCCATGATTAAACCCCTTCAAAAACCCCCTTAAAACCCAACTAGATGACTACTCGTTCATGGGAACGAGAGACATCCTTGAATTAAGAAAGGTGTGAATTGTATTGAATAAGTAACAAAGTGAGATAACTTCTTCAAGGGAAATCTGAATGAAGAAATATTCTTAAAGTATCGAAAAGCAAACAACTAAGAAAAAAAGATGAAAAGAGAAGGGAGAAAGAGTGGGCGGCTGCAGAAGAATTCTCTCTTGAGGCCTTCAACTTCGGGCTCCGTTGATCTCTCTCTCTCTTTCTCTCTGGCGGCGTGAAAGTGTTTTCGCGAAAAGCTCTAAGTGCTCGGTTTCCCTTTGTGAAACCCTAAGGTCTCCTTATATAGGCCATCCTGTCTTCAGAAAGCGGGCTTCGTGTTTTGACCTCGGGAAATATCGAATAAATGCAAACGGGCTCGAGATGGGCCGGAATGGTCTGGCTGTGCGAGGGACCAGGCGTGGCGCGGCCACTGGTCTTCTGAAGTCCATGGCGCGGCCGGCCTTCTTCTGAGGATGTGTCTGACGGGCCTTCTTGCTTCCTTCGTAACTTGGGATCCAACCGCGGGATTGGACTCACACCACCATGAGGTGAAAGACAGCTGAGGAAGCTACCTTGACTCCAAATATGAGCTTGATCTTGTGGTGGGAAGGTCGTCGTCTGATGCTGAACTTACGGCTCCGAGCACTTGTCCTAGAAGTTCCTGTTTTGCTCCAAAATACATGCTTTATGTCCAATCCCCCTGAAATGACTCTTAGGACTAGAAAACGTGGAAATCACTTTAAAGCCGTGAGATCCACGATTTCCAATCACTCTTCGTACGTCCTCATCCGCGAGTCCTCCTTGATGTCGCCATAGCCCCAGACTTGGTTTCTTGCCTCTTGTTTGAGTTGGACGATGTCTAATGCTTCTCACCATATTGACCGAACTCTGCCCCTATGAATGTTTTGATTCTTTTAAGGCTCTTAGGCATTTTCTTCCCGTTTCTTTTCTCTCTTTTTCTTTATTATAGTTTTTTTATGTACTCTTCTTTTTAGCGGATAAGTACTATCATCATTCCAAAGAATTCAGGTCCTTTATCTGAGTTACTCTTTTTCTCTCTTTTTTTTTTGCTTTTTCTTTTTGTGAAACGGGAAGTGCCTTGTAAGAGTCTTAAAGATCATGGAAATATTACCATTCTTTCGAGTTTTCCGAAGCATGAGTCGTTTTTCTTTTGTAGCTAACACTTCCGTTCCTTGACCATCCGATCCTTCGTCTCGAGTGACTAGAAATCGTGTCGTTCCTCCTTCTCCGGCGTTTTTGCACATATCTGCATATTGTAAAAACACGAGAGTTACGTGAGGTATGAAAAGATGGTAAAATTTCGGATATGGTACCAACTGTTGATGTGTTGGCCGTTCGGGAACATTAAGGGATTGTGAAAAATGGGAAGAGATGTCCCGAACGTTCTGGCTTTTTCGTTGAATGCTTAAATGTGTTGACAAGGAAATTATAGGTCAGGTTAAATTCTAAAAAGAATAGAGCTAGTATATTCCTTCCCCTGAAATCTCTATAGATCGACATTCTCCAGGATTTTGCATTGCTGGCTTTCTAGCTACTGCCTGGTCTAGTGCTAATGCTTGGAGGATCCGTTACTAGAAATAGCGTAGAAGCACATTGGTCGAAAATCATCCTTGGTTTTGCATCATAATTCCTAAAACCATGTCATATATATCGAGATACATCATTCGTAGTTCTTAGAGTAAATAATAAAAATCATTAAAATGATTCAAACAAAATCAAAGCAAAGCAAAGTCATTAGTACGAACTCCCCCCAGACTTAAATCACACTGTCCCCGGTGTGAAATAGTGGTGACAGGTCGGGAATGACTGAAAATATGAAAAATAAGTAAAAGATAGTGTTGTAATAGATGTAACCAGGCTCGTAAGCGGAAAGAGTTTTGGCCGAGACGTGAAGTCTTCTAGGCATTTGAACTCAGGGTCTAAAGGTCGCCATCTATGTGTCCTCTCTCTCGAAGCTGTCGCGCCATCTTCTCAAGCATGTCGTTCTGGCGTGCCAGCTGCTCCTGAAAGGCGGTGATCGCGGGATCAGCTGAGGTGGACGGTGCGGATCGTGAGGTACTGCGCATGGAGGAAGATGAGGTGTGGTGGTGGGTCCTCTGGCGGATTGCCTCTCTCCTAGCCTTAGCGGCTACATACTCTCCAATGGTAAGCGGTAGACGTGAGAACTCGGTAAGGAACTCCTCATGCTTCGGGATCCACTGTGGAGAACCCTCTGAAAGGCGCGTGACTGTGGGAGATGGTAGATAGACCGTGCGGTTGTCTCCCTTCCCTAGTCTGTATCGGTATCCGAATTTGTCTGGATCCATGGCTGCGCCTGTCAAGTTCATGTCCGTCTGAAACTGGGACAAGTCAAATCAAGCCTCATCTAGGGGTGTTTCGATGCTGGTATCTACTCATGCGGCCTCCATGATCGCTGTGATGATGCGTCCATAAGTCGTGAAGGCAGTCTCGCAACCTAGGTGCGGTGACATTGTGCTTCACTCGCACGAGTCTCTCTGTTAAGACGCATCCAAAGCATGTTGAAAGTGGCTCGTCTCTGAAGGCGGACTGAAGTAGGACGAGCTCTGGAATGAGAATGCATGACTGGTTGCTGCGAGAGTAAAGTCGGTGTGCTATGAGGCGGTGCACAAAACGCACGGTCGGGTGTGAAAGAAAAGCAGACGGATGCCTTCCCTTGTCGTAAATGCCTCGGCCCATAAGTCCCCAAAGATCAGCACTCCATTCTTCCGCAATGCTTGTCTCACTCCTCAAGTCAAAACCAAATATCTCGCAAAATCTAGGGATGCTCAGCTCATAATCCCTAGAGCCAATGGTGAAATAGAGAATACCATCTTTCGGATGTGACTTTCTTCCTTTTCGGTAAGTTAACTGGACTGAAGATAAGAACTCTTGAGCGAGCTCCTTGTAGGTGGGTCGATCAATCTCCATAAAGGTCCTGAGCCGTAGCTCGTCCAAGTACCATGTGACATCCTCGGTGATTCCTAAAGCATCTAAAGGGAGTAATCGATCTTCAAGGTTGTTCTTATATCCATCTTCTTCATCTCCTTCAAATAGTCAATGTTTGGGTCCATTGGTGCTCCAAAGTTTCGGACCTTGCGCTTAGGAGGGGAACGGTTCAGCTCTCTAGTCGGCTCTCAGGGTGGAGGTGATTCGTCGTGGCTTGTGCGTGCTATCCTCGAATCGCGGAACCTTCTTCGTTGTTTCTCCACATATCTCCCTAGAGTGGTGTCTAGACTCGGTTTCCTAGTGTTGTCTCGCGTTCCTGCTGTTGCGAGGAACTCCTCGAAGAGCTTAGTTTCTCTCTATGCTTCGAACGTACCTCGAAGTTTCGGTCGTAGCTCATTGTACCTTGCAAAACAAAGACAAAAACTCGACCAAACAAGTGAATTTGATATGCCATAAGGATTCTCAAGTGCAATGACATACAAGACATAGATCAAGAGTTCCTAAGGCCAAAACCAATCGAGTTAATGCATAAATTTCAAGATCAATTTGGTACTCATGCTCTATTTTCGGATTTTTGGGATTCCAAACCAAAATTTTCCCACAAATCGATTTTTGCCAACTTATTTTCATCAAATCTTGGTTCTTAAGTCATACTTAGCATGAATTAAACTCAAACTAAGCCAATTGTCCAATAATATCTCCAAAATCTGCTCTCTAGAACAAGTTCTAACTTCAATTTTTTCAAAGATTTCACTTTTCTAAAATTAGGTGCAAAGATCAAAATCTAGGCTACCTAAATCATCAATCCAAGGTTCTCTACCATTATTCAAGCATTCTATAGAATTATCTAGTCAAGCAAGAGAGATCTTAAAATTTAGTTCTCTAGGGAATTGTAGGAATTGTAAAATTAGAGACCATACCTTGGAATGAGAATGAATGACCTTTAAAAATTGAATCTCCTTTGAAGATAAATGAGCTTAGGCCAAATAATTTTTGAAAAAGATTCAAATTTGAAAAACTTAGGATTTCTCAAAAATCTCCAAATCTTTTGGGAGAGAAGAAGAAAAGAGAGTTTGATCCAAAAAAAATTCTTTTTGGTTTGAAAAGGTGTTTTTATCACCAAAAGACCTTTATTTTTCAAAAATTTTAAAACGAGAGAACTTACCTTGGGTGTTGGCCACGAATCAATAAGATTCATTAACTTACATTAACGGGAATGATTTTTCGGTCAAGGATTGAAGCAAAACGCGGGAAGTTCGGTTCGGGAGGAAAACGTAAGTTTTCCGGGTCGGTCGCTCAGACGACTTCTGGCCGCGCCATGGCCCATCGCGGCCGCGGCCAAACATTTCTTCTCCGCGCGGCCGTGGCTCGTCGCGCGGCCATGGTCCTTCTCGCCGCGGCACGAGCCCGTGGTCGCACAGACAGCCTCCTTCTGAGGCTCCTCCTCATATTTTTGGATTTTTCTTTGTTTTTATATTTTTTTATATTTTTATGCTTAAGTACAGAAAACTTGCAAAAACTAGTCGTTAGAAATGAAAGAAAGCAAAATTAAAAACACGTACCGGATGGGTTGCCTCCCACCAAGTGCTTTTGTTTAAGTCGTTTAGCTCGACTTCGTTTTATGTTTAGGCGGTTGTGGAGGTTGCTTCCGGAGTTGTCTCTCCCAAAGCTCCGCCTTGTTTCCGTATCAGCAGTGTGCCTCCGTTTCCATTCCTTAGAATTTTAGCCTCTAGGATCACTTGCTTGGTCTTCTCGGCTGTCTTGGCCATCTCTTCCTCACTTAGCTCTCCTAGCTCGGGAGGGATCAATATTTCGATCTTAGAGAAAGGCCTTGAGTGGAGTTGCCCCGCTATAGATACCATGCCCTTTTTCTCCTTTTTAATTGCTTGGCTCTTTCCTTCTGGGGGTGATTCGTCTAGCTCCTTTGGATAGTATCTCTTCTGACTTATATGTAGGAAGGTTGCGAAGTTGCTTGTGTGGTCGATCCTTGCTCCTACCGTGGCCAAGAAGGGTCTTCCAAGTATCAAAGGTTTGTCCTTGTTTTCCCCCATATCGAGTATATGGAAGTCCATAGGTACGACCTTGCTTCCGACAAGAAGTTGGACGTTGTACACAACGCCATTTGTTTTCTTTATGGACGAATCTCCGAATACCAGCTGCATGGGTGACGGAAAATAAGTTGTTATTCCCAACTTTTCAGCGATTGTCGTGGACATGACGTTGACATTAGCTCCTGTGTCGCATAGATAATCTTCGAACATAATGCCCGTGATCGAGCATGGGAAGGTGAATGCGCCTGGGTCTCCTTCCTTCTTTAGTCTTTCGAAGGCGCGATGTTCTGGGATATCAAAAGGTGGATCGGCCGTTCCTTTTTTATCGTCGGGAAGAGTGGGACGAATTTGCATTTGTCTTTCACGGCTGGTCCCGACTTTTCAGCTACTGTGGTGATCGCCGAGATAACGTTGCAGAATCCTTTCGGATTATCCTCTACTTTCCCGGGAAGAATTACCGCTTTTCTCTTGATGGTCTCAGCAGTTTGTGCGACTTTCATGTCCAATTTCTTCACATGGGAAGATAGGGATTCGAATTTGCCGTTCAGGTCGTTGTACATGCAATCTACCTTGATGTTAAGATCCTTGACTTATTTCTGCTGAGACAACATCAGCTGTTACATTAATCCTTCTAGTTTGTCCTCCCGTGATGGGTACGGTGTGTTTGATGCAGCTTGTGGCGCTCCTTGCTGATTGTTGTAGGGCGTGAGCTGAGAGTTATAAGGTTGTTTCGGTTGGTAGTCTCTGTTGCTTCCGTAGTTCACGTTTTGGAATTTGTTCTAAAAAGGCCTTCCTTGAGGTGGATATACTTGGTCTCGCGGGTTCTGCACCTTCAGGTTTCGATAGGACAGGTTGTTGTTATTCCTGAAGTTGTTGTTGAATCCGTTGTTGAAGTTCCGGTTTGGGTATGAATTCTGGCCTCCTATAAAATTAACTTCTTCTTCTTGCGTGTAGGATTCATCTCCCTCATCTCCTGGGCTAATTTCTTCTCTTTCTCCTGCGGTCTCACACGCATTGACGCTGCGTTGCTGACCTTTAAGTAACTGGCTCATCATGTTCTTCAGCTCGGCTATCTGTTTAAAATCTGAATCTCCGGTTCGCGGGTTCCTATCGTAATCCGAACAGTTATTGTTGTTGCTTACAGCGAGATTTTCAATAAGTGCGCGTCCTTGTCGCTCCATTTTTGTTGTAAAGTCTCCATTGCTGGCCGTGTCGAGTGAAAGTTGATACTTAGCTTGTATTCTGCGGTAGAACCATGGTGAGGACAATCGCGTTCGTAGTCCATGATTAAACCCCTTCGAAAACCCCCTTAAACCCCAACTAGATGACTACTCGTTCATGGGAACGAGAGACATCCTTGAATTAAGAAAGGTGCGAATTGTATTGAATAAGTAACAAAGTGAGATAACTTCTTCAAGGGAAATCCGAATGAAGAAATCTTCTTAAAGTATCGAAAAGCAAACAACTAAGAACAAAAGATGAAAAGAGAAGGGAGAAGGAGTGGGCGTCTGCAGAAGAATTCTCTCTCGAAGCCTTCAACTCCGGGTGCCGTCGATCTCTCTCTCTCTTTCTCTCTGGCGGCATGAAAGTGTTTTCGCGAAAAGCTCTAAGTGCTCGGTTTCTGGTTGTGAAACCCTAAGGTCTCCTTATATTGGTCATCCTGTCTTCGGAAAGTGGGCTTCGTGTTTTGACCTCGGGAAATATCGAATAAGTGCAAACGGGCTCGGGATGGGCCGGAATGGTCTGGCCGCGCGAGAGACCAGGCGTGGCGCGGTCACTGGTCTTCTGAAGTCCATGGCGTGGCCGGCCTTCTTCTGAGGATGTGTCTGACGGGCCTTCTTGCTTCCTTCGTAACTTGGGATCCAACCGCGGGATTGGACTCAAACCACCATGAGGTGAAAGGCAGCTGAGGAAGCTACATTGACTCCAAATATGAGCTTGATCTTGTGGTGGGAAGGTCGTCGTCTGATGCTGAACTTACGGCTCCGAGCACTTGTCCTAGAAGCTCCTATTTTGCTCCAAAATACATGCTTTTTGTCCAATTTCCCTGAAATGACTCTTAGGACTAGAAAACGTGGAAATCACTTTAAAACCGTTGAAAACCCGGTTAAAACAGTTTTAAAGGATCTTGAAATAATAGGTTTTAGGAGTAAAATATGAGTGTTATCACAGCTTGAGGGTGTACCTTAGCAAGGGATTTCGCACCTTCTTGATCTTGGCGGCATTGGACTTGTAGTCTCCATCGCTAATCAAATCCCAAAGATCACTTGCAGATTTGAACCGTGGGAACTCCACAAGCTTAGCTGCAGCATTGAGACAGTAAGCTTGGCATAGCTCAGGGATGGAGAGGTGGTAGGCATGTTTCCTGATCTTGAACGTGACATGAGCCAAGGTGGAGAGGAAGTCAAGCGTGGCGTCGGGGTAAGTTGGGCAATCCATCCGTGATAGGCAAACAAGACCCATGCCTCTGAGCTGCTCATCAAACGCCTCCAACAATCCCACTCTTTGTAAGAAATCCCTACTTGCAAACTTTGTAGGTTCAAACCGCAACCTCTCTAGCCTCTTCTTTGTTTTCCTCTCTTCCTTACTCCACTTGACCAACTCTTCTACCACTTGTTGTGTCTCCTCTTGAGTTGCCAAATCTCTGCTTCTCTTCTTGGATGCCATGGTACCTGAAATTCAAATTCTCAAAGAGAAAGTGAGTATAGGTGGCGGTGAAGAGAGAAAAATAAGGTCTAAGTGGCAAAATCTTTAAACTCTAATGCATATAAGTCATAGATTTTTAAGGATTGTTTCGAATATATCAATAAATAGAAGAGGAAAATCTCTTGAGATAAGACCAAATCAAGAAAATTTCCCTAATACTTAGATATTTCTAAAAATTAATCATAATCCCTAGCAAATATCATTCAATCACTTCAAATAAAAAGTTAATTTTTGAAAATCCAAATATGCAATTCAAGAAATTCGAAAATACCTTTGAAATGGGATGATTATTAGATGCTCTCTGTCTTTCAAAACCGAAACTCACACTCTCTCTCTCTATTTCGAAAAAATAAGTTTGTATCTAAGTTCTAAGATCGAGTGAGACCAGTCGATCCACACCCCGTTTGTATTTCATATTAAACAAATGGGTAGGTCATCCTCTCGAAATCGACTGGTTCACTCGATTGTCAGCTCGATCTCGTCTAGATCGAGTGACCTCATTCGATTCGCTAGCCCGATCTAGTAATGATCGAGCCAGGACAGGTCGATCTGTCACTCGATCTGCTGCCTCTGTTCTACTTTCTTTGCCTTGTCAATCCCAAGAACATGATCTCTGGCCTCTATCTCCTTGTACCTACGCACTTAAACTAAAAAGCATAAAATTGAAACAGAAATAAATTAAAAATATGTACAATGATAGTCATGGGATTGCCTCCCAAGTGCGCTTGTTTTAAATATCTAAGCTTGACTCTACTTGGTTAGGCTAGTGGGGAATCTTGGAGAAGCAATGTGGTGCTCTCTTTGCTGCAATCACTCGCCATGTAGGGCTTGACTCTATGCCCATTCACTGTGAAACTCTCCCCACTCTTGCCAACCAAAGTCACAACCCCATACGGTAGTACTTCTCTTATCTCATAAGGTCCGGACCACCTATACTTGAGTTTCCCGGGAAACAACTTCAGCCTTGAGTTGTAAATCAGAACCATGCCTCCCCCCTTGAGTTCCCTATGCACCAGCTTCTTGTCATGAAAGGCTTTGGTCCTCTCCTTGTAGATCTTGGCACTTTCATAAGCGTCCATCCTCAATTCATCAAGCTCTTGAAGTTAAACTAGCCTTTTCTTGGGTGGTCTTGAGCGTGTAATTCAACTGCTTCACAGCCCAAAGAGCTTTGTGCTCTAACTCCACAGGAAGGTGACAAGATTTGCCATATATGAGGTTGAAAGGTGTGGTACCAATGAGAGTTTTGAAAGCCGTCCTATAAGCCCAAAGAGCTTCATCCAATTTGCTAGACCAATCTTTCCTTGTTACTCCTACGGTCCTCTCAAGTATGGTCTTGATTTGCCTATTCGAAACCTCTACTTGGCCACTGGTTTGAGGGTGATAAGGCGTGGCCACCTTGTGTTTAACTCCATGTTTCCTCAAAAGGCTCTCAAAAATTTTGTTGATGAAGTGGCTGCCTCCATCACTAATCACCACCTTAGGTACTCCAAACCTTGGAAAAATGATTGTCTTGAAAAGCTTGACTACCACCTTTGAATCATTTGTTGGTGAAGCTATGGCTTCCAACCACTTAGACACATAGTCTATTGCCACTAGTATGTACTTGTTGCCATATGAGAATGGAAATGGACTCATAAAATCAATTCCCCAAGCGTTAAAGACTTCCACTTCGAAGATAGGTACTTGCGGCATCTCATTCCTCTTGGTTGTGTTCCCAACCTTTTGGCAAGTCTCACATGACTTTATGAACTCATGTGCATCCTTGAAGAGTGTAGACCACCAAAAACCAGCTTGTAGAACCCTTGTAGCTGTCTTGAAAGTTGCAAAATGACCTTCATATGTCAAACCGTAACAAGCTAGGAGAATTTCCCTTCCTTCATCATTTGTCACACACCGGCGGTATAGGCTGTCCACACACCTCTTGTATAGGTATGGCTCGTCCCAGTAGTAGTGAGAGACTTCCCTCATAAATTTCTTCCTATAAAACGTTGTTGTTGATAATTTTTATAGATTGTAACATTTTATAATTGCTCCAATAAAACAAAAATTTAGAACTTATTTGAACTCTTATATGATGATGTCAACAAAAATAACCCCGTATATAGAAATATTTCAGAAAACTTTGTAAAATATCTTACTAAAGTATTATATAGAGTTCAAGTATCACTAGTTCTATTTTGAAACAAAATCAACAAATAAAAGTTGATCAACCTTTCGATACCAATGCCTTTGAAATACACAAGTTTTGGGTATACTAAAGTCCAATTAGGATTGAATCTTAACATGGCAAAATATAGTTTAGATCAAATTTTCGTAAAAAACATTATTATTAATATTATATGGATTTTTATATAATTAAAACTGTTATCTTTAATTA
This sequence comes from Alliaria petiolata, assembly GCA_020283515.1. Lineage (NCBI taxonomy): Eukaryota > Viridiplantae > Streptophyta > Magnoliopsida > Brassicales > Brassicaceae > Alliaria > Alliaria petiolata. Next base: position 358,802,992 of record JAHZTW010000001.1, read on the forward strand.
ATAAACTTTTCTAATCTAGTATTAATTTGATTTTTTTTGTTAATAGAAACTTATACATAATTTCCTTATCTTTTATTTATACTATTAATTAGTATAGTCATAGAATTTAGAAAAATTCCTAATAAGATAAAAAAGAAATTAATTAAATTTAACAAATATAATAAGGCAAAAAAAAAAATTAATTAACTTTAACCAATATAATTAATTATAGATGATGAAATGAACCAATAAATTAAGTCTTTTAATCTTATGTGGACACTCTTAGATGCATAAGTCAAATAAATTATCATATGTATTACATATTGGTTTAATATATATTTTGGATGAGTAATTTTTTAAAAAAATTAGAAAAACTTATTATTGTAAAATTGTTATATATTGTGTGATTAGTTATATCTTTTTGTTTTTAGGTCTGAAATTATATTTTGCTTTATAGTTAAATACTTTTATTTAGTCTTCGTTATAGTTATATTGTGTGTAAAACTTTATGATCATTGATCAAATTTAAAACATATTTTTGACTAATAAAATGAAAATTAATATAATGTATTCCTTTCATTTTGTTGTAACTATTTTTTTCAAAAAAATTTCGAATATAATTAACTAATGTAAATAAAAGACTATATTACTTTTTCTTAAGTGTTTGAAATTGTTTTTATTTTAAATTTTATTATGTTATTTTTTTAGATTGTAACATTATATATATAACTGCTGTATTTTAATTTACTATGAAAATAAATTAATAATTTAACTTATATATTTGCTAGTTGTTGTATAAATTAAGGATTTAATAATATATTTGCTATTTGCTAGTTGTAGAATTTTATAAATTAAGAATTTAACTTATATATATTTACTAGTTGCTGTATATGTCTCTTATAACTGTTGTAGTATCTTTGCTAGTTTTTTTTTTGATGAAAATAAATTTAGAATTTTTCCTAATCTATTAAATTGTATTGTCAATAGAAATTTATACGTAATTTCTTTATCCTTTATATATTTTTATTAATAGTATACCCTTAGAGACATAAGGCATCAACTCTAGTGTGTGGGGCTCAATGGGCATGCCATTGTTACTAACGATGGGTGCATTCCTCAAATGATCATGGTTTAGTCTTTAGTGTCTACGCCTTGTTACTTGAGTTGGAACAGATTAATAAGAGATATCGGTTTATTTGTTCAATGTACAGTACACAATTCTGAAACAAAGTCAAACTTTTGTTCCAGGGGTTAATTTGCATTAAGTTGATATGTTGAGGGTTTTAATTAACACCACGTTTTTTAGTTGGGTTCGTTTTGCAATTTTCGGGTTTGTTTGTTGAGCATTCACTATATATATATAATACATTTTCACCTAATCTTTATGGGGATTGTGCCGAGCATTATTTGTTCTCTCAATCTCTCTCGCTCTCGCTCTGTATTTGGCTCTTGCTTTTCTCACGGATTCTCTATTATTAGTATATTACTTGTCTCTTGTGCTTATTATTAATCTAGTGTCTTCTGTTTGGATTCTTTCATACTTTTTCATACATGGTAGTTTGGTGAATCTGTCACATCTCGAATCTATTTCAGTGTTTCTCCTTGATTGTCCAATCTTATTATTGGATATGACTGTTTACTTTTTTCCCCAGTGGATCTACTAATTTGAGCATTGTAACTTGCCACAATTATGCTGTTTGAAACCACACATCCTGCTTTAGAATCGTTCCTTATGTTGTTATACAGAGGCATAGACTTTAATCGTTGCTTATGACTTTAATCCTTATTAGTCCTTTTATTGCCTCTGAGATCTCTTCCTCATCTCATTTTATCTTGCATATGTGCGGTTGTGTCATGCAGTAGAGGAAGAATCTCAGTGGCAACAAAAGGTCTAACAAGTATTAGCCTTTTGACCACAAGTTTGAATTTTTTGTTCGTAGTCTTTCGTTACCTGTTTGTTGGATGTGATAATGGTCCACTGACCATGATCTGCTTCTTGAGATCAAACCTGGTCCATGGAGCTGGCACATTGTCGCATCTAACAACTAATAGGTTACTGCCGACCTTATAAGAACTCTATGGAAGGAAAACTGATGAATAGGTCAGGAGGAAGACCCAGCTATGCATAAACAGAACATGTGAAAATATTAAAGTTTTGTTAGCTATATGCCTACTTTATTCCAAAATAGTCGAAAATGATTAACGCCACCAATTATATATTTGTTATTGTGGTTTGCAACAGAAAATAAGAGGAGTGAGCAAGACATGTCCTTTTTTGCCTAGCTTTGGTTTTTGGTTCAATGGCATTAATAGATTTTCCTATGTACTTGGGTTTTTGTCTTAGTAGTGGTCGGAAACACTGAGCAGGCGGTTGACGTAATAACCAATGTACTTGGGTATTGCATCAAAAAAGTTGCTTTTAAAGGCGCACTCGCGTCTCGCGTACATGGGATACAAGACGAGTACGTAACTAGTAAATCCAGTCACAGTTTGTAACCAATGATATCTTACTTTATGACTTATCCTTACCTTCTTCTTCAGTTATCTTATACAAGCCCCCTGTTCCAATGAAGGCTTCCGAGCTAGAGGTTAAAAACAAAAAAAAGCAAGAAAGAGAGTTTTGTTTTTAGATTTTGTTTTGAAAACCCACTTATTGATGTATCAAAAAAATCAAATGTTTTCAGTCCATGGGGAAAAAGAAGTAAGATTTGGAAGCTCTTATTGCTAAAGAAGCACTGGGGAGGAAGACTTCCCAAGACAAGAAAGAATGAATATGAAGGAATCAATCAATCAAGAGTGGGTTTGTTTTTGAGTTTGATCCAACAAAAAAAAAAAAGCCTTGAATAAGTAAATTTTCTGAATTAGTAATTGTAAGATATGAAACTCGTGCTTTGTATTATTATGTGAACCAAATTTTTGATATACCCTATGTGATGATGTGTACACGGGGATTTATATATTTGATATATTTTAATTTTTTTTTTTACTAATATAGCATTTTATTTTAAATATAGTAGTAATATAATTTTGAATTTGTTAACTATTTAAATATATAAATATTGTTTGAATGAATTTGTACACTGCTTGCTTATAGTTTTAAATATTATTTTTATTTTTAATAATTTTCTCATACTAAAGTTATTTTTGTTGAATTTATTTGTCTTAAGTCATAAAAAGGTGAAAGATTTATTCATTTTTAATGAAATTGTATATAAAAAATAAATAACTTCAATTTATTCTCTTTTAAATTTTACATTTTACATTTTTATCATTAGTAGTTTGTGTTTAAGCCCGCTTAACATGATATTACAACATAGAAAGAAAAAATAGAAGTTATAGCTTTTAGGTTTTAAACAAAATAATTTCTCTTTTCGTATAAATTTCTATTTTTTAATTAGGCATGTGTTTAGAATCTATCTACCCATAAAGCTGGTGCTATTTGTAAATACAAATTAAACCATATAAAGTTTGTTTTTATGATTTAGAATTACTACAAAGCAATCTAAAGAACATATGTTTATACATATAAACACTTTTTGTTTTTTTGGCTAAAGTATAAACACTTTTTTGTTCTTATAAAAGACCTTCATTTTTAAAAATTACAAAGTAATGGACGGTCAAAGCAAGGTAAATCACTAAATACCTCGAACTAATATGGATTTAAACATCATACGCCAAATATGATAGAATTTAAAAATTGGGAAGATATATTTATGGGAGACAATGCAAATTCCCTAATACACTCTCTATATACATATATATATCTCTCCCTCTCTCCCTTTATATTCCTGTGTTTGCTAATGCATTTTCGAAATCCGAGTTTCTCTGAGCTTCAACGTTCAATGTTACACTTAACGTTCCACTTTAACTTATTGTAATTTCTCCCGCAGGTTAATATTATCCTGAGGGAATACTGGATAGCAGTACTTCAGGTTTATCTGCTTTCTTACATTTAGTGATTTACTTTTGAAGTTGTGTACCCATTTTCAGATTTGCCATTGCTGACTCTTTTTCAAGTTTTTCACCTGATGTTGCTCATGTATCTCAAACGTTAAAACAAGTTCTCATCTGCAGCAGAACAAGAGAAAAATAGTGAAAATCAAAATTCGTATCTCTAAACCTTGCATCTTAATTCATTTTGTAATTGTTAGATTAAAACTCTCAAAGAGAATTACGTTATTTTCCCTTGACTTGACCAAAGAGAAACCTCAGAAGAGTGAAACAGTGGAATATCTTTCCTGGCTTAAACGAGTTTGACAATTTGTAACAATTCGCGGATTGCCCGCGCTACACTGCAGATTTTGTTTTATTACTAATTCACAACAAAACTAATAAGCTTTTTTAAAATAAAAAATAAGCAGCAAGAGGACAATTGAACAAAATACTTATAGAAATACAAAAATCAAGTTTTATTTTAGCTACTATGAAAATGCCAATTTACAATTAATCAACAAACATAAGTTGAACTACATCATGTATAGAAGATTATTCTCAGTAACTCACAGCTGCCCCCGAAGAAAAAAGCTCTGTTGATATATGTTGTCATTCTCATCACCCTCTCTCGTCTCGAGCCGCAGATTATTATCACAAACTCCAATGGAGATTTTCAGGTGTCTAATTAAGTGTTCTTAATAATAAAACTGAATATAATTAAAAAATAGTTTATGGTGTCTTATATTTTAGACTAGTGTCTAAATTAAGACTTTTTTTAGTTAAAAACGCACACATGACAAGTTGGGAGTGAACGATGGAAAATTAATAAAAATATAAAAAATTATATTTTTTACTTAAATTTATTAATATTAATAAAAATACAAAATATTTTACTTAAATTTATTAAAAAAAACAAAATTTGTTTTTAAACACCCATCAAAAATGTCTCTATTGTATGCTTTAAAAACAACAAAGTACTACAAAATATTTTATATACATAAAATACACAAAATATTAATAATTAATCAGTTAAGACTCACGCTAATGGTGTCTCTATTGGGATTGCTCTTATGATTCTCTTATATGATAAAACTTCCACAAAACTACAACTTGCCTCGTTTTGAAGGTTGTTATGGTGTCCCAGAACAATACATCTCTCATAATCACTTCCTTTATAAATTCCGTTCTTTTTTTTTCTCTTGCAACAATTTATTAATTTTAGAAGAAAAAAATAACCAATGGGCAAATGAGCTCTTACTCATTTTTTTAGTAAGCATTGATGTTCATGACTTTATGCATGCCTTTGTTTGAGAATGTCAAATTGAAATTGCGGTGAACCCGTAGGAAAAAATACCAATAAAATATGGATGCTAAAATAGTTATTGCTATACCTTGCCGGAATTTTGGTCAGAGGCCTTGAAGCTGAAATTTGACTTCAGCCCAGGTGCAGCCTCATCAACCGTAGCAGTGATCAAAACCTAAAACAAATAAACACACATAGTTGTTAATTGTTAGGTGAGACTTGACAATCAAACAACAAAACAATAGTGCTGATACAAGCTAAACGATGAAGACGTTGGGTAAAAATACACTTTATAGTAGAATATGTTTAAACTCTCAAATCAGTAGTAATATTCTTTTGATTCGATGGAGAAGCTACATCTCCAAACAATATGTCACCTTTCTTTGTTCCAGATGAAGTGGTGGCCTAAGATTGTAACATGGAGGCAAGCAAGAGGCAGCTTATCAGTAAGAATAAACACAATGTTTACTGCATCTCGTGAACTAGAAGACTATCCAAAAATTCGTTAAGGTAGATCACAAAGCTTAAATAACTCAAATCTCAGAAGTAAACTTATCAATAAAACACAAGTAGAAATACAATCGAGTAGGCCTCATTCCATTCACCCTAATTATCTGTAAGAATCCAGAGTTGATACTTTAAAATGGAATTGATTAACAGGAAGAAGAAAAAAAGTCGAATTGAAACTTACAACACCGGCTGGAGAGTAAGTGGTGATACTGACTTTCTGGTCGCTATTGTGGTCTTTGTACAGAAGATGTGCAAATCCACAGTACCAACATTCAGACCTTAAACAACTCATCTAACAAACATTCTCAAAGGAGAATCCAATGGTGATAAATTGATATTTGCAGATCCCAGGTGAATAAATCGGGGACACAAATAGATTGAGAACTGTTAAAAACTACAGGGATATAGAAACCCAATGAATTACCCATAAAATGACCAATTATGTGAGCTCTCTCCCATCCTAAATAATCCAACAACTTAATTGAATCCTTTGCCATTATTGTTGTTCTGGCGCCAAACCCATAAGCCCATAAGCAAAATTGAGTGAGCCTAATTAAAAACCAATTTTAACAATTGTTGAATCAAATTATATAAAAAAAAAAAACCAATTAAGAGCAGCCACAAAGCACATAATTAGGTTCTTCACTGTTATGACTCACGTGTACTCAGATTTGTGGGTAGGCACGGAGCTTCGACTCATACCACGATTGTCGAAAGTGCAGGCCTCGATGCCTTCGCCGATTCTTGAATCATCGGAAATGATTTTTGTCGTCGTTGGGTTTATCCGTCCCCGTAAGTCCCTTGATTTGAGGTCCCCACGATTCATGAGTTCCGGCTAAACCTGAACAAGAGGGCACATAATTGAGCATTTAATCGAAAACCCAATTGAAAATGAAGTTCGGAAAATCAATAGAGGAAGCAAGAAATATCGATCACAAACATCTCTGGAGATAATCAATTTGTATCTCATTCCAATTGAATACACAAAATCTACAAATGCATCCGACCCAATCGAGAGTAAAACTTAAACGCAAACTTAATTTGCAACTATCAGATCGTATTGGCACACAGAGATTCAACGCAATAAAAGAGAAGGTGAGAGGGTTAGAATGAGAGGGTTTTTACCTCTTGATTTCTGCCGATGTCGATGATGTATAGACCATATACCTTTCACCATTTTTTCTTCTCTAGAAAAGAAAAGACAACAGTGTTGTTCGTTTGGCAGACGCAGGCGGCAGCGGCATCAGAGCAGCGGTAGCGTCAGAGCAGCGGTGGCGGCAGCGGTAACATTGTTGCTGCTTGGTGTTCGTTTCGTAGATACTACCGCTGCCGCTGCCGCTGCCGCAGAAAATTTATTTTTATTGGTTTCTCAGATGCTGTTGCAGTGGCATATGCATATGTTGTTCGTTTTGCAGATTATGCGCTAATTTTTCATATGATTCATATTTTATTTTTGTAAATTTGTATAATTAAATTTTTAATCAATAAAATATGATTTAAATATATTTACATCCATAAAAAATATAATATTTAGTTAGTAATAATTTTTAAGTTAAATATATAATTATAACAACATATTTTGTGATAAATCATATGTCTTGATTTTGATTTGTTCTTTCCACTTGCGTCTTCTTGTGGTTTGGAATTTAACAAGATGTTTGATTACTGTATATAACTTTGTCGATCTACTGGATTGAAATAGCTTGATTTGGTTATTATATAAACTATGGTATAAAAGATTAGAAAATGGATACATCAAATATGTATCTGCATTACATTTTATACAGAGTTTTTTCTACAAACAGCACTCATGGTGGTACAAAACAAGAAGCAAGCAAAAGTCCACTAAAAAAAACACTCAACAACAATGGGACAAACACATATAGAAGAGAAGTCTTGTCTACTTAATTATTTGATTTCACATAAGAAGAGAAGACAAAAAAAACGCTTTTGTTTCCTTCATCCAGAACATACCAAACAGCAGATTTACTCATCCACGATTACGCGCGAGGTGCGCTCTTCTTGAATAACGCATAAGCATCACTGTAAATGGCAATTGCATTGGATAATACCGCAAGAACGATCATGAAAATAGCTAAGGTCGTGTCCCTGCCGATCCTTGCAACAACATAACAAAATCCAAATAAACTACCAAATCTGCTTAAACTAGGAGAGCTAAATAAAGATTTTGAATATTTAATATTAGGATATACATTATGTTAATAGGATAAATATGAGGTTTAGTTGTATTTATCTTTTGTACATCAATGTAGTGAACTGTACTTTGCCCAAAGCCTTCGTCAAGACGTCCGCTAACTGCTCCGTTGTCCTGACGTGAAATGTAGTTATCAAACCATCTTTAATAGCATCACATACTCGATGACAATTAACCTCAATATGCTGACGAAGCGTCTCAGCAGGCGGATACGGTAGAGGTCGTGGACAGGTGAATGTTGCTCACGCAACAAGTCCGAATGCAACTGCGGTTCCGGAGCTTTCACCAGAACAATGGAGGGCGATCTCTCAACTCATCAAAGAGAAATCTGGTGGGAATTTCGATAAACTAGCTGGTAAAAAACATGTAAATTTGATTCTTGACACGGGGGCGTCACACCACATGACTGGCAACATGTCTCTACTTGTTGATATTAAGGAGACATCCCCGTGTACAATCAGTTTTGCTGATGGAAGTACGACATTGTCCACTAAGATGGGCGTGTTTCCTGTATCTGATCGTATTAAGTTATACGACGTGTTATTCGTGTACCGGATCTTAATTGTTCATTGGTCTCGGTGTCAAAACTTTTAAAACACTCCAATTGTTTTGCGTTCTTCATTGATACTCTACGTGTTTTGCAGGACCGTTTTTCGAGGATGTGATTGGAGCCGGTGAAGAACGTGATGGGGTATACTACTTTATGGATGTAATTGCTGCTCGTGTCAACATGACAGATGTGAAGGTTGATCAAGTTATGTGGCATAGACGGTTGGGTCATCCGGCGGCTTTGGTGTTATCCTCTTTACCTGTGTTTTCTGGTGTTAGTTTTTCTGCTAGTCCAAGTCCTTGCGACACTTGTTTTCGGGCTAAGCAAACAAGAGAAATATTTCCTGAAAGTTTTAATAAAAGTGGCAATTGTTTTGGTTTAATTCACGTTGACGTATGGGTTCCGTATCGAGTTCCAGCTTCTTGTGGAGCTGTGTATTTTTTTACTATTATGGATGATTTTTCGCGAGCTGTTTGGACGTATCTGTTACTCGAAAAATCAGAGGTACGGACCGTGTTGCAAAATTTTTGTGCTTATTCGGAGAAGCAATTCAACAAAACGGTTAAAGTGGTGAGAAGCGACAATGGAACAGAATATATGTGCTTGTCCTCTTTCTTTCGAAGTAAAGGGATTGTCCATCAAACCACATGTGTATGGACGCCTTAACAAAATGGTAGAGTAGAGAGAAAACACAGGCATATTCTTAACGTAGCTCGTTCTTTATTATTTCAAGCAAGTATGCCGATCAGGTTTTGGGGAGAAGCAATTTTAACTGCGGCACCTGTTATTAACATGACTCCCACGAAATTGCTCAAAAGAAAGTCACCACATGAGTTCTTGATGGGTCGGCAACCAGTATATGATACATTACGGGTCTTTGGATCGTTATGTTATACTCATAAACAATTACGAGACAAAGACAAGTTTGCCGCGCGAAGTAGGCGATGTGTCTTTGTGGGCTATCCGTTTGAGAAGAAGGGATGGCGTGTTTTTGATTTAGATTCAGAGGAGTTCCTTGTTTCTAGAGACGTGGTGTTTAAGGAAGATGAGTTTCCTTTTGAGACAGTGACATAGACTCCTCCTTCTCCTATTGTTCCGATGGATACCACTGATGAAGATTGGTTGATGAATACTGCAGTGGGTTTGGCGGACAGGGGGAGTCCTTCTGAACCGCAACAAGAGACTGTTTCGCCGGTTTCTCCAGTATGTGTAGAGGGAGAATCTTCGGAAGAAATTAATGTCGGCAACAATACAATGTCACCAGCTGAATTGGATGATGCGATTCTTGAGGTTGGTCCAATGCCATTGTATCCAACGTGTGTGAATCATAGCAAGCTATCAGCTACAGTTACACTGTTTCGGATAAAGACTCAGAATGGCTGGTCAGACAAGAGCTTCGATGATTTACTGAAAACTTTGCCAAACATGTTACCTGAAGACAATGTGCTGCACACATCAAATTATGACGTCAAGAAGTTTCTGAAATCTTTTGATATGGGATATCAAAAGATTCATGCTTGTGTGAACGACTGCTGCTTATTCAGAAAGAAGCTGAAGAAGGTTGACACTTGCCCATAATGCAAGTCTTCAAGATGGAAGACCAACATGCACACTGGTGAAGTCAAGAAAGGTGTTCCACATAAGGTTTTGAGATACTTTCCAATAATCCCTCGTCTGAAAAGGATGTTCAGATCGGAGAAAGTGGCCGCGGATTTGAGATGGCATTTCAGTAACAAGAGCATTGACGGGAAACTGCGCCATCCAGTAGACTCTGTGACATGAAAGTCAATGAATGACAAGTATCCTTCTTTTGCAGCGGAGCAGAGGAACTTACGACTTGGGCTTTCTACTGATGGGTTTAACCCCTTCAACATGAAGAGTGGCCGATACAGTTGTTGGCCTGTGTTGCTGGTTAATTATAACATGGCTCCTGACTTATGTATGAAGGAGAAAACATCATGCTCAGTTTGCTGATTCCTGGACCGCAACAACCTGGTAATAGCATAGATGTCTACTTAGAACCTCTTATAGAAGATTTAAATCATTTGTGCTCTAAAGGCGAGTTAACTTACGATGCATTTAGTAAAACAACATTTACGTTGAGTGCAATGCTACTTTGGACCATAAGTGATTTCCCAGCATATGGAAATCTTGCAGATTGTAAAGTAAATGGTAAGATGGGTTGTCATATATGTGGGAAACACACAGATAGTTTGTGGCTGAGTCATAGTAGGAAGCATGTATATATGTGTCACCGGAAAAGTTTGTCCCCGTTGCATAGTTTCAGAGGAAAGAAGAGTTGGTTTGATGGTAAAGCAGAACATGGAATAAAGGGAAGGATACTCACGGGTATGAATGTTTCCTCACTACTGAGAAACTACAAGAATGATTTTGGTAATAGGAAAGAGACTGGTAAAAAGAGATCTAGAGCTACTCCTGATGACATACCATCTGATAATGAAGACGAAGATAGTGCATCTGATGATGAAGAAGAAGACTTAGCAGAAAAAGCAAAGAGGAGTTATCTAGATGGAAGAAAAGATCAATATTCTTCACATTGCCTTATTGGGAGGTATGTTTATACTGTAAAATACTTATAGCTTTTACTTTATGATCAGTTGTATATACTTTGTTCTGATTGCTCTCTTATATGTTTTGAATTGACAAGGAGCTCCCTGTAAGACAAAACATAGACGTGATGCATATGCAGAAAAATGTGGTTGCAAGCTTGATTGCCACGTTGTTACATTGTGGCAAATCAAAAGATGGTCTAAAAGCTAGGAAGGACCTCGAAACTCTTGGTATCAGGAAGGATTTGCATCCAAAAGCTCACGGTAAAAGGACATTACTTCCCGCAGCTCCTTGGTCTTTGTCAAAGCCAGAGAAGAAAACATTATGTAAGTGGCTCTTTGACTTTAAAGGTCCGGATGGCTATTGTTCTAACATATCCACTTGTGTATCATTAGACGAGTGTAAAGTGATGGGACTAAAATCTCATGATTACCACGTCCTGATGCAACAACTGCTACCAGTTGCGATTAGAGGTTTACTACCTAAGGGTCCTAGGATAGCCATTTTCCGCCTATTGATAATAGGATTTTTCCACTTCAATTAATCTCTACTACTCATGTCATTGTAGTATTTGAGATGTCAATCCATATGGGGTTAAGATTAACAACACTAGAAATACATGAAACTATTTAATCTAAGCCAAATTCGATATTCAAGTGACAAAGGGCTATTAAAACCAAGCTACAACCTAAAAGAGACACTATAAGACTAATTAGATGATCTAAAACCTTAATTATCACTAATCAAGCACTAATCAAGCGATTAACTACTAATCAAGATTAACAAATTACTAAAAACGAAACCTAGGGATGGAATCATTGATTTGGGCATCTAAATGGCCAACCTTGCAATCATTTAAGCAACTCAAACAAGCTTTCTCTATGCCTAGAACACTAATTAAGACTAATCCATGATGTGTGGTACTAATCCCTTTCCTAATCACCTTAATGAACTAATGATGTGTTAGCATTAAAATTATTAGCAAGCATTAAACATGAGTCTAAATGGCATGATAAACACCCTAGGCAACTAATGTCTTAGGCTAGGAATGTAAATCTCTTAAAAAGTGGTTCAAGCATTTCATCAAACACTTGGTGGGTGTGTGAAATGCTTATGATCCAAAATAGCAAAAGATTAGCTATTTGGCATTAAGAACTCCTTAATAAGAAGAGAGATGAAAGAATCTAACCTAGATTGCAAGATTGAACCATTAGAAAACCCTAAATCTAACCCATCCCCAAGTTCCTAAGAAACTACTCACTAATCATGGTGAAACCCACAAATCCTATGAAAGAAATACTAGTAAGCATGATTAAAGAAGAGATAGATGAAATATTAGAAGGAACAAGAATCAAATAGCATTAAACTTAAAATAAATCTCTCAAATCTCCTCAAAACCCCAAAGGGCCGTTTTTCTGTGTAAGCCCAAGAGAAGATACATAAAAATTAGGTTTTTAAGTATTTATAGGGAAGGAGGTCAAACCGGGTCAACCCGGAACAAACCGGATTTTGACCCGGAGGAGCAGTCTTGCGGAAATCGACATATCTCCCTAAACGCAGCTCCTAATGACATGAAACCACCTCCACATGAAAGCAGATTCAATTATCTACAACCTTCATGAAGGGCTCTGAGGCTGAATCGGAATGGAAAGCCTTCATCTGACCCGATCTTCCAGTCACTTCAGGCAGTCTTGCGCCGCATCGGTTTGGCAATCCGAGGTGCTCCAAACCGAGGCAATTTCTGGTGGCTTCATCTCGGTTTGGCAATCCGAGGTGGCCAAACCGATGCATTCTCTGGTCGTCTTGCATCTGTTTGTTGTCCGATGTACCTCAAACCGATGTGATCTCTGGTTGCTCTGATTCGGACAGTCTTGCAAGAATCGCCGTATCTCGTGAACCGCTGGTCGTAATGACTTGATTCCAACGGCATTAGAAAGCTCATTGAATCCTCTACAACTTTGAAGAAGGCTTCGGAGTCTGAATCTAAGTGGAAGGCCTTCGTCTGGACACATACATTTCACACCTCCAAATGCTCAACATGCTTCTAAAAGACTTCTGCTTCTCATTTAGCTGCTTCTCTTCCTCCTCTTGATTATCCATGAAACTCCATATGGTCCTCCAAGCCTCCAAAACACCTAATAAAGACTCAATATGTACAAATATGCAACAACCTAAGCTAAAACTCACTAAACTCTAATATGGATGCAAATGGGACTAAAAGTGGCTAAATGAATGCAAAAGTACATGCAAAACTATGTAAAATGAATGCTAAAATATGCTAAATTATGAGTCTATCAACTAAATTGAAACAAGAGTTTTTACTCTTGCAAGCAATTCCTCAATTGCTCATATCATTGCAATATATTGAGGTATCAATCCATCTTGGGAGATGATTCACTAAGAATACAAAGTCTAGTTTAAGCTAAGCTAAATTGACAATTCAAGTGACAAATGATAATTAAAAGCAAGGCACAAACTAAAGGAAACACTACTAGAGCAATAATATCGAATTAAGCCTTAATTACTACTAATCAAGTACTAATGATGCAATTAACTACTAATTAAGATTGACAAAATACTAAAAACGAAACTTAGGGATGGAATCATTGATTTGGGCATCTAAATGGCCAACCTTGCAATCATTTAAGCAACTCAAACAAGCTTTCTCTATGCCTAGAACACTAATTAAGACTAATCCATGATGTGTGGTACTAATCCCTTTCCTAATCACCTTAATGAACTAATGATGTGTTAGCATTAAAATTATTAGCAAGCATTAAACATGAGTCTAAATGGCATGATAAACACCCTAGGCAACTAATGTCTTAGGCTAGGAATGTAAATCTCTTAAAAAGTGGTTCAAGCATTTCATCAAACACTTGGTGGGTGTGTGAAATGCTTATGATCCAAAATAGCAAAAGATTAGCTATTTGGCATTAAGAACTCCTTAATAAGAAGAGAGATGAAAGAATCTAACCTAGATTGCAAGATTGAACCATTAGAAAACCCTAAATCTAACCCATCCCCAAGTTCCTAAGAAACTACTCACTAATCATGGTGAAACCCACAAATCCTATGAAAGAAATACTAGTAAGCATGATTAAAGAAGAGATAGATGAAATATTAGAAGGAACAAGAATCAAATAGCATTAAACTTAAAATAAATCTCTCAAATCTCCTCAAAACCCCAAAGGGCCGTTTTTCTGTGTAAGCCCAAGAGAAGATACATAAAAATTAGGTTTTTAAGTATTTATAGGGAAGGAGGTCAAACCGGGTCAACCCGGAACAAACCGGATTTTGACCCGGAGGAGCAGTCTTGCGGAAATCGACATATCTCCCTAAACGCAGCTCCTAATGACATGAAACCACCTCCACATGAAAGCAGATTCAATTATCTACAACCTTCATGAAGGGCTCTGAGGCTGAATCGGAATGGAAAGCCTTCATCTGACCCGATCTTCCAGTCACTTCAGGCAGTCTTGCGCCGCATCGGTTTGGCAATCCGAGGTGCTCCAAACCGAGGCAATTTCTGGTGGCTTCATCTCGGTTTGGCAATCCGAGGTGGCCAAACCGATGCATTCTCTGGTCGTCTTGCATCTGTTTGTTGTCCGATGTACCTCAAACCGATGTGATCTCTGGTTGCTCTGATTCGGACAGTCTTGCAAGAATCGCCGTATCTCGTGAACCGCTGGTCGTAATGACTTGATTCCAACGGCATTAGAAAGCTCATTGAATCCTCTACAACTTTGAAGAAGGCTTCGGAGTCTGAATCTAAGTGGAAGGCCTTCGTCTGGACACATACATTTCACACCTCCAAATGCTCAACATGCTTCTAAAAGACTTCTGCTTCTCATTTAGCTGCTTCTCTTCCTCCTCTTGATTATCCATGAAACTCCATATGGTCCTCCAAGCCTCCAAAACACCTAATAAAGACTCAATATGTACAAATATGCAACAACCTAAGCTAAAACTCACTAAACTCTAATATGGATGCAAATGGGACTAAAAGTGGCTAAATGAATGCAAAAGTACATGCAAAACTATGTAAAATGAATGCTAAAATATGCTAAATTATGAGTCTATCAACTAAATTGAAACAAGAGTTTTTACTCTTGCAAGCAATTCCTCAATTGCTCATATCATTGCAATATATTGAGGTATCAATCCATCTTGGGAGATGATTCACTAAGAATACAAAGTCTAGTTTAAGCTAAGCTAAATTGACAATTCAAGTGACAAATGATAATTAAAAGCAAGGCACAAACTAAAGGAAACACTACTAGAGCAATAATATCGAATTAAGCCTTAATTACTACTAATCAAGTACTAATGATGCAATTAACTACTAATTAAGATTGACAAAATACTAAAAACGAAACTTAGGGATGGAATCATTGATTTGGGCATCTAAATGGCCAACCTTGCAATCATTTAAGCAACTCAAACAAGCTTTCTCTATGCCTAGAACACTAATTAAGACTAATCCATGATGTGTGGTACTAATCCCTTTCCTAATCACCTTAATGAACTAATGATGTGTTAGCATTAAAATTATTAGCAAGCATTAAACATGAGTCTAAATGGCATGATAAACACCCTAGGCAACTAATGTCTTAGGCTAGGAATGTAAATCTCTTAAAAAGTGGTTCAAGCATTTCATCAAACACTTGGTGGGTGTGTGAAATGCTTATGATCCAAAATAGCAAAAGATTAGCTATTTGGCATTAAGAACTCCTTAATAAGAAGAGAGATGAAAGAATCTAACCTAGATTGCAAGATTGAACCATTAGAAAACCCTAAATCTAACCCATCCCCAAGTTTCTAAGAGACTACTCACTAAACATGGATAAACCAACAAATCTCATGAATGAAATGTTAGTAAACATGATTAAATGATTAGAGAAAGAAAGATTAGAAGAAAGAAGAATCAAATTGCATTAAACATAAAAGAAATCTCAAAAATCTCCTCAAAACCCCAAAGGGGCGTTTTTCTGTTTAAGCCCAAGAGAAGATACATAAAAATTAGGTTTTTAAGTATTTATAGGGAAGGAGGTCAAACCGGGTCAACCCGGAACAAACCGGGTTTTGACCCGGGGTAGCAGTCTTGCGGAAATCGCCATATCTCCCTAACCACAGCTCATAATGACATGAAACCACTTCCAGATGAAAGGTGATTCAATTACCTACAACTTTCATGAAGAGCTCGAAGGCTGAATCGAAACGGAAAGTCTTCGTTTGATCCGATTTGTAGCCAAAAAGAAATCGTCTGGGTTCAGTTCGACGAGTTGGTCGAACAAAGTCGTCGAACTGAACCCCTGGTGCAGTGGTTCGACCATCTGGTCGAACAAAGTCGTCGAACAGAACCCCTGGTTGTTTGGTTCGACCATCTGGTCGAACAAAGTCGTCGAACCCAACCAAAATCGATGTAACTTTCTAACCACGGGTCCGAATGACTTGATTCCAACGGCACTAGAAAGAACTCTGGATCCTCTACAACTCTTAAGAAGGCTTCGGAGTCTGAATCTCAGTGCAAGGCCTTCGTCCGGACCCATACATTTCGCACCTCCAAATGCTAGATATGCTTCTAAAGAGACTTCTGCTTCTCATTTGGCTGCTTCTCTTGCTCCTCTTGGCTATCCATGAAACTCCATATGGTCCTCCAAGCCTCCAAAACACCTAATAAGGACTCAATATGTACAAATATGCAACAACCTAAGCTAACACTCACTAAACTCTAATATGTATGCAAATGGGACTAAAAGTGGCTAAATGAATGCAAAAGTACATGCAAAACTATCTAATATGGATGCTAAAATATGTTAAATTATGAGTCTATCAACTCCCCCAAACTTGCCTTTTTGCTTGTCCTCAAGCAAACAAAGACAAATCCGAGAGAGAGGTTTAAAAATGGGGGTTAAATTCCAAAAGTGTTTTTCAAATAAATCAAATCAATGGTCCTTGTTCTCAGTCCTAGGATGCAGTATCCAAACACTACTCCAAAGAACTTAGCCATACTCATCACATGTTGAATTTCAAATCAAGACTTGTCTATTCCAAACAATCCAAGAATCCTAACCTTTAACATTCATTAAAGCTCAAACCGTGAATCACACTTATGCATTTAAAACCGAATACATTTGGTTAGGGACAAGGTTATGAGATAAAAATGATCTCATTCATGTGGGTACTCCAAGCTATGGTTTATCTCAAAAAGGATTGAACTTATGCATAATGCTAAAGGTAAAAGGCAATGTATGCATACATGACTAGACTCTCATCTACCCATATAGACTAACAATGACCCTAATTCCCCTCTCATTCATTTTTTTGCTCACTCACCCTCTAGAGATACCCATAATCAAGCAAGAAAACGCTAAGTACAAACCCACAAGAACTTCATCAATCACATTCACTTTATGGAAACTTCTTCAATCTTACTTATAGCTAGTGGTATGGTCATTCAAATATTAGCTCTTTTCTTTTACTTTGACAGCTCTCTTTTCATATATTTTTTTCTTTCTCTTATGCACTTGGCCATTTTGGCTCTTTTCTTAGATATACATTTTTTTCTAGAGAGCTATCTCCTTTTCTTTTCAACTTGAGCTTTTAATCAAGACAATTCAAGACCAACCACTTAAAACTATGTATCCCTTTCTATTCAAACTCCAAACACCAACTTCTTCTCAAACCAGAAACAAGGTAAGCATATTCTACAATACCTGTGAATTCCCACCCCAAATCCAGCTTAAAACTAGCTTCAATATGCAAAGCTAGCATCAATATGAGAGCCTAGATATGTCGTCCTAAACCTAACACTTTATGCCAAGTTCAATCAAAAATAAGGCCTCACAATTTGCAATCACACAAGCATCAAAGGACTACTAACTAGGGCCTTGAACCAATTCATGAGCTTAAAACACTTTACAAGGAAAATTGCCCCCTATGCACGTGAATGATGCAACCTACATGATAAAAAATCTAGACTCAATCCTACAAAATTTACAAATGCAAATGCAAGCTACATGAATTTTTTTTCGAAATTTTCAAAAAATTTCTGATTTTTATATGCAAATGTATATGCATGAAGACTCAAATATGCTTAAAGGGAAAATAAGAACACAAAACACAAGATTAAATCTCTCAACCTCTCCCCCAAACTTAAATTACACAGTCTCTTGTGTAATAGAAGTTCAAGAGAGACCAAAGCAACAAAAACAAAATGGTATATACAATGAAATAGAAAGAGGACCATACCTTGGCCCTAGCCTTTGTCCTTAGGAAGTTGGAGAGGGTGAGTAGTGGGACTCCTTGTTGAGGTGGTGATGGTGAGATGAGTTGCAAGGGATGGATCCAAGCTTTTGCCAAGTGTGAGATTAAGCTTGAGAACCTTGGAGAGCAGCTCTTCAAGCCTTTCCTTGTCATTCTCCTTCATTGTGGAATGACAAATGGCTTTGACACTTGCAAAGGGTTTAGGAATACCCTTGCACTTCACATTGTACTCAATGGCTCCATCTATGAGTCTAAAAGGGTGTAGACTCATAATGTGAGAGGATGGAGCAAGAGTGGGATGGTTGTATTGGTTTGGCTTCTTCTTGTCCTCATTTCCTTTGCCCATCTTTTTCCCCTTGCTATTCTCATTCTCATCTTCAAATGTGGTAGAGAAAAGAGTTTTCAAGCAAGCTCCATCCAATGCTAAAGCTTCTTCAACATTACCATAACCCAAAGCATTCTCTTCATGAGATTCTTTCTCCTTCTTACATGCTTTTGGGGGTGAAGCTAAATCCTTTGTCTCACAATTACTCACATCCTCCTTAGTCTCCAATGAGGGAAAGAAGAAAGAGCTTAGGCATTTTTCATTGAGAGCATATGCATCCCCTTTATTCTTCTAAACCCCAATGGCAACGGCGCCAAATTGATAATAGGATTTTTCCACTTCAATTAATCTCTACTACTCATGTCATTGTAGTATTTGAGATATCAATCCATATGGGGTTAAGATTAACAACACTAGGAATACATTAAACTATTTAATCTAAGCCAAATTCGATATTCAAGTGACAAAGGGCTATTAAAACCAAGCTACAACCTAAAAGAGACACTATAAGACTAATTAGATGATCTAAAACCTTAATTATCACTAATCAAGCACTAATCAAGCGATTAACTACTAATCAAGATTGACAATTAACTAAAAACAAAACCTAGGAATGGAATCATTGATTTTGAAAACTAAATGGACAATCTTACAATCATTTAAGCAACTAATCAAGCCATCTCTATGCCTAGAACACTTAATAAAGACTAATACATGATGTGTGTCAATAGTGCCTTCACTAATCACCTTAATGAACTAATGATGTTTTAGCATTAAAATAATTAGCAAGCATTAAACACAAGTCTAAATGGCATGATAAACACCCTAGGCAACTAATGTCTTAGGGTAGGAATGTAAATCTCTTATTAAGTTGGTTCAAGCATTTCATCAAACACTTGGTGGGTGTGTGAAATGCTTATGATCCAAAATAGCAAAAGATTAGCTATTTGGCATTAAGAACATCTTAATAAGAAGAGAGATGAAAGAATCTAACCTAGATTGCAAGATTAAACCATTAGAAAACCCTAAATCTAACCCATCCCCAAGTTCCTAAGAAACTACTCACTAATCATGATTAAGCCCATCAAATCAAAGATAAGTGATAAGCTAAACATGATTAGAGAAATGAAAATAAGAAATCTAAGAAAGATATTGCATTAAACTTAAAGATCCAAGACAAATACAAGGTTTTCTCCCAAAGAGGATAAAATTTTAAGCTATGACAATAGAGAATAAAAGTTGACATAAAAATTAGGTCTTATGAGTATTTATAGAGAAGGAGGTCAAATCGGGTCAACCCGGAACAAACCGGGTTTTGACCCGGGGTAGCAGTCTTGCGGAAATCGCCATATCTCCCTAACCAAAACTCATAATGACATCAAACCACTTTCAAATGAAAGGTGATTCAATTACCTACAACTTTCATGAAGAGCTCGAAGGCTGAATCGGAACGGAAAGTCTTCGTTTGATCCGATTTGTACCCAAAAAGAAATCGTCTGGGTTCAGTTCGACCAGTTGGTCGAACAAAGTGGTCGAACTGAACCCCTGGTGCAGTGGTTCGAGCAGCTGGTCGAACAAAGTCGTCGAACAGAACCCCTGGTTGTTTGGTTCGAGCAGCTGGTCGAACAAACACGTCGAACCCAACCAAAATCGATGTAACTTTCTAACCATGGGTCTGAATGACTTGATTCCAACGGCACTAGAAAGAAATCTGGATCCTCTACAACTCTTAAGAAGTCTTCGGAGTCTGAATCTAAGTGAAAGGCCTTCGTCCGGACCCATACATTTCGCACCTCCAAATGCTCGATATGCTTCTAAAGAGACTTCTGCTTCTCATTTGACTGCTTCTCTTGCTCCTCTTGGCTATTTATGAAACTCCATATGGTCCTCCAAGCCTCCAAAACACCTAATAAGGACTCAATATGTACAAATATGCAACAACCTAAGCTAACACTCACTAAACTCTAATATGTATGCAAATGGGACTAAAAGTGGCTAAATGAATGCAAAAGTACATGCAAAACTATCTAATATGGATGCTAAAATATGCTAAATTATGAGTCTATCACCTATGCGCATTCTTCAACCTTCTGTGCCAAAGAGTGACTGATATGGAACAATTCCAAATAATGGAAACATAAATTTTGGAGACTCTTTCCATGCTTGAAAGATTTTGACCACCTAGTTTATTTGACATCATGGTGCATTTGTGTGTGCATCTAGGAAGAGAAGCCCGACTAGGTGGTCATGTCCATTTCCGATGGATGTATCCATTTGAGAGGTACTGGTACTGTCTTTTTTTATTTTAGTTTTATCTTTAAAAACTACATTAATTAATCTCATTGGACTTATTGTTTACCTACTTGGTGTTCATTACAAACATGTACATGAAAGTATTGAAAGACTATGTCATAAACTCAGCAAGACCAGAGGGGTGTATAGCTGAGTCCTATCTTGCAGATAAATGCATGAAGTTCTGCTCTGATTTCTTGAAGACGACAACAAATGTAGAAGAAAAAGAGGAAAGAAACACTGAGTACGAGAGCTACTCCATCCTAGAAGGTCGTCCTATATCATCTGGAACCTCATTTACTCTCAATGATATGGATAAAAAAATTGCGTTGGAACCTTATGTTGGTGGAACCTTACGTTGGTGGAACCTTACGTTGGTGGAACCTTACGTTGAGTAAGTTTTTCTTAATACGTTGTATATTATTCATTCTTACAGTAATTGTTCTCTGATGTATTTTCTTGTTTCTTATTTCATATGCAAGTGCTCATTTACAGCATCTACAAGACTCAAATGGTAGATGTAGACGTGATGCAAGTTATTTATGGAGTATGCACACGCAAAATTTCCCAACGTGGCTAAAGCAATAGGTATGTTTTACTATATTCGTCTTTTTTGTTGGTGGCTATTTAATTAGTAGTTTAGCTGACTTTTTTTTTAATAATTGTTAGATACCTCGTGATTCTAAAGATAAGGACGAGACACTTAAGTGGTTGGCTTATGGTCCACGTAGTATAGCCAGATCTTACACAGGCTACATCGTGAATGGCCTGCGGTTTCATACAAAGTCAGTGCATAGGCTAAGTCAGAATAGTGGGGTTTACTATGAGGCAACAGCAATGTGTAGATCTAGTGCAAGGGACACAGCACAAGTGGTAGATGTTGTATCATACTATGGCAGAGTAGTTGATATTATCTTGTTAGACTACAATGTCTTCTACATTCCAATATTCCGGTGTCAGTGGGCGGTTAAAGGTAACGGTGTTAAGGTAGAAGATGGCTTTACGCTGGTTAATATGAATCAGAGCCAAATGTCATTTGCAAAGGACCCATTCATTTTAGCCTCTCAAGCGAGACAAATATTTTACTCAAGGGAAAATGATGAATCTAGTTGGTATGTAGTTTTGAAAGGTCCATCTAGAAGATACAGTGCTGAGAATGTGGAAGATGGATATGCAGATGTTGGACCATTACCTTCGGATATTGAAATGCATCTAGAAAACGTAGGAGATGAGGCTCAAAATGTCAGAGATGATTGTGAAGGAATTTTTGTGTGATGGAGTTCAGTCCTTTTAGTATTCTGGATTTGGCATGATAAACTTGACTGCTCTGTTTTTGATTTTCTTTTTTCTTTATGGGATTGGTTTTACATGATTGTTATGTTTTTTGTTATTGGATACTTGGTCTCTCTTTGAATGTATATTTGAGTTTCCATTTGAGTTTTACAGAAGGATTGCGATGGGTAAGAGAAGAAAGTTGCCAAAGAAAAGGAAGAACCATGTACAAGATGATGAGCCTGAATTCATTGGCACCATATATCCACAGGACACGCAGCCTCAAGACACACAGATTGAGGAAACGCAGCCTCAAGACATACAGGTTGAGGAAACGCAGCCTCAAGACACACATCTTGAGGAACCACAACCTACAGAATAAGGAGCAGAGAAAGAGTCCATTGCAGGTGATAAGGAGGCTACAGAACAAGGAGTCGAGAATGAGTCCGCTGCAGGTGATAAGGAGGCTACTAATACGGTTCAGCCACAGCCTAAGAAACATAGAGGACCAACGAAGATGAAAGATATTGCCAAGGATCCTGATACACGAATAAGAGTGGAGTTCACCGAATTTGGAGAACCTTGTGGAGAAGGATCAGTGAAGTTGTCTTCCTACTTAGGTCCCTTAGTAAGAGAACATGTTCCTGTTGTGATAGATGATTGGAGAAAAATTGGTGACGAGCTGAAGACAATTCTATGGAAATCTGTTAAGGTAATTTAAATTCAGTCACATTCACAATTAATTTGCTCTCAATACTCTTATTATTTTTTACGTTATTGTAGATACGGTTTGAACTGGATGGAGAATACGAGAAAATGGTTGTTATGAAGCAGATGGGATGTTTATGGAGGGCCTCTAAGTCACGTTTGGTTAATCAGATTAGAAAATCTCAGAACAACGTAGAAAGAATGAAGCTGCGGCCAGACAATATTCCTACGGCAGAGTGGAGGAAGTATGTCAAAGAGAAAACTAGTCAAGAGTTTAAGGTATTAACTTGTAATTAATTTTTTTGTCAGATTTGTAGTCTGCTAATACTTGTATATAGGCTGTTAGTGATTCATACAAGGAAAGAAGACGTAAGCAGATTCCTCACACATGTAGCCGTAAAGGAATGGTTAGATTGGCCGAAGATTTAATAAGGGTTTGTCAATGTTTTTCAATATATTTTGGATATATGACATTGGTTTCTTAATATTGCTGAATGTGTGTTATAATTACGCAGAGAAAAGAGAGCTCAGATGAAGTGACGAGACTGAATGTGTGGGTCAAGTCACGAACTAAAAAGGATGGGACAGCAGTGAACACGGATGCTGCTGCAAAAATTGTAAGTCATTTTTTATGATCATGTCTTCTGTGTTTTTCATTAAATTTACCTCTATAAACATAAGTCCGACATTTACCAGAAAAAGGCAAATGAGTTCACTCGGTCTGATGCTCCATCATCAGCATCATAAACCCAAAAGAAGACACTCTAGCTCAGATCTTGGGACCTGACAATCCTGGACCCTGAGGGCAAAGGGTAGAGGAATGAATATGACAAAAATTGCTTGTTTTTAGATGAAAAGCTAGTATGTGACTAAAATGCAACAGACCCAAGTTCAGTTGCAGGAGCAGGTCAATGAATTACAAGATGCTCTTGCGAAACTGAATAGTCAAGTAAGTGTGAATGTGTAAGTGTCATTATATTAATGGTCTATGAAAATTGATAATGGATTTTATTTGTTGTCAATTTACAGCGTCAATTTTCGGAAGTGGGTGAAAATTCAGCAGCAAGAGTAAGTGTTAGTGTATAATTAGATTAGTTGATGTTTGGACTTGATTGGTTAACAGATTCTAACTATTTTTTCAATACTATTTGTAGAGTGTAAACCAAAAGGCACAGCCTAAGTGTATTCTGTTTGATTGGTCTGGCTCTGAATTCAAAGTAGCTGAGGGTCGTATTCTGTCTTTTGATCACATGGACTTCATCAACAATGTACCGTTGGGCCCTAATTCAGTAAAGGTGTTGGTTGAGATGGCTCTTCAAGGAGATGCATTTCTTTGGAGACATGTGCCAAATATGTTTACTATTGGTCAAGCTGTAGGAGAAACTATTGCGTGGCCTCAGGATTGTGTTGTTGCTATTGAGCATGAGTTAGAACCAGAAGACATTCCGCCTAAGGTAAGGTTTTCTTAACCAAAGCCTCATTTTATTGATTGTAGTTAGGATTTGATCTCTACGTTTCAGTGTTTTTAAATCTAGTAATGTTTTGAGTAATTGCCTCAAACAGCCACATTTTAAGTTTTCAGTTCAATAATAGACCTAAAAATTTTGTTAATCACTTTTAGCATTATTAGGAAGGTGTTAGACACATTTAGGAAGGCTGTCATAACTCAATTTAGGAAGCTGTTAGATACATTTAGAAAGGCTTTTCTAACTTAGATAAAAATTTAGGAAGCCGTAAGGAATACATTAGACATATTTAGGAAGGCTTTCCTAACTTTAATGAAGGCTATTTATGAACAAACGAGTTTCTAGGGTTATTTTTGAAAAATAAACTTTATTTTGTGCTCTTTAAGAAAATTGCCCTAATGTTTTTCTATATTGGATTTACTTGTTTAACAGAGCCCAAACACAACTTCCATGAACAAGTGCAAACTTCTACATTGGCTATCAAATGATGATAAACTTGTTGCCGAAGGCCATTGGCAGACTCGTGATCCCAAAGCTTTGGTGAATGGCCTTCCTCTTGGACCAAATGCCATTAAAGTTTTTGTGGATGCGGTTAATGAACCTGAGACATTTCTTTGGCGGCCAACAGAAGAACTCTAAAATCTTCATGACTCTTTGAAGTCGTTTGTAGCATGGCCAGTCAACAGAGTTATATTTGAAGATTTAAATACAGATGCACCAGCTACAGCATCTCCTCGTACGCAGTCATAAGTACTCACTCCAGCAGCTCCTGTGAAGAGTTCAAAACCACTTTCACAATCTCCTTCAGGTTCCTCTCAGCAGGTAAATTTCAATGTTTTTGTTACTTACAGAATATGTTATGATCGTGATCAGTGATGCATTTGGTAGCCCTTACATATTATTTATACTATGCAGCATACTTCTCCAAAACGGATTGTCAAGGAGGATCATAAGTGCAGACTGCTGGACATTACCGGTCATAAGAGGATTGTTGCAGAAGGACGATGGTCTTCAAACAACCCATACCAGTTAGTGCATTTTGTTCCCTTGGGTCATAATGCAGTCTGTGTGTGGATTGATGTAGTGAAGGTGCCTGATGCCAAGGTTTGGAGGCCTAATTCTGCAATTGATTGTATGGAGGATGCTATTGGAACCACTATAGCATGGCCTGAAGACAAAGTTGTCATCATTTGATGTCAAGTAAGAACCGTATGATCTTGTACTCTTGTTGTTGTGGGAAATGATGACTTGTGTTCTTTGTTAGTGAATTATGTCATTGAATTGTATGCTCCTTGTTGGGAATTATGAAGACAATGTGATATTTTCAATTATGAAATACAATTTAGCTTCATTACAGGTTTCTACTTTCAGTTTGTAACTTCATGTGAATACGATGTATAGACATGGTTTATAGTAACCTAATTGATCGTGGACACTCACTTAGTAGCCCATAATAAAAGCTACAACTCATATACAAGTAGCTCAACACCTATGCTACGAGAATTAATCAAATGGCACTAACATAAAGCTACTGAAAATTAAATCATAGCAAGAAAAGAGAGCTACTAACATAAAGCTACTGAAAATTAAATCATAGCAAGAAAAGAGAGCTACGCTTAATTTATATATAGCAACCTAAAAGTACTATTATATAATTAAATATAGCACGGTCTATGTGTCATTCATAACTGTAATATAACATTATAAAGATGCTATTATAGGATATCCTACGATAGCGCCGGCACAAAAATGCTATTGTATATAGCCACTCTATTATAGCGTCTCTTTTTATAGCATTCATGAAAACGCTATCATAACCGTATCATAGCGTTAATCGTCTCCTATCAATACCAATATTTGTTGTAGTGCTAGGAGAATACCCGCGCATACGCACAGGTTGTTTTTCTTCTATATATTCTTTTAAAGATGTCTTATTTATATATCTCAAACATTCTATGCTTACAACAATCAAAATTAATTATAATTTGATACATTCAACCATTATATATTTATATTAAAAAAATATACAAATTTTGTTTGCAAAGGATTTTGTTGGGTCATGAAAAAGCAGAAATGGTGATGCGTTAAGTGTTGTTTGATTCTATAAAGAAGTTTAGTTCAAATTATTTAATAGGTATTAAAAGTCTAAATTAATTATAATTTGATACATTCAACCATTATATATTTATATTAAAAGAGTATACAATTTTTGTTTGCAAAGAATTTTGTTGGGTCATGGAGAAGCAAAAATGGTGATGCATTAAGTGTGGTTTGATTCTATAAAGAAGTTTAGTCCAAATTTAATAGGTATTAAAAGTCCAAATTATTTTTAAAATAAACTAAAACTCACATGGACGGAATGTGAAAAGAATTAAGACTGTAAGAGTCATTCCGTCTTCCTCCACAACTTGTTCCATTCCCACAAACTCCATAAAGTTAAACAGTCGTATTTATAGCTTATATTTTTTTAATTTAGAATTTTTGAAATTTAATAAATGAGTTTTATCTCTATCCTTATATTTGTTTTGATTAATTTCAATTTATATAATTTTTTGGATCAATTTTCACATACGATTGCAATTCGAATTCGCTATGTAGAAGATTATAAACAAATATTAGACCATACACTTAAAAGAAAAATTGATGTGTATTTGTACATCCTTTGTAAAGCGCATATTAAACGATATTCATCAAACTTGTTAGAAGATGCAAAATTTTGATTTAACTCTCGAGTAAGATCACATTCTTGTGATTGTAAATCAATGAATGAAAAATGCTACCCTTTGTATCTATTTCATCCATGCGGGATTTTCACCTATCCAATTCACAAGTATGGACACGACTGACTTCACGAGCACGACTTGATAAATTGAAGAGGTTGTTTTTTGGAGAAATTAAAGAAATTAATGCATAAAATATTTTAGCCATATAATTAATTATGAAAGGATCAAAATTAACATGAACATAATAAATAAAAATTTGTTATTTCACTAATCAGAAATCTAAAATTTTGACTCAATTCAAGAATCCAAATTTACATATAAAACTATCAAATTTAAAGTTCAAATGTGATCATATAATGTATTTCCCATATAAGTGCTTCCAATTGTTAAAAACAGATGCTTTGAATTTAATGTGTAGAACATAGAGCAATATCACTTTTTGTTTTACAGAGGATTGTCAAGTAGTACTAATAGCCTAATGGATAAAACTGTTGTCTTATATTGAGAGTATTGTGAGTTTGAGTCCTCATGGGTGCAAGTTTTAAGTCAAATAAAATGAATTTTTGAAAATTAAATAATGAATGTCACGTGGCACTCTCTCAAGCGCTGACGTGTCAAGCTGAGCAAGAGAGTTAGTCATCTTTTATATAATAGACTAGGGCTTAGCCCGCCCTACAGGCGGACAAGATGCATAAAATATTTAGTACTTGATTAAAAGGCAAAATCATAGTAAGTTTTTACTATCATTTTGAAATTCTTGATAGATATATAGTTGCATTAATGATATACATTTGAGTCATGTAGATGGTTTCTTCTTTCGTAGGATCCTAGCCTTGAGCTATCGATATACTACTCTATTACTACTTCAATAATATGAGAATGTTTTGTCGATTATCCTTTTTTACTCTTGTATTTTTTCCACTCAATGGGTTTACTTCTCCAGCACATTCTTCGTATGCATATTTTCTTTTTTTTTGTTACAATGTGTTTAGCCGACAAATTGACCTTTGATTACCCAAAATAATATGCATCGTTAAGTGTAGAAAAAAAATTCGTAAGACTCAGTAATCATTGGAAGTATCTAAAATGTCTGAATATTTAACTTTTAAATAATGGAGATCACATAAAACACTATTTTAAAACAGCAAGAGCATCTTAGAAAAACTGTTGCAGAGCAATCAAAACCATTAGCCCTAAGTTGATGTGAATCATCATGGTAGAGACATTTAAAAAAACAAACTTATGTATACCATCCTAATCATATTACTCAAATGCTCTGTCGAGCTAACTACTTAATCCAAAAAGAGAAGGAGAGACATATGCCCCATCACCTTCACCGTTTTGATATTCTTTCTCGAACGTTGTTGCTAGCTTTGTAATTTTTTCCATCACTTCTTTTCTCTTTTGCTTCATTGGGATAAGTGAACCGTCTGCAGTCTAATCCTACGCACAAAAAACTACATGTTCTACACCATATATTTGCTAGCACTTCTGGTCATATTAGAAAAACTTCAATCAAAGGAGAATAAAAACACTTTCTAACCATAGTTAGAAGTTGTAAATGCTCTTGCGGTTTAAGTAGTCGACCTACAATAGACCAAACAGAATAAGCAACTTTCGTATGTACTAAGCAACTTTGCAAGTAAGAAGCTAATGGGTCAGTATTATGTAGGCTTAAAATTGCAATACTTTATAAGAGAAGATGTGGTCCAAAGATTCTTTAAAGCTATACCATGAAAATCAGTGAATCATTAAAAGACCATCGCTTATGTTAGCTGAAATGTGTGAGGCGAATGTAAAAATAGAAAAGAGAAAGTCAGAGAAGGACCTTAGCAGCAACGGGAACAGCAATGTGAGACATTAGTTGCGACTATTAGATCATAGAGGCACCTTTGACTCCATAAGCTTCCAATTTCTGGTGTGTCACATGCTGCTCTGATCTCAGCACTTACACCAAGTAAAACCATTATATATAATCATGAGTATTAGATATCAGCTCAGAAATTTAATCAGACGTTTAGAAATAGAAAATTTATGGTATAATTTACATTAGAATTTCACTCCAATAATGTATATGACAATAAGGGTACATTAACCTGAATTTGTTCTTTTGAATCTCCTTATAGATGGTCGATGTCATCTAAATTGGAGAGTAGATTCAAAGCCCCATTTGAGACCATTAGACATATTCGTTTTTTCGGTTAAGTTGAGAGACCATTAGACCGATGTAAATGGGTTTGGGTTGAAGAGACTCATTGGTTTTGTAAAGCAAAGAGCCAAAGACGAAACTAAATTAAAAAATCCAGTGAATAACAGTTAATGGGAAATGAGAGGGAGAAAATACAGTGAAAGAAAATCAGTAAATAACTTAGTCGGAGAGAAGAACTCATGTACTTAACCTGTGGGCATTTTCTGCATTTGAACTCCAAATACCTTAATAAGAGAACAATCAATCGAGAGATGCAAAATTGTTGGGATGATTATCGAAAGCTGGTAGACAGAAACCTAAAATATTGAACTTATAAACTTTCCAGAGTGATTCAATTATTGGCATGTATTTAATTTTCTCTCACTGAGTGTGAAGCAGTTTGCTGGGTTTTAGTGAAGGAGATTTACAATGATTTTATACCAAACTATAATTTGCAAATACTTTAGTAAAACAAAACAAACGAATTCAGGTAAGACAACTCAAAATCTAAACTAATCAAGCGTACTTATGGACTTTAACAACTCAGATTCGTTTGTAACATACCGTGTGAACCACTTGGTTGATCCAAGCCAGGTTTAAATACTCCAAGCCAATTTTTTAATACTACATGCCATCTCAGATGAATATATGAAAAAAATCATGCTTGTGTATCCGTAGCTCAGCTCATCAACTAAAAAGCAGTTGACAAATCAAACAAATCATGAATGAGAAAACTGGATAGAAATCGGTCAAATATCACTGAATCTAACTCTTTCAGATGTCTTCATTCGCAAACTGAAGACAATTTAATATACTAATTTTTAAAATGTTACTCCCAGTTTGCAATGTTGTTGTCTTTGTCGGCAATGTCGTGTATGCTACTTTTTATGAGGAGTTTTCAATCAGAATTCGTCCGGCTATTTCGTCTTGAAGGCCATATGCGAGAAATTTCACGTCTCTCGTTCCTGTCTCTGGCTTACCTCCATATGCATTGACCCTTATCGAAAGATCTCTCCCGTTCACGTCCGTTTCTGATGCCTCTACATGAGAAGAAAACAGGAATTCAGTACATGGGTTAGACGCAGATCTGAAAACCCCATAAATTAAAGTGAAAGATATGAAGAAAGAAAGATAATGAAAGTGAATCAATATATAATCAAATTACTTGATGGGTGTTAAAAATTAGAGATCGGGAAAGTATGGAAGATGAGAAGAGGTTGAAGCCGAAGAAGTAGTGGCTGTTTGAAGCAGGACGTTTCGTATGAGGAGTAGAAGAGGTGTTTGCTGAATTCTATTCATATATAGTTGAGTTAGTATATGAGGAGGAGGAGAAGAGGCGCTCTAAATAAATGACACGAAAGAGATGAGATGATCTGGTTTATAATGATGGTATGGGAGATGACATGGCATATTTTTTATTGTCGTTAATTAGAGATTAAGGTTTCTGGTTTGTAACGGCGGCTTCCGTTTCTATTGAGTCGGAGGTGGGAAGGAAGGGAAATCGAGAAGAATAAGATGAGCTTTTGATTGGCTTTAGCATTGGGCTATGGTGTAATTCGTTTTGGGTTTCTATGTTGGGCTTCCTTCTATTCTCCTTAATTAGAGGTGGCTTAATGTTATTGGTTGAAGAAGGTGACGCAGCAGTTTTGCAGTATACCATTGGTCGATTATTTCTGGGATTATTTTTGCTGATGTGGCAACACTGAGAGTCCTCAAAAGCTATCCCTCGGCCTTTTATATAAAGGAGATTATATATTATTATATTATTTATACTGATATCTTTAATTAATAAAGTTTCCTAATCTAATATTAAATTGACTCATCAATGTCTTAAAAAAAAATACAAAGCTCATGTATTAAAATAGTTACAGACCTAGAGTAAACAATCTAAAGACTCCTCTAGGTCTTTCACCCCACTACGCGGATCTGTATTATAAATTAGTTTAATATATATTTTGAATAAGTAATTTTTTAAAATTAGCAAAAGCATTATACTGTTATATAATGTTTGATTGTTATATGTAATTTTTTGTCTTTCGATGGTAAATTATTTTTTATTTTATAGTTAGCTGCTTCTATTTAATATATTTGTTAGAGTTACATGTGTAAAGTTTGTTGGTTATAGGTCTAATATAAATACATTTTTTATTTCTACTAATATTTGTTTTCAATTATTAGTTTCATTTTGTATTAACTATTTTTAGAAAAAACAAGCGCGAATCTGTATTAAATTGGTTTAATATATATTTTGAATAAATAATTTTTAAAAAATTAGCAAAAGCATTACACTGTTATATAATATTTGATTATTATATGTAATTTTTATGTTAAATTGTTTTTTTCTTTATAGTTAACCATTTCTATTTAATGTATTTGTTAGAGTTACAATATGTATAAAGGTTTCTGGTTATAGATCAAATATAAATACATTTTTGTTTCTAATAATATGTGTTTTCAATTATTCATTTTATGTTGTTTTAACTATTTTTTTTCAAAAAAAAACATTTTAAAAATAAATAACCAACGTAAATAAGCAACTATATTCCATTTTTTAAATGTTCTTGAAATTTCTTTTTGTTTTTTCTTTTAATTTTTATTATTGATAATAACTTTTCTTGATAATGGAGAAATCATATAAACATATTTAGTTTTAAAACATTGTTGATGATAATTGTTTTAGATTGTAATATAATATAACTCATATATTAATTGAAACAAAAATCTTGTACTTATAAGAACTCTTATATATTGTAAAAAACCCCATCTTTATATAGAAATATTTCAAAACAATTTGTAAATTGTCTTACTAACGTATTATAAGAGAGTTTAAATATCCTAAAACTTTTTTTTGAATTAAAATCAACAAATAAAGTCTATCAATTTTTCACTACCAAAAGCATATAATATATATAATATTTTGTATATACTAAAATCCGGTATATGCAAAACAAAAGTGTGCTCGCCTTTCTTAAGGGTACAAATGACATGAGGTTGTTAAAATCCTCATTTCCTCTTTGGCCTTTAGGTTTTTCTTTTCCTAAATTACATTTTATATTAGCTAACAATTTTTTTTAACAAAATAATTTTTATTTTTATTCGAATCAAAACATAACATATATACTTTCAGCCTAAATACTAAAGATCTCAACATCTCTAGCAAGATTACAGCAGTCTTGTTTTGATTCTGTGTGTGCCATATTTTAAGAATGTTTTATTTGATCGAACTCTTGTAAGTTAGTATATCAAAGGAGCCAATTAAAAGTATAAAAAACTTGTTAAATTCTATTTAAGAAACCTAATATTGACACAAAAATAAACAGTTATACATCAATTATTCAAATAAAATCAAAGTTTTTTTTTCATCATCATCAATTTCATTTTGTTATATATTGGTTATTTAAATTTCTATATAAGAATCGCTAACATCAAATATTATCATTTTTATAAGTTATATTTATAATAATTGTTAACGACGATAAATCATTGTTGAAAAAAACCATGATGATTATTCTATTATAATAAATAAAGTATGATGTAAACGTGTGTGCATATACATATTGATTATACGTAAAAAATATTTTAACATTATTTTATTATAAATTTTAGATGGTTTTTATATAATTGAAACTTTATCTTTAATTATGAACCTTAAGTAATAGATATAATATTTTTTTAAGAATAAATCTTTGTTAAAACTTATAACAAATAATGGTGATAAATTCTTTTATTATAATATATAAATTGTTTTCTAAACATGTGCGTATAATATGAAAACATATATTATTATTATATTTATTATAAATTTGATATGTTTTTTTAAAGATTCTAGATAATTTTTATATGATTAAAATCATTATATTTAATTAAAAAAATTCACAATCTAATATTTACTTGTTATTTTTGTTGTTAATAAAAACTTATACATAATCTTTTTTGTATTTCTATTAATTAGTACAATATAATTGAAATCATTTTCTTTAATCAAAAAACTTTCCTAATCTAATATTAAGTTGATATTTCGTTGTTAATAGAAACTTATATATTATTTTTAAAAAAAAAATTGTATTAGTTAGTATATACTAAAATTTGGAAAATTTCTAAATTTTGAGATGATGACGTGTACTAATAGAATTGAATCTTTTAAATCTTATGTGAACACCTTTAAAGGCATAATAATAGTTGTATATGTACAATTTTGATTATGTTGAAATGTTTTAAAATTACAATGTCTTCAAAATTTCAGCAATCAATCGTTGTGATAAATTTCAAGATTTTGTTCTTCCATATTTGTTTGTTTTTCAGGATTTTATCATATAATAAGGTGGTGTTTCTGTAGTCAAAAAAAAAATAAGGTGGTGTTTCTACATGATCTAGAAAAAGATTTTGAAGAGGCAAATATTGTGATTATGATTTAAGTAGCATCCCGATTTGTATTTCACAAACTATGGCTCCATTATTAAAAAAAACATCCGGCTCGGTCTATTCATCAAAATTATGGTAATTAATTCGTAAACCACTCATTCTCTGTAGACTCTAATTTTACATATATATTCATCATACTGAAATGATTAGAAAAAAAACACATAAGCCACCAATTTTCTAATATTTCTAGTATTTTTTTATAATCTTTACTTCTTAAATTATCAACTCATTTGGTTTGATTTTTCAACATGATTTTATTGCACTACAAAATAAAAGGGTTAGGGTGTTGACGTTGGTTAAGCTGAGCTTTCCTACTACTACTAGTTTTAATTAACCATGAGAAAGGATAAGTATAAAGTCTGCAACAAAACAACACTCAATAATGTGAGAACACAGGTTTCTGCCTACCCACGTGTTGCAATCACGTGCTCAAAAGCTTCGCAAAACCCAAAGAGACTAATATTGTCAAGACATGCTAAACAGACTCCAAAATGGTTTCAACCGCGCATCCCAAAATCGACCAAACTGTCATCAAATGGAAAATCAGCGGTTGAGTCATTGGGGCGTCTTAAAACTTTGATCCTCTCCACACAACGCTTCTCAAGATCCCCAACAAGTTTAATGTGGAAACACTGGCGTAAATCAAGGTGTTCCAGGTGAGGACAACCGTCGAGAATTGCGTTCAAGCCAATGTTTGTTAGTTTGTTACCAAAAAGCTGGAGATTTCGCAGTTCGGGCATTCTTTTAGCAATGTCTAGGACATCGTGATCAGACTCAAAAATCTGGTGATGTCGCAGATCGTAGCCTTGACAATTAAGCTTCAATGTCTTTAAATGCGGGCAAGCGTAGCCTATAGCTTCCAAATGTAGTCCTTTGATTGAGCAGTACGAAAGCTCGAGGTCTTCGAGTAATGAAAGTTTCAATCATGACCGCCG
Source organism: Alliaria petiolata (assembly GCA_020283515.1). Taxonomy (NCBI): domain Eukaryota; kingdom Viridiplantae; phylum Streptophyta; class Magnoliopsida; order Brassicales; family Brassicaceae; genus Alliaria; species Alliaria petiolata. The sequence continues at coordinate 358,837,653 of JAHZTW010000001.1, forward strand.
TGAAAAGTCCCATCCCTGCTTATTTGATCGCACTTAACAGGTCTAAGGCATCTCAGACGATGTGATCTGCAAATATAGTTGTATGTAGAAAAGCAGAAACAAGATGCAAAATGAATTAACGTTATGAAACTTTACTAGTAGCGATGATCTCAGAAGCATACACTTATAGACACATAATGGCTTATACTAAAAGCCAAGAAATTAGCATATCCTTTTAAAACAAATCAAACAACGTTGTTGTTTGATTTGTTTTAAAAGGATATGTGTATGTTAAGTTTCATAATTAACATTCATAGTTAAGTTTCATAATTAACATTCATAATTAAGTTTCCACGAAACAAATACAAAATTGTGTGCGTGTGTGAGGTTTAGGGGTAGAGAGAAAACCTATCGGCCATGTAAGTGAGTAGAGAATCGGTGCCAAAACGTTCAGTGTTGAACCTATAGGCGACGAAGGTAAGGAGTTCATCGGAGTCAAAATCTTCAGTGTTGAGATAGACGCGCCGCCAAAATCTGCAAACTTTCTGAGCATTTTCAAGTATCTCAACCGCGCCAATGCGGTGGATGATCGAAGAAGTCAACTCCGGCGGAAGCTCCGCCCAGTTCCTGGGTTTGTGGTCGTCATTCAAATGCGAAGAGGCGGAAGCCATTTTCTGACAAACTCAAAAAGTGAAATAAATGAGTGAAAGTAGTTTCGGACCTTTCGGTTTCTTTTTGAGTTTACAATCTGGTCCTCGTTAAAAAACTGTATTTACGAAAACAGTCGATGCTGCCAGGTGTAAAATGCCTAATATTCTAGAGAAATATGGAGCTTCATAATTTGCTCACACAATTCTTCGCCGGACCAACATGAAGATTCTGGTTTAGAATGTAATCAACCATATAATTCATATCGTTTTTTTTTTTTTAGATTTGTTTTACTATAATTATTTTTTTTATATATAAATGATAATAAAATATCGATCTAGGATAGTAGGATCAAACAACTAGTGTCTTCTAGCGTTTCAAAAAAAAAAAAAAAAATAGTGTCTTCTAGCTTTCTTTCCGGACAAGAAAGCAATTTTTCTTAAAGAGTTTGGGACTTGCATGCGTTGAAAGGAATATTTTAAATTTGTTCTCCTCAAAAAACCTTTTTTTTTAAAACAAATTTAAAAAACTTACAACGGCAAAAGGGAGACCCAAGTACACTTCTAGCTCCAGTTTCTTCAGAAGTGGGCAAGAATGGCCAATAGCTTTCAAATTCAAATTGGGGAGTGAGCTTGGTGAAATCTCATGGTCTTCAAGGAATGGGAGTTTAATGACTGCATTGACAAATCACTTGCCTCTTATTCGATAGCACAATGCAAGTCCAAGCCATCTAAAAAAAAAAAAAAAAAAATTATTATAATGAAACAACAATAAAATGAAGTTTTATATCTGGGATCATGTTATGTAGTTTGCTGCATTTATTTTGAGAACCGAAAATTTGGGGATTATTGGTTTTATGATTTTGATTGATTTAGAAAATCAATCAAATCTAGTGTTATTGGTTATAGGATTTTAAAATCTATATTCAAATCTTGTGTTAAGAGAATCTCTATAATAATATTTCTAAAATAGAGAATTTCCTTTAAAATAGATGTGGGTTGGAGAGAAATGCACCTCTATTTTAGAGGAAAATATAGCAAAATATATCGGAGATGGTCTAATGGTTCTACGATTTTAAAATCTATATTCAAATAATGTGTTATTAGTTTTATGATTTTAAAATTATAGATTTAATTTTACAGTAGATTTTAGTGGATTTGGAAGGATTTATATGTTAAAAATATAAAAACTCTCAAATTCGAGGTAAAATTTACAGATTTTTACAAATACTAATTAAAATACACTTATTAAATTTGGAAATCAATAAATTTTACAAAGATTTGTAAATCATATATGGATTTCTAAATCAACAACATAAACGAATAACCTAAGACGGTTAGTGGGAGATGAATTTGAATAGATTTTAAAATTTTGTAAAGTTGAGTGATTTTAAAACTTCTAGTGGATTTAAAATTTAGGATTTAGATTCTTGGGAGATTCATAAAATTATGGATTCTTATTGATTGTTATTGACTTTCATTAATTTTCATTTTCTTTTTTTTTTCTTCTACAATTAAAATTTTATGGTAACAAGGTGTTATTGGGAGATGTATTTAAGTATATTTTAAAATTTTGTACTGAAGAAAATGGAAATATAGACATCCTAGAATCTCAACAAAGAGAGAATACACAAATAACTGGAGAAATATGATAGCGTCTAAAATGTGGGCAGATGAGGGTACTGGAAGTCAACGTTGATCGTGAGAATGAAACTATTTTACTTCTTATGCTATTTGATTTTTTTTTTATGTAATGACCTTTTTAAGATTTTACATTCAAACGATGCTTATCTTTCTACAAACAATGCTTATCTTTCTACAAACAGTGATCTATCTTCTTATATTCCAAACGATATATACAAGAAGTCATTTATACACAATTCTCTGAAGCAAAGAAAAAAATAATAATAATAATAAGCAAGAACATAGGTTTCACACATGTTTTGGTTTTGCAACAGGAAAGTTGGTTTCTCCCTCCTACTGTTTGGTTCCTGTCTGTTGGTACTGGGTTTGAAGCCCACAACTTTGGTCCGGCGCAAATCGTTATTTCTGTCAAAAACCCAAAAACGAGACCCGTGAGGCCCATTCCCGATAAAAAACCGCAAACAACATTTTTCTATAAATATAACATTAAGCTGATGAGAAGGGGATCCCAAATTACAGAGAGAACCCCTAAAATTCTCGATTTACGATTTATACGATACTTCCTCATTTGGCTAAGTCTTTTCGACGATTTTCGACTAAGTCTTTTCGACGATTTTTGACTAAGTCCTTTCGACGATTTTCGACTAAGTATTTTTTGCTAAGTCTTTTCGACGATTTCTTTTGTAATCTTCGATTTCAATATTTCGTATAAGAAAGTTCCCGAACCCATCTTTTTCACTTATTTACGATAACCGGATTTCATTATCAACATTTGGCGCCCACCATGGGGATAGGAACTTTTCTACACTTAAAAAAAAAAACCAAAAACAAAAAAAAACACGATCATCGATGACGGAAGGTGTGATAACACTCATATTTTACTCTTAAAACCTAATATTTCAAGATCGTTTATAAGTGTTTTAACCCGGTTTTCAACGGTTTTAAAGTGATTTCCACGTTTCCTAGTCTTAAGAGTCATTTCAGAGAAATTGGACAAAAAGGACACATTTTGGAGCAAAAGGGGAACTTCAAGGACATGTGCTCGGAGCCATAAGTTCAGCATCAGATGACGACCTTCCCACCACAAGATCGAGCTCATATTTGGCGACAAGATAGCCCTTCCAGCTGTCTTTCATGCCGAGGTGGTTTGAGTTCAATCACACGGTTGGATCTCAAGTTACGAAGGAAGCAAGAAGGTCCGTCAGACACGTCCCCAGTAGAAGAACGGCCGCACCACTGATCCTCAGAAGACCAGTGGCCACGCCACGCCTGGTCGCTCGCGCGGCCAGACAATTCCGGCCCATCTCGAGCCCGTTTGCACTTATCCGATATTTCCCGAGGTTAAAACGCAAAGCCCACTTTCTGAAGACAGGAGAGTCTATATAAAGGGACCTTAGGGTTTCAGAAGAGGCGTGACCTAACACAGAGCTTTTCCAGAAACACTTTTCACACCGCAGAGAGAGAGAGAGAGAGAAGGAGTTCGACGGCCCCGAAGTTGAAGATCTCGGGAGAGAATTCTGCTGCAGCCGCCCACTTCTTTTTCCTTTCCCTTTCATCTTTTGTTCTTAATTCTTTGCTTTTCAATACTTTAAGAAAACCTCTCTTCGACCGATTTCCTTTGAAGAAGTTTTCTCACTTGTTTCTTATTTAATTCAATTCACACCTTTCATATCTCAAAGATGTCTCTCGTTCCCATGAACGAGTAGTCATCTAGTTGGGTTTTTAAGGGGGTTTTCAAAGGGGTTTAATCATGGATCGATTTCACTAGGTTGATAGAGATAGAGTTTCTTTTAGGTATCTTCGTTGATGTCTTGTTCTTATCGCATGTTTGCTTTTCTGATCAATTAGCAACTGATCCCAGGACGACTAGATACACGAACGTGTGGTCTATCGTCTGGATCTAGAGGTTAACGAGTGGATCGCACCGTAGGATGCTTAGGCATATCGACGGACCGCACCGTGAGTGTTTACAAATAGGTGAATGATATGTATGCGCGGTTGCCTTGCATCGTGGGATGAGAAATCATATCCGCAGTGCAAGATAAACGCAGGTGGCTAGATCCGTTAAGATCACTGCCTACGACGGGACGACGAATCCTATGCTATTCATAACAGCATTCAGCGTCGCGATGTGTCGAGCTCAATATCATCACGAAGAGCGCGACGCGGGATATTGCCAAATGTTCGTGAAAAATCTAACCGGCTCGGCTCTAAGTTGGTTCTCCAAGCTCAGAGCGAACTCGATCGATTGCTACGATGACCTCTCAAAAGCTTTCGTCAAACACTATTCTATGTACATAGAACAAGGGGCATGCGAGGCCGACCTATACACGCTTCGACAAAGCCAGAAGGAGACATTACGGTCTTACATAAACAAGTTTAAGAACATCGTTTCAAAAGTATCAGTCTCTGACGACGCAGCAATCTCAGCATTGCGTAACGGACTATGGTATGAATCGAGTTTTTACGAGGAGATGAAGAAAAACAAACCATATACTTTGGAGGACGCACTCCACAGGGCAACGATCTTTATCGAGATGGAGGAAGAGAGAGTCGAGAAGGCTAAAAAATATGCCCGCCCCAAAAGCGTCGACCCCAAAGGAAAAGTCGAAGGAAGACTACTACGAACCGAGTCAACACTTCGATAGCAACTATCAAAGAAACGACAGAGGCAGCAGACCATCCATCTTTGTCATCCACGACTCGCAATTCAATCAGCAACATGTTGGACGATCAAACAAGTATATACGGCCTAACCAACACGATACACCCGGCGGATCGAGACCATATTGTACTTTCCATAAACGCTACAGGCACTCCGACGAAGAATGCCGCCATCTGCATGACGACTTGATCGCACGTTACAAAAGGGAGCTCGAAGAATCGGACGACAAACAAGTAGCGCGACCAAACGAGAGACGAGAAGCCCCACAACCAAGAAACGAGGGAGAACAATTCCGACTCGCACAGGAAGAGGCCTGGCGACAACACGCCGTCATAGCACCGAATCTACCTTTTGGACCTGTCAACGACGACGTGGCACCCCCAAAACGCGAACTCGACAACCAAGGGCAGGGCAACGCCCAGGCTCCAGCGAGACGAAGAATCAACATGATAATGGGAGGACTTCCCACGTATAATGACTCAGTCCGTTCGATCAAAAGCTACGAACGAAGAACCACCGCAGCCAAACAGTGGAAGCGCAAAGCCGAAGACGAACTAAAAGTCGGCAGTGAAATATCTTTCGCAGAAGACGACCTCGAAGGAGTAGATACACCTCACAACGAACCTCTCGTGATGGAGCTCTGAATCGGAGATTGCGAAGTCACCCGCATTTTGGTCGACACCGGAAGTACAGTAGATCTCATCTTTAAAGAAACTTTGCAGAGAAAGGAGCTCGAGGGTTTCAAATTTAAGGCAAGCACGAAGCCACTCATGGGATTTGCGGGGGACACCACAATGACGATCGGAACCATCAAACTCCCGGTTTATGTCGGACGAACGACTAAGGTTATCAAGTTCGTCGTCATCGATAAGCCAACGCAATCCTCGGCACCCCCTGGCTAAATGCGATGAAAGCAGTCCCGTCAGTCTATCACCAATGCATAAAATTCCCAACCTCGAGCGGCATCTTTACGATTAGAGGAAACCAACGAATGGCAAGAATATGCTTCATCACAGAGCACAAACAACGAAAGGCGGGGCAAACGTTTCTGATCGCAACCCAAGGACCAAACAAACTCCCGCCCCAGGACGATCAACAACGTGAAGAAAATCGCAAAATAAAATCGCAAAAAATCGCAAAAAAAAATCGCAAAAAAAAATCGCAAAAAAATTATCCAAAAAATCGAAAAAATAATCGCAAAAAAAAATCAAAAAAAAAAAATCGTTACTTTGTATTGCGAACTACGATCGGCTTGATCCCTGTTTAAGAGTACATAGGCAGCCTTTTCAGAGGTCCTGCTATACTTAATAAAAATTTATATTTTTACCGTCAACTCTTCCGCTTCGATACGCAGTCCGGCTGCCCAAACACATTGATGCCCTGGCTAGGCGATCAATTTCAAAATGTGTTCCTCACGAATGCAGTGGTGAAATAATCCACCCCTTCGATGCATAAGCTTAAAAAACTTAGCTCGTCGGTTTTAAAAGTTGAGCCCAGTCTCGCACGAATTAAACGGGGTAAGTCGAGCCAAGTCTCGCACCCAAGATCAATAAAGCCAGACTCCGATCCGCACGAAGAGGTCGAAACGAACAAATAAGCCGAGCTCCTCGCAAGTTACGATTTTGACCTCGGAATAAAAAATTGTCGTATATACGCCGAGCAGAGACTCGCACAAATCGAACGAAATAAGCCAAGTCCAAATCTCGCACCCAGGATCAATAAAGGCGGACTCCGGCCCGCACGAAGAAATCAAAACGAAATAATAAGCCTCACACCTCGCACATTACGATATTCGAGCAAAACTCATCTTCCCGAAAAACAATACGATAAAATCGCAAGCCCGAAGAAAAAAAAAAAGAGTGACGCTGAATTATCTAGAAGAAACGTCAAAAGATTCAGTACATATCCGAAAAGAGGAGCCCGAAATATAAAAGTCCACATACGGACCAACCGAACATAAGTAATAAATAAAAGTCGAAGGCTAATAGCAACTAAGGCTCCAAAGCATCGTCCTCCCGGATAGTGGCAACAACCGCATAAGTGAGTTGAGTCGCATTCGACCCATATTCGTTGATAACAGGGGCCGCCTCCCCTGGACACGTCAAGCGCTCCACCCAAGCATCGACAAGAGTAACGACAAAATCGCTTTCCACGAAATCCTCTTCATGCATAGCCCGAGCTTCTCTATCTCTTTCAGCTAACTGCTCCTCCAGATTGGAAATCTTCCCCTCGGGAAATTGGACACCTTCATTCGCGGAACCCCGAAAAGTTTCAAGAACCGTTTGCGCCTAACCATAAAGACTAAGAGCTTCCTCCATAGCCTCATTACCATCGTAAAAACGCCGAAATCCAATTCCCGACATATCCATCCGACGAGACTCCACGCACGGCGTCCGACGATTCAACCCGGTGATTCGAACTCAGCAAGACGACTCGGCGAACCCGGCGAAGACGACCCGGTGAAATCTGATTCCCGGCGAGATCCATCCAGCGAGACTCCATGCACGGCGTCAGACGATTCAACTCGGCGAGGACCCGGCTACTCCTCCTCGGCAAGACAACTCGGCGAACCCGGCGAAGACGACCCGGTGAAATCTGATTCCCGGCGAGATCCATCCGACGAGACTCCATGCACGGCGTCCGACGATTCAACTCGGTGAGGACCCGGCTATTCCTCCTCGGCAAGACGACTCGGTGAACCCGGCGAAGATGACCTGGCGAAATCCGATTCCCGGCGAGAATGACGCAGCCCCGACACGGCGAGAATCACACGGCGAGACCAAGCTTCACTTGGCGAACACCTTCTCCACTCGCCGAACGAGCTACACCCGACGAATACTCCTCCACTCGGAGAAATCAAGACCACTCACGGCGAGACTCAAACCGGCGATCGATCCCGACTCATTCGTAAACACAACCAAATGCAAAAAAAATATACGACAAAGAGGGCTATACCTTGCAATTGGAGAAGAGGAAAGAATGTGGAAGAATAAAAAAGGAAGAGATTTATAAAAAACAAATATATCAAGATGGGCACTTATTTTTACTTAAGAGATCTCGAGATTCCGCGTGACATCCCGAAATTCGTCAATGGAGCTGAACTCCGATTTATGCCGGACCAACAGACTCGAAGAATCCGTCGAAATTCAAATAATTTTTACATTTCAACGGACTGGGGGGACTTACTGTTGGTACTGGGCTTGAAGCCCTCAACTTTGGCCCGGCCCAAATCGTTATTTCCGTCAAAAGCCCGAAAACGAGATCCGTGAGGCCCATTCCCGTCAAAAAACCGCAAACAACATTTTCCTATAAATATGACATTAAGCTGATGAGAAGGGGATCCCAAATTCCAGAGAGAACCCCCAAAATTATCGATTTACGATTTATACGATACTTCCTCATTTGGCTAAGTCTTTTCGACTAAGTCTTTTCGACGATTTTTGGCTAAGTCTTTTCGACGATTTTCGACTAAGTATTTTTGCCTAAGTCTTTTCGACGATTTCTTTTGTAATTCGATTTCAATATTTCGTATAAGAAAGTTCCCGAACCCATCTTTTTCACTTATTTACGATAACCGGATTTCGCTATCAACACTGTCGATGCAAGTATAGTGAATTATTAATGAAAAAAATGTCAATGAGAGAAATGTCACTCAGCTGGATTTATCAATGAGAGAGAGATGACAAAAGCTGAATATCGTGTGTTTTTTTTCCTTTTTCGTTTTCTTATGAATTATAAGAATCTCATGTATATACATGGTATTTTAAAAAGTTTAGTCTTATGTGTTAAAATATAGAGAATCCATGTTCCAATGACATGAATTTTAATAGAATTACAAAATTAATGATTCAAGTATGGACAAAACTAGGCCTCGCATATTATCCGGAACCGAAAGTGTAGAATTCGAATCGAAGTCAAGAATTAAAACCTATCAAATCTGAAGAGAAGCGACAAAAGTAAAACCAAGAAATCATACTCAAAATCTATTTCGAAGGATTATTAAAAAAGAGTAATATAATGTTTTGTTAGAAAGGGCTAAATCCACTAAAATAAATATAATGATTCTCGAATCAAACGGAATAAATAGAGACATTAAACACAACTTGGAGCTATAGAAACAAGAGGAGGAGTACAGAGCAAATGATCCAATTCTCATTCAACAATTCCCACTACCCACTTAGCTTTATTAAACTTTTCTATTTGTTTTCTCTGTTCTTGCTCTTATAAAGGTTTCCAGTTGAAATACTAAAAACTATTTACCCCCATTTTCGTTATTTGTTTTTACTAAAATCGTCTTGATATGTTTTCTAATTCAATTCCTTGATAATTATTCAAAAGCTGTTCATTTCTTCGCTATCGCTGCTAGGCCTGGACATAAAAACCGGACCCGAAGAACCGACCAGATATGAACCGAATTTTTAGGTACCAAATCCGAACCGAACCGATGTAAATACCCGAATGGGAGTCACACTGTCATATCCGAAGAACCGATATCGAACCCGAACCGAACCGAGAACCGAATGGGTACCCGAAAATACTCGAAACACAATTATATACAAAATAAATATTAGTTATATTTAGATTTATAATAACAAAAATATAAAATATTATAATTATAAATTGAATATATCAATTATGTTTATAAGTTTTGAGATATTTTTATATTTTTTTGGTATTTTGGGTAAATCGGATATATTTGGATACTAATTTCAGTTATTTTAGGTACTCAATCGGATACATTTCAGATATTTTTGGTTTATTTGGTTACAAATACCCGAAAATACCCGAACCGAATTTAAATTATGGTTACTTTTGGGTTAAAAAATCCGAACCGATCCATAACCGATCGGTTTTCGAATAAAATCCGGTTCCTCAACCTCGATACGGAACCGACCCGAACCCGACATGAACCGAACCGAATCCGATCCGAAAATAAAAAATACCCGAATGGAACCTACAACCTAAAATCGAAGTAACCAAAAGCCGAATAAATCCGACCCGAACCCGAATGGATATCCGAAGGACCAGGCCTAATCGCTGCAAACGATTCTTCAAATTATTCATATTTATAAATTTTGCCAGTTCTAGTCACATGCCCAATTTGTCAGACGTTTCGGCTTCAGCCTCTAATTTACAATTTGGTCCTCAAATATTATGTATTTGTGAAAAATAATTTAAGCTAAAATATAGTAACCCTATTGTTTATTAAAATTATGGGCCTGAGCCGAAAATTACTAAAATAATGGACGTTTCGCAAGTCATAATGATCGTCGACATCACCTTGCATGTTGTAGACTTAGACCATTTGCAATTTAATAATGATATTTTTAATATAAATTAATTATATTATTTAATTTTAAATTATGAATAAAATTAAAACAAGTATAAGATTTTGAATCTGTAATAGATCTTTCAAAGTCCATCAACGAGAGACCTTTAGTGCAGATGATCTACATTAGTTAGACCATCTGCATTGGTGGTCTCTCACCAAGTCTCTCAACATAAAATATTAATAAAATGAAAAAAGAAAAAAAAAGAGAATGGAGAGAGTCATGAGAGACTCATCTTCGTATCATTGATTTATTTTTATTTTTTAATAAATTAAATAATATAATTAAAATTATTATTATTAAATTAGTGAGAGACTAATGTGAGTTTCTCACCAATACAGATGCTCTTAGAGATTCGTTTAAGTATCTCTTTCGGTATAATATTAATTTTATAAGTATAATTTAATTTAACAATTAAATTTTAAATCTAAAAAAAAAATTAGCCAATTATAAGACCATGTTCAATCCAAATTTCTTAACTAAGTTTCTTAAGCAAAAAAAATAATAAAAAAAAAAAAAGTAAGAGAGAAGAGTAAGAAGTGGTTCTTAGATTTCTTATTTAAGAACCAAAACTTAATTTTTAAGAAACTCATTTATTGTGTGTCATCTCCTAATTGGTTTATATTTTTTAATTATTTAAAAATTATTATTTTATTTTCTTAAAATACTCTCATGATATTTTTGCATTGCACATGCTCTAAGAGTCTCATGAGTCTTTTAAAATCTCTGAAATAAGAAAAGATTTATTTCATTCTCTTCTTCTTTTTTTTTTTTTTTACGGTGAGATATCTTATAAACTTTTACTTTTTGTTAAAGTTTTTAAAGTTTCTTTTTTCAATTACACTTTAACATTTTAACAGTTTTAAAAATGTTCTTATTTTTCTCACAATTTTTTTACCTTTTTGCTCTTTTTACGTTACTTTTTTTAAAAGCAATAACTGTGATTTTAATTTCTTTTTAAAGTCGGTCTATATTTTAAAACCAAAAGTTTTTACAGCAAGATTTTTTTTTTAAACAAATCTACAACCACAGTCGCAAACAACCAAGCCTTGCTCTCTCAAGAAATTGGTAGGAAATGACTCAATGAGTTGTAAAAAGTGACCTGACTAAAATATTTAAGGGCAAACGGTGAGACATGATCCCTTAGAGCTGATTAATACATTTGAGAGCTTTAATCTAAGAGCCTCAAACTCGTCGCTTTCTCTCTCATCACTTGTCAACCAACTCGCTAAACATCGGTCCATCAACTCTTCACCGCAGGACCAAGCCGAGCTACATTTCAGAATCCTTGTCCTATCGAACCTTATGATATTAGAGAGGTTTGAATCAGATGGTTGGTCATGGAATGCTCTCATGGTTTCTTTAATGGCCTCACACCATATAGGACATCCAACTTTCAAGAAATCTTGCAATGCCGTCATGGGAAGGTTTACACTCCCTAATTCTGATTCATTGCGTCCGCCTCTTCCATGATAATCTGATCCTCCTAGCTTTAGTAGACTGTATGTATCGGCCAACTCGCTAAATACTGTACAATCAACATGAAACTTCAGTGGACCTATCTAGATAGATAGATAGAGACAGAGAGAGAGCAAAAGACCTTCTAGCTTGCCGTCACTCCTATAAACCTCGACCCCGTGAAGTCCAGCGTCTTTCAACCTCCTAATAACACTGACATGATCCTTCAACGCCCACGGATGTGCAAGAACGGCTACACCACCGGTTTTGCATATAAGTTTTACTGCTTCCTCCGACATAGGCTCGCTCCCTCTGCAATAAGGATTTGCAACGATTCCAAACAGAAAAAAGGTTGTCAGTGCGAAACTGATAGGTTTCGAACCAGTAAACTATAACTACACTATAAAAGAGACAATGCAAAAAGCAAGATCATATACCAACCTCATCATGCCTAAACTTCCATCAAACATGTTAGATATCTAGCTAACCGAGTAACCGACTCAAATATAGTTGATGAATTGTAAACACAGCTCCTGAACTAGACTAACACAAGGTTTATCATAAACGCTCAAATCCATAAGGTTTCACAAAATCAGCCAAACTAGGGAAGAAGCAGAACCTACGTGGAATAAGCAGGTCCACCATCATATAGATATTTAGTGAAAGCTTCTCTCAAATTCTCGACGTATCCTGCTTCAAGAAGTGCTCGAGCTACGTGCATCCTACCCGGAGCAACATCCTTCCCTGCAATCCTGGTGACATGTTCCCATTTGAGNATAACGGCATTCAGCGTCGCAATGTGTCGAACTCAATTCCCTCCCGAAGAGCGCGACGCGGGATTTTGCCAAATGTTCGTGGAAAATCTAACCGGCTCGGCTCTAAGTTGGTTCTCCAAGCTCGGAGCGAACTCGATCGATTGCTACGATGACCTCTCGAAAGCTTTCGTCAAACATTATTCTATGTACATAGAACAGGTGGCGTGCGAGGCCGACCTATACACGCTTCGACAAAGCCAGAAGGAGACATTACGGTCTTACAGAAACAAGTTTAAGAACATTGTTTCAAAAGTATCAGTCTCTGACGACGCAGCAATCTCAGCATTGCGTAACGGACTATGGTATGAATCGAGTTTTTACGAGGAGATGAAGAAAAACAAACCATATACTTTGGAGGACGCACTCCACAGGGCAACGATCTTTATCGAGATGGAGGAAGAGAGAGTCGAGAAGGCTAAAAAATATGCCCGCCCCAAAAGCGTCGACCCCAAAGGAAAAGTCGAAGGAAGACTACTACGAACCGAGTCAACACTTCGATAGCAACTATCAAAGAAACGACAGAGGCAGCAGACCATCCATCTTTGTCATCCACGACTCGCAATTCAATCAGCAACATGTTGGACGATCAAACAAGTATATACGGCCTAACCAACACGATACACCCGGCGGATCGAGACCATATTGTACTTTCCATAAACGCTACAGGCACTCCGACGAAGAATGCCGCCATCTGCATGACGACTTGATCGCACGTTACAAAAGGGAGCTCGAAGAATCGGACGACAAACAAGTAGCGCGACCAAACGAGAGACGAGAAGCCCCACAACCAAGAAACGAGGGAGAACAATTCCGACTCGCACAGGAAGAGGCCTGGCGACAACACGCCGTCATAGCACCGAATCTACCTTTTGGACCTGTCAACGACGACGTGGCACCCCCAAAACGCGAACTCGACAACCAAGGGCAGGGCAACGCCCAGGCTCCAGCGAGACGAAGAATCAACATGATAATGGGAGGACTTCCCACGTATAATGACTCAGTCCGTTCGATCAAAAGCTACGAACGAAGAACCACCGCAGCCAAACAGTGGAAGCGCAAAGCCGAAGACGAACTAAAAGTCGGCAGTGAAATATCTTTCGCAGAAGACGACCTCGAAGGAGTAGATACACCTCACAACGAACCTCTCGTGATGGAGCTCTGAATCGGAGATTGCGAAGTCACCCGCATTTTGGTCGACACCGGAAGTACAGTAGATCTCATCTTTAAAGAAACTTTGCAGAGAAAGGAGCTCGAGGGTTTCAAATTTAAGGCAAGCACGAAGCCACTCATGGGATTTGCGGGGGACACCACAATGACGATCGGAACCATCAAACTCCCGGTTTATGTCGGACGAACGACTAAGGTTATCAAGTTCGTCGTCATCGATAAGCCAACGCAATCCTCGGCACCCCCTGGCTAAATGCGATGAAAGCAGTCCCGTCAGTCTATCACCAATGCATAAAATTCCCAACCTCGAGCGGCATCTTTACGATTAGAGGAAACCAACGAATGGCAAGAATATGCTTCATCACAGAGCACAAACAACGAAAGGCGGGGCAAACGTTTCTGATCGCAACCCAAGGACCAAACAAACTCCCGCCCCAGGACGATCAACAACGTGAAGAAAATCGCAAAATAAAATCGCAAAAAATCGCAAAAAAAAATCGCAAAAAAAAATCGCAAAAAAATTATCCAAAAAATCGAAAAAATAATCGCAAAAAAAAATCAAAAAAAAAAAATCGTTACTTTGTATTGCGAACTACGATCGGCTTGATCCCTGTTTAAGAGTACATAGGCAGCCTTTTCAGAGGTCCTGCTATACTTAATAAAAATTTATATTTTTACCGTCAACTCTTCCGCTTCGATACGCAGTCCGGCTGCCCAAACACATTGATGCCCTGGCTAGGCGATCAATTTCAAAATGTGTTCCTCACGAATGCAGTGGTGAAATAATCCACCCCTTCGATGCATAAGCTTAAAAAACTTAGCTCGTCGGTTTTAAAAGTTGAGCCCAGTCTCGCACGAATTAAACGGGGTAAGTCGAGCCAAGTCTCGCACCCAAGATCAATAAAGCCAGACTCCGATCCGCACGAAGAGGTCGAAACGAACAAATAAGCCGAGCTCCTCGCAAGTTACGATTTTGACCTCGGAATAAAAAATTGTCGTATATACGCCGAGCAGAGACTCGCACAAATCGAACGAAATAAGCCAAGTCCAAATCTCGCACCCAGGATCAATAAAGGCGGACTCCGGCCCGCACGAAGAAATCAAAACGAAATAATAAGCCTCACACCTCGCACATTACGATATTCGAGCAAAACTCATCTTCCCGAAAAACAATACGATAAAATCGCAAGCCCGAAGAAAAAAAAAAAGAGTGACGCTGAATTATCTAGAAGAAACGTCAAAAGATTCAGTACATATCCGAAAAGAGGAGCCCGAAATATAAAAGTCCACATACGGACCAACCGAACATAAGTAATAAATAAAAGTCGAAGGCTAATAGCAACTAAGGCTCCAAAGCATCGTCCTCCCGGATAGTGGCAACAACCGCATAAGTGAGTTGAGTCGCATTCGACCCATATTCGTTGATAACAGGGGCCGCCTCCCCTGGACACGTCAAGCGCTCCACCCAAGCATCGACAAGAGTAACGACAAAATCGCTTTCCACGAAATCCTCTTCATGCATAGCCCGAGCTTCTCTATCTCTTTCAGCTAACTGCTCCTCCAGATTGGAAATCTTCCCCTCGGGAAATTGGACACCTTCATTCGCGGAACCCCGAAAAGTTTCAAGAACCGTTTGCGCCTAACCATAAAGACTAAGAGCTTCCTCCATAGCCTCATTACCATCGTAAAAACGCCGAAATCCAATTCCCGACATATCCATCCGACGAGACTCCACGCACGGCGTCCGACGATTCAACCCGGTGATTCGAACTCAGCAAGACGACTCGGCGAACCCGGCGAAGACGACCCGGTGAAATCTGATTCCCGGCGAGATCCATCCAGCGAGACTCCATGCACGGCGTCAGACGATTCAACTCGGCGAGGACCCGGCTACTCCTCCTCGGCAAGACAACTCGGCGAACCCGGCGAAGACGACCCGGTGAAATCTGATTCCCGGCGAGATCCATCCGACGAGACTCCATGCACGGCGTCCGACGATTCAACTCGGTGAGGACCCGGCTATTCCTCCTCGGCAAGACGACTCGGTGAACCCGGCGAAGATGACCTGGCGAAATCCGATTCCCGGCGAGAATGACGCAGCCCCGACACGGCGAGAATCACACGGCGAGACCAAGCTTCACTTGGCGAACACCTTCTCCACTCGCCGAACGAGCTACACCCGACGAATACTCCTCCACTCGGAGAAATCAAGACCACTCACGGCGAGACTCAAACCGGCGATCGATCCCGACTCATTCGTAAACACAACCAAATGCAAAAAAAATATACGACAAAGAGGGCTATACCTTGCAATTGGAGAAGAGGAAAGAATGTGGAAGAATAAAAAAGGAAGAGATTTATAAAAAACAAATATATCAAGATGGGCACTTATTTTTACTTAAGAGATCTCGAGATTCCGCGTGACATCCCGAAATTCGTCAATGGAGCTGANGCTTCTCTATCTCTTTCAGCTAACTGCTCCTCCAGATTGGAAATCTTCCCCTCGGGAAATTGGACACCTTCATTCGCGGAACCCCGAAAAGTTTCAAGAACCGTTTGCGCCTAACCATAAAGACTAAGAGCTTCCTCCATAGCCTCATTACCATCGTAAAAACGCCGAAATCCAATTCCCGACATATCCATCCGACGAGACTCCACGCACGGCGTCCGACGATTCAACCCGGTGATTCGAACTCAGCAAGACGACTCGGCGAACCCGGCGAAGACGACCCGGTGAAATCTGATTCCCGGCGAGATCCATCCAGCGAGACTCCATGCACGGCGTCAGACGATTCAACTCGGCGAGGACCCGGCTACTCCTCCTCGGCAAGACAACTCGGCGAACCCG
The DNA here is from genome assembly GCA_020283515.1 of Alliaria petiolata. NCBI lineage: Eukaryota > Viridiplantae > Streptophyta > Magnoliopsida > Brassicales > Brassicaceae > Alliaria > Alliaria petiolata. The sequence continues at coordinate 358,854,206 of JAHZTW010000001.1, forward strand.
GCGAAGACGACCCGGTGAAATCTGATTCCCGGCGAGATCCATCCGACGAGACTCCATGCACGGCGTCCGACGATTCAACTCGGTGAGGACCCGGCTATTCCTCCTCGGCAAGACGACTCGGTGAACCCGGCGAAGATGACCTGGCGAAATCCGATTCCCGGCGAGAATGACGCAGCCCCGACACGGCGAGAATCACACGGCGAGACCAAGCTTCACTTGGCGAACACCTTCTCCACTCGCCGAACGAGCTACACCCGACGAATACTCCTCCACTCGGAGAAATCAAGACCACTCACGGCGAGACTCAAACCGGCGATCGATCCCGACTCATTCGTAAACACAACCAAATGCAAAAAAAATATACGACAAAGAGGGCTATACCTTGCAATTGGAGAAGAGGAAAGAATGTGGAAGAATAAAAAAGGAAGAGATTTATAAAAAACAAATATATCAAGATGGGCACTTATTTTTACTTAAGAGATCTCGAGATTCCGCGTGACATCCCGAAATTCGTCAATGGAGCTGAACTCCGATTTATGCCGGACCAACAGACTCGAAGAATCCGTCGAAATTCAAATAATTTTTACATTTCAACGGACTGGGGGGACTTACTGTTGGTACTGGGCTTGAAGCCCTCAACTTTGGCCCGGCCCAAATCGTTATTTCCGTCAAAAGCCCGAAAACGAGATCCGTGAGGCCCATTCCCGTCAAAAAACCGCAAACAACATTTTCCTATAAATATGACATTAAGCTGATGAGAAGGGGATCCCAAATTCCAGAGAGAACCCCCAAAATTATCGATTTACGATTTATACGATACTTCCTCATTTGGCTAAGTCTTTTCGACTAAGTCTTTTCGACGATTTTTGGCTAAGTCTTTTCGACGATTTTCGACTAAGTATTTTTGCCTAAGTCTTTTCGACGATTTCTTTTGTAATTCGATTTCAATATTTCGTATAAGAAAGTTCCCGAACCCATCTTTTTCACTTATTTACGATAACCGGATTTCGCTATCAACACTGTCGATGCAAGTATAGTGAATTATTAATGAAAAAAATGTCAATGAGAGAAATGTCACTCAGCTGGATTTATCAATGAGAGAGAGATGACAAAAGCTGAATATCGTGTGTTTTTTTTCCTTTTTCGTTTTCTTATGAATTATAAGAATCTCATGTATATACATGGTATTTTAAAAAGTTTAGTCTTATGTGTTAAAATATAGAGAATCCATGTTCCAATGACATGAATTTTAATAGAATTACAAAATTAATGATTCAAGTATGGACAAAACTAGGCCTCGCATATTATCCGGAACCGAAAGTGTAGAATTCGAATCGAAGTCAAGAATTAAAACCTATCAAATCTGAAGAGAAGCGACAAAAGTAAAACCAAGAAATCATACTCAAAATCTATTTCGAAGGATTATTAAAAAAGAGTAATATAATGTTTTGTTAGAAAGGGCTAAATCCACTAAAATAAATATAATGATTCTCGAATCAAACGGAATAAATAGAGACATTAAACACAACTTGGAGCTATAGAAACAAGAGGAGGAGTACAGAGCAAATGATCCAATTCTCATTCAACAATTCCCACTACCCACTTAGCTTTATTAAACTTTTCTATTTGTTTTCTCTGTTCTTGCTCTTATAAAGGTTTCCAGTTGAAATACTAAAAACTATTTACCCCCATTTTCGTTATTTGTTTTTACTAAAATCGTCTTGATATGTTTTCTAATTCAATTCCTTGATAATTATTCAAAAGCTGTTCATTTCTTCGCTATCGCTGCTAGGCCTGGACATAAAAACCGGACCCGAAGAACCGACCAGATATGAACCGAATTTTTAGGTACCAAATCCGAACCGAACCGATGTAAATACCCGAATGGGAGTCACACTGTCATATCCGAAGAACCGATATCGAACCCGAACCGAACCGAGAACCGAATGGGTACCCGAAAATACTCGAAACACAATTATATACAAAATAAATATTAGTTATATTTAGATTTATAATAACAAAAATATAAAATATTATAATTATAAATTGAATATATCAATTATGTTTATAAGTTTTGAGATATTTTTATATTTTTTTAGGTATTTTGGGTAAATCGGGTATTTTTGGATACTAATTTCAGTTATTTTAGGTACTCAATCGGATACATTTCAGATATTTTTGGTTTATTTGGTTACAAATACCCGAAAATACTCGAACCGAATTCAAATTATGATTACTTTTGGGTTAAAAAATCCGAACCGATCCATAACCGATCGGTTTTCGGATAAAATCCGGTTCCTCAACCTCGATACGGAACCGACCCGAACCCGACATGAACCGAACTGAACCCGACCCGAAAATAAAAAATACTCGAATGGGACTTACAACCTAAAACCGAAGTAACCAAAATCCGAAAAGACCCGATCCGAACCCGAATGGGTACCCGAATGCCCAGGCCTAGTTGCGAGCAAAGAGAGACGTAAAAGCAATGAAGAAGAGAATCAATGGTTGGTCAAGAGGGAAAAAAAACATCCAATGGAGATCCATTTTATTGGTTTGATCATTTCATCACTGTATTCTAACTTCAGCCTCGTGTATAACCTTCAGGGTATGAAGCTCCAAACTTGAGGTATTGTATAACTTAAGTTTCCCCTCTTCATCGAGTTGAATATTGAAGATGGAAATTTTTGTAACTTGGGTTTTATTGCTTCAAAGGAAGTAAATAATTTTTAGTAGGTACATATGAATTAGATCTCCATTTTCGTATCTTGCTGGAATAGTTGTTCCTAGACTTGTTAGAATTTGTATTATGTGTTTGCAAATAGTTTGGTTGGTTTTATATTTGTACAAGGTGAAATCTTTATGGTTGTTACAATCGAATTGTTATCTTATCTGAACACATTTGATAAAATCTGAGCTGCAAGGTTTTTTTTCCTCCAGTCATTGTTTATTGAGTGAAAACTGCGTATTTTTATGTTTAAGGGCGCTTGCGGACAAGGTTGCAGCTTCTGGATTCTATGTTGTGGTTCTTGATTACTTCTATGGAGATCCTTATGATCCCTCTCATCAAGAGAGACCCGTCCTTGTCTGGATCAAAGACCATGGCTCTGTTCGTACCTTATCCTTAATTTTGTTTTCCCTCTACTTTCTCAACCTTTTTTTCAAGAGTGAGTTTTCCAGGAACGGTGGAGATTTGTTTTCTGGTGGAAACCCAAGAGTCTTCTTCTTAACAGTTGAACAGGTGCGTGCTTTGGGTTCGTACCATTTAATTTTATCTTTTTGTAATTCCTTAATTTATTGATTCATCCTTTTAGTGTTTAATTAAAAAAAAAATTAGACAAAAGTGGAAGGAAGCTTGCGTTGCAAGGCGATGTTCCGTGTACACGTCAGATATCAATGAGTTGGAGAATCTGTGGTTAGTTGTGAGTAGGCCTGGACATAAAAACCGCACTCGAAGAACCGACCCGATATGAACCGAATTTTAGGTACCGAACTCGAACCGAACCGATGTAAATATCCGAATGGGAGCCACACTGTCATATTAGAAGAACCGATACCGAATTCGAACCGAACCGAAACCGAATGGGTACCCGAAAATACCCGAAACACAATTATATACAAAATAAATATTAGTTATATTTAGATTTATAATAACAAAAATATAAAATATTATAATTATAAATTGAATATATCAATTATGTTTATAAGTTTTGAGATATTTTTATATTTTTTTAGGTATTTTGGGTAAATCGGGTATTTTTGGATACTAATTTCAGTTATTTTAGGTACTCAATCGGATACATTTCAGATATTTTTGGTTTATTTGGTTACAAATACCCGAAAATACTCGAACCGAATTCAAATTATGATTACTTTTGGGTTAAAAAATCCGAACCGATCCATAACCGATCGGTTTTCGGATAAAATCCGGTTCCTCAACCTCGATACGGAACCGACCCGAACCCGACATGAACCGAACTGAACCCGACCCGAAAATAAAAAATACTCGAATGGGACTTACAACCTAAAACCGAAGTAACCAAAATCCGAAAAGACCCGATCCGAACCCGAATGGGTACCCGAATGCCCAGGCCTAGTTGCGAGCAAAGAGAGACGTAAAAGCAATGAAGAAGAGAATCAATGGTTGGTCAAGAGGGAAAAAAAACATCCAATGGAGATCCATTTTATTGGTTTGATCATTTCATCACTGTATTCTAACTTCAGCCTCGTGTATAACCTTCAGGGTATGAAGCTCCAAACTTGAGGTATTGTATAACTTAAGTTTCCCCTCTTCATCGAGTTGAATATTGAAGATGGAAATTTTTGTAACTTGGGTTTTATTGCTTCAAAGGAAGTAAATAATTTTTAGTAGGTACATATGAATTAGATCTCCATTTTCGTATCTTGCTGGAATAGTTGTTCCTAGACTTGTTAGAATTTGTATTATGTGTTTGCAAATAGTTTGGTTGGTTTTATATTTGTACAAGGTGAAATCTTTATGGTTGTTACAATCGAATTGTTATCTTATCTGAACACATTTGATAAAATCTGAGCTGCAAGGTTTTTTTTCCTCCAGTCATTGTTTATTGAGTGAAAACTGCGTATTTTTATGTTTAAGGGCGCTTGCGGACAAGGTTGCAGCTTCTGGATTCTATGTTGTGGTTCTTGATTACTTCTATGGAGATCCTTATGATCCCTCTCATCAAGAGAGACCCGTCCTTGTCTGGATCAAAGACCATGGCTCTGTTCGTACCTTATCCTTAATTTTGTTTTCCCTCTACTTTCTCAACCTTTTTTTCAAGAGTGAGTTTTCCAGGAACGGTGGAGATTTGTTTTCTGGTGGAAACCCAAGAGTCTTCTTCTTAACAGTTGAACAGGTGCGTGCTTTGGGTTCGTACCATTTAATTTTATCTTTTTGTAATTCCTTAATTTATTGATTCATCCTTTTAGTGTTTAATTAAAAAAAAAATTAGACAAAAGTGGAAGGAAGCTTGCGTTGCAAGGCGATGTTCCGTGTACACGTCAGATATCAATGAGTTGGAGAATCTGTGGTTAGTTGTGAGTAGGCCTGGACATAAAAACCGCACTCGAAGAACCGACCCGATATGAACCGAATTTTAGGTACCGAACTCGAACCGAACCGATGTAAATATCCGAATGGGAGCCACACTGTCATATTAGAAGAACCGATACCGAATTCGAACCGAACCGAAACCGAATGGGTACCCGAAAATACCCGAAACACAATTATATACAAAATAAATATTAGTTATATTTAGATTTATAATAACAAAAATATAAAATATTATAATTATAAATTGAATATATCAATTATGTTTATAAGTTTTGAGATATTTTTATATTTTTTTAGGTATTTTGGGTAAATCGGGTATTTTTGGATACTAATTTCAGTTATTTTAGGTACTCAATCGGATACATTTCAGATATTTTTGGTTTATTTGGTTACAAATACCCGAAAATACTCGAACCGAATTCAAATTATGATTACTTTTGGGTTAAAAAATCCGAACCGATCCATAACCGATCGGTTTTCGGATAAAATCCGGTTCCTCAACCTCGATACGGAACCGACCCGAACCCGACATGAACCGAACTGAACCCGACCCGAAAATAAAAAATACTCGAATGGGACTTACAACCTAAAACCGAAGTAACCAAAATCCGAAAAGACCCGATCCGAACCCGAATGGGTACCCGAATGCCCAGGCCTAGTTGCGAGCAAAGAGAGACGTAAAAGCAATGAAGAAGAGAATCAATGGTTGGTCAAGAGGGAAAAAAAACATCCAATGGAGATCCATTTTATTGGTTTGATCATTTCATCACTGTATTCTAACTTCAGCCTCGTGTATAACCTTCAGGGTATGAAGCTCCAAACTTGAGGTATTGTATAACTTAAGTTTCCCCTCTTCATCGAGTTGAATATTGAAGATGGAAATTTTTGTAACTTGGGTTTTATTGCTTCAAAGGAAGTAAATAATTTTTAGTAGGTACATATGAATTAGATCTCCATTTTCGTATCTTGCTGGAATAGTTGTTCCTAGACTTGTTAGAATTTGTATTATGTGTTTGCAAATAGTTTGGTTGGTTTTATATTTGTACAAGGTGAAATCTTTATGGTTGTTACAATCGAATTGTTATCTTATCTGAACACATTTGATAAAATCTGAGCTGCAAGGTTTTTTTTCCTCCAGTCATTGTTTATTGAGTGAAAACTGCGTATTTTTATGTTTAAGGGCGCTTGCGGACAAGGTTGCAGCTTCTGGATTCTATGTTGTGGTTCTTGATTACTTCTATGGAGATCCTTATGATCCCTCTCATCAAGAGAGACCCGTCCTTGTCTGGATCAAAGACCATGGCTCTGTTCGTACCTTATCCTTAATTTTGTTTTCCCTCTACTTTCTCAACCTTTTTTTCAAGAGTGAGTTTTCCAGGAACGGTGGAGATTTGTTTTCTGGTGGAAACCCAAGAGTCTTCTTCTTAACAGTTGAACAGGTGCGTGCTTTGGGTTCGTACCATTTAATTTTATCTTTTTGTAATTCCTTAATTTATTGATTCATCCTTTTAGTGTTTAATTAAAAAAAAAATTAGACAAAAGTGGAAGGAAGCTTGCGTTGCAAGGCGATGTTCCGTGTACACGTCAGATATCAATGAGTTGGAGAATCTGTGGTTAGTTGTGAGTAGGCCTGGACATAAAAACCGCACTCGAAGAACCGACCCGATATGAACCGAATTTTAGGTACCGAACTCGAACCGAACCGATGTAAATATCCGAATGGGAGCCACACTGTCATATTAGAAGAACCGATACCGAATTCGAACCGAACCGAAACCGAATGGGTACCCGAAAATACCCGAAACACAATTATATACAAAATAAATATTAGTTATATTTAGATTTATAATAACAAAAATATAAAATATTATAATTATAAATTGAATATATCAATTATGTTTATAAGTTTTGAGATATTTTTATATTTTTTTAGGTATTTTGGGTAAATCGGGTATTTTTGGATACTAATTTCAGTTATTTTAGGTACTCAATCGGATACATTTCAGATATTTTTGGTTTATTTGGTTACAAATACCCGAAAATACTCGAACCGAATTCAAATTATGATTACTTTTGGGTTAAAAAATCCGAACCGATCCATAACCGATCGGTTTTCGGATAAAATCCGGTTCCTCAACCTCGATACGGAACCGACCCGAACCCGACATGAACCGAACTGAACCCGACCCGAAAATAAAAAATACTCGAATGGGACTTACAACCTAAAACCGAAGTAACCAAAATCCGAAAAGACCCGATCCGAACCCGAATGGGTACCCGAATGCCCAGGCCTAGTTGCGAGCAAAGAGAGACGTAAAAGCAATGAAGAAGAGAATCAATGGTTGGTCAAGAGGGAAAAAAAACATCCAATGGAGATCCATTTTATTGGTTTGATCATTTCATCACTGTATTCTAACTTCAGCCTCGTGTATAACCTTCAGGGTATGAAGCTCCAAACTTGAGGTATTGTATAACTTAAGTTTCCCCTCTTCATCGAGTTGAATATTGAAGATGGAAATTTTTGTAACTTGGGTTTTATTGCTTCAAAGGAAGTAAATAATTTTTAGTAGGTACATATGAATTAGATCTCCATTTTCGTATCTTGCTGGAATAGTTGTTCCTAGACTTGTTAGAATTTGTATTATGTGTTTGCAAATAGTTTGGTTGGTTTTATATTTGTACAAGGTGAAATCTTTATGGTTGTTACAATCGAATTGTTATCTTATCTGAACACATTTGATAAAATCTGAGCTGCAAGGTTTTTTTTCCTCCAGTCATTGTTTATTGAGTGAAAACTGCGTATTTTTATGTTTAAGGGCGCTTGCGGACAAGGTTGCAGCTTCTGGATTCTATGTTGTGGTTCTTGATTACTTCTATGGAGATCCTTATGATCCCTCTCATCAAGAGAGACCCGTCCTTGTCTGGATCAAAGACCATGGCTCTGTTCGTACCTTATCCTTAATTTTGTTTTCCCTCTACTTTCTCAACCTTTTTTTCAAGAGTGAGTTTTCCAGGAACGGTGGAGATTTGTTTTCTGGTGGAAACCCAAGAGTCTTCTTCTTAACAGTTGAACAGGTGCGTGCTTTGGGTTCGTACCATTTAATTTTATCTTTTTGTAATTCCTTAATTTATTGATTCATCCTTTTAGTGTTTAATTAAAAAAAAAATTAGACAAAAGTGGAAGGAAGCTTGCGTTGCAAGGCGATGTTCCGTGTACACGTCAGATATCAATGAGTTGGAGAATCTGTGGTTAGTTGTGAGTAGGCCTGGACATAAAAACCGCACTCGAAGAACCGACCCGATATGAACCGAATTTTAGGTACCGAACTCGAACCGAACCGATGTAAATATCCGAATGGGAGCCACACTGTCATATTAGAAGAACCGATACCGAATTCGAACCGAACCGAAACCGAATGGGTACCCGAAAATACCCGAAACACAATTATATACAAAATAAATATTAGTTATATTTAGATTTATAATAACAAAAATATAAAATATTATAATTATAAATTGAATATATCAATTATGTTTATAAGTTTTGAGATATTTTTATATTTTTTTAGGTATTTTGGGTAAATCGGGTATTTTTGGATACTAATTTCAGTTATTTTAGGTACTCAATCGGATACATTTCAGATATTTTTGGTTTATTTGGTTACAAATACCCGAAAATACCCGAACCGAATTTAAATTATGGTTACTTTTGGGTTAAAAAATCCGAACCGATCCATAACCGATCGGTTTTCGAATAAAATCCGGTTCCTCAACCTCGATACGGAACCGACCCGAACCCGACATGAACCGAACCGAATCCGATCCGAAAATAAAAAATACCCGAATGGAACCTACAACCTAAAATCGAAGTAACCAAAAGCCGAATAAATCCGACCCGAACCCGAATGGATATCCGAAGGACCAGGCCTAATCGCTGCAAACGATTCTTCAAATTATTCATATTTATAAATTTTGCCAGTTCTAGTCACATGCCCAATTTGTCAGACGTTTCGGCTTCAGCCTCTAATTTACAATTTGGTCCTCAAATATTATGTATTTGTGAAAAATAATTTAAGCTAAAATATAGTAACCCTATTGTTTATTAAAATTATGGGCCTGAGCCGAAAATTACTAAAATAATGGACGTTTCGCAAGTCATAATGATCGTCGACATCACCTTGCATGTTGTAGACTTAGACCATTTGCAATTTAATAATGATATTTTTAATATAAATTAATTATATTATTTAATTTTAAATTATGAATAAAATTAAAACAAGTATAAGATTTTGAATCTGTAATAGATCTTTCAAAGTCCATCAACGAGAGACCTTTAGTGCAGATGATCTACATTAGTTAGACCATCTGCATTGGTGGTCTCTCACCAAGTCTCTCAACATAAAATATTAATAAAATGAAAAAAGAAAAAAAAAGAGAATGGAGAGAGTCATGAGAGACTCATCTTCGTATCATTGATTTATTTTTATTTTTTAATAAATTAAATAATATAATTAAAATTATTATTATTAAATTAGTGAGAGACTAATGTGAGTTTCTCACCAATACAGATGCTCTTAGAGATTCGTTTAAGTATCTCTTTCGGTATAATATTAATTTTATAAGTATAATTTAATTTAACAATTAAATTTTAAATCTAAAAAAAAAATTAGCCAATTATAAGACCATGTTCAATCCAAATTTCTTAACTAAGTTTCTTAAGCAAAAAAAATAATAAAAAAAAAAAAAGTAAGAGAGAAGAGTAAGAAGTGGTTCTTAGATTTCTTATTTAAGAACCAAAACTTAATTTTTAAGAAACTCATTTATTGTGTGTCATCTCCTAATTGGTTTATATTTTTTAATTATTTAAAAATTATTATTTTATTTTCTTAAAATACTCTCATGATATTTTTGCATTGCACATGCTCTAAGAGTCTCATGAGTCTTTTAAAATCTCTGAAATAAGAAAAGATTTATTTCATTCTCTTCTTCTTTTTTTTTTTTTTTACGGTGAGATATCTTATAAACTTTTACTTTTTGTTAAAGTTTTTAAAGTTTCTTTTTTCAATTACACTTTAACATTTTAACAGTTTTAAAAATGTTCTTATTTTTCTCACAATTTTTTTACCTTTTTGCTCTTTTTACGTTACTTTTTTTAAAAGCAATAACTGTGATTTTAATTTCTTTTTAAAGTCGGTCTATATTTTAAAACCAAAAGTTTTTACAGCAAGATTTTTTTTTTAAACAAATCTACAACCACAGTCGCAAACAACCAAGCCTTGCTCTCTCAAGAAATTGGTAGGAAATGACTCAATGAGTTGTAAAAAGTGACCTGACTAAAATATTTAAGGGCAAACGGTGAGACATGATCCCTTAGAGCTGATTAATACATTTGAGAGCTTTAATCTAAGAGCCTCAAACTCGTCGCTTTCTCTCTCATCACTTGTCAACCAACTCGCTAAACATCGGTCCATCAACTCTTCACCGCAGGACCAAGCCGAGCTACATTTCAGAATCCTTGTCCTATCGAACCTTATGATATTAGAGAGGTTTGAATCAGATGGTTGGTCATGGAATGCTCTCATGGTTTCTTTAATGGCCTCACACCATATAGGACATCCAACTTTCAAGAAATCTTGCAATGCCGTCATGGGAAGGTTTACACTCCCTAATTCTGATTCATTGCGTCCGCCTCTTCCATGATAATCTGATCCTCCTAGCTTTAGTAGACTGTATGTATCGGCCAACTCGCTAAATACTGTACAATCAACATGAAACTTCAGTGGACCTATCTAGATAGATAGATAGAGACAGAGAGAGAGCAAAAGACCTTCTAGCTTGCCGTCACTCCTATAAACCTCGACCCCGTGAAGTCCAGCGTCTTTCAACCTCCTAATAACACTGACATGATCCTTCAACGCCCACGGATGTGCAAGAACGGCTACACCACCGGTTTTGCATATAAGTTTTACTGCTTCCTCCGACATAGGCTCGCTCCCTCTGCAATAAGGATTTGCAACGATTCCAAACAGAAAAAAGGTTGTCAGTGCGAAACTGATAGGTTTCGAACCAGTAAACTATAACTACACTATAAAAGAGACAATGCAAAAAGCAAGATCATATACCAACCTCATCATGCCTAAACTTCCATCAAACATGTTAGATATCTAGCTAACCGAGTAACCGACTCAAATATAGTTGATGAATTGTAAACACAGCTCCTGAACTAGACTAACACAAGGTTTATCATAAACGCTCAAATCCATAAGGTTTCACAAAATCAGCCAAACTAGGGAAGAAGCAGAACCTACGTGGAATAAGCAGGTCCACCATCATATAGATATTTAGTGAAAGCTTCTCTCAAATTCTCGACGTATCCTGCTTCAAGAAGTGCTCGAGCTACGTGCATCCTACCCGGAGCAACATCCTTCCCTGCAATCCTGGTGACATGTTCCCATTTGAGAGGTATCTTTAGTTTATTCAATTTCGATACCATTTCTCTCCCACGAACGAAACGCCCATCCCTTATCTTCACCAAGAAATCTTCCAATTCATCATACTTTGCTGGACCGGAACTGCCATAGTACGCAAGTATATGCACTGGCTCCTCAGAACCAGACTCTCTGGATTTTGGCAATTAAATAGCTATTAGTGCAATTCATATATTCCAGCGAAAACTATGTCTAACGGACTAAAGTTTTCAGAAGTCCTACAAACAAGTGAGATACCTGGAACAGAATAATGTGCTGATCTCAACACCCGGAATGATCTTGATACCGAATCTACGTCCTGCTTCTACTGCTTCCGGGATACCAGCCATCGTATCATGATCCGTTAGAGAAAGAACTTTCACCTGCTTTGATCACATTGAGAAGCAAATCAAATCCTTGATATAATGACATCAGGGGATCGACTGTAAATTTGATGCTTAAATTGTGAAATCAAAAGAGAAATTTCTGGCAAATATAAACCTTTATCTCATTCCTACAAACTGTAGTTCTTAAAGACTACTCCTTTTTAGCAAATGATACAGACGAAAGAATCACCATAATATCTGTTTCAATTCAAATAAAACTTCTAGTCTTTGACCCATGAAAACATTGAGAAGCAAATCAAATCCTTGATATAATGACATCAGGGGATCGACTGTAAATTTGATGCTTAAATTGTGAAATCAAAAGAGAAATTTCTGGCAAATATAAACCCTTATCTCATTCCTACGAACTGTAGTTCTTAAAGACTACTCCTTTTTAGCAAATGGTACAGACGAGAGAATCACCAAAAAATCAAATCCAAATCAAACAAAACCACTAGACTTTGACCCATGAAAACATTGAGAAGCAAATCAAATCCTTGATAATTCAACAGTAAATTTGATGTGCAAATTGTGAAATCAAAAGAGTAATTGCTGGCAAATGATAAACCTCCTTGTTTAGCAAATGGTACAGATGAAAGAAAACCTAAAACAACATCCAAATCAAACAAAACCCAAGAAAAAATTTGCACCCAGCTATAATCTTTAATGGTTCACCTCGACCTAAAAATCGAGTCTTGAAGTAAACGTTGTGATGCACAATCACAGTAGAAGAACATATAATCATTTAGGTATCCACAAGCAAAGAAAACCCTAATTCAGATCTTCTCCTAACTCATTCACAGATCTGAAAATTGCCATCATTTCATAAACACAACAACTAAACCCATAAGGTCTCAAACTAACCCCATTGTTATGAGCCTTCTCCACGAGCTTTGAAGGCGACAGAAACCCATCGCTGCGATTCGAATGGGAGTGAAGCTCGAACACCAATTTCTCTCCGTAACTCGAGGAGCCACTATTGATTGTGACGGCAAAGTCATCCAGAGAAGAGGAAGAGGAGATAGGTGGGGAAGAAGAACCTACGGAGAACCAATCGCTAACCGATTTAGAAGCCCCTGCTTGCTCAGAGGTCATCTTCTTCTTCTTGCTACCGCCACGCTTCTTCTTCTTGTTTCTCTTCTTCTTCTCGTCAGCCATGGTTGGATTTTAGAAGCGCCGTAAGTCGGACCGTCAGTGAGGGAGAGACGAGAAAAGAAAATATGTCGTAGTGCCAAAAACTGAGAGGCAAAGGCGGAGACGGTATAAGCAAAAGTGAAAAAAAGAAAAAAAACGTTTTTACAGTCGGATCGAATCGGCCGGTCCGACCGTTGGACCGCAGCTCCGCAAATCCATAAACTTGTGCCCTTTTTGATTTTTGTTGAAGGCCAAAATATGATACACACAAATTGTAACTCGAATTGATTCCAATAAACGAATTCCAATGTTCATTAAACAAAAAATCCAAGTTCACCTTAAAGAAATTCAACAGGAAGAAGAATTCTCAAGAGTTTGTTACAGAGAGATTGGGACGAAGAAGATGAATTAACAACAACAATATTTATGAATGATCCATGAATTTCTTCACAGCTTCCTTTTAACGCTTCACTCTTCCAACGAACAGTTTCTTTTAATCGTATCCATTGAACATATTCCTTTAATCTTCACCCTCCACATGTAATGTAATCACTCCATAATCATCAAAATATCACCCGCAAATCCTTAAAGTTGAGAACAATTTGGTTAATAACTAAATTTGGAAACTGATGATGATGAGTTAGAAATACTTCGGAAACAAACTTGAGAAAATTAGAAATACAGGATGTTTTTTCTTTTTTTATCCTCTTGTCTATATATACATTCTTAAGTCAATATTGGTGAATTAAACTTTATATTAATAGAAATCTAACTCTATCCTTCAAATTATTAATTAATTTTTATATAATTATTTCATTGAAAAAACAAATTAAAACTAATTCCTTTTTTCGTTTCACATATAAGCTCATCACAACTTTTTTCTTTAAATACCCAACCAAATTTCTCACTTGTTCGATCATTTATGATAAGATTATAAATTAATAACGAAATCGCTAGGTAGATAAGTGAATTCCATATCAACCATACTTTGTTCTATTCTATAGTCTTGTGAAACCATTATCTTTAGTTCTTTAACAGTAGTAGTCGATTTCAAAGTAAGTAATCTAGCACGTTTTTCTTAATCAACAATAAACTTTCATTCGTCGTTTCCAAAGGATCTCCAAACACCGCACGTCACATAAATTTTCAGCGTATTTATCTATGATAAACAAAAAAAAAATTAATCATTTCTCTCAAATAGGATTTGCATATATCAATTTGTGGTAAAACAAAAAACCAATTCAATAAACTCACAAGATATGTGAAATCTATCCAATACTTTTTGGTTTATACCTTTGATTTTTGCAGAGATGTGAAAGAATCATAAACAAAGAGTATATTTAAGAAGACGGCATTGAGAAAGATGAAAAAAATCGTGTTTCTCATAATTCAAAAACCCGCAGATTACATGTTCTAAACTTTGCAGAACACGTACATTATGCAGAATGTATATTCTACGGAATCGCAGAACACATACATTATGCAGAATGTATATTCTAAGGAATCGCAAAATACGTACATTATGCAGAATGTATATTCTACAAAATCGCAGAACATATAGAAAGCGCAGAAGATACGTTCTAAAACTCGCAGATCATAGAGAATCCGCAGAAGACACCTTCTGAATTTCGCAGAACATATCGAAAAAGATTTTGTAAATATTTTTTTTTACGTTTTTGGAATAATATAATTTTTCTGTTTCCTTAAATAAATGCTTTTCCCATAAAACGAAATTTTAAAATAAATTAAAAATTAAATTATACTCCCTCCGTTCCTCATAGTTTGATGTTTTAGATTTTATGTTTGTTCCTAATAGATTGATTTTCTAGATTAGATTTAATATATTCTTTTTTTTTTCAAGACAATAAACAAACAAAAAGTAATTGAGAAAGTAAATTTAAATTCAAAAACAAACAAAAAGTAATAGGAAAAAGTAAGTAATGATTGTTTCTTAATATCTGTGAAAAATCTAAAAAATCAATCTTTGAGGAACGGAGGGAGTATGATTTTGGAAGTAGTTTAGGTACAATTTGACATTCAAAAATAAAAGTGTATATGGACAAGATTATACAAAAACATCATTTATTTCTAATTTTCCCAACAAAACTTTTCGCCTTCTCTCTTCTTTTTCTTTCTAATTCTCGAAATTTTTTTCTAAATTGACCGGTGATGGGCGGCTCCTTTATTGGAATTTCCGGTTCTAGTATTTTGTTTATCTTCTCTTTAGCTTTCTCCCTTTTCTGATTCTTTTTGCGTTTGAGTGCAGGTTTAAAATGAGATCGAAGATGAATTGGTCGACGTTTTAGATCTAGAAATGGGGATTTGGTTTCCTTAAAGTCAAAAGCATGTGTGGTTCGACCGCGAAAGATGACAGTTTCAAGATCCTGATTTACATCTCAAAAGTTTTGTCAGTTCCATTTCGCCGTGATTTGTCTTGGTTGTGTGGCTTTGTCTGATAGAACTTTATAGGCATTGGTCCTTAATTCTTTATGGCCCAAGAATTACTATATAAATATATATTTTCATAAAAACATATAAGTTAGAACAACTTACTTGGCATCATCTTATGAAAAGATGATTGGTAAATGATCTTTTGGCTTTATGTATCCGAATTATTCTTCTACCAAGAGATGAGAGCTTGAGTAGAGAATACAGAGAAGTATGCCTTATGAGAGAGAGCGTTTGTTTTGTAAAAACAAAGTGTAAAAAACCTCTTGTCACTTGTCTCTCATTTTCTCTTATATACTTCTCCACCTTATGGTATATATTAAACCAAATCTATATCTAGTTAAACATACATAAGCTAAGGACCATAACCAAACCAGTAAACCGTAACTGAATCGGGTTTGTATTATTGTTATTTAATTCAGCCCATCAAATAATTCAAATGACATTCAATTGGTATCTATGCATATAACCTCCATGTTCATAATTATTCAATACCAATGTCCAATCGTTTAACCAAAATCCAATCACACTTTATTTGGACCAAACCATAAATAGCAATCATTAATCCATAAATTTCACATTTGGTTCACACATCTCCAACAATCTCCCATTTGGGTCACCGACCACAAAGTTTTCAGGTTGTTGCATGTATATGGGTTCTTCAATGAGAAGCTCTAAATCC
Organism: Alliaria petiolata; assembly: GCA_020283515.1. Lineage (NCBI taxonomy): Eukaryota > Viridiplantae > Streptophyta > Magnoliopsida > Brassicales > Brassicaceae > Alliaria > Alliaria petiolata. The sequence continues at coordinate 358,870,397 of JAHZTW010000001.1, forward strand.
AAATGAGCTCTCAGTGCCAATATTATCCTTAATGAGTCGTTCGATGAAACCGGAGCGAAAGTCTCTTGATAATCAATGCTTTCCTTTTGAATAAATTCTTTTGCGACAAGGCTGCCTTTTATCTTTCCATGTTATCTTTTGCATCCCATTTGATTTTAAAGATCCATTTACAACCAACATTTTTCACACCTTCTGGTAACGAGATAAGATTTCAAACGCCATTGCCCATCATGGATTTATACTCTTCCTTCATGGCATCAATCCACTCTTGAGAGCCAACACTTTGGATAGCTTAGAAAACACTTAATGGATCATCCATTACCTCAATGCTATCTTATGTTATTGAAAAAATACCATGTAATCATTTGATGTGTTTTAACTAATATTTGGTTAAAGAACAGAAAAAGAGTAGTAAACATTTGATAAATTTTAACTAACTTTTAGTAATACTTATTTATTGAAATAAGAGTAGAAATAATATAGTATATTCGATGTGGTTTTTAGTTGATTTGATTTACTAATGTGTGTAGTAGTGAGACTTATATGACTTTATAATGCATTGAAATAGAACATAATTTTTACTTTATGCAAAAAATTTAAAGAATTCAATATTAACATGCGTTAAAGTAAATAATGTTTGTTTATTTTTTTGTAGTATTTTATGGAGATTTGTAGAAACCTGCGAAACCTACTATAAAATTTGGTAGTTCCTTTCGTAGTTGGCAACCACCTCCAAAGAATCTAGTAGACCTCTAACATAGCATGCTGATTTGAAATATGGATATTTTTATCCCCAATTGTTAAAATTTTGTTAGTAGTTCTTTTGATTTGTTGGTTAGTATACTTAGATAGTATATTTTTTGTTGGTGAATGGATGTTGATTATTTTTCTTATCATCCATCCCCGTTGTTGGAGAGCTTTTTCATATTTTCTATGTTTTTCATCCATGCTTTAGACATTTTTCTCTCAATATCTTTATTTAACATAACTCGTCTGAGATCGTTAGCTTTATATGTTATTTCGATTACTTCATAAATTTTGGCATAAGAACAAATACTAAAATTTTTACCTTTCAATAGTATGACCAGCATGATCGGCCTGAACTAATATTGTTTTTAAATTAAACTGGATCAAACATTTGTGAGAAGTCATTCTATAGTTTGTCTTGTTGTTAATGACATTTGTGAGAAGTCACCTTATATTTTGTCTTGTTGTAATGACCAAGAAATTTGTAATTTTGTATAATACACAAACCTTTATGTTAGCCTCATAATAGCATATTACTATGAAGTTTTGGATTGTATTTGACTGAAAAAGTTGTGTTAAAACATAATATAATAGTGTTGATTAATTTTAAAAAAAAATATTTGGCTAACATCGACTTCATTAGTTGTTGAAATATGGAGAGGAAGTAATTTTGTTAGACGTAACAAAATTTGACAAGCGCTATAGATTTGAATTTTTGACACAACTTTTTCATACTAAGAGAAAACCAATTTAAATATGGAGAGGAATATGAACAAAACCAGAGGTTCATACTAGGTGGTTTAGGGTACAAAATTGTAGAATCTAATTTTTGTGTAACTTGTTTTAATTTTCAAAAATAGCTCATGTCATATTTGGTTTCAGAGTCATAAGTTGTCTAATTTAAAATTTATAAATAAAATTGTTTAACAAGTTTATTACAATGCAAAGTAAATGAAAAACTATTCTGGATCTGCTGAATTCGATGAATTATATGATGACACCGTATCTGATTTTTCCCCAAATTCTTCAATTTCTTCCTATGCTTCCTCAAATATCCGATCATCCGCATCTACAGTGAAGTCAACTACGAGCTCGACTTCGAGGGAGTGATCTATGGAAGCTAAACTAACGGTATTTTGTTGCATAAGATCATTATCAGATATTTCATAAATCCTTCCTCTCGGGTTAATCGATGTCACTGTAATCCATAGGTCTTGCTTGTTTTTCACTCGAGGATAGAAAATGTAGCATACCTACACCATAAAAATTTAAATATTTACAAAAGTCATATAAATGAAAAATTAATTGTATCTTTAAAAATAAAATAATTAATGAAACTAATCTGGCCTGCTTGTGAAGCAAGGATAAATAGATGGTATTTCCGGAGTCGCCTTCTTCCATGTACTGATGTAACACCAAATTGGTCATGTCGCACAGCACTTCCATCTAATGGGTCGTACCAATCGCATAAGAATGCAACGCATCTCATGTCCAACAATCCCGGGTAATAAACTTCTAAAATCTTGCGAATGACACCATAGTATAAAAGATCACCGGACTGAGTGGATACCCCGTAATCAGAAGTCGGCCTGCTCCTATCATCTCGAAGAATTTTAAAAGCGTAACCTCGGGTGTAATGGTACTCGCTCATTATTAGCACCTTCTCTCAAAGGCGTCAAGGTTCAGAAGTTTGCTCATACGCTCAGAGACAAGATGCCATTCTCTCGGACCAAACTGCCTCACATACGCACATAACATTTTCTTAGCTAAGAGCACCCACATCGGTGGATTCTCAACAAAGGATCTCATCATTAAAAAAAGAAATAAAATCAAAAAATAGAATAGAGAAAGAGAAAGGGTTCTTGTTTGAGGACTCGTTCTCAACCTCATGAGAACCTCTTAATCTACTTGCCTTCTTTTTATTGGTTTAATTTTCATTTTAAATATTAAAATATAATTATATATGCTGAATTATATTAAATATTATATTTTATTGTCTAGAACCTGTGTTTGAGAATCTATGCCGATGGGATGCTCTAAGCTCACAAGCCAACCTAGTATTGGAGATTGTTTTTCCCGATGACTTGGAGGTCTTTACTGTCTCTATTGCCTTCATGAGATCCAACATTTTAAACCGAAGTTCCAAATTTATATCCCACTTCGACTTCGTAAGTGTTTACTTTTCGTTGTTGTTTTATTGAGATTTATAATGGGTACATAATGATTTGATCTATCTTTTTTCACTAGTTTCTTTCTTCAAACCTAAAACGTGAAAGCTGCTGTGAATCTGTGATGTGATTCATTCATTGATATTAAGCTGATTTCAACTGTTTGTTTGTATTTTTATACTCTACTAAAAGCAATTCTTTTGAAGTTCTCCTCAAAGAATTCAACTAAAAATGTAAGGAAATAATTAAATGTTATTTAATAAATATAATATTGACATGAAGATAAACAATTATACCTCAATTCTTCTAGTCAAATAGATTAAGTTTTTATCATCTTCAGATTCATTTTTGTCTTATGTTGTTTAAAAAAAATCCTACGTAAAAAACCTTAACATTAAATATTTTCATTTTTTTAAGTAATATATTAAAAATATTAATTGAGACAATAAATTCATTTTGTAAAAAATAATGATAAAATTATATCATCATAATAAACCAAATATTCTGTAAATATTTGTGTATATACATATTATTTATAAGAGGTTTATTTTTGTATTTATTATAAGTTTTAGATAATTATTTATATAATTGAAATCATTATCTTAAATTAAGAATTTTTCCTAATCTATTAAGTTGATTTTTTTATTGTTAATAGAAACTTATACATAATTCTTTATCCCTTATATATTTCTATTAATAGTACATTTTAGAGTTTGAAAAATTTCTTAATTTTAAATAATGATGTGACGTAATGATATGAACCAATTGAATGAGTCTTTTAAATCCTATGTGCACAGAATAATGCATCAACTTTTATTAGTAATTGATAGATTTATAATCGAAAGCAAACCAACTAAAGGATGAGTCTTTCACTTAAAGTGAATCTTCACTCACAGGCACAGATTCCAAAGACTATCAACGCCACCTCCAGGATAGTTGCACCACCTGTGGCCCCAGTCGCAGAGGCCACCGTTCTAACTGATGCGGCTTGGTGAGCAGATTCGAAAATTGCAGGTTTGGGTTCGATTGTCTCAAGGCTAGGACAAAGAGAGCCCCAAAGTTTCACTCAAGCGCAAAGCATGTAAAGTCGCCTTTAGTGGCAGAGGGATTGGGAATACGTGCGACCATATACCATGCCAAATCGAAAGGTATAAGGAGTTTATCGGTGGAATCCAATTCCTTACAAATGCTTAGAGCCATCAACTCAGGTTCTACGTTGTCGGATCTCCATGGAATCTTAGCGGATATTGCTGATTTTTATAGAGAGTTTGATGTGTTATGCTTTAAGTTTATTCCTAGAGCAGCCAATTGTGCGGCTGACTCGATTGCAAAACTTTCTTTGTTTTTGTATGTTCCTGAACCAGTTTAAATTTATGGAAAGTATTTGTTTGGAAAAAAAAAAAACTGAAACGAGTTCTAGAGCTCCCCACATAAGTTCTTTTTTAGACAAATAAAACATAAAATCTCTATTAGCAATTTTTTCAGGCGATTTAAATCATCAAAATATGTTCAACATAGAATGCATATTGTGACTTACAGAATGTTTCTATCAAGCTCATGTTCGATCATCATGTGAAACTATCAAATTTTGTTTCATGCACTAACAATAAAACTCTATATTTCATTCACTAACAACAAATAGACAAACATGTATGAAGCAATAAGAAAACTTACAACAACCTTTACATAGTACGTTGTGACAATGAGTCTCCTTGGTAGTCCTTGTACAAAAGATCTACGATCGAAAGAGAAACAATGAGATCCTTAAAATTTGCTATTCTGGGAAGGCTTTCATAAAATCAAACTTTAGAAATTTTATGAGTTTCTATCAGGTTTATATCTGATTATCACGTGAAACTACCAAATTTTGTCACTCAGTAACAATAAAACTCTATATTTCAGTCATTAACAACAATTTAACCATTAAAATTTGCTATTCTGGGAGGCCTTCATAAACTCAAACTTATAGAGTATGCAGCAATAAGAAAAACTTATAGAGTATGCAGCAATAAAAAAAACTTACAACAACGTCTGGAGAATACATGGTGACAAAGATCAGAATCTGCACTCTATAAGTTTGAGTAGTTGGTGATTATTGATAGGGTCGTAATTAGCTACCCAAAATATGCATGGTTTTTAGGGACTTTTTGAGTTTTAATTTGTAAGATTCTAATTCTGCAAGTATACATGTGCGTTTGTAGTTGAGAGACCCCAATCACGCTATCTTATCCGAGAGTGGTTCTCACGCGTTAAACTGTTTTTCAAGTAAAAATGAACTTATTAAATACGCTTTTATCGACTAAAATTCATTTATTAAAATCAACCGGAAACTCAAAACGTCAAAACAATAAAAACCAGAATTTTGAATTAAAAATATAAATAACGAAAATATCTTCTAAAAGATTTAAATACAACTAAAGCGCCCATTTTCGGTTCCCAAAAATAGCACCGTTACGACTTTAACTCAAGTCACTTGAAAAGGGAAAAGAGGGGTGAGTATTCCAACCATACTCAGTGAGGGCGCGCTAAAGAGCCCGCGAGATTCTTCAGGTACACCATTTGAAACAACAATATATGTATACTAAATATAGACATTAAACGCAAGCAAACAACCTACATAGAACTTCTAACATTTCTACTTAACAGGTTCAATCATTTCCATACTAAACCATTTGCAACACATCGATCAGCCTAGCAAATTTATATCACATTCCCAAGGATCAACCGTCCAAGGTACTCATTCTTTGCTACTGCCAAAATTGGGTTTGACAGGTCACGGTGCCACTGCCCAGTACAGGGTTTCACAGCGGCTCGTCAGTCATTTCCCGATCACTACAACTTCACAATAATCCCTCGTTGTAGGCCGTCAATCAACACTAATCCGACCGATCAGCGGTACACACATTAGCATTTAAGCCACCCACTTCAATACTTTCATACCGTATAACTTCCAACTAAACACTACATCAAATGTCAATCACATAACAATTATCACATTCATCAGCATCAAGCATCAATCAAATCTAATACCTATATCAAGCAGACAAATATTACAAATTCAACTAATGCATCTTTAGGAATCATAAACCGGTTCTCACCTTTGCCTTTGGTTGAAAATGGGAAGTCGGGAGATGCGGTAACTACGGTTGACGGACAGAAACTCGGATCAGGGATTTGGGAATTGCCGTGGCAAGATGGCTGGATGGGCTTTCCAAAAATATACTGAATGGCAGCTGGATTGATCTGGTTCGCCGGGAAATTGATCTGAAACTTCCTCTACGAAACTTCAAATCGGACGATTCAAGAGGCGCTGAAAAGATAAGAGAATCCCATTTCCAACAACACCAAGATCGAGATTTGGAGTCGATGGGAAATGGGCTCGAAAGGTGACGGATCGGAGATGCTTCGACTGCTGAGCTGCGGAGAATTCGGCAGAGCTTCGCTGAGGCTTTTTATGTATCTTCTATGCTGCTGGACGAAAACTATATATAGGGGAAGGATTAGGGTTGACTAAATGTTAGGTTTAGGGTTTTAATATGGGCTTTAGGACATGGGTTTGGAAGAGAAAGAAAATGATGGGTTTGGGGATGAAAGATGGATTTGGGAAAAATTAATGGATTTGTGATGTCACAAACTCCCCCACTTAAAATGAATTCGTCATCGAATTCGAGGAATGACTTCTCAACTTCTCCCCCACTTGATTTTCGACTAATCCTTGAGCGTCTTCATCCTTGATGTTTGATCGTGACATCCCAACGCTTCCGCTGTGCACTCTAACTCCTGAGATACTGGTTGGAATTTGTGTCTCCTTGATCTTCGAAAACATAACCTTCAATACTGCAAGGCCAACCAATGCTAGCAAAACTTGTTTTACTAGAACAAGACTTAACCTCTCTCGTCGGTGCTTTACTTTTCAAAAATTCTCAATACTCCAAAAATAGTTTGAAAACATATTACTTTCATAGGACCGTCTTCCGGGACAGAACCGGCTTGCCAACCTTACGTTCTGATACCAAATTGAGAGACCCCAATCCCGTTATCTTAGCCAAGAGTGATAAAACTAAAGCGCCCATTTTTAGTTCCCGAAAATAGCACCGCTCCGACTTTAACTCAAGTCACCTGAAAAGGGAAAGGAGGGGTGAGTTTTCCAACCATACTCAGTGAGGGCACGCTAAAGAGCCCGCAAGATCCTTCGGGTACACCATATGAAACATCAATATAAGTATACTAAATATAGACATTAAACGCAAGCAAACAACCTACATAGAATTTCTAGCATTTCCACTTAACAAGTTCAATCATTTCCATACTAAACCATTTGACACATCAATCAGCTTAGCAAATTTATATCACATTCACAAGGATCAACTGTCCAAGGTACTCATTCTTTGCCACTGCCCAAACAGGGTTTGGCAGGTCACAGTGCCACTGCCCAGTACAGGGTTTGACAGCGGCAGCCATTTCCCGATCACTACAACTTCACAATAGTCCCTCGTTGTAGACCGTCAATCAACACTAATCCGACCGATCAGCGGTACAAACATCGGCATCTAAGCCACCCACTTCAATACTTTCATACCGTATAACTTCCAACTAAACAATACATCAAATGGCAATCACATAACAATTATTACATTCATCAACATCAAGCATCAATCAAATCTAATACCTATATCTAGCAGACAAATATTACTAATTCAATTAATGCATCTTTAGGAATCATAAACCGGTTCTCACCTTTGCCTTTGGGTGAAAATGGGAAGTCGGGAGATGCGGTAACTGCGGTTGACGGACAAAATCTCGGATCGGAGATTTGGGAATTGCCGCGGCAAGATGGCTGGATGGGCTTTCCAAAAATATACTGAACGGCAGCTGGATCGATCTGGTTCGCCGGTAAATTGAACCAAAACTTCCTCTACGAAACTTCAAATCGGATGATTCAAAAGGCGCTGGAAAGATAAGAGAATCACCTTTCCAACAACACCAAGATCAAAATCTGGAGTCGACGGGAAATGGCCTCGAAAGGTGATGGATCAGAGATGCTTCGACGGCTGAGCTGCGGAGAATTCGGCAGAGCTTCGCTGAGGCTTTTTCTGTACCTTCTATGCTGTTGGACGGAAACTATATATAGGAGAGGGATTAGGGTTGACGAAAGGTTAGGTTTAGGGTTTTAATATGGGCTTTAGGAAATGGGCTTGGAAGGAAAAGAAAATGATAGGTTTGGGGATGAAAGATGGATTTGGGATGTCACAGTAGTATTTAGGGGTTTATCCACGAAGATAGTCAACTGCAATACAAAAGATTGTTAGAGTGACCAAAAAGGCAAAGAAAAAGGATTTGTTGTTGTGTCACGGTTTTGGGGTTGCAAGTGATGAAAGTATTGAAAAGCAAAGTAAGAAATCAATCTATATAGGCTGTCGCCTAGACTTTTTATATTTACTAGGTGAGTATCCGCGCTACGCGCGGGTGGTTTTGATTTTTCAATTTTAAAATTAGAAGCCCAGAACATTTATATTTGTTATTTATTCTTTTAATGTAAAAGAGTACGGTAAATGATAAATGTATAATTAGGAATATCTTTGACGGATTAATTTGAAAATGTTCTAGAAGTTTTGGTGAGAGCCATATATTACATTTGTAAGAAGATTATCTATATAATTTTATTTTTTATGTGTTTTGTTTCCTATCATAAATAAAGTTTAAATCAAAAATGAATCGAAGTTGCTTGAATTAAATAGAAATTCAAAACTTGATTGAAAAAGCTTAAAGTACGAAGAAGAAGAATTGTATGTTTTTTTAAAAGTTTGTGTTACTAAAAAACAATAAAACATAATAAAATGGGTAAGTTTGTCTTCGCCAAATCCATTCTCCGCCTCCCATGAAACTCAGATCTATTTCTGGATGATGCATAATGTAATTGAAATTAGGTTGGAGTAGGACCATGTTTTATTATTATTTTTATATAAAATGAAAAAAAATTCCAAATTTGTAATACCTTGATCCATCTACTACACATGTTGGTTGTCTTCCTGGATGAGCTGCTGTAGTTGGTTTTTTCCCAAATCCTGTATATATTTTGGATTATAATTAAATATATAACAATTTATGTATATTTGTAAAATAAATTTTCTACCTTTTAGGTGGATCGTAGATTGTTGAAAATCTCTTTGTATACAATGTTTGTCACACTTTGGTTTGATCTTGCATTAGATCTCTTCCTCCAAATTTTAAGTCCTTCTTTTGATGTTATCCGTGAAAAAGCAACATATAGTTGGCCATGTGTGAAAACTGGTTTTGGTAGATATAATCCTACATGTTCCAAACTTTGTCCTTGACTTTTGTTAATTGTCATTGCATAGCATACACGAACAGGGAATTGACGTCTCCGCATTTTGTAAGGACTTTTAGTATCAGCTGTTGTGAGAATGATTCTTGGTATAAGAACTTTTTTCCCAACATTTGTGCCTGTTAATATCTCTGCTTCCAAAACTCTTTTTCCTAACCTTGTCACCAACATCCTTGTACCTTTGCACAATCCTTCTTTTTGGTTTATGTTTCTCATTAAGATTATTGGTGCTCCCTTCTTGAGAAACAATCGATGATTTGGCAATCTTGAACATTTTAAACTGTTCAAATACTCAACTGTATATAATGGATTTGCTTCCTCCACGTTTGTGTCGTCATTTGATATACTGTCTGAGCTAAGATACTCCTCCATATCACCTTCAAGTTGTGAAAGAATAAATTCATTTATCTCATCAACTGTTTCGTTTCGTGGAGTTAAGATTGCTCTTCCTCGGAGGTACTCCTTGTCGTTGTATTTCAAATTGAAATCTTTGTATATAGCATGGAATATGCATTCCAATGGATTTCCTTTTGTTGACAGAAGAAGGTCGTTCTCGTTTTCTATGTCTTCATTTTCGAAAAATCTCATCTCCTTTGAAGGTACTGTTTGTGCATCTCCATTACCAACTTCTAATATCCACCTTGAGAATTCTTGTTCATTTGGTTTTAGACGCATATTTTTTTCAAGAGTTTGGATTTCACATTTTCTCCAAAGGTAAGAACGATTTACTGATGCAGAGACAGTATCTTGTCTATTACCTTGTGGGATAACGGGTAAAATTTGTCTGAAATCTCCACCTAGCAAAACTGTAATTCCTCCAAATAATTTATCAGCTGCTTCTGGATGTTTCCTGCTCTTTATATCCCTTAATGTACGGTCTAGAGCCTCAAATGTGAATCGATGTGCCATTGGTGCCTCATCCCAGATTATCAATTTAGTTTTCTCAATCAAATCTGCAAGCATTGTGTTTGGCTTTATATCACACATTGATTGATCATGTATGTCGAGTGGAATTTTAAAGCGTGAATGTGCCGTTCTTCCCCCTGGTAATAATGTTGCAGCAATCCCTGAAGTAGCGACATGTAATACAATTTTTTTTTCAGACCGCAGTTTGGATATTATCGTGTTGTACACGAATGTCTTACCTGTTCCTCCTGGGCCGTAAAGAAAAAAACAATTTCCCTTTAGAGTTGATAATTGAGTCCAATACAGCTCCGTAAACATTCTGTTGTTCTGAATTCAGCTTCATAAACAACTGCTCATGCTCTTCTTTTTTTTTGTCCATATTGTAGTTTAATGCCTCTTGGACCATTGAGCTGGTCATCCCACCAATGATGTTTTTATCTGGAATTGGCATGTCTGGAAAATCCGTGAGGGATTTATCATTTTCAAGCAGAAGACTTTGCAGCTCTATCAACGTGTACTGTTGTACTTCTTTCTCTGATAAGTTCATCCCAAGGAAATTAAAATGTTTCCGTTGGCGGTATTGGATATCCTCACCAAGATTCTCCCAGAAATGGTTCCAAAGTACTTCTGGCTTGCTTACATCACAATATTATAACAATGTTACAAAGAGTTCTCGAAGTTGGAATGCATTCGCCCAAATTGATGCTTCTTCCATTACCTCGTGCCATTCCTTATCTCCATCAAGTAAACCTCGTGCGTTACATGCTTCCTTGAACTTCTTATATGTTGTATCCCCCACTGTTAGTATATCCTCAAAACTTGTTGGACCTTTGACGTGGTTTAACAATATCCTTAGATAGAATAAGTCTCCCGCAGAAGGATGAATGTTAACAATCCTGCCAATGCTAATTCCTTTTTTCCTGGGGGTCCATTCTTTATTTGTGTTATTCCAGACAAATCTTGTGGGGAATTGAACATATGTAAGTGATCGTGCCCATAGATATATTTTGTTTGCTTCCATCCATGCCGTGAGCATTGTATGTTGAAATGCAGCTTTTGAGGCAATTGATGCTGGTGTTAGTGATTCATCGAAAACTACACTTTGCTGTCCAGGGAGATGAACCAAAAGTTTTTGAACAGATGGTTTTTGATGGTGTATATCAAATCCAAAAATTTTCCAAGTAGCTTCACATGCAGAAAGGTAACGACACTCTTGGTAGTTTTTAATCTCATCGATCTCCACCTTATGTACTCTGCCGTCATATTCATTTCCATTTATGTCGAGCTTTTTTTCAATCACAAATGTGGCTTTGTCCACTCCTTTTGTAATGTATTTGAATAAATACTTGATTGCCTTAGAAGTGCTACACCATTCGACGTTGATGTGTGTCTTAAACTTCTTAAGCAAAGCCATATTGTGTGGGATCACAAACTGGTTGTCTAATCTAGTATCCCCCTTCATAACAAACTTATCTTCATCTTCTCCACGCTTATAAATGATGTATCCCAACTTATCGCAACTTGTCTTTTGGGCATAAGGACGAGGATATTTTTTGGTGCAGTTTCCATTCTCCATACATGGAGATTGCGGTCGTTGTAAACCGCATGGGCCATGCATCATATGTTTTTTGACCAACTCATATCCTTCTAGATCAATGCCTTTATCTGGGATTTCCGCTGAGATAAACTTTTCAATAACGGGTGGATCTGGATTTTGTTCGATATCTTTTAACCACAACAAGATGTGTGCATGTGGTAAACCTCTTTTCTGAAACTCAATCGTATAGACGACTGCATAAATTTGTATAAAATTTAGTTTCAGTTAATTTTAAATATGTTGTATAAAAATATTAGTAAATCTACCTGCTTGTAGTTGTCCAAAAAAATGCCCGTCTCTGAAGTCTGAAATCAGTTCCTCTAATTTCATCTTGAATACACGTGAGGCAACGTCTGGTCTTTCGTTGTTTGGGTCGTTGCTGTAGGTCTTTAGATGATTATCTATTTCTGACCAGCTTGGGTTTGCAGTTATCGTGATGAAGAGATGTGGGTTTCCATGGGTCTTGCATATTGCCATTGCATCATGATAGTTCTCTAGCATATATCTGGGCCCTCCCGTAAAACTTTCTGGTAGAATTACTCGTCTTCCAAGGGCTTTTGCATCAGTATCTCCTTTCATTACTGCATCACAAACATTGTTGTACAAGTCTGCCCGTAGCTTCTTTTGGTTGTCTCTGTTAAATCTTAAACGATCCTCCTCAATAGCTGTATATGCGTCAACAATATACTGATGTAGCAAACGACCTCCTCTAATAAGTGTCTTCCCTTGCGACAACCTTGTTTGGATTTGGTGAGCATAAAATTCACGAATCGTTAGATTTTCCCTTTTTATCTTGTTTCTGTTATTTGGTCTATATGATATTCCCAAATGAAATCCACTTTCTCCAAATGGGAATAGCAAGGGGTACTGGAGGGCCATGAAATGCTGGTGGAGTGTGCTTATTCGTTGAAGTTCGTTTGTTTTGTATTGGACAATCACATCGCGTGTACCAATATCCTCCTCTTCAGTTGATGTGTCCTCAATATCACCAACTATAAGTCCCGCTGTTTCATCTCCAGTTGGTAAGTCAAATTGCCGACCGAGATGTTTTTGTCCAACAAGCCTTATAGTGAACTCCTTCTTATCACCAGACTCATATCTATCCCTTGCTTTTCTAAAAACCTTTGTTAGTTCATTGTTCTCATCCAACATATTGATCAAGGATTGCACTTTTTCTTCGTCTAGATTTCCACACTCTTTTCTTCTTGCCATGGTTTTGATACGGTTTTTAACTTCATTAGCAGTATCAAATATGTAGAGCTGAGCAAATTGTGGGTTCTTCCCTTCTTCAGGCAGCATAGAACCAATTCTATGGTGATTTTGCCCATGTATTCTAAAAGTGTGTGGTCCACTGCCCGACATGACTGATGTGTCTACTTTTGCTCCAATCGATGTCATATCTAGTAAGGAATTGTAAACTTTGATATTGTCTCTGAAATGCGATGATTCCAATAACTCCTTTAACACTTCAGGTGTTTTTCTAATTTCGGGCAGGAGTACTCTTCCTTTTTGACAGCAGATTGTGTAGAGAGGTTCTCCATTCTTTGTTCTCTCATTACTCTCAGCATCCCATACCAAAGCTTTGCATAGATGACATTCTTTTAGGTCGTTTATATCCTTCCTTTCTTTTTTTTCCCTGTGGTATTTTCCTTATCAATATTTAAATTGATTTAACTAAAAAAATTTATAAAGTAATTACTTACTTATTCCTTGTACGGGTAGAACTTGGTTAGATGTGCCCGCTATATATTTGCCTTTAAAACCACCTATTGATAAGCATGTTATAGTTAGAAGCTGATGTTTTTGTATATTTTTAAAGTGGTAATTTTTACAATCCGTTAAGTTTTAAAGTGACTAACTGATTGTTAAATTTTCAATTAAAAATCGTGGTTGTTATCTTTATGATTAACATATGTACTTTTAAATTTTAAAATATCTACTGCATTATCCAATAACAGTGTTTGAATCTAAAGTTATAAATATTTTAATCAAATGGCGTACCTATTTCTTTGCGGGCTAGTCTTCTCATATTTAATATAGCACGTCTGTTTGCTCTGGCTTCTTTTGTTTTAACTGCGTACAATAATTATTTTTAATTATAGACAACCATTTAGTTTTATTTTTAGTTTTATAATTCTAAAACATAATCCACACCTTTTTTGGAATTCTCATCCAGAGATGATAAGATATTTTTTTTTGCTTGCAAGTCCATTGTCATCTCTGCATTGTTATATTATTGTCACATCATATTTATGAATCCTGTGCTTAATGTTTTTTTGAAATTAACTTTTAACACACTACATGTACGTTTTTACCTTTTCGTTGTAAAGTCCTGATGCGGATTCTTTTTGCCCTGTTTTCCTTAGCTGTTACTTCATCGATTGCCGAGTTTTTCCTTTTTAGCCCATCCATTTCTGAAATACATATTTTCAATTTGTAATACTTTTTTCCTCGTGTTTGAGTTTGACTGATTAGGTGCATCCTGACATTATTAAATTAAATCTCACCTACTTCATATGGATTCCTTAAAATTGGTTGCGCTTTTACCGTTCTTCTGTCCTCCACTTTGTTTTATTCCTGAAATAGACATAAAACAAACATAAAATAATGGTCTAATTTGGGAAAAATATTGGTGCGTATGAACATATTCATTACTTTTGTTAATTTTGTGGTATATTTACACAACATTTCTTTTCAAATAAATAGACGGGGTGTCGTAGTTTTACCTGTTATCCCTGCAATGTTGTCTGAGGAAGCTTCTTTTAGTTGACTCATAAACCGTAAAGATCGACTATCTGCACTTTCTATTGAACTCTTCTTTTAGATGAAATCACCCAAAACAGACCCATCAACTGAAACAGATAAGTTTTGTATTTCGATCATGAAAAAACACAAATCAAAATTTAGCCTTCAAATTTAAATGTGATGTGCCAATCGAGTATACCTATGAATCCTTTAGGGAGTTGAGATCTGAATAGCAGCTTGTGATTTTCTTCGAAAACAACTGTTGTTTTGTTTCTCGTTCTCTCTGGTTTTCTTCTAATCTCATCGATAGTCCCTTACACAATGTTAATAAAATCTTGAATCAGCAGTATATATGTATTGGAGTTAATATATTTGAAAATCTGTTGAGCTTTTTCGGCTACCAATCAAGTAACGTTCTTACTATTATTTCTGAGTGAAATTAAGATGGTGTTAATTGGAAACGGCAATTCTATTACCGATTCACTTTTTTCTATTTTTTTTTTTTAATATTTCTTGTGGCATCTACCAAATTTTATAATATTATCTATGCATATCTGGAGAGGGATTTTAAATTATTTTCTAAATTTTAGGTTTTTCTTTCGGTTGTCGTTCCTTCCATTTGGTAACGTTCCTTTTAAAAAACAAATAAATTTTAAAATCAAAACTTCCAGCCCAAACATATTTTATTCTAACAGTACCTTTAATGATTTCATAATGATTATAGAAGAATAGAGGACTGAAAAGAAGATTTTTCATGAATGTGAATGGTTGGGTTGTTCGTTATAAAGCCTTATTTTTTTCTTAATGTTATGTGAAGTAGCAATTCTATTTTATTTGATTTGTTCGCAGTATTGATTAATATTAATAGAACAGTTACTTTGGATTTACTTTTTAAGTATCATACAATAGTATGTTTTTAGTAAATAAATTGTATCTTCTAATATTTCAAATTTTTATAAATGTTGTATTGAGTATCATACTGTATTTTCCATAGGTACCACAATATAGTTGGAACTGATTAAATTTCTTTTGTTGCACTTCAGTCTCTGTAAATTTCAAAGCATTGATCCGAGAATGGTTAATTTTGTGATATGATATTTTTTGTACCGAACGATTGAAAATATGGTTACATCAAACTTATGCCTTCCTTTGACCATAATACACTAACGACTTAAAAAAAGTTGTTGTAGTTAGGATGCACCTGCTGAAAATGATGTTTCCTCCATTACCTTGTGTCATTGTTCTCACCATCGATTTGTTTGTTTTGTTTTTAGTCTGTAAAGGATATATTTTTCATAAGGTGTGTTTTTAGTTTCTTGAAACTCTTGTGATGTGTTTTGCAAATAAATTTACATATTATTTCAAAAAATAGTTTTTAATAATTTTCATTTTTAAAGAATATAGGGTTATGAATTATGTTTATATTATATGTTATTTTTTTTTACATGCCTGAAAATGAAAATAATTATTTCTAAAGACATGTTAATTTTTGGTTATGCGAGGGTTACTCCCTCTATCAATGACGGATTTTTAACTTTTGATACGTTATGTTTTTAATAGGCCCCATGCAAGTGACGGTGTTATATTAACTTATTTTTACGAATTGTATTCCCCTTATTGTTTTTATGAGGACGAAATGTTGCTAACGTCCCATGCAATTAACGTCTTTCTATTATTTCACTATTTTATTGTAATTAATTTTTTTTTAAACGGTATAACTGTATAAGAGTAACACGTTTTTTGGGGGTTTTTTTTATGTGGGGTTTATAATTATTTCATTTGTTTGGTTAACATTGTCTCTGAGGATGTATTTACTTTTTTTATTAAGGTGGAGTAGGATTATTGGCATTGGAATTGGTTTGTAGGTTGAATTTTTTTGTGAAAGCGAAGAGTCTATTTAATGTAGTATACTCTAGTTTATGGTGGTATTTAAAAATACATAATATTAGAAAGCCCATGATATATTTTATTTAAAATGGTCTTGGAAAGCTGTATTCCAAAAAAGGAAACGAAAATCAGTAAAACGCACATACCGGAAAAACTAAAAAGATAATGAGTGGATAGCAAATCAGTTTAGGAACAACGTCGCCTACAGATTTGCTCTTAAGGCTTTTGAATGTGATGTTCCTAAGCCACCCTTTTTTTTTAAAAACTTGGCACTTCAACATCTTCAAGTTTTTCCTCATTAGTCTCCTGGTTTGGTAGTCCCTTAGTTGAAGTACTTGCTGTCTCCTGTTTTTCTGCAGGTTGTGTATTTTTGGTCTGTAAGTTGGTCAGTAGGTTACATTTAGTGAAGGTTATTGATATTATTTACAAAATTAACACGGTTTTTTTTGGGATATTACCTTTTGGTTGTCTGGTTCAATTTCTCGGAGGACACGAGTAACCGTAAAAGTTTGATAGGAGCAGCTGAAATTGAATTTTGTAATCTTGACTTGGAAGTCCATTTTTTTTCCTTCAATCTGACGTATACACTGAGGAATTGTTTCTTGAAGTGATGGTTGTGTACGATTTTCCTGTGAGTTTGTTGAATATTAATAATAGAAATAGAAAATATATTATGCCGAGAAAGTATTTATTGTTTTTTTTGAAAACATAAAACCTTACATTCATGGTCTTTAGGCTTTCAGCGGTGTTGTTTGTCAGCTTCTTTCCATCTTTGTCGAAGAGGACAAATTTAGTTTGCTCTTCCTCATCTTGGACAACCAGTTCAATCCTAAACCTGTGTTTAAAGATATATCTTTATCATTAATTTGAATAGTGAAATTGGGTACTTTTAGCAACTTTCATTTGAATTTGTAGTACTTTAAAACCCCGATTGCATTTGTATCTTGGCATGTATTGCAAACAAAGGAGGTAGTAGAGCGGCTGAGTTTCTTTGAACACTTGGCACAAGACACATAATTCCACCCATTACGTTCTGATATAGAACTAACTGTTGCTCTGCAGATGATTTCTTTTTCCTATATTTGAGTGAATCAGTGAGTGTGTAAAATATATTTTATATATAATTGCATAAAACAATGTTTGTTAAATAGAGAGTATGGATGTTATATTCTGCCGTTGTATATATTTGTAGATACCTGTTGTGCAGTTGATTTGGTGCATTCCAAAAGTTTCTTGATTGACCAAGTCTCTAAATTCTGCTCCAAGCTTTTGTCATCTTCAATGGTTGGAGATTCACTTTTGTCTTCAATACCCATCCTGTAATATTAGAGATTTCGATGAGTTTGTATAATTGTAAAGAATTTTGAACTAATATTTTTTATATTGTGTATGTTGTTGAATTTACCTTTTCATGTAGTCTTTCACTGTGTCCATCCCATTATCAAAATAAAAGTGTGTGGCACCAGTTGTATTCAAATACAGGGTGCCTAAATTGGAAAAGTTGATTATGCGATTAAGGACATGTATAATTTTCATAGTAAATATTATTTGGGTGAGAAATGTGATTTATGTACCTGCAAATAGTTTGGGATTTACACATGTGCATACGATGACGTTGTTTTTACGACCAGCAATTGTGAACTGTCTACGGAATTCTGATGCTCGGGCATCCCAAATGGTCAACCGCACTGTTGTGCGCCTAGTATTGGAGTGGTAAAAAGTACATTAATATTAATAATATAAACTATTAATATGATCGAGATGGTAATAAGAGGAATAATATAATTTCGAAGCATGAATTTATATAACTGTTTATGTGAAAATGGGGTTGAACTTACTCTTGGAGCAAAAGGAGGACTACAATTTTTGTGGTCGCCGAAGGGTCTTTCAAATTGGATCCTTGGACACTCAGAATTTGTCCCACTACGTCTGTCAAATTTTTTTTAATAGCGTAATATTTTATTTGTAAAGAGATAACTATTATTTTTAAAATGTGATATGAACGTTACGTATGTTTAATTACCTGGTAACTGAAGATTAGTATTAGCAAGAGATGTATAGTCAAGGTACGTGTGTAACCTGAACATCTCCTTCTTTATTGAGCAATGTGTTCCACTCAGTTCCTCCAATTCTGTTGTGTCGTGAAAGCGTATAGCAAGGGTGTTGTCTGTCACCTTGTAGCGGGCATACGCTTGGACAACTTCAAAATTATTGATAGAATAAACGTTTCCAATATTCAAGAGGTCTTTGAATATGGAGATGCGGCGATGGTGGATTGATGCTTGAATAAGAGTATCCTGTAGTTATTATTTTGTGGAGAATCAGTTATAGAAAATGTGTAAGGGATATAAAATGTGATAGATATTGTGAAAATGGTTGTGTGGATTATGTTTACCTTTTCATCAATCAGTAGAAGATCTAAGCTCATAAGTTCTCCATTACGGTTGATGTTACGTGCTTCCCACAGACGCATTAGCCGTACCGTTATATGTTGCATGGTTGTCCCAATGGAAAGCTTGTCCAAAGTAATGTATTTCTGTTGGGCGACCTCCTGGTGGTGCATATCGGTAGTCATTTTTCACAGAAGCTGTTAAGAGGAAAGCAGATTTGAATCAATATTTCTTAATGTATAGAGAAATTTTGAGAGAAAGTGAAGTTTTCTGTTAAGAGGAAAGCAGAAGCTACTAACCTTTTTGTTTTGAGGCTGCAAACGTATCGAAGTGGGTAGGGTAAATGGTCTGTCTCTTATACACATCTAGATGTGTATAAGAGACAGCTACTAACCTTTTTGTTTTGAGGCTGCAAACGTATCGAAGTGGGTAGGGTAAATGGTTTTTTTAGAAGACTATTTATAGAGTTTGTAAATTGGTGTGAATTTTATTTTACAGATGTGTGGTTTGAGCGTTTTGGTAAAACATGCGAAGAGTTTTGTGTAGATGGTACTTATTAGTAATTCCCAAATTTGTATTTGTTTGTGACTGTTGGTGTGTCCAATTTGAAGGGCAATTGTAGGGGTCTAACAATTACTATCAATAGGTTATTTAGTAGGTCATCTTGATAGTCTTCTTATTTTAACTTAGTGTTTTTATTGTAACTTTAATGGTGTTTAATGATTTAGGCGTATGAGTGTGATTGATTGGTATTTTCTAAATGGGTATCGGGACCTGCCTATATTGTACTTATGTTTAAGTAATGAGTTCTGTAATTGTTAGGGAAATTGTATTCGTCAATGGATGAGTAATTTATCTTTTTAAATTTGGGCCACTATTAGTAAGTACCTCTGATTAAGAAGATTCGTGTAGACTGTTTGGTTCGCCTAAGTTGTTTGAATTTTTGAATATTTTATATATGGTTCTTTGATGTTATGATTGTTATTTTATTCTGTTCTTTTAACTTATTAGTGTACGTATTAATGAGTCCTTCCACAAGTTGGTTATATTTTGAGGCTTGTAAAGTATTTATTGTTTATATTTTTAATGTAACGTTACTAATTTTTTTTTTGAAACGTTACCTTATGGATTTTTTTTATAATTTAGCGTGGTCGTTGTTATTATGGTGGAGTATAATTAATGTCATTGGAATTGGTTGTAATTAATGTAATTGGAATTGGTTTGTATGTAAACGGTTTAAGTGTAAGCGAAGAGTCTATTTAACATGTAACAATTATATTTTTAGGTTTTTTTTTGGGGTAGTATTTAACATTTATATAAATAATATATGTCGATCGTAGCATTAATAGAACATTATATGTGGCGATCGGTGTGTTATAATTAAAACGTTACGGTCGCCGTTATTTAGAAATTTGTAACGTTAAATTAGCTATGTGTTTTATTTTAGTATTGTGGTTATCCTTTATAGGGTGTAGGGAAGGTAGTTTAATAGCGAGGTAATGTGAAAGCGAGGAGTTTAATTAATATGTAAGCATGATAAAGTGTAGATTTAAATGTTTTTTATTTTTAATAGTAGATTACATTAATAGAACATTATATGTTGCGATCGGTGTGGTATAATTATAACGTTAAGGTCGCCGTTATTAAGTAATTTGTAACGTTAAATTAGCTATGGGTTTTATTTTAGTATTGTGGTTATCCTTTATAGGGTGTAGTGAAGGTAGTTTAATAGCGAGTGCAAGTTATATTGTTTTTTTATGTAATAGCCTTTAACTACGTCTATTGAAAGACTTAATTTAAGGGAGTTAATTTTACCTTAAGAAGACATTTAAAGTGTAGTATGGAAATTATGTCATTATTTCTTTATAGTTAACATCATACTTATCATTGATTTAAATGATAAAATTCTCGAGTGTCACGTATTTGTAATTTGAACTGACCGGTGCATTTCATTTGCATGGGTTTTTAAAGTGTTTGAAATGGTGTAATTTGTTTGTAGATGGAAAATGTGACCGTTTTAGAGGAGAATGATTCTGCGAGAACGTACGAATATTTCTCTTCGCTGTAAAATATTTCTTTAATATTTAAATGAGAGAGCCATTATTAAGTCAATGAATGTAAATACTTTTTGAAAACACTGAAAGAAATGAGATGACAATTTTTTGGGAGAAGGAAAAACTCTTAAAGACAGTAACTATGAGAATTGCGATATTGGTGTTGCTTATTTGGTTTTCTGGCGTAGGTTGATGGTTGACGTTGGATTAGAAAACGTAGATAAATCTGACCATCATTTTGTAGTAGAAGCACTTCGGGCATGTGTTCTCATAGTCGTTTAAGTTTCAAACAGTTGGTGGTTGCATGTTCCAAAGGGAGATCATATATTCTGGCTTTATCTGAACCCCTATCCCATGGAGCGCTGATTTTATGTTTTTCCAACTCTGATCAACAACTGTTTTGTCTTCATCCCAATCTAACCGGTTTATGAAGTGTTTTCCTACAAGCAAATCACCAGTACAAAGTTTGATAATCCCATATAGGTAAGTTGCCTCTTTAATACCTGCAGTTGCAGCTTTAAGAAGATGGTGTAAGCCTTCAGATGGGTTGTTGTTGTGAAAATATTCCAACACTCCTTCAATGTAATGAGCTGCCGGGTTTGAATGTAAGAGACAATTCTTTAATAAATGTGGGTATTTTTCTTGAGCTAGCAAGGGCTTCTTGACGAGTGTACGTAATTCAAGAGTTTTGAATATACGGGGATCTTTAGTAGATTGAAGTAGCTCTTCACATGTGACCATGCAGCTTCGGAGATCTCTCCTTGAAGTTGAACCAACTTTGGATAAGACCTCGGTAATGACATCATTTGGTAAGGACTCTATGTCTGAAAAAGGATGTTTAATTTTTTCCATATTTGTGACTGAAATGTATGCGTTTAATTGTGATGGATAGTGTTGAACCGAGCTATCCTTTTATATTGTTGTTCTTTAGTCAGTGTAATTAGTATTACATAACCATACAAGTTCCTTTCGGTTTTGTATTAACATGTATTTATTTATCAGTGGATGGTTTCAGTTTTTAAGATCTTTCGTATTCCTGTTGGTGAGTAGTTCATTTGTAATTATAGTTCATTGGTTTAATTATTTTTGAGTTATTTAGTTATAATTTGTAAATAGATTTATTTTTTTTTATCTGTTCATGCTGGTACTCCAGAAGCTATATTGCTACAAATGAATGTGCTACCGAGAATAATTTGGAAAGTCTTGTAATGTATTTGGCCGGTCCAATATATGCCGCTGTAAAAATAACGAATTTTATTTTTTGTTTGGGGTATCTTATTTTTTTTTTCAATGAAAGATGTATAAATGAAATACTGTAAATGTTAAATTTTAAAAATTAAAATTTTTTGTATTAATAAGATTTAGACAGATGAAAAGATTATGAAAATTGAAGAACAAATAAAGATCCATAAAATAATGTATGAAGTAGATAAAAGAAATTTAAAAAAAATGAATGTAATTAAAATTCTTTTAAAAAATAAAATGAAGACAATAGTTAAAATATAGATGTAACGATGGTTTTTATTTGTTTGGGGTATCTTATTTGTTTTTCATTAGTTTTCCTGGTTTCTTATACAACGATGGGTTTTTCCTATACTTTGAAAAATTGGCGTTATTTTTATATTGGTTTACGTAAAATGAGATAAGATACGCAGGTGTCTGTAGGATGAAATTCAGTGGATGTGACTCCCAATTACTTCTAATACTGAATTGGCAGGTGTGACGGTGGCTAAGTTATGAATTGTTAATTAATTGTCTGGGAAGATGAAAGAGTTGCCGTAATTTAATGTAATTTTTTTTTTGGTAATTTATCCGTCACTACAATTATATGGTACGTCTTACAGTTCTATGATTATATGTACTGTATAATTGTATGAATCTTCCAAATAGTGCAATAAATAACCGGATACCATATGAGGAACTAATTAATAGGGAGAATCAGTCGAGACTTTAGTAGTGATGTGTAGAAGCAGAGTCATCGTAACTGGTGTACGTACATGATTTTTTTTTTTTTTTTAAATGAAAGATTGCAATGGAAAAAAAAGAAAATGGGAATTAAAATTTAGATAGCCGAGAACTGCTTGTGAAGGGGCAACCTGGGAGACTGTCTGTTCTTGTCATGCTTCGTTTACTTGCGTTTCTGTGTTATTCAACCATAGTTGGGCCGTCCGGAAGTTCATGTGTCTTCCCAGAGGAGTTTGACCGTTTGTTAGAGCCCGCTCCTATTTTGGTTTCATTGTAAGATGTAGTCGGAAGATAGTTTGTTCCAGAATCGTAGTGTCTGACATCGGTAGTGAATGTTGGTTGTCATTAAGAGAACATGTAGGTTAGGTCAGCATATAAATTGTGTTGGTGGTGTGTAGAGTTGGTTTTTTTTTCATCAGACCTGCGCATGGGCAGTTGTTAACGAAGTAGCCGAGATGGTGAAACGTTTGTCTTTAAGGGAGAAGTTGTGTGATGTGACCTTGATTTGGAAAACGATTTTGCTTCCCACAAGGTCAGCAAGACACTTAGGCAATTCGAAGAAGTTGTTGAGACAGGCCTTGCCAAAACACCAGTATGTATGGAAGCACCGTCGAGTGAGTGAAATACGGAATAAATCTAAAAACCTTTATTAAAATGTTGGGATCCCCAAAATTATTGGTACCTTATTGAATAGGACTTGATTAGCGGTAGCGTTCACTAAGATGACCATGTCTTTGTTGTTCACTTCGAATATGGCGGATTCTTGACCATCATGAACAACCAATTGAACTTGGAAGCTGCTAATGGCATTTAAGTATTGTAATTTTGTTTGAAATATTGGAGTTAGAAGTATTGGAATATTGTTTGGTTCCGTATTATTACCTTGCATGGCCGAGGACGTCAGACATTTTGCAATTTTGACAGGATAGAGAATCCCTGGTATTGTCGACATTTCCGAAGCATGAGTTGCATGATATATAACACCAGCCATTTGTTGTCATAATGTCGATTATGGTGGCTTCGCATAGGAAATCAGCATCCTATATAATTGACATATACGAACAACGGTCGAAATTTCAGTTGTAAAATTTACTGTAAAGCGGTTTTATTAGTATGACTACCTGCCGATTTGGTTCGGCGATGTAAGCACATAGATCACCAATTGAAAGCAACTCCATTTTTAGAATTGAATCTGAAATATCTTCAACTTGGTAGGGACGAGCTGGCTGGTCTCCGAACCTGGTAGAAATAAACTATTATCCCCAAAAATATATTGAAATTAATTAAAACTAATCGAAATTGTTGTTGGTAAGCTATGCCAGGAAGTAGTATGCATTGTTTTACATTGATTTGGAGATTTTGAAATTTGAGTTTCGTGATAGCGAGATATTGCAGCGTATGAGTAGGAATAATGGAACCAATAACGGTAATAAGTTAGAGTTGGATGTAGTGAATAGAAATAAAGTGGTCCATTTTTGCACATGATTTAGGGTCCTCAGATTTAGTGTTTATGGGAGGGAAGCTTAAGCATGGGAGAGTAGCACCTGTTTGGTACTTGCGTTGCTGTGCCTATGTCCTCTTCTGGTCCTATGTCCTCTTCTGTTAAGAGTTTTGTATCACATGTGGAGTACAAAGCTATGCTCCCTGTAAAAACTTTTATTTTTGTTTATGTGAGAGTTGAATGAACTTGTAGAACAATTGATCAATGTCTGTAGAATTGTATATGGTAGAACCTGATCGGAAATGAGGGTTGACAGAAGTGACCAACATGAGAGAGTTGGTGGCGATGCCGAAGCTGAGAATTTTGCGAAAATCAGATGCCACATGTCCCAGCAAGTGTAGGGTGACAATAACATCGCTGGAGAATTAGAAGACCCTTATACATTATGTAGTAATCTATAACCGGGGAGAAGCTGTAGAATTATGATTTTATAATTTTTTAAACGGGTGTATATTTTAAAAGCTTACCTTTGTATAAGCAGTTGTACAATTATGCGATGTGTGGAAGTTGGGTCTTGGATGTTTGGTCCATGAACTGATCTGATTTGGCCCACAACATCTACAAAGAGTGATACCGAGTTTTGGCCAATTTAGTTTGGAAACCAAAAAATCTAAGAGTTTGCAACTGTGTACCTGGCCAAGTGTAAGTGGAGGTATCAAAATGCTTGAGCTGTTGATGGTCGTGAATGTTGAATTTGTTCTTCCCAATCGGCGTCAGGTTGGCTTCCAGTTGGATTAAGTTTGTGGTTGGGGTGAATATGACGGACAGCGGGTTATTTGTAACCTTGAAGTCGCTGATTTGTTCGGCTACGTGAAATCCGGTCATAACGTATACAACACCCTGCCGTAGTATGTTTGTGTATGCAACTTCAGCTGTAGGAGGAATGAATGCTTGGATTACAGAGTTCTGGAAATGAGTAAACGCATAAGCAATCTTGTTAATAGAGGTATTGGTTTATGAGAAGAAAGTATTATAGTTGGGTTAATGTATTACCTTGTCATCAAGAAGTAGGAGAACTATCCCAGTGTTATCTCCATTTTTTTTAGATGCGTCATTGTTCCAGATATGTATCAACCTGGCCAGAATAGTTTGTGAATCGTTGCCACATACTAAGTCTTCGAAAGCTACGTAAGGTTGAAGGGGCATACCAGAATAGTGTACCATGATGCACGATGTGTTTGGTGTGGGAGGAATGACGAATGGGAGACCATTTATAAATTTTTGGGGGTAAGGTGAGGAGTCCTGGCGTTGAAGGGAGAAATAGACGTGATGGAGTTAATAGTGATTTGTTAGTGGGAGAGTGGAAGGATAGCACGGATTAATTTCAGAAAATAATTCTATTTAATGTATTTTTTAGTGGGGGACTCTTAATGAAATAAAATTTGTTTGTGTAGAGAAATTTTAGGGGGAGTTTTTTTGTTTAATTTTGTTGTATTTATAGCGAATACTTTGGTTGTGAATGCAGGGCCTTTCCTGCGTTTAACAGGATGCTCTGAACAAATGTGTTTCAGTTTGGAAATTTTGTGTAAGGCTTAAGTTTCTGTGGGGGTTTTGAAGGTTATATATGTAACTTATTGTATAACGTTAATATAAGGGTAGTAGGTAAAAGACGGGGAGGCTAGGTGAGGTACTAATCTACTGTTAAAAATTGGAGGGGTACTTGGTAAATGTAAGAAAATAGAGTGGTACTTGTTAAATGGATGTTGAGTTCGTGGACCTTGGCTTCTGGCGTTGGACGGTTGTACTGTACCCCTGACCACATCCTTTTCCGTATAGTTGTATCTCAGAGTACTTGCCTCCACCTCCGGCAATATCAGCGTAGAAGCATTAGAAACTGTAATGGAAGAAACGAAATAAGAAGTTTTGTTTGGATTTCGATAGGAGGCTATGAAAATTTGTGTAGATGATTTACGAAGGAGCGGAAATAAACGTAGGAGTAACCTTTCCCAGAGGCGGACAGACCGGTTTCCATAGTTTGAAATTGAACCTTTAGGAGCTTATTAGGCACGGAATATGGAGTATCCATAGTATAGGTTGCACACGGCAAAGACGCGGAGTGGAGGAATACCATAGCGGTTCCGCACCGATGATGGTATAGTCGGAGAGACCGGATAGTCGGTGATTTCGCTCAAAGTACCAGAGTTACCGGCTTGAGATTGGTGGTAGCAGCGAATCCCAGTACAGCTTTAACCGTATCAGTCGATCCTGTGAAAGGTAGCTGCAGGGGAAAAAGAAGAGTATATCAGAAATTTAGTGTCTGTAAGAAGCTAATCAGAAATCCATGCGACTCGCGAGGGAAGCAATTGGAGGGAAGCTATTGGACCTAATCCATAAACAATATTGAAAACACGTGGAGGAAGACACGCCGATCATAATCTTCAAGAAACATTGTTACGTAAAAGGCTTATTTTCCTACCAACAATGGGAAATCTACTATAGACCATACATGAGCCTAAAAAAAAGAAGGTACTGCCTACGGAGATTGTCGATTTTGGCAGACAAGTTTTCTTCCTAGACGTAGTCGGGTTCTCGATGTTCTGATAGCTGATTTCTGCTAATTAAAACGGTACTCAGGAGTAAGATGAGGTTGGATAATACGGTTCCGTTTGTAAGAGACAATGAAACTAGAAACCCAATTTTTTTTTTAATCAATATAGGAATTAGATCGTCAACGTTGGCGGCGTACCCAAAAGATTGGAAATATATTTATCCAAACCCGTTCATAGAAGAGCCGAGTTTGGTAATCTGTTTTCCGGCGACGTCCATTCAAAGGCGGTGATGCTGTTACAGTCGAGAGGTCGAAGCCTATGGAACGCGATGCGGCCATTGGTAGCATCTACAGTGAACATGTAAATAAGATTTGAGATCGAGAGTAGCAGAGGAAGCGAAGAAAACAGGTTTGCGGAGATTTTCAGTAAAACAATTTTCGGATTCGAGTCAGATCTAGGGTACAAAAATTGTGAGGGGAGGACGGGATACTCACCGGTTTCGAGGTGAGGAGGTTGAGAGAATCGGAAAAAGCAAGGGAGGCTGAAAGTCTAGGAAGCGGATGATGCGGAGCGCAGGATGTAAGATGCGCTGAGAGGATGATAGGATTAGATAATAGCAGCCGCAACTTGTGTTTGATTCCTAGATAAATGCGTCGATGAAATAGGTTGGGTGTTTTGAATGGTTTTTTTTTTTTTTTTTTTTTAATAAATGAAAGAGGACAGGTGTCCTTCTCTGTCGTGCTGACGTGACATCAGCTGGAGAGATGTCTTGCACTTTCATATAGTAGATTTCTAACGTCTATGATCATCTAATTTCCTTTTCACTAAGACTTTTCGTTATTATTTATTGTCTATAGCTTTAAATTTGGTTGGACCAATAACGTTTTGAAATATCTTGTAAGAAAAGTAAAAACAAAATGTGTGGAAAATTGACTATTCAACACAAAGACTCTTTACTCTCCTCGTTCAACATCAATAACACTGCTTACAAAGATTAAAGATTAGATGGCCAGTCAAGATGTTAGATGTGTCTATATGTTTATAAAGAGATGGGCATAAAAAATTGTTACCATCACAATTCCATTTTTCGCATCTTCATTATCGATAATCAAGAAAGACAAATTACTTAAAAAAAGTACTAAGGGCTTTGGAACTCAATGAGTACCATTCACATTACTCTAGTTCATTTTCATTTTTCCAGACGTGTTTGCGCCTTCTACTAGACATATGTGTCGTCCAGAACAGAGGGATGCACTTTCTAATTGGAACTGGAATCTTCTTCGATTAGATTGACATCTGATTTTTTTCTCTTACGAGATTACCTGGGGGGTTCGAGAAATCCTTTCTTTCTCGTCCACTCAGGGGGGTGCGGATATACCTGTGGGCTGCTGGTTGATAAATAGAGTTTTCCACCTTTTTAACAATGTCCCAACACTGTTAACCGTATGCAGTATAGTGTGTGGGGTATCAAACCATTTTGGGAGCGTTAATGAACAGTTCGGTCATATCGGCGTCATAAGTCAAGTCGAAATGGGTAAAGATTGAACTTTACTACTAAAAACGGCTAAAGGATAGATCTTGTGTCACTCAAGATCATAAATAAGAAAACTTTAAAGGTATTAAGCAGAAACTGGAGATTTAAACAGTAAAAAGATAAGCTTTGAAGATAAAAGAAGGATCAAGATGGGTTTTATGGACTAGGTGACTCTCGGTTTNAATAAGAGAACTTTAAAGGTATTAAGCAGAAACTGGAGATTTAAACAGTAAAAAGATAAGCTTTGAAGATAAAAGAAGGATCAAGATGGGTTTTATGGACTAGGTGACTCTCGGTTTTGTTTTATCAAGCTAAAGCTTTTGGATCACATCAAGACTTGGTCGTTTGATGATGATTCTTAGGTAAAGGGATCCTCAATATCGTTTAGCCCATGGCGTTTGGGTTTAAACTCTTTGAATCTCTAGCACCATAGACTAGCTTTCGCAAAGCGGTACAATAGAAAAAACAAGCATCTACACGTCCCTATTGAACCGTAAGACCCTTAGACAGATGGTTAGTCTTAGTCTAAGGAATCAAACTCTTGTTCATGGATCCGGCTAAGCAAGCACGTGGCATTCGTGTCAAGCCGCCTATGGACTTTAGGCTAGATGGCCAGACTAGACTAAGCTTTGTGAATGATAAACAAGAAAGAATCTAACGTTATGTTTTAGCTAAGCAAGAAATATAAACCCGAGAGTCCCTTGGTCCTTTCAACCCATCAAAATCCTAAAGTGACTACTCACGCACCATTCGAGAAACCTCAATATCCATAAGGATAAGAGGGTAACTCATGGGTTGTAAGATAGTCGAAAATAAGAAAAGGAAGAAGCTTTCTTGAAACTTCAATATTGCATAAAAATCAAAGCTTTGAAACAAGCTTCAATGGTGAAAAATACAAAGTAGTTCTCGGTTTTAAAGAGAAGACAGAAAGTAAAACTAGAAAACGTGATGATAAGGATAAGAGTGGGAGACAATGTATTTATACATAAAAGAGGAAAAACCTAAAACGTTGGGACCACTTTCTCGAAATGGTACTATTTTGGACTTTAGCGTTTCGGGCTCAAGTCGTGGTGAGCAAGCCGATATGCTAACTCTCTCTATTCTTCGGGTAGGCTCCATATCGGGCAGGTGTTTCGCGATCATCTCGTGAAGGCTCGCCTTACTCGTTACTCGAATCGGGTACTTCCCGTCGCCTTACTCGTTACTCGAATCGGGTACTTCCCGTCGCCTTGATCCGATATCCGTCTTCATGGAATCCTCTTGATAGATCTTCGCTCCGGGGTGCTTCTTTCGGGATCAAGTCGCTTCTACTCATCGAGGTTCATCGTGCGCTTGTCTATATCGGCTACGGGGTCGTGATCCATGCTCGATATCACCTGCTCATCCTCCATTTGTGATCTCCCTTCTTGGTTTCTTCTTCGGACCATCCTAAGCACCTGAGAAAACACTCCAAACATGCAAGACTATGCAAAAACCTAACCTAATGCATCTAATCCTATTATGAGTGAAGATGTGATGAAAACTAAGACTAAAGTGCAAGAATGAGGTCCTAACTAACACGAAATAAGTGTTAAAAACATGCAATTTACAGAGATATCAACACTCCCAAACTTGTCTTTTTGCTTGTCCTCAAGCAAAAGCCAACCGGAGGGGTGAGGTTTTAAAAGAAAATGTGTAAGTTCGAACCCAAAACACCATTTAAAGGAAATCAACTCAATGTCTAAGTTCAGGTTTCTAGGATACAAATCGAATTCTACCTATCCAGAAAGCCTTAGCCACATTCATCACAATATCAAGCAAAATCAATCCAATCTTAGATGCACATTCAAATTCCCAATTCCCTTTCACATTCATTAAGAAATTTAAAACGTGGATCTTATTCATGCCTGTCAAATAACTCACTTGGTTCAGGATAAGGTCACGAGCTAAATATGAACTCGTAATGCGAACGGGTTAAGTGTTTAAGTGGGATCACTCATGAAAGGAACCTTCTTAATGCAAAATGCTAAGGGTAAAAACCAATGGATGCATACAAGGATAGACTTACATCTACCCGAACACCTATTTCGTTTTCTACCGTAGCCTAATTCATCCCTTCCTAAGCTACCCTTTGCTTTGGCACTTCGCCTTATACCCGTTATTACGGCTCGATATCACCTTTTCTGGTCATTTCGGGGGACTTCTTCTTTGTTGGAGATCGGTTTCGGCTTTCTGGCTTCTTTGTTGCGTTCCTTGCGTTTCACCTTTGATGTTGTTGGCCGGATTTAGACTTTGTTGATTGGCCTTCTTTTGCCTTCAAGCATTTTTGGTGCCGCCTTCTCCTTTATACGTGTCCCCGTCAGACTCCTTGGTTTTCTTCTCTTTCCTTTCCTGTTAATGTATCAGCAATCGGATCCCACCCCCTTTTTCCTAGTCTAACCAGCAATATCGGCCTCAAATTTCGGTATCAAGCCGATTTCAGTGTCTAAACCACCTAACCTAGTGTTGACTCGAGATGTGAGCCAACGTCTACATGGAAATCTAACCTTGTCGGCCTAAACCCAACACTTTTTGCCTAAGAAGATTCGAAAATGGTGCAAAGGCCTCACATGCTCTCACAAAAGTGTTTATGGTTTAAAACGACGGTTTAGGCTTTGGGTGTGGTCTGGTACTTAGACTAGCAGAAGAGTGGTAAAAAAGGAAAGAAAGTCCAAGTGAAATCCATGATTTAATTGACAAGTATGAACAAGATAATTAGATTTTCAAATTAGCATTTCAAGTTCATCAAGGAAATGGTTCAAATCACAATGCATCAAGTTAAAACCGAATTTCACAAGATAAGTTCCAAATGTGGTGCTTCCTTAAGCTCAGTCTAATTCAAAATGCATCAAACAAACAAGAACTAAGGCATTGAATTCATGACTTAAAAATGGCTATTTACATGGATTCATCATACTTATCACCCTATGCGAATGCTTATGAATCCTAAATGAATGCATCTAGACTCAATCCTAATATGGAAATGCAACTACATGAATCTTTTTGTGGGATAAATTTTTCAAAATTTTTCAATTTTTTTGTGTGTGTTTTTCTATGCAATTTTGATGAATGCTTGACGTCTAATCTAAGTGAATGCATGTACTACATACTCCCCCAAACTTAAATCACACAGTCCCTGTGTGATAGAAGAGAGGAAGAATATGGTCCTAATGCAAAAAACGTTTAAACAAAAAGCAGAAAAATAAAGGAAAAATGCTTATATACAATGGTTTTGGAGTGGTACCTTATTCTTCAGTGTGGTGTGAGGACGTGGTGTCCTCGCTGATCGAGAAGGAAGGGTTGTCCGATTCTGGTATCGGGGACTGGCTCGCACGCCTCTTCCTCAATATGCTTCCTTCTTGGCAAGAATGCCTTCCTGGATCACTTAGCTCGTGCTCCCTTGGCAAGAAAGAGAAGGAATGCCTCTCTTGAAACGTTTGGCTGTCTGCTTTGTCAGACTCTTCTTCTCCTTCTCTTCCTGGTTCTCCGGATGACATATCGGCTTCAAGCTGTGGTGATGATGTCGACCCCTTCAGCTTTGAGGTGAGCGACTTGATCTGGCCTTTCAGGCCCTTCACGTGTCCTTTAATTCCTTCACCGTGGAGACTAGCTTCTTAATTGAGCGATCCTGCCATTTGCAGTACCGCTGGAGCACGTTGATCCTTTCGTGAGCTGTCTTGAGGGTTCGATGCGTCGCGCTTGTGATTGGGTCAAAATGGTAACGATCCTCTCCGTAGAGAGGGAAACCATACTCGTCTGTAGGGTCCTCATAGTCGTCTTCATCTCCTCCTTCCTCTTCGGCGACCATATCGGCTTCATCCCGATATTCTTCCTCGTAGTCTCCATAGAAGTCAGCTCCATAGGGAAAAGATGCTCGTCCTGCGGCTCGAAATCCAGATGCTGAGGTTCCCTTATCGTGGTCAGGTATGGGTTGGGCAGGAACATCACAACTGCTCTGTCTGTAGGAAGGGTGAACTAATATCTGTGTCCATGCCGATATGGCTTCCCGAGAAATTGGCATTTCTTCAGGTAATTGATGTCTATCCAGCGGATCCCGTGTGTCGGCTCCTCAAGATCGGCACCAGCTCCCTTCAAGATGGCAGATACGACTCCTCCACAGCCTACTTGAGGCCTTTCGCTTGGTGTGGAGATCATCCACGACTTGTAGTGGAGGAGCTCTTTGAACAAAATTATGATTAGCTCGGTGCTCCGTCTGCTTCCCTTTAGCTCCCTCCCATTTCAGGTTTCTAGGATGATCTCTACCAGGCCGTCGTCCATTATTTCCAGCTCCTTGGTCAGGACAGCTCCACATTCCTTCCTTGCAAAGAAAGTATGTGCATTGGCTCTTTGCACATATCTCAGGGCTGGGTGCCTTATCCTGGTGCTCTTGTTCACCCCGGGCTTGTAAGTGCCCACCCCAATGTGACCCCACAGTGCCTCTAGCTCCTCCCTTTCGATGTTGAGGGTCATCTCTCGCATATCGCCTTGGCTGAATCCGAATATCGACTCGAGATCCCGAAATGATATTCGGTGTGTCTCGCTTCCATATTTGAAACAGATGTAGCCGTCTCCATCTTCCTCTGGAGTCTCCTCTCCAAAGGCGTAGAAGGTCACTTCCAGTGTTGTCAGGAACTGGAAGGTTACCTCGTCGTGAGACGCATATGCGTTCTCCATGAATTTTTTCAGACCCATCGCATTGAAAAGGATCTGGCAGTCTTCGTAGATGCCCAGCTCGGCAATTGTTTCCTCATGTGGGTAGCGTGTGGCTTTGAACTCCATTCGCCTGAATGCTGAACGCATATCGGCCAGAGTGGGTCGGGAACTCGTACTTCTCCTTCCCGATACACGCGTGGGTGAGCGCACTGTAGCCGCTGGGCTGGAGCTTCCCACTGGTCTCTTTCCTTTTCTCTTCTTTGTTTGGTATTCCTTTGTTCTCCCAAGATCTGCTCCGCTTCTTGTTGCTCCTACCATTGTACCTAACAATCAAAAACACTCGAAAGTGTGTAAGCACAAGGAAAAACTCTAAGAGCAAAGATTATCTTGCATGTATGTTTAAACCTAAGGCAACTCTATTCATGACTAAAGAGACCCAAGCAAACACATTCGAATTACTACTAGATCGGGATAAATCCTAAATCGTGAAGGATAAAAAATTTTCCTTATAAGTTGTTCTTCACAGTTTCAGGTTTTAGACAGGCATGTATTAATCAAAAGGTGAGAAAGGGGATCTCCAGAGTCTCAACATTTCAAAAGAGTTTAGCCGTGAAGCTTATCCTCTCAAATAGACATGCCAAAATTCCAGAAAATCCTACAAAAAACTTAAGTGATTATGCTAAATTGTCTACCAAACGCTTCTCCATTCATTCTCAAAACCATAATGCAGCCAATCTAAACAATCCTAAGCGATACTCAATCATATCGTTCTATAGCAGATATTTACCTTAGCATGATATTTGCAAAAATTATTGGAAGGATGCACAGATTCGAGTTGCGAAATTTAAAAGCTAAAGATAATTTTCTGGTTTTGAGAGCGATGGGAGATGAAAACGAGAGAGGCGATGACTTTTTATAAAGAGGAGATAAGGGGAGAAAAAGGGTTTGACTAGAGTTTCTCGGTTTGGGGAATAGCTGTCGGCTAACCCCAACCAAGTATTCTTGCCTTATCCGGAAAAGTGGGCCATATATTTGAGCGCTTTTCTCGGATTGGCTAAGTCTAAATACCCTTTTACCTGGACGGCCATATCGGGTTGACTCCGATATGGTATGATTGACGTTTCGGATATCGGCTGGTTCCCGATATGTGACCATAGTGAAGGTTGTCTACCTTGGGCTTCGTTCTATATTGGCTACACACCGTTGTGCCTGCTCGATAGAGAATGCCCAGGGATAATATCGTGGGGGTTAACCCGATATTACATCTCGTTGCTGTGCTAGACAACTTCTCATAGGTTTTAGCTCCTCTTATGTGCAAGTGACCCCACCCTATCTTTCATGGGATCCTGAAAACATTAAACTAGACTAGAAAAAGCATTAATATGTACATAAATAAGCTTGGGGTGCCTCCCAAGAGCGCTTTGTTTTTAGTCACTTAGCTTGACTTTCTTGATCGTTTTTCAGTGTGAAAGGGGGAAATGAGCACCCCTCGATCATGTGGTAGGATCTTTACTTTTCTTAATCATCGAGATGAAATCAGCCAGAGGTACATTGGAGGTTCCCTCTTTGCTTGCCTTAGAACCCTTTTGATTGGTCAAATCCGTGTCTTTTATCACCTTAAGGTAAGCAAAGGGTCTAACCTTTCCCTTGCATTTCAGCTTGTATCTCATCTCACCATTAGCAGAGAGAATCGGTTTAAGAGTCATACCTTCCAGAAGATCACCGAGGGTGGGTCCTTTCACATAGGATTTCTTGCAAGTTATCACTTCTTTTGGTTTTTCTCGGGCTTCTCCTGGTTGTCCCTCGAATATTGCATTGAGACAGACCCCATCAAAGCTAGCTCCATCGTAGCATATCTCCAAAGATGGATCTTCGGTCTTCTCAATCGTCTTCTTGAGCTCAAGGGAGTATGCATGCTCCTTTTCGTTGATTCTCTTCCCCTTTGTGTCAAAATGCATTACCAAGCTTCCGGTTAGTCTCAGCTCTACCTTGCCGCTTCTGCAATCAAACATACAACCGACAGAGGCTAGGAAAGGTCTTCCCAACAAGAGAGTTTCCTTGACATCTTAATCCATTTCTCTCACCAGGAAGTCACTTGGCAATAGCACATTTCCAATCATGAGAGGTAGGTCTAACAGCTTCCCAACCGTCTTCCTCTCATTTCCATCGGCCAGCGATAACGACTTCTTGCAGTCGGTATAAGTGTTGTAGCCTAGACGCTTAGCCGTGGCTAGACTCATCACATTGATGCTTTCCCCGAGATCACACAAACAATCTTCGAAGGTGATTCCTCCGAGTGTACATGGCAGAGTGAACGATCCCGGATCTTCGAGTTTCTTCACTACTAAGGTTTCTTCCTTAGGTTCCTATCCTCACGAGCTGCTGCATTTCTTCCAATGGTTGCCATTGCCTCGGCATAGAGCTTGTCCTTCAAAGCTACTAGGAAAGCTGGAATAGGTTTCGTTATATCGCCACTGTTGAAGAGATCGTCAACCTTCTTCAAGGTTTCAATCAATTCGGCCTCTTGTTCCTCTATGAGGCGCTTCTTATGCCTCTGGGGGTATGGCATTGGCGGTTTGTAGACTCGCAGGAATGGTGCTTTTGGTGGATCATCTGGTGCTTTCTCTTCAGGGATTGCCAAATTTTTAGAACTCCCTCCCCTTCTTAGGATGTCGATGTCCTCATCGACTTGAGCCCGTTTTGGAGAAGTGATTTCGGGTAGATCCCCTTTTTCCTCGTCGAAAGTGGTGATCATTTGGCAATACTCTTTTGGATTCATGACGGATTTTCCAGGCAGGTTGCTTGTTTGGCTTGTAGATGCAATTCCTTTGTTGTTCTCAAGGGCTTTAACACGAGCAGACAAAGCTTCAATCTTCCCGGATAGTTCCGTGTTGACACCATCAATCTTGTTATGCACTTCAGTAAAACGTTTATGTATATCCGCCTGGATATGTGTTTGACCTTGGAGGAGTTGCTTTAGAGTGCCTTCCAAGTCAAAACCAGCTTGAGCAGGTGGATTTCCATGTTGTTGTTGGAAGCCAGGAGGTGCACCAGCTTGTTGTCTTGGCGGGTGGCCATTTTAATTCTGGAACTGTGGTACAAAGCCATGTTGATTCGTGTAAGTCACGAATTATTTTGCTCCTCCTCCTTGTTGCTGAGGGTAGGTCTGGTCCTGTGGGTTTGCGACGTTCGTGCTTCGGTAAGATAGGTTGTTGTTGGGTCTCCAAGTGTTATGTCCTCCTTGAGCGTTGATGTAGTTAACATCTTCATACTGAACGTCCTCCCCTTCTTGGACGTGGGTGAGTTCTTCCACGAAATGGACTTCTTTTTGAGTTTGGACAAGTAGTAACTTGTCAAGCTTCTCATTGAGTTCTTTGATCACCTTCCGGCTTCCATCCACTTCTTCTTTGGAGCCGCGGTTGGATCTGTCATAGTCTTCGTGGTAAGAGGTGTCACTGTGAGCTAAGTTTTCAACCAACTCGAGTCCGTCTTCAACGTCTTTTGCTAGGAAATTTCCATTGCTTGCCGTATCGAGCAACATCCGAATCTTGGGAATGACACCTCGGTATAGTGTACTGAGGAGTGATTCTTGGCTGAATCCATGGTGAGGGCACTGAGTGGTGTAACCCTTGAATCGCTCCCAGGCTTCACTGAAGGTCTCATTGGTTTTCTGAGTGAAACCACTGATTTCGTTTCTCAATTGGGCTGTCCTCGATGTGGAGAATAACTTTGTCAGGAATGCCTTCTTGCATTCTGCCTACGAGGTAATTGATCCGTGGGGCAGTGTCTTCTCCCATGCGTGTGCTTTGTCCCCTAGTGAGAATGGAAACAAACGCAGCTTGAATCCATCTTCGCTTACTCCGTTGATCTTGGTCATGGCGCAGACACGGTCGAACTGGTCGAGATGGTCAAGTGGGTCTTCCAAGGACAGACCGAAGAATCGGTTGTTTTGCACCATGGAGATGAGACCGCTTTTGATCTCGAAGTTGTTGTTCTGCACTGGTGGTGGTTGGATACCGTTTCGGCTTGCAGTCGATATCGGTGCATCTACCGCACCGATTTGTCTCACAGCCCTTGGAGCAGCTGCAACACCAGGCTGTCCTTGAACGCCTTGTACGTCTTGTGGACCTTGTGGTCCCTGGTGGCCTTGTTGGCCTTGTGCACCAGCTGCGCCCAAAAACTTGTCCTTATAACGACCTAGGACCGAAATGACTAAACATTCTCCCAAACGGCAACGGCGCCAATTGATAAATAGAGTTTTCCACCCTTTTAACAATGTCCCAACACTGTTAACCATATGCAGTATAGTGTGTGGGGTATCAAACCATTTTGGGAGCGTTAGTGAACAGATCGGTCATATCGGCGTCATAAGTCAAGTCGAAATGGCTAAAGATAGAACTTTACTACTAAAAACGGCTAAATGATAGATCTTGTGTCACTCAAGATCATAAATAAGAGAACTTTAAAGGTATTAAGCAGAAACTGGAGATTTAAACAGTAAAAAGATAAGCTTTGAAGATAAAAGAAGGATCAAGATGGGTTTTATGGACTAGGTGACTCTCGGTTTTGTTTTATCAAGCTAAAGCTTTTGGATCACATCAAGACTTGGTCTTTTGATGATGATTCTTAGGTAAAGGGATCCTCAATATCGTTTAGCCCATGGCGTTTGGGTCTAAACTCTTTGAATCTCTAGCACCATAGACTAGCTTTCGCAAAGCGGTACAATAGAAGAAACAAGCATCTACAACGTCACTATTGAACCGTAAGACCCTTAGACAGATGGTTAGTCTTAGCCTAAGGAATCAAACTCTTGTTCATGGATCCGGCTAAGCAAGCACGTGGCGTTCGTGTCAAGCCGCCTATGGACTTTAAACTAGATGGCCAGACTAGACTAAGCTTTGGGAATGATAAACAAGAAAGAATCTAACTTTATGTTTTAGCTAAGCAAGAAATATAAACTCGAGAGTCCCTTGGTCTTTTCAACCCATCAAAATCCTAAAGAGACTACTCACGCACCATTCGAGAAATCTCAAGATCCATAAGGATAAGAAGGTAACTCATGGGTTGTAATATAGTC
Source organism: Alliaria petiolata (assembly GCA_020283515.1). NCBI lineage: Eukaryota > Viridiplantae > Streptophyta > Magnoliopsida > Brassicales > Brassicaceae > Alliaria > Alliaria petiolata. The sequence goes on from JAHZTW010000001.1 coordinate 358,908,474, forward strand.
GAAAATAAGAAAAGGAAGAAGCTTTCTTGAAATACACTAAGCGATAATTCTTAAAACTTCAAGATTGCATAAAAGTCAAAGCTTTGGAACAAGCTTCAATGGTGAAAAATACAAAGTAGTTCTCGGTTTTAAAGAGAAGACAGAAAGTAAAACTAGAAAACGTGATGATAAGGATACGAGTGGGAGACAATGTATTTATACATAAAAGAGGAAAAACCTAAAACGTTGGGACCACTTTCCCGAAATGGTACTATTTTGGACTTTAGCTTTTCGGGCTCAAGTCGTGGTGAGCAAGCCGATATGCTAACTCTCTCTATTCTTCGGGTAGGCTCCATATCGGGGAGGTGTTTCAGGATCATCTCGTGAAGGCTCGCCTTACTCGTTACTCGAATCGGGTACTTCCCGTTGCCTTGATCCGATATCCATCTTCATGGAATCCGCTTGATGGATCTTCACTCCGGGGTGCTTCTTTCGGGATCAAGTCGCTGCTACTCGTAGAGGTTCATCGTGCGCTTGTCTATATCGGCTACGGGGTCGTGATCCATGCTCGATATCACCTGCTCATCCTCCATTTGTAATCTCCCTTCTTGGTTTCTTCTTCGGACCATCCTAAACACCTGAGAAAACACTCCAAACATGCAAGACTATGCAAAAACCTAACCTAATGCATCTAATCCTATCATGAATGAAGATGTGATGAAAACTAAGACTAAAGTGCAAGAATGAGGTCCTAACTAACATGAAATAAGTGTTAAAAACATGCAATTTACAGAGATATCACTGGTTCGTAGCTTCTGTTCATATGGTCTTTCTGATATAAATTAGCGCTTTTGTGGTACACTCAAAACCAGAAACTAAACAGGAAATGGCGAGTTCAAGAACGAGTTTGAGATTCGGAAGCCTTCTTCTCGGTTTTATATTAACGGTAGCTATGTGATCCCTTATCCTAAGACGGAGTCATGGGCAAATAACAGCGACTGTTGTCATTGGGATGGTATCACCTAAGATGCCAAGTCTGGGGAAGTGATCGAGCTAGACCTTAGTTTCAGCTGCCTCCATGGAAAGTTTCATTCGAATACTAGTCTTTTTAGGTTCCAAAGCATTCGTTTTCTAACAACTCTAGACCTTTCAAATAATGATTTATATGGTCAAATCCCGTCCTCAATTGGTAAACTTTCTCATCTCACCTCTCTCGACCTTTCTCGTAATAATTTTTCTGGCCAAATTCCGTCTTCACTTGAAAATCTGTCATATCTCACCTTTCTAGACCTTTCTGGTAATAATTTTGTTGGCCAGATTTTGCTTTCAATTGGAAACTTTTCTCACCTAACCTTTCTCGACCTTTCTGGTAATAATTTTGCTGGCAAGATTTTGTTTTCAGTTGGAAACTTTTCCAACCTCACATTTCTCGACCTTTCTTCAACTCAGTTTTTTGGTCAGATTTTGTCATCATTTGGAAATCTTTCCCATCTCGCCACTCTCAATCTTTATGGTAATCAGTTTGTGGGTCAGATTCCATCTTCAATTGAAACTCTTTCACATCTCACATTTCTGGATCTTTTTGATAATCAGTTTTGGGGTCAGATTCCATCTTCAGTTGAAAATCTTTCACATCTCACCTTTCTCGATCTATCTTATAACCATTTTTGGGGTCAGATTCCTTCTTCAACCAGAAAGCTCTCACATCTCGAATCTATTGACCTCACAAATAACAATTTCGATGGTGAAATTCCTTACATGCTGATTCCAATAAGCTTAGTGGTAATTTTCCTGTTGCACTATTAATTTAGACTAAGTTGTCGGTTTTATCACTCAACTCCAATCAACTCACAGGCACGCTTCCTACAAACATTACCTCACTCTCCAACTTGGAGGCTTTCTACGCAAGTGGCAACCCTTTCGTTGGAACCGTTCCTTCTTCTCTCTTCACCATTCCTTCTTTGACTAGTATTGAATTGTCAAATAACCAACTCAATGGCACTGTTGAGTTTGGGAATATATCTTCACCATCTAAGCTACAAGTGTTATACCTTAGTGCTAACAACTTCGGAGGCCCAATCCCGAGATCCATTTCTAGATTAGCCAATATTGAGAGGCTTGACCTTTCCCATTGGAACACCCAAGGTCCAGTTGACTTCAGTATCTTCTCGCACCTCAAGTCGCTCCACACTCTTGACCTCTCCCTTTTGAACATCACCACTACGATTGACTTGAATGCAATCTTATCATGTTCCAAGTCGCTTGAAGTATTGGAGCTCTCAGGAAACAATTTTTTAGCCACAAACAAAAGTTCAAGAGATCATCCTTCGCAGCTGATAGGTTATTTAAACTTGTCAGGCTGTGGTATTACCGAATTTCCAGAGCTTTCCAGAGCTTCTAAGAACTCAGCAGAATATGGGGACTCTAGACATTTCCAACAACAAAATGAAAGGTCAAGTGCCTGGTTATGGATGCTGCCAAGTCTAGCGTACATGAATCTTTCCAACAACACTTTCATCGGTTTTGAAAGATCAGCAAGACATGGACCATCCCCTCTCTTGTTCTTCTTGTTTGGCTTTAAAAACAATTTTACAGGAAAGATTCCTTCCTTCATATGCACGTTGCGCTCTCTAAGCATTCTGAATTTATCTAATAATAACTTTAGTGGTTCTATCCCTCTTTGTATGGGAAATCTCAAGAGTATTCTTTCAGTTCTGAACCTTCGTCAGAATCATTTTAGTGGAGGTCTTCCTAGGAATATATTTAAAAGTCTAAGGTCGGTTGACCTCGGTCATAACCAGCTAGTGGGAAAGCTTCCAAGATCTTTAATTCATTTCTCCACTCTTGAAGTTTTGAATGTGGAAAGCAATATAATCAACGACATGTTTCCGTTTTGGTTGAGTTCTCTACAAAACCTGCAAGTTGTTGTCTTACGCTCCAATGCATGCCGTGGACCAATACATCAAGCCTCGTTCCTTCAGTTGAAGATCATGGACATCTCACATAATCAGTTCAACGGAACTTTTCCATCAGATTATTTTGTAAAATGGAGTAAAATGTCATCGCTTGGGATAAACGAAGATCAGTCGACTAAAAATTACATGGAAGAAGGATATTACCATGATTCAATGGTTTTGATGAATAAAGGTGTTGCGTTGGAGCTGGTACGGTTCCTAAAAATCTACACAGCACTCGACTTCTCCGGAAACAGATTTGAAGGAGAGATTCCAAGGTCAATCGGTCTACTGAAAGAGCTTCATGTACTAAACTTGTCAAACAATGCTTTTGTAGGACCGCGAAAATCCAGATTTAAAATCACGAAACTAAAACGATTGAAATCGATAAGGATTTATAAAACGTTTGAATAAAAACTTTTAAAGAAAGACGATACACGGAGTCGAGATATGATATCTTTCCTTAATTCTTTAAATCTTTCGCAGTGTGGCGGTTTGTAGAGATTCAGAATCCCAGGATAAAACCGTGTTTGAGACTAAAGTCGCAGCACCCGACTATAAAATCTGCGAACTTAAGAATCTACGCTATACTCTCGAGACTCACCCTAAAACTGTAGAGACGAGAGGGATTTGCTAGAATGTGTGTTTGAAAGCTTATTGCTTTTCTGGATGATTTGAAAGGAGAGGCTAACCCATCATATATATAGTATGAGAGGGGACTTGAAAACATTCCAAGTTTCCAATGTGGGATACTTTAAATTTCACAAAAAGTTATAGTTAATGGAAACTTTTTATTTGTTTAAGCTTCTTCCACAAGGAATTATAGCTAATGGAAACTTTCCATTTATTTTAACCTCTTCCACAAGGAGTTATAGCTAATGGAAACATTCCATTTGTTTTAGCCTCTTCCATTTGTTTGGGTCTCAACCCATCTCTTATTCACACAAAACACAAAATAATAAAGTCCAATTGTCTTTATTAATTTTTTGTTCCAACAATCCCCCACATGAATAGAATGATATCTAAACAAATGAGACTCTACTAACTCGAAAGACTATGCAGACACACTAGGACTGACACTAGGACTTTTCGAGAGTATATACGAAAAATATATTGTGTATGATATAGTAGCATATTTCAGCCTTGAACTATTCACTGTTGATATCTGTCGAGTTTACTTGGCCAGGAGGTGAACATGATGTCTTGAACCACCCGGATTTTTATGTAAACTTAGACAACAGGTACAACCCAGTCTCATCTTCTCGTAGAACTCAGTTCTCTATTGTGTTCATTGTGGCCGTGAACTTGCCTGGTCTTCATGAGTGAACTTGGAGATATAGCCTTATCTTCATCCTCCTAGAAACGGCCGCATTTCACACTCATTAGGTGATTTCTTTGAGCTCCTGACATATACACAAGTATCATGTTATACTCTATATTATGAAAGCTACTCAAAATCATTAAAAGTATAAAACTTATCCTTTAATACGTACAGGGAGCATTGTACATCGTTTTGGGAGATGGGCACAGACGTTATGTCTTTCAGTGCTTTCATCAGACTCTGTTTAACTTAGTTGTCCCTTTGAACCTAGATCTTGGGATCTCCAGTCACATAGGTGGGGTTCCCATCAAACATCCTCTTTGTCCATAGGCAATAAACCCATTCCCTTTGATGATTTCAGAACTTGATCTCTATTTAAACCTTTAGTGAACAGATCAGCAAGGTTGTCAGCTGACTTGATGTAATCGACTGAGATTACACCCGTTGAGATCAAATGTCTAATGGTCTTATGTCGCCTTCTGATGTGGCGAGCATTGGCATTGTATAGGTTACTCAATGCCCGAGCTATTGCTGATTGACTATCACAATGTACTTGTAATGCTGGCACTGGTTTCTCCCACATAGGGATGTCTTCAAAGAAAGACACATTCCTAGATTCCATTATCGTGTTGACATGGATATCACATCTGACTTGTGTACTAGGAATCGATAAGCACTGCTATTGTGTGCATATCCGATGAAGATATAATCAACCTTTTAGGTCCAATTGTCAGCTTCTTAGGAGGTGGCACAACGACCTTTGCTAAGCACCCCCACACTTTGAGGTATTTGTACGAAGGTACAGTTCCTTTCAAAGTTCATATGGCGTTCTTTAACGATAATAGTCGTTCCCAGAAATTACCTAAATGTGTTCTTAAACGCTATGTATCATATCGTATAGATCATTTTTAGAGAAACGTTTCGCGAACCTGCCTAGGGCTGACGCGGAAATCGTTTTTCTGTCTTTATAATACTCGTCTTTTTTTTTCCAGATCAAACGTTCTATGGTTGGCTATAAGGCAATCGCAGAAGCGTTGTAGATCGATCAGAAAACGTTTTAAAAATCGTTTTATGAAATCGTTTTTGAAATATTGTTCGCAATATTCAATCCGATTCAAGCGATTAGCAGGAAACGGATTTAAAGAATTAAGATTGTAGGACCGCGAAAATCCAGATTGAAAATCACGAAACTAAAACGATTGAAACCGATAAAAATTTATAAAACGTTTGAATAAAACCTTTTAAGGAAAGACGAATACATCGGAGTCGAGATATGATCTCTTTCCTTAATTCTTTAAATCTTCCGCAGTGTGGCGGTTTGTAGAGATTCAGAATCCCAGGATAAAACCGTGTTTGAGACTAAAGTCGCAGCACCCGACTATAGAATCTGTGAACTTAAGAATCTACGCTATACTCTCGAGACTCACCCTAAAACTGTAGAGACGAGAGGGATTTGCTGGAATGTGTGTTTGAAAGCTTATTGCTTTTCTGGATGATTTGAAAGGAGAGGCTGACTCATCATATATAGAGTATGAGAGGGGACTTCAAAACATTCCAAGTTTCCAATGTGGGATACTTTAAATTTCACAAAAAGTTATAGTTAATAGAAACTTTTCATTTGTTTAAGCTTCTTCCACAAGGAATTATAGCTAATGGAAACTTTTCATTTATTTTAACCTCTTCCACAAAGAGTTATAGCTAATGGAAACATTCCATTTGTTTTAGCTTCTTCCATTTGTTTGGGTCTCAACGCATCTCTTATTCACACAAAACACAAAATAATAAAGCCCAATTATCTTTATTAATTTTTTGTTCCAACAGCTTTCAGTGGACACATCCCATCATCTATGGGGAACTTGATAGCTCTCGAGTCATTGGACGTTTCCTAAAACAAGCTTTCGGGAGAAATTCCACAAGAGCTAGGGAATCTCTCATTCCTTGCGTACATGAACTTCTCCCATAACCAGCTTGTAGGGCTAGTACCAGGAGGCACTCAATTTCGAAGGCAGCCTTGCTCTTCCTTCAAGGAAAACCCAGGATATTTCGGCCCTGCTCTTGACGATGATTGCAGAGATATCCCCACGCCGTCAACGCAACAGTCTGAAACGCAGGAGCCAGAAGAAGAAGATGAAGAAGTGTTCAGTTGAATTGCAGCTGCAACAGGATTTGTACCTGGAATTGCGTTTGGATTGACGATTGGATACATATTGGTTTCATACAAACCTGAGTGGTTCACTAGTCCTTTTGGCCGAAACAAACGCAGAAGCAGAAGCAGAAGCACAACAACTCATTAGAGAGGTAATGTTCTAAATTTGAAAGAATATATTATAATAGAATTTTCTGAACGAATAAGTGAAATTAACGTATATTTTTGTTTGTGCAGCCTTCTTAAACACAAGTTGAATTTTTTTTGAAAAAGAGAATGAAGCAACCAAACCAAATGGACTGTAGAGAAAGAAGCTTGGGGAGAAGAAGACCCATTTATCAGTGTCTTAATTTCAGTTATTGTTTCCTTTTACTCTGTTTTTGGTGTGTTTCTCTTTTACTCTGTTTTTAGCCAATGTTTGTATTTCTCTGTAATTGAACAATGAACAATTCTGTTTTCAAGTCTCAAACGTATCATATTTATTAGATGGACATGAATTCAGAGAGGTAATAATGTTCTTTCTCTGACTGGGTCCTATTAAATCAATCTTTCTTTGCTATGCTCTCGACTTAATTCTCCGAAGGTTTGTTATATATCAGAGGTGTGTGAAGATGAGGACATAATCTGTGGTTTTTGTGTTGCAAAGTTTGGTGTTTCTGTTTTCGTGGAAGCTCTGTTTTAACTCTTTAACTCAAAGATTTGGTTTGCAAAGAGGTTCCAGATTGGAGATTTTTTTTTTAAGGCCGAAGAAATGTGTTGTTGCTGAAATGTGATGTAGAAAACACCATGAAATTGATGTAGAGTAAATGTTTCACAAGTTTCATTTCGATTCAGGTTCAGCAAGGTATGAGTTAATGTTTCACAAGTTTCATTTCGATTCAGGTTCAGCAAACTTGACTTGCAAGGCATCCTTCAGCAATATAATAATTGGTTTGAATTTGATTCTTTTAAAATTGATGCCATAAGTGGTCAAGGTTGGTTGAAAGTACGGCATGAAACTCATCGATTCTGTTGTTGGAGGATGCCTTGCAAGTCAAGTTTCTGTGTGCTAAACGACAAGTACAGGTTTTGCGTTTGTAAGGAGATTGGCAGATGTGTACAAGGTTACTGCAGCCTTTTTAAACAGAAATTCTTGGAGGATTGTTGAAAGTTTAAGATTAAGTTTCGAGGAAAGGCCTTCCGAGATTCCAGCCTGAGATAGAAATCAGGTTTATCTTGAGAATCTGTCATGTTTGAAAATAGATCATCACATATGCTCTTATATGAGTATGTGCGTTGGGAGTCTCTAAAAGAGTTTTTCGCATTTAAAAAATAATAAAGTAGAAAAAAGAAAGAGAGAATAAAAAGAGTCTCTAGACTTCGAAATACAGACCCAAAATACATACAATTAAACTATCTATAAAAACTTACTTTTAAATTGTTAAGAGACTTTTGTGAATCTCTCACCAATAGGGGTGTTCTTAGGTTTTGTCCTACATTACTTATTAATTACAACGTTTCAATATGATGTTATTTGATATTATAATCTACATTGGTTTATTAGTTACATTGTATCATATTTTGTATTTTGTTTGTTTATTGTTGTTAAAACCAGTTATTAATTAGTTCAAAAATAAAATAAAAAATAACACTAGTTTAAAAATAAAATTTGTTTTAATGAAGACAAATATACTTGACGTTATAATTACAGTAAAAACTCTATAAATTAATATTCAATAAACTAATAAATTCTATAAATCAATAAATTTCTTTGGCCTCGAATTGGGCCGGTTCAAAATATTACACAAATCGATAAAATAATAAATTTTTTTTTTTGAAAAACCTATGTAAATATACGGTCCCATTAATATCATAAATTAATAATTACTATAAAAAATAATCTTATACAAACCCTTGCACGGCAACGGTTGCGAGAGCGAGCTGGTTTGCAGTCTTAGACTTGATACAATGCACCGTCATGTTAAAAGCGTGGCGGCCCCAAGGAAAACTGAGGAAGTAGTCAAGATTTTGAATCATCTCGACGTGATCTTTGAGAATCTTCATATTGAATGATTTCCGGCATAATAATCCATCAAGGAGCATAAGGTAGTAGGCGTACTTGATCTTCATGCCTCTCGTGAGGTTTTTCGACCTCTGCAGCATCGGCACAAGCTTCTCACCAGTTACATTTTCATCGCCACCAAAGAGTGTGAACCAGTAAGGGACTTCACTAGGTTTTCATTTGACTATATCACATGAAGGGGGAGTTATTCATTTGAAGTTAAGGCCAGTGAAAATTGCAAACTCTCTAAGAGAATATTTGATTGGCTTCCCACCAAAAATTATCCAAATCTCGTGTCTCTTGTTGATTTGAGCAGACGAGTGAGGAGAAAATGAGCAAGTTTCCCAGAATGAGCCGGTTTGTTATAAACCTCCACTAGCTTCCCAAAACATGGGTGTATGACGTCAATCTCCGATGGGGAAAGAGCCTTAAGCACCACTCCAATGGTGTTGAGTTTGAAGTAGGAATTCACCTTGTCTCCTGCTGGCTCTTGTCCATCGGCAAATATCCGTTCAGGGAGTTCATTATTGGCCATCACACTGCAATGCAAATAATGTAGACTATTAACTGAAATTATATCATCAATAAATGAAAACACCCCCAACAGTATTCAGAATCGACATACATTTATAGACATCTATCAAAATATTTACAGCGAAAATTAGACTATTTGGACATTTTCCCATTTCCTTTCATAGAACATACGACAAGATGTAATATATGCCTCTGACATTTGTTTAGTATGTGTCTGTCCAATTCTTCTCTGAGATCAAAAGCCGAAACAAATTTGTGCTATCAAATAGACACTTTTATAAGAAAATCGTGAAAAACTGATTCTCTATACAACAAATTTAAGCATCAGACCGATCCACTGACCATTTGGAACAATTGGCAAAAAACTCTAACTGAAGTTAACAATTGTTATGAAAGTAGAAGAATGGATCTCCATAACAACTTCCGCCAGGTTATTAAAAAAATCATAGCATGCATAGAAGGGAAATAAATAGTTTACCAAGTAAATGATAGTAGAGCAAACGATTTGATTCCGATTTTGACAAACCCACATTGCGATATCGCCCATTCACTGCTGGAAGAACAGTTATGCACCGTTCCAATTAGTAGAGATACAGAGGATGGTTGAAAGGGTTTACTAGGAAGCGGTGGACGAAAGGGTTTTTTCTGAAAGCGGTAGAAATAGGAACTTTAGGGTAGTGACGATTGCAAAAAGGCGGGATGTGATGTCCACCAGTTAAACAACCAGTAAAAACGATTAGCACCTAAATAAAAGAATTGTTCGAACAATGAAAAACTATGAAGATAAAACACACAAACATTTTCGGGTATTGAAAATAAATTAAGAAACAATTAAATAGATGACAAAACGACCAGTAGTCAAATAAGGAATTGACCAAAGGCATTTAATGTCTAAACATCAAAATATTCAACCATCTTCTTGGTTCACATTACCCCACGTGTCTCCTCTCCTCTTTATATTTTCATTTCGTCTATATCAAACGGTTTTTGCCGTTTCAGGAAGAGAATTTGAAGAATATGTAAATCTCCCTTTTTATTTTGCTAAAGCTAATCACTTTTGGTGTGTGGGTAGATCTTTTAGGGGATATTACAGATGCAGCAACTCAAAAGGATGCCTGTCGAGGAAGCAGATGGAGAGGAGTCGTGTGGACCCCACAAAGCTCTTGATAACTTACACATGCGACCACTCCGTCGCTAACAACAAATCCCACCACCATCAGACCGCCACCGTCGTCCTGAAATCCGCCAAGAAAGACGAGAATATGGAAGAAGACGAGGAGAAAGAAGTAATCGCCGCCGCCCGAGGAACCGATTGGATTAGATCTGAGCCACGTCGATTCTCCGTTGCTCTTAGGTGACTGCTACAGAAAAATCGGCGAGTTCGGAAAGGAGATGAGCATGAGAGATCCACCCACACACAAAAGGGATCGGGAAGGAGATGGCTGCTACAGCAAAATCGGCGAGTTCGGTGGTCGGAGTCGGAGATAATGGTGAAAATCAAAGGGATCGAGAAGGAGATAAGCATGAAGGTGAATGTATATGTATATAGTATTGTAGATATATATTTACAAATATAGAGAGCTTACAACACCAATTCATATGACACTAGTACTATATAAAAATACATATGTATACATATCGTATTGTGGATGTATATATATACAAAATATAGAAATTATGTTCAATTTCTCTTCTATTATTATATAAAAATATATATACATACGTATTTCATAACGTGATAGTACTCTATAAATAAATACGTATACACACATATTGTTATATATTTCCACATATATACATAAGTTTTTTTTATAACTCAATATTACTCTATAAGTAAATATGTATACGTACTTATCGTATTAGACAATTACATATCAACAAATATAGAGAGATAATATTTGATTTAGAGATCTATAAATTAAATTATAGAACTAATTGATATGTCAATAATACTATATAAAATATATAGATATATATATATATATATATATGTATATATATACATATTATATTGTGGATGTGTATATAAATTTATGAATTTTGTTCAATTTCTCATATATTCACAAAATATTGTATTAAATGTCATCCATTTACTTCTGCAACCCACCCAATTACTTTGTTTATTATCTTAATTAATATCTTAATAATATAAAGATATATCTCTAACAATCTACTTAATCTGGTAACTATATTAGTTCATGATCTTTACTTTCGTATTAATGTATCTATGTGATCATCATCTTATTTCTATTATTTTTCAAACATTTGTCATCATCATTTTACTCATTTAATATCTCCTGTAATGCAACTATTTTAACAATAACATTAAATACTCATCATCTTACTATGTGTTATTCCACTTGCATGCAGTGGCAATAACTACAAATACACTTTAACAAAAATCTTTTTCGAGATCATTTAGCTGATTCCTTCTAACATAATGTGTCATAGCCTAACTCTTAATTATTTCTAAATTCTAATTTTGCACCAAATTCTCCCACAATTTAATAATGATAGATGTTTTATGTTCAAAGGCTCGACGTGTAGGGGTAAAATCGATCACATAGATGGCAAATTATTTTCATGTTTAAACATTTATATTGCTTTAGTCAATTGGTCATTTGGTCATTTTTTCAATTGTCCCCAATAATGTTGTGTAAATGTTATATTAAATGTTGGCAGAACGAGAATTTGGGTAAATAATAGGATTAACGCAATGACAGAAATGGATAGAAGGAACCGGCAAAAGGGTTACATCCCATAAAATTTTATTAGCAAAATTACCACTTGTGCCATCAGAGATGCGCGTAGAGAATGACTTAAATGTGGGGGACATGATCTGTGTTGAGGTCGCCTGATAAGAAGCCTCAGACTCGAGTAACACATAAATAAATGACTTGCATTGAATGATATATTAAATGGAAGCAAGATGATTGAAGAAAAAATATTTTTCTTCAGAATATTGATAGATTAATCTGAAAGTTAACATATATGTAACACGTAAGGAAAATAAATAACACACATAAAGTATAAATAAAACAAATGATTTTTTTTTAAACACACATAGATACACCAATACGAAAGTTAAATATATCAACTAATACAATGACCGAGTTAAGTAGAAGGTTATAGATATATTTTTATACTAACATGAAATAAGAAATAAGATAATATGTTAAAAAACCATATAACTTTACATTTAATAATATATATTAATTGATATAGATATGTATCTACTTAGTTGGTCATCTATATAGTAAATAATATATGTATTTAAAACATTAGAATTGATATCAAAAGCTATGCCTCTCCTTACATATTGAGATCTACACCAAAACCTATGTAAGAGATTATAGACCTATGCAAAAATCTATACATTCTTCGTGAGAGATTGTAGTCATATACCAAAATATATGCGAGAGATTATACACCTATACAAAAATCTGTACTTCTGTATATTAGAAGTTTCGTTTGTATTAATGATTTCAAATAAAAAAAAAGCCTATCGATGTTTATGAGATAAATCTAGAAAGTATAGAGACACTCATACCTCAAGTTTCTTCTTAAATCCCAGTAATAGGAAAACTTGACTTCAAACCATCGATTTTGGAAAGCAAAATAATTGTAAAAATTAAGAGATAGATGCGGATATGCAAAAATCAACCTTATGATATATTGTTTTCGAGTGACTATTCATGGTGGGCCAGAGATTAAAAGAGGGGGTTAATCCCAAAAATCTGATGATTTTGACGCCACGGTTGTAGCTCTTGTTGGTGATTAAGAGAGAGGGATTAAGAGAGAGAGATTAAGAGAGAGTGGGTGAGATGAAGAAGATGATGAGAGAGATAGAGAGAAAAGGTGAAACATGGAGTAAAATCGTGTACAAGGCGAAATGCCTAAGGAAAAGGTAGCTTAGGAAAGGGATTATGATTTAGACTAAGGTAGAAAGTAATTAGGTGTTTGGGTAGATGAGAATTTATCCTTGTATGCATCGGTTAGTTTTTACCCTTAGCATTTTGCATTAAGAAGATTCCTTTCATTGAGTGATCCTTGCTAAACACTTAACCCTTTTACTTCGAGTTCACTTTTAGCTCGCGAACCTTGCCTTTAGCCAAATGAGTTGAATGATGAACATAAGCATGATTTACAGAAGATTCATCAAAGACTTCAGCAAGAGTGCAAGGCCACTCACGGCTCTTCTCTGCAAAGATGTGAAATTTTAGTTTACTGCAGAATGTCATTCAACCTTTGAGCAGATCAAGCAAGCTTTGGTGAGTGCTCCAATTGTTTAGCCTCCAGACTGGGATTTGCTTTTTGAGGTGATGTGTGACGCCAGTGACTTTGTTGTTGGAGCTGTGCTGGGACAGAAGAAAGACAAGAAGCTTCATGCCATCTACTATGCCAGCAGAACGTTGGATGATGCTCAAAAGAACTATGCAACAACTGAGAAGGATTTGCTAGCTGTGGTCTTTGCTTTTAAGAAATTTCGGCAGTACCTTGTTGGTTCCAAGGTGGTGGTTTATACTGATCATTCTGCTCTGAAGTACTTGATGCAGAAGAAGGATGCAAAGCCAAGGTTATTAAGATGGATTCTACTTCTTCAAGAGTTTGACATTGGGGTCAGAGACAAGAAGGGAGTTGAGAATGGAGTAGCATACAATTTCTCAAGAATCAGGATTGAAGATGACGTCCCCATAGGTGATTTCCTGCCTAAAGAGAACGTCTATTTCATTCAAACACAATTTCAGGCCAAGACTACCGACCATATGGAGTGTTGTGAAGCAAAACCACTGATAATAATTCTACAAACTCATCATCAACACTAAATCACCCTAACCTAACTAGCAAACTACTCAGACATAGAGATGAAAACACAAATCATGGCTGAAATAAACTGTATAAAAAGAATAGAGAATGATACAGGGGTTCGAAATCTGGCTCAGATGAGATATAATTGTCTCCCCAAAAGTTCAGGATCAATCTCTCTCTAAGTCTCAAAAACAATAAATTATGAAAAGGTATGTGGCTAAACAATGCCTGAAATCTATTTATAGAAGGAGATTTTTCGTCCAGAGGCAGACTTGTAATTTCTTCAAACATACTCTCTTTCCTTTTTCCAATGGAAGTCGGCAAAAGTTGGCGATCTCGTCTGGTGTCGATCGACACAGCGTAAATATACTCTTTCTACTTCATCACTTCGGCTGCTTCTCCAAAATGCTCCAAAAGTTCCAGATTCTCCCATTTAGCTCCAAGTGCTCTCCATCCTGTAAAGACTCAAATAGAACTCGAAAACTAACAAAAGACTCTATAAAAACACTTATGTCATGGTCCAAAAGTGGGTAAAAACCATGATATATCAACTCCCCCAGACTTAGCTTTTGCTTGCCCTTAAGCAAAACAGAAACTTAGACTAAAGTAGAAGTTTGAAAACAGAAACTTCCAGCTATCCTTTAGAACGCCACAACTTGTTAACACTCTTGAATCCACATGCAGTAGAGCCAACCTTAGGAAAGTTCAGTGTACTTACCACTAGCTTAGCAATCTCCCAGTTCGAATCCAGATCCTTTCCTTGGTAAAATTTCGAACTCTAACAGTGGTATTGCTACAGAACTTTCTGATTCTTTCCCTTCCTTAGTGCCTGAACAATATTCTTCTTCCCTTAGTCAACTGCTGCCCATTTTCAGGGTGTTCTAAGATCTTTTCATTGACTCTTCTTATTCTTTTGAAGTCTCGGGATATAGTGCTACTCTCTACTTGTGTTCCTTGTGAGGAGACAGGCTCATGAGGTTCATTGCACTATTCCCAGACTTTGACTTTTTTCTTTCTTTTCTTTTCTCAAGGGAAGATCAAGGAGAGACTGCAATTTTCCTATTTGTTCAGACTGAAAGAGGAATCAAGTTCTGTGCATACCTAGTTCTTATAAGAGGACCTGAACTCTTTCTGTTAGATTGATCCACTTGCAGCTTTCTACTTAGTAAGACCTGTAATCAACTACTAAAGCAATGGTCCCTCAAGTGTCAACAATCTGCGGTTAAGTTCCTAGAAAAACTGAAAGTTCCAACTGGTTTTGACTCAATAAAACAAATTTTTGACTCAAAAAAGAGTCTCAAAACAAAACACAATGTTAGCAACTACCTCCCCCAGACTTGAACAACACTGTCCCCAGTGTTATTAATAATGAGTTTGGATAGAAAAAATTAGTGCTAAACTGTTATAAAACAAAGAGAAAAATCGGATTACCTGACTCTGCGTGCAGCGTCGATCGACACAGATGGTGTCGATCGTTGCTGTGTATGATGTTGGTGTCGATCGACACAGATGGTGTCGATCGACACTCTGTCCGTAAACAGAGTTCAGATGCTAAGTCAGATTGTTGTTAGAGTCATCCTAGCTATTAGAAAACTCAAACAAACCGTTAAAAGCACAAGATAATCTAATAAACTCAATGAGTTCAACAAGTTGGTAACAAAGTACTAAAGCAAATGGTAGCAAAATGCAGACTCAAGAGAAAAAGAAAAACTAACTCAAAATACTAAAAGGAATGGAGGAATCACTCGTCGTCACCAGAACGTGGTGGAGAAGAGCGTGGTGGTGTGGGAGGTCGAACGCAGCTGCAGCTTGGAAGCTCTGCACCACATATCTCTGAAATGCAGCTTGCTCCATAGGGATCTCAGGAGCATCCGGAAGATGATTAGGACCAATAGGCAAAGGTGCTCTGCTGCGCCTCGAACATGAAGGGCGTGTGGGATCCTCAGCTGGTCGCGAGGATGCACCTCTGGGCCTGGCAACGGGAGCAATCCTCAGCCTGTTCGGACTAGGCTGAAATGCGAGGCGGCCTGGATCGCCAGTGATGTGAGTAAGGTCCATGTCAGGTAACTGGACCATGCGCTGCACTCTCTGCTCGTCGCTGAAGACCCATAGCCTCTCTGGCTTCACCCAGTGAGCCCTCCGCAAGTAATCCATATCAACCCAAGCACGCGATGTATCAATGGTGCAGCTAGAAGTGTCAATCCCGCAATGCTGGAAGATAGGAGTCAGAAGACTTCCTACAGTCTCAGGCTTGGTCTTCGTACCACTGAAAGGCTTCGTCTTCAAAGAAGCCAAATGATGTGCAAATATCGCGCCAAAGTTTGCGCTTTCTGGCGCGTTAGAATCTTCGTAAATCTCAGATCAAAGGGTGCGATACAGCAATACCAACTCAGACACTTGCATCTTCCCTGGCTCATGCTTACACAGAAGTGTAGTGGCGAATATGCGGACCAAGTAGCGAAGGGTAGGATGGCGAATGTTAGTCTGTGTGGAAGTCTTAGAGTCATACCTCCCATTGCCGAAGTGTGACCAGAAATCCTGGTTGTCCGGAAGCTGCGTCTGAAGAGAGACTCCTGTAGCATGCTCATCTGCGAACCCATAGATGCCACAAAGCTTTGGAAGTGGAATCCTGTTGCGAATCCCGCGGATTAGGAAGATCATTGTCCCTTCCAACGCATTGCGGATTTCCTCATTCCTGTAGTAGACCCGCGTTGTGGCAATGAACTGGCGGACAAGGTCTGGATAAAGGTCATACTGCCGCGTCGATATAGTGCCCATCCCAACTCTGTTCATCAGCTGTAGGATGTCGTCTTTGATGCCCAACTCTCGCATCGTCTTCTCACATGCAAACCGAGTCGGTGAGATCTCGACCTTCAGCCACGCATTGTAGAATAGCGTGTCATAATCATCCCAAGCTTCGTCGATGCCTCGAAGAGTGCATAGGTCCTTTACAACCTCTTTAGCCGGTGAGTCCTCCCAATTTTGCTCAATCTGAATCCTTGCACCTTCACGTTTTGGCCAAGGAGGAAGGGAGGGGATTGCTGCATCATTAGCAGTTCCTGAGGCGGATGCTTCAGCTTCCCGTGGTCTCTTGGTTCGTGGTGGCATCTTGGTAGATCAAAAAAATGGATAATGGATAATGAAAGAGGGTGAAAATCCGCACGGTTTAGAGCTTTGAATCACTCAATTTGGTGAAGAAATAAAGATTTGGTGAATTGGGGGATTTTTGCTCTAAGGTTCGGGTTGTGAGAGTTATGAAGAAAAAGAAAAACAAAGTCGGAGTTTTGAAGACTTACCTGCGTCCCGTGGTGGTGTTGATCGACACAGATGGTGTCGATCGACACTGATCATGATCGAGCCCTCTTCTTCTTTTTTTTTTTTTTTAAATTTTATATAAAAGCCAAAATAATTAGTAAAACTAAAATCAAAATGAAAAATAAACTAAGTACCTATCAGTGGGTTGCCTCCCACCACGCGCTCGTTTAACGTTAATAGCTTGACTGTTCATGCGTTTAGGCGGTGGGTGCATCATCGACACAAGTCCTCTTGGGCTCAAGCCGAGATTCCAGGAGGATACACTAGTAGGTGTCGATCGACACAAGTCCTCTTGGGCGACTAGCTGCAGCACTTGCTCGCTAGCATCCAGTATTTTTTGTAACCTGCAGATGTGATATGTCTATATTTTGCATCATATTTCTCTCCATTTAGTGTAAGTTTGTCATCATTTAGGATCCTTATTTAGCATCATTGTATTGCATTTCGATCATTTAGAGTCTAGGATGTCTTTGCATGTTCTTTTGCATGTTTTGGTGCATTTGGAGTCTTGATCAGGTGAAAAGGACGCTATGGAGGCATGAATGGAGTTGGAGAAAGATAGCATGGAACTTGGAGGGGCAAGGAGTCACTTAGAAGATGAAGCAGAAGTTTTCTCGCACAAGTTCGACCAGTATGTTCAACCAGCTGGTTGAACAAGTTTTCCAGGGAGCATGTTCGACGCTTATGTTCGACCAACTGGTCGAACAACATTTTCAGGGGCAATGTTCGACCAAGATGTTCGACGAGTTGGTCGAACTGAAGACAGAAGCCAAGCAAGCAGGGATCATGTTCGACGAAGATGTTCGACCAGCTGGTCGAACAACATTTCCAGGGGCAATGTTCGACCAAGATGTTCGACCAGCTGGTCGAACAACATTTCCAGGGGCAATGTTCGACCAAGATGTTCGACGAGCTGGTCGAACATTACACTGACGAATCCCTTTTGTCACTTTGATGGGTCCCTCCTATAAATACTCTTTAGACCTAATTTTTATGATAACTTTTATTCTCTCTTGTCATAGCTTAAACTTTTATCTTCTTTGGGAGAAAAAACCTTGTATTTGCTTTGGATCTTTAAGTTTTATGCAATATCTATCTTCAACTTCTATTAATCTTTTCTCTAATCATGTTTAACCTTTTTCTTATCTTTGATTTGATGGGTTTAACTATGATTAGTGAGTAGTTCTTTAGGAACTTGGGGATGGGTTAGATTTAGGGATTTCTAATGGTTCAATCTTGCAATTTAGGATAGATTCTTTCATCTCTCTTCTTATAAAGTAGTTTCTAATGCCAATAGCTAATCTTTGCTATTTTGGATAATAGGCATTTCACACACCCACCAAGTGTTTGATGAAATGCTTGAACCAACTTTATAAGAGATTTACATTCCTAGCTTAAAACATCATTAGTTGCCTAGGGTGTTTATCATGCCATTTAGACTTGTTATTAATGCTTTCCAACCATTTTAATGCTAAAACATCATTAGTTCATTAGGGTGATTAGTGAAGGGATTATTGCCACACATCATGGATTAGTCTTTAATTAGTGTTCTAGGCATAGAGATGGCTTGATTAGTTGCTTAAATGATTGCAAGGTTGTCCATTTAGTTTCCCAAATCAATGATTCCATCCCTAAGTTTCGTTTTAGTATTTTGTCAATCTTGATTAGTAGTTAATTGCGTCATTAGTACTTGATTAGTAGTAATTAAGGCTTAGTTTCATATAATTGAACTTGTAGTGTCTTTCTTAGGTTGTGTTTTGTTTTTAATTGTTGCTTGTCACCTTAAATCTTTTAATTTAGCTTAGCTTAAACCAAACTTTGCATTCTCATTGAATCAAACTTCCCAAGATGGATTGATACCTCAAATATTGCAATGATATGAGCAATTGAGGAATTGCTAACAAGATTAAAAAGTCTTGTTTCAATTTGGCGTCGTTGCCATATTGGGATTGTTTGATCATTAAGATTTGAGTTTAGTTTGAGATTAAGTATTCCTTTTGTGTTTATTGACCATCTCATTTTCTAGATTTCAGTTTCCCTTGGATGCAACTAAGATCACAAGGAGACAACAACTTCCAAGGCTTTCAAGAGATTGATCAGTTGGAAAGGGTTGCTAAGTTTGCAAGAAGGGAAGCTGCAAGGTTAGAAAGGTTGAGAATGGAAGAACAACAAAGAGTTCAACACCCTCCACCAATGGCGCATGCCAACCAAGCTCATAATGGAAATGAGCAAGCTCCAAGGGGCAATGGAAACCCCTTGCATGCGCCTAGACAAGGGAGAACCATAGGGACTGGTGATGCTCCAAATATTCATCAAAATAGATATGGTATTCAACCTCCACCAGTTCACAACAACACCTTTGAAGTGAAGCCAGCTTTCATCTCCATGGTTCAACAAGACAAGTTCCATGGTTTGCCTATGGAGGATCCCCTTGATCACTTGGATAACCTTGATAGAGTTTGTGGGTAGTTCAAGATGAATGGTGTGAGTGAGGATGCTTTCAAGTTAAGACTCTTTTCCTTCTCTCTAGGGGATAGAGCAAGGCAATGGGAGAAAAACTTGCCTCAAGGTACCATCACCTCTTGGGATGAATGCAAGAAAGCATTCCAATCTAAATTCTTCTCCAACTCAAGGACAGCCAAGTTGAGGAATGAGATCTCTAGCTTCACTCAAAAGAACAATGAGTCTTTCAATGAAGCATGGGAAAGATTCAAGGGCTACACTATGTAATGCCCTCATCATGGCTTCACACAAGAGTCTCTCCTAAGCACCATCTATAGATGTGTCCTTCCAAAGATTAGAATGCTTCTTGATACCGCAAGTAATGAGAACTTCTTAGGCAAAGAAGTAGAAGATGGTTTTGAGCTTGTTGAGAATCTTGCCTTGAGTGATGGTAATTACAATGAAGACTATGATAGAGCTCCAAGGGGAAGTGAGTATGAATCTACAAAGAAAGAGATGAAATCACTACATGACAAGATGGACAAGCTTATGTCTTCAAATCAAAGGCATGTACATTTTGTTGAAGAGAATCAAGAGGATTGTGAGGATCAAGTTGAGTATCAAGAGGGTCAAGAGGTGGTAAATTTCGTGGGTGGCCAAGGAGGCTACAACAACTACTCCAACAACAACTATAAGGGGAATAACAACCTCTCTTATAGAAGTACTAATGTATCCAACCCCGGAGACCAAGTCTATCCTCCACAAGCCACTCAAAACAAACCTTTTGTGCCTTACAACAATCAACAAAAGGGTTATGCACCAAGGTCTAACTACCAAGGAGGAAACCAAGGCAACTTTGGTGGGCAAAAGTATAACCAAAGCAATGCTCCACCGGGTTTTAATCAACCTTCCCAAGGTCCTCCACAAGACAATGTTCAGCTAATGCTTCAACAAATACTTCAAGGTCAAGCCAATAGTGATGCTAACATGGGAAAGAAGATTGCTGAAATTAACACAAGGATGGATTCTTCACTTAATGAACTTGCTACTCAAATAGGAGGTCTTCAACAAAAGTTCAAGCAACTTGAGAAAGGCAAGGCTTCTAGCTCAAACTCTCAAGGCACTCTACCGGGGAAGTGTGAGGCAAACCCCAAGGAATACATCAATGTTATTACTTTGAGAAGTGGAAAGGAGTTACCTCCAAGGACAAGTCATTTGATCAATGAGGACATTGAAATTCAAGATGGGGAGGATAGCTTTGAAAAAGCTCAAGATGCTATAACTTTTGATGATGTGTATATTGCAAAGAGAAGCAAGGAAGTGGTAAAGGAGAAGCCAAAAGAGGATGTGGAACAAAAGGAGTCCACCTTTGTTCCTCCACCTTACAAGCCTAAGCTTCCCTTCCCCGGGAGGTTTAAGAACCAATTGGTGGAGAAATACAAGGCTATGTTTGACAAGCAAATCAAAAACATTGAGCTCAAGATGCCTTTGGTGGATGGTTTTATGATGATTCCACAATATGCTAAGTTCTTGAAGGATACCGTGGCACAAAGAGCAAGGGACATCCAAGGAGTTATGTTGCTTTCTCAAGAGTGTAGTGAAATTATTCAAAGCAATGTGATACCAAAGAAGCTTGGAGACCCCGGTTCTTTCACTATACCATGCGCCATAGGTCCTTTTGGGTTTGAAAATTGCTTGTGTGATCTTGGAGTTAGCATCAACCTCATGCCCTATTCAATAGCTAAGAAGCTTGGTTTCACCAAGTACAAGGAGTATGGGATCTCTCTAATACTTGCGGATAGGAGTGTGAGGAAGCCTATTGGAGTTCTTGAGGATTTGCCTCTCAAGGTTAGCAACTTCATCATTCCCACGAATTTCATGGTACTTAAGATGGATGAGGAGCGAAAGGATCCTTTGATTTTGGGAAGACCTTTCCTAGCTACAGCTGATGCTATCATTGATGTGAAGCATGGGAAGATTAGTTTGCATCTTGGAAAAGGGGTTGAGTTGAAGTTTGACATAAAGGAGACCTTGAGGAAGTCAACCATTAATGGTCAAGCATTCTACATTGAGACTATGGATGAGCTGGCCGATGAGTTACTAGAAGAAATAGCTCAAGAAGACCATCTTAGTGTGGCTCTCACCAAACCACATGGAGAGAATGGGTATTTGCATGAGGAAATATTAGCATACATGCAAATGCTTGATTCACGCAAGGCACTAGATGGGGAGGAGAACTTTACAAGATTGGTAGCTTCATGTGAGGGTGAAGAAGAACTTGACCAAGACAAGGGATCTTTGAGGGTTGAGGTTTCAAGTCAAGGACAAGAGGAAAGGCTAGAGGAGCTTGAGGATAGCGAATTGGCTAAGGACCTTGACGAGGATTGGAGTGAACTCAAAGCTCCAAAAGTGGAGCTCAAACGACTCCCCATTGGACTAAGGTATGCTTTCTTAGGCCCTAACTCATCTTACCCATCATTGTAAATGAAAACTGAAGTGATTATGAGCTCAACTCTCTCCTTAATGAGTTGAGAAAGTATAGGAGAGCTATTGGTTAATCTTTGAGTGATATCAAGGGCATATCTCCTATACTTTGTACTCATAAGATTTACCTTGAAAATGAAAATGCTTCCTCAATTGAACACCAAAGAAGATTAAACCCAAACCTTAAGGAAGTAGTGAAAAAGGAAATCTTGAAACTTTTAGAAGCTAATGTGATCTATCCTATTAGTGACAGCACTTGGGTTTCCCCGGTGCATGTTGTCCCTAAGAAGGGTGGAATCACTGTGATTAAGAATGAAAAGGATGGATTGATACCAACTAGAACTATCACCGGCCATAGAATGTGCATTGATTACCCAAAACTTAATGCTTCTACTAGAAAAGATCATTTTCCCCTTCCTTTTATTGACCAAATGCTTGAGAGATTGGCTAACCATCCCTTCTATTGTTTCCTTGATGGATATAGTGGGTTCTTTCAAATACCCATTCATCCTAATGATCAAGAGAAGACCACTTTCACATGCCCTTATGGTACCTTTGCATATCGAAGGATGCCATTTGGGTTATGTAATGCTCTAGCTACCTTTCAAAGGTGCATGATGAGTATCTTCTCCGATCTTATTGAGGAAATGGTAGAAGTTTTTATGGATGACTTTTCTGTGTATGGTGCCTCTTTTTCTGTATGTCTTTCTAATCTTTGCAGGGTTCTTAATTGGGAGAAGTGCCACTTCATGGTCAACCAAGAGATTGTGTTGGGTCATAAGATTTCTGAAGATGGTATAGAAGTGGACAAAGCGAAGATAGATGTTATGGTCAAGATGGCGCCACCAACCAATGTGAAAGGCATAAGGAGTTTTCTTGGGCATGCGGGGTTCTATAGAAGATTCATCAAGGATTTCTCCAAGATTGCTAGGCCTATGACAAGGCTCCTTTTTAAGGAGGTGGAATTTCAGTTTGATGAAGAATGCTTGCAAGCCTTTGCGACAATCAAGAAAGCCCTTGTGAGTGCTCCTATTGTGCAAGCACCGGATTGGAGTCTACCATTTGAGATCATGGCAGATGCTAGTGATTATGCGGTTGGGGCTGTTCTTGGACAAAGGAAAAAGAAGAAGCTACATGTGATCTACTATGCTAGTAGGAAACTTGATGATGCTCAAACCAAGTATGCAACAACAGAAAAAGAACTCTTGGCTGTGGTGTTTGCTTTTGAGAAATTCATATCCTATTTGGTGGGTTCAAAGGTGATAGTCTACACCGATCATGCCGCATTGCGCCACATCTATGCTAAAAAGGAGACTAAGCCAAAGCTCCTTAGATGGATCTTGCTTCTTCAAGAGTTTGACATGGAGATAGTTGACAAGAAAGGTGTGGAAAATGGTGTAGCTGATAATTTGTCAAGGATGAGGATTGAGGATGCTTTGCCAATCAATGATTCCCTACCGGAGAAGCAAATTATGATGACCAAGAGCATTGCTAGTGCACATGGAGTTGGAAGGAAGCTTGAAGAGATTCAAGGTATAGAGGTCAAGGGTGAGCCTTGGTATGCTGATTTTGTTAACTACTTGGTGTGCAAAGAGGAACCAACACATCTCAACAAATATCATAAGAAAAAGTTTATGAGGGATGTATCACACTTCTATTGGGATGAGCCTTATCTCTACAAAAGGTGTGCTGATGGGATCTATAGAAGGTGTTTGGCACAAGAAGAGGTTGAGAGTGTGATTTTTCATTGCCATGGGTCCAAGTATGGGGGTCATTTTGCCACTTTCAAAACAGGTACAAAGATTCTTCAAAGTGGATTTTGGTGGCCTACATTGTTCAAGGATACTCATGACTTCATCAAGAGGTGTGAACCTTTTCAAAAAAGGGGGAACATAAGCAAGAGAGATGAGATGCCCCAAAACCCAATCTTAGAAGTGGAGTTGTTTGATGTATGGGGCATAGACTTCATGGGACCCTTCCCATCTTCTTATGGAAACAAGTATATCTTGGTAGTTGTTGATTATGTCTCCAAGTGGGTGGAAGCCATTGCTAGTCCTACTAATGACTCCAAGGTTGTGGTGAATATGTTCAAGAGTATAATCTTTCCAAGGTTTGGTGTACCAAGAGTTGTGATTAGTGATGGGGGAAGCCATTTCATCAACAAGGTCTTTGAAGGGTTATTGAGCAAGCATGGTGTCAAGCATAAGGTAGCCACTCCTTACCATCCTCAAACTAGTGGTCAAGTGGAAGTCTCAAACCGTGAGATCAAGGCTATTCTAGAGAAAACTGTGGGTATAACAAGAAAGGATTGGGCAATCAAGCTTGATGATGCTTTGTGGGCTTATAGAACAGCTTTCAAAACACCAATTGGAAGGTCTCCTTTCAACCTTGTGTATGGGAAAGCTTGCCATTTACCAGTGGAGATTGAACACAAGGCTTTGTGGGCTGTGAAGCTTCTCAACTACAACATAAAGACAGCCCAAGAGAAGAGATTGATTCAACTCCAAGAGCTTGAGGAGATTAGGCTTGAGTCTTATGAAAGCTCAAGGATCTACAAGGAGAGAACCAAGGCTTTCCATGACAAGAGGATTGTGAAGAAAGAGCTGAGTGTTGGTGACAAAGTCCTTCTCTACAATTCAAGATTGAAGTTATTCCCGGGTAAGCTCAAGTCAAGGTGGGGAGGCCCTTTTGAGATTCAAGAAGTCTTGCCTTATGGAGCTATCACTTTGATGGGGAAGAATGGGGAGAGTTTCACAGTAAATGGCCATAGGGTGAAGCCATACTTGGTGAATGAATCTAAGGAAGAGGCAAGCTCATGTCTTCTTCAAGATCCCACTCTTGCCTAAAAAGGTTTGAAAAGTCGAGCTAATGACGTTAAACAAGCGCTCTTGGGAGGCATTCCCATGGTTATCCATGTATATATTTTTCATTTAGTACTATGATTATGTTTCTTTGAGTTTTTGAAAGTTTTAGGTTGAGTATGGAGGACTTTGGCTTGGAGAAAAGAGTAAGGAAGAAAGTTTTAAGGATGGATCGACGACTTGGATCGACGTAAGTCGTCGATCCAAATTTCCAGGGTGTTGATTCGACGAGTTGGATCGATGATGTCGTCGGACCAAGTTTCCAGGAGTTCGGTTCGACGAAACGGATCGATGAAGGACGTCGAACCATTTTGGCAGGGGTTCGGATCGACGAACCTGTTCGACGAACACGTCGATCCATTTTTCCAGGGGTTCGGATCGACGAACCTGATCGACGAACACGTCGATCCACTCCTAAAAACAGGTTTGCTTGACTTTTCCTCCTTCCTTTGACCGGTTTAATGTTGACTCCCTCACTTAGATTAGACCGATTTTAGGGGATTAAAAGACTCCTTCTTCCCCAAAAATCATTCTCACCCACGAAATTCTAGCTTTCATAAGAACAAGAACTTGTTTTTCACTTTTCTCTCTCAATTCTTCATCAAATCCTTTGATTTCAAGTGCTATAATTTCGAAATTCTGTGCTAATCTTGATTCCTTAGTTGATTTCGGCCTTGCACTTGCGTGGAACCAAGGTTTGTCTTCTCATCCTCTCTTTTAATCTTTGACTTCTCCTTGAGAATGAATTATAGATTGGGATTGATAAGTAGACTTTGAATGGATTGATTGAGTTGGGTATAGTTGAATATTGTTATGGGTGATGATTGTTGAAGATTTCCAAGGAAATACATGGGAAAATTTTGATCTTTGAACATTTTTTCTATAAGATTTTCAAGGGTTGCGAAAATTCATGTTTATGCCTAATTGATGTTCAAATTTTCAAAATTGGTTTCTTTAACCTTGTTTTCCCATGTTGCATAAGTAATTAGGCTTGAATCCTCTTGAATTTTAACTTGTTACCAATTAGAGGATGCTTAACTTGAAAAATTCCTTGTTGATTTCTTTGGGTGATAAATGAGGTGATAAATGAAATTTATTCTTGCTATTAATTAATTGCCATGGAATTTTACTTGTTGGAACCTTCATGGAGTCTTATGATTACATGTTTCTTGATTTCAATGGTTAGAATTCAACTTATACTCACTTTTTTTCAAGTATTCGAATTTTGTAGATAATATGGGAAGAACAAGGAGTGAAGCTAGCAAGAAGCAAGGCAAGAGGCCGGTAGAAGTGGAAGAAGAAGATCCCAAGGAGAGTCCCCCGGTCATAAGGAAGTTGTCTTCAAAGAGAGGAGTTGATAAAGAGAAAGCAAGGGAGAAGCGAGCCGAGAAAGCTACGACCGAATCCCTAACACCCTCGGATGTGTACAAGGCACTCATGGAGATCCCTTTCAAGGGAAACACATACCCGGATCACGGATTGCTAGAGGAGTTGGGTCTCTTGGAGGATGTGACCGCTATTTTCCGGAATTTGGGGTGTGAGAGGTGGTTCAACCGATCATACCCAAGCTACCAAGAGGAGACATGCCAATTCCTCTCTACTTTGAAGGTTACTACTTCTAGTTCGGGAGAGGTTAATAAAGAAAGAGATGGCTTCGGTTTCATCCAATTCCGAGTACACAACAAAACTTCCCAAGATGGATTGATACCTCAAATATTGCAATGATATGAGAAATTGAGGAATTGCTAACAAGATTAAAAAGTCTTGTTTCAATTTGGCGCCGTTGCCGGGGAACCGACACCCTCGGCAAGATTAAAAAATCTTACAAGATGGGTTTCAAGAAGCTAAGTAAGGTGCTTGGCTTTAATGAGGGAACCGGTGCGGGCTCACGCTTGGATGTTAGAGAGGTGGAGTTGAAAAAGCTTTGGGAGATGGTTGCTAATGGGAGTTACAAGATCGCGAGAGTTAAAGGCAAGATGATCCGACACCCCGCGATTCGCTATGCTCACAAGGTGCTAGCTCACACTTTCTTTGCTAAGAAAGAAACCGTGGTTGTAACCGCTAAAGAGTGGGAGATGCTTGATGTCGGGCTCACAAACATCATCCGCTCCTTTGATGACAACTCGGAAATGAGAGGTGATGCTACGGGTAATGGTATGGTGCAGATTTGGGTAGCTCATGCAGCTAGTTACTATGGTCGAGTACCGGGCAAGAAGTATCGCTCACACCAACTCGCCATTGGGGGTATGATCACGCCTATACTCGAGGAGGTTGACGTAAAATTAGGCCGTCCCTCGGCCGAGCAGCAGTACCTAGACTCCACCTATCTCCTTAAGGGTCACTTTTTTATTAAGGAGGGAAATGGCTTCAAATACAAGTTCAATGTGGCAAGGCTCAAGGAGGCTACAATCCGACTCCCTAGCATTCACCTCACAAGCCTTAGGGAAAGGTCCAATGCCTCTTTCACTCCATCTGATGAGCATCTAGGCAACATAGAGACTTTCCCGGTATGCTCTTGGGACGACTACCACGAGCCTTATCAAGCTCCTCCAGTCTATGGTAGTGATAGGTACAACTTTGAGCCTTATGAAGGAGCTAACCAAGGATGGAACAGATTGCAAGATAAGACCATTAGGAAGCTTGTGAAGACTGTCAAGGAGATGAAGAGGCAAATCAAAGACCTCACGGCTAAGGTTGAAAGAGCTTCCTCCTCAAGACATCAAGAAGAGCAGCATGAGGATCAAGAAGGGGACAGCCATATGGTAGAGAGACGCCACTCCTTTCAAGGAACCTCAAGTGCACAAAGCCATGAAGATGAGCCACGCCCCTCCTCCTATGAGACAAGAAGGCGTGGGAAGAGAGTCATGCGATCCCCCACTCCTCAATCAAGCAATCCATCATACTCCATAGATTCATACTCCTCCTCCTCCATGCGTTTTTGATCAAGGTACCACTCTAAAACCATTGTAAATACCACTTAGTTTTTATTTTTATTTTTGCATTTTTGAAATCTTCTCCAAGCTTGGATTACATAAGAGACTGTGTAATTTAAGTTTGGGGGAGTATGGTATTTGACTTTGTGTTTTGTGATCTTATTTTTCTTTAGCATCCATATTTGAGTCTCATCTAAGGCATAGAAAAATCAAAAAAATTTCAAAAATTTCAAAAAAAAATATCATTTAGTTTGCATTTGCACTTGTTAACATTTTAGGATTGAGTCTAGAATTTCTCTCGTTTAGGTTGTTTGCATATGCATTGGGAGCAATGATGAGCCTATCCTTATAGATTTTTAACTCTTGTAATCAATTCATTACCCTAGTTAGTAGTTCTCTAATGCTTGTGAATGAATTTGAAAGTAAGGAAGAACCATGCTTGGACCACCTCATTTGTCACTAGTTTTTGGTTTGAAATATGGTCTTGAATTTGATAGCCAACTCTACTCACTTGAACCGAATTTGGACATTTAATTATCATGCTTGCATTGAAAATGAATTCATGGATTGAAAATACTTGAGCTTTCTTACTCACTTTGCCACCCTCTTGCTAGCTCAAGTAGAACTCCTACCAAACCTTACCTCCTTTGAAGCCAATTGTTTTTGTGTGACTACTTGTGAGGCCTTTATTTCGATTGAACTTAGCATGTTATGTTTGAAACGACAAGTATAGAGTTTCATGTAGATAGACTTTCATGTAGATTCTAACCTTGCATTTTGAGGTTAGCTTTAGGTTTAGGATTTGGAGGTTTGATTGGTTGTGATTAAACTTGATGAGTTGTGAAGAAAGAGATGATGGATAAAAGGGTTGGTGGAAAATAAGGGGAAGAATGGTTTGAAATGGAGAGTCTTGGGTTTTAAAAAGGAATAGCTCTAAGTAAATAAAAAGTGCTAGATGGTCTTAAGAAATAAAAAGAGCCAAAAGGCCAAGTAAAAAAAAAAATATATATGCAAAGCCACCTAGAAATCAAGAGAAGAGCTAAGTTAATAAGTGTAGACTACTCCATTCACCGAAATTGCTAAGTTGAAGAAGTTCCCCCTTAAAGCTTTAAAAAGAGAAAAATGTTCGAAATTCAAAGGGGTTAGCAAGGCACAAAAGCCTTGATGAAAAGGTAGATTCTAGAGGGTTGAGTGAGCTAAAAAAAATGATGAGAGGGGGGTAGGATCATTGATAGTATTTCGGGTAGATGATAGTCTATCCTTGTATGCATCACTTGTTTCTTACCTTTAGCATTATGCATATGGTTCAATCCTTTTGAGTGTTACCCTTACTTAAATGCAAAACCGGATGAATTGGGATCATTTTTATCTCAAAACCCAGTCCTTAAACCAAATGAATTCACTAGCCTTGCAATGTCATGATTCATGGTTTTGATCTTAATGAATGTTAAAGAGTTGGTTTGATAGGGAGACTTGTTTTGATTAAATTCTTAGTACACTTGAATGTTGAGATGGGCATGGCTAACTCTTTTGGAGTAGGAAGTATTCACATGCATTCTAGAATTAAGAACTAGGATATTGAGTTGATTATTATTGTTAACTATCTTGGATATTGAGCTCCCACTTTCAAACCTCTCTCCTTAGCTTGTGTTTCATTTGCTTGTGGACAAGCAAAAGGCAAGTTTGGGGGAGTTGATATGTCTATATTTTGCATCATATTAGCACCCATTTAGTGTAAGTTTCTCATCATCTAAGAGTTTATTTAAGCATCATTGTGTTGCATTTTGATCATTTAGAGTCTAAGGTGTCTTTGCATAGTCTTTGCATATTTGTTGCATTTGGAGTGTTCCTCAGGTACATTTGGAGCTAAAGAAACCATTTGGAGCTTTGGGGATGAGTTCGGATCAAAGAAGAGTCGAAACAAAGATTGACAGAAGTTGTCTGGCATCACCTCGGATTGGAGCACCTCGGATTGCCAAACCGAGACGACCTTGGCAGAGAGTTCATCGGTTTGGCTCCATCGGTTTGGACGCGCGGAGCAGCTCGGGACAAAGCCACCAGAACCTTCATCGGTTTGGCCTCCTCGGATTGCCAAACCGAGACGACCTCGGCAGAGAGTTCATCGGTTTGGCTCCATCGGTTTGCAAACCGAGACGGACGCGCCATAGTTCCCATCGGTCAAGACGCCTCAGACGGACAGGCCGGGACGCGTCCCTCATCTTGCATCGGTTTGGAGCCCATCGGTTTGGCAAACCGATGCGGTCTCTTTTTCCAGCCAAAACCGGGTCAATACCCGGTTTGTTCCGGGTTGACCCGGTCCGATCACTATTCACTATAAATACATTTTAGACCTAATTTTATGTCTTAACTTTTATTTCTCTTGTTCTTAGCCTAAACTTTTAGCCTCTTTGAGAAAAACCTTGTTTAAGCTTTGAATCTTTGAGTTTAATGCAATATCTTTCTTAGATTTCTTGTTTTATCTTTCTCTAATCATGTTTAACCTTTCTCTAATCTTTGATTTGATGGGTTTAAGCATGATTAGTGAGTAGTTTCCTTAGGAACTTAGGGATGGGTTAGATTTAGGGATTTCTTATGGTTCAAACTTGCAATCTAGGATAGATTCTTCCTTTTCTCTTCTTATTAAGTAGTTCTTCATGCCAAATAGCTAATCTTTGCTATTTTGGATCATAGGCATTTCATACACCCACCAAGTGTTTGATGAAATGCTTGAACCAACTTTATAAGAGATTTACATTCCTAACCTAAAACATCATTAGTTGCCTAGGGTGTTTATCATGCCATTTAGACTTGTTATTAATGCTTGCTAACCATTTTAATGCTAAAAAATCATTAGTTCATTAGGGTGATTAGTGAAAGGATTATTGCCACACATCATGGATTAGTCTTTAATTAGTGTTCTAGACATAGAGATGGCTTGATTAGTTGCTTAAATGATTGCAAGGTTGTCCATTTAGTTTTCCAAATCAATGATTCCATCCCTAAGTTTCGTTTTTAGTATTTTTAGTAGTTAATTGCGTCATTTGTACTTGATTAGTAGTAATTAAGGCTTAGTTTCATATAATTGAACTTGTAGTGTCTTTCTTAGGTTGTGTTTTGTTTTTAATTGTTGCTTGTCACCTTTAATCTTTTAATTTAGCTTAGCTTAAACCAAACTTTGCATTCTCATTGAATCAAACTTCCCAAGATGGATTGATACCTCAAATATTGCAATGATATGAGCAATTGAGGAATTGCTAACAAGATTAAAAAGTCTTGTTTCAAGCTGCTTCGTCCAAGTGCTCAATGTCCTTTGTAGAAGTAGTCAATGCTCGTTCCAAAGGGTCTGTAGGATAGTCCTCTTGGAAAATCTCTTCAACTAGGTTGGTGAGGGAATCGACATAGAAGGTCTGTCCATCAATCGTAGTTCTCTTCATCAGCATCTCCATGTCGAAATTCATCACCAAATCACCAATGTTCAGCGCAATCCTCCCCTTCCTCACGTCGATGATGACTCCAGCTGTAGCCAAGAATGGTCTACCAAGTATGAGAGGGTCTTTGGATTCCTCATCATAAGCTAATACTACAAAGTCTGTGGGAATCAAACAATCTCCCACTTTGATAGAAACATCTTCCAAGACACCTTCAGGGATTCTGACAGAACGATCAGCAAGGACTAAGGAGATTCTGGTGGCCTTGAAGTCTGTCATATCCAGCCTAAGAGCAACTGAAAGAGGCATCAAGTTTACACTTGAACCCAAGTCGCATAGAGATCTCCCAAACTTGTCTGAAAAGATGGAGCAATCAAGAACAAAGCTTCCTGGATCGAAGAGTTTCTCTGGTAGCCTGTTCTGAATGACAGCATTAACTTGCTCTGATATCATCATTACTCCTTCCTCCATATCCATGTTCTTGGTCATCATCCACTTCAGGTATCTCTTTATCACTGGAGTAGTTCTAATGGCATCCATCAAAGGAATTTCAACCACTAGTCTATCCATGATAGCCTTGCATCTAGCGTCCAGTAGCTCCTTCTTAGACTTCTTTGGTATCAAGGGGAAAGGGATCTTTGGCTTGTAAACCCTTTCTGCTGCAACCTTCGTTGTTGTGAGCTGATCCGGTGTATTCTGCGTTGGGTGTCGATCGACACCCTCCTGGTGTCGATCGACACTTGCCTCTGAAGTCGAATCCTTCACGCCGTGTTTGTCTGATTTGTCAGCAATCTCCATGGGTGTCGATCGACACACAGTAGTGTCGATCGACACTGGCTCCGCAACATCTTCTACATCTTCAAGCTCCTAAAATTCTGCAGTGTTTAGCCTTCTGTTCTGCACAGACTGAAGGTTCTTCCCACTCCTCAATGTGACAGCATTCACATGGTGTTTGGGATTGGTATCTGTCTTCCCTGGAAGGAATCCTTCTTGCCTGTTTACAGCTTTTGCGGTTTGAGCAACTTGAACATCCAGCTTCTTCATGTGAGAGTTTATGCTCTCAATCTTTCCATTCAGGTCTTGATACAGTGAATCAATCTTTCCATTGAAGTCCACTGTCATCTTCTGTTGTCCTTCCAAGATTTGCTCAAACATAGCTTCCATTTGTTGTCTTGCGCAGGTGGTTTCTGGTAAGAGGAGTTTCCATAGCTCCTTTGGTAATTGTTGTCGTTGTTCTGGAATGGGGGCTTTTGAGTATAACCAGAAGAGTTCTGATTTCCTGTGAAGGATCTCTTCTGATAATTTCCATTGAAGCTTCTGTTCCCTTGCTGGTTCCCAAACCTTTGGCCTTGAAAGCCACCTCCGTTGATGTAGTTGACATCCTCTTCTTCACAGTCTTCATTGGGTTCGAATGTCTCTACTTCATTAGCAAAATGGACTTGCTTCTTTCCCACCAAAAGATTGTGTGCGTTGTCCAGCTTCCTGTTGACTTCAGCAATTTGGCTTCCTCCATTCACTCCAGCGTGTTGTCTTCTTTCGAAGTCTGCGTTCTTGGTGCATTTACAAGAGGCCAAATTCTCTATAAGCACCATTGCGTCTTCTGGGTATATGGTGTTAAAGTTGCCATTGCTTGCTGCGTCTAAGGCCATCTGATACCTCCAGTCAATCCTGCGGTAGAAGATACCAAGGAGCTGCGGTTCGCTGAAACCGTGGTGTGGGCAGTCCCTCTGGTACGCCTTGAATCTCACCCAAGAAGCTTTGAATGCTTCAGTGGGTCCTTGGGAGAATGTAGTGATCTTCGTCCTCAGCTCTTCTGATCTCGCATCATCAAAGAAATTCCATAAGAATGCATTCTTTGTCTCTTCCCAAGTGGTTAGTGAGCCTGGATCCAACTGCTTCAGCCAGTAGGATGCAACTCCAGCAAGCGAGTAAGGGAAGAGCTTGCAGAAAAGATAGTCGTAGGTCACTCCATTGGCCTTGATGCTTGAAGCTAAATCTTCGAATCTCTCAATATGGTCCATAGGATGCTCATTAGGAAGACCATGGAAGGGATGCTGAGCCACCAATGTGAAGTAAGCAGGCTTCAGCTCAAAGTCATTCCTTTGGAATGCAGGAGGACGGATCGCAGCTCTATTAGCATAGAACTGGT